>OU612060.1:153864183-154613126 GCA_914767635.1 Melanostoma mellinum
GTTGGAAAAATGTGTACAAAGTCTCATCAGGAAATGATAAGGAGTCACTCATTGTCCTTTTTGTGTTTTGTGGCGATGGTAAACAGTTACCATCACTAGTAGTCTTCCCTTATGTGCGCCCATCTCAAGCTGAGGTTAGAAGTATGCCAGACAAGTGATTTTTAGGTAGGTCCGAAAGTCGCTGGATACGGTTAGAAACCTTTTATGAATACACGGCCAATAGCTTCAATAAGTTGGTATCTGAAAATAACATCAAACAGCCAAAATTGTTTCTGGTAGATGGGCACAACAAATCGCTTCTGACCATAGAGCTAAGTGACTTTTGTCGAAATAAAAGTATTATTTTGTATGCACTTTTGCCCAACACAACCCACATCACGCAGCCAGCCGATGTATTGTAGGTGCATTTAAGGGGTTGAAAACTAACCAATGGGATGAAAAGCACAATATACAAATGGTAAAACAGAGGCAAAACTGTTACCAAAACAAACTTTAGCGAAGTCCTAAAAGTTCTAGATAGTTCGCATAGGACAGTGATCATAAAAAACGCCTTTCGAAAATGTGGTTTGTTTCCATTTAATCAGAATACCGTTGATTATTCGAAATGTGTACAGAATGAGTTGGAAAAACATAACTCAGAACCAGGGATGGAAAATCTAACGAATTCAAGGTTTTTAGAAACTTAGAAAGTGTTGGCATAGGCAAAAGAGGAGATAACAAGGAAAAATATTAATGTTGGTGAAATTATGGAAATGATAGAAAAGCTTGAGCAAACTCACCTCATTCAACCAGTACTTAACGATAACATAACCGGCATATATTTAGAAGACGAAAGTGGTGAGCTACAAAAAGTTAATTCTAACTTTTAGGAGTTCATGCCACCATCATTATTGCCAATACACCATTTCTTCCAATCCATGACTCGCTTTCAGGAAGTATGTACTTATTTTATCCGAAAAAATCACCCAAACCAGTTCGCGAGAGGCCACCGTCTGGCATTTCTTCAATGGCATGGAAAAGATTTTTCCATTAAAAGGAAATAGAAAAAGGAAAGAAAGCTTACGAACTTGGGCTTCCAAAACGAAAAAGAGAAGACAAGCGTTCGGAGGCAGAAAAAAAGAAAAGGTCCCCGTGCTGACCCCAGCAAAGCAAACACCAAAGGCGTCGAATGCAGACATCCCGTCCCTCACCCTTAAGGAAAAGAAATAACCGCCGCCAGCCACGAAAAGCGAGTAGCTCAGCCACAACCAACGCCCGACGCCACCAGCCCTGGGAAGACAGCGCACGGTACGAACACCAAAAAACGAAGTCCAGAAAGCTATAAGGCCGTAGCCGCTAATCTGGTGAAGATGCAAGCCGTGGGTGCCAAAGCTAGCCAACCCAGAGCCACTAGCATCCCAGCCAGTACGCACCTACACGCAATAGCGCGTGAGCTAGCCGCTAGAGGTTCGCAGTATCAAACCTGGCAGCCATACGCGTATTCCCCAAAGGCGAAGCAGCAACCGCCGTTGCAGAGGACAGAGATCCGTTTAGTTGCATCATAGTAACAGACCACCCTCTGTATAATCCACGACATCGGAGGCAGAAATTCCGATTTACCGGGCGGGCCGGGATCCATGGTGCCTTGATTCACCGCGCTAGCGTACAAAGGAAGGAACTGGAGTTCGACCAACAAAGAGGCTAGTCTCCAAGCAAGTTAGTGACACACGATGACTCTTGAAATTACTTTGTTATTTTTTCATCTTTTCGTTCATTCGTTCAAGAATGCCCTGTTAAGTTACTTAAGAATAAAGTTATATTTTCTAGTTTGGTTACGTTACTTTTTTTGTACGAATTGGAATACGAAATTGAGAATAAAAAAAATTAAAAAAAATATAAAACTAGTAAAAAAAAGAGCAAAATCAAAAAAACAACAAAAAGAAAGAAAAAAATCAAAAAAAAAATACTAAAAAGAAAAAAAAAGAAAAATAACTTCGATTGGAAGCAACGAGAAGGAAGGTGCGATAACTTAAGCAACCGATGCTAAGACGAGAAGGTTCACGTCTCCGAAAAGGGATGGGCATGTAACGAAGCGTTTAGCTTCGCAACATGCAAATCACTCACTATATAACCCTCAACGTCCACGGCCTACAATATACCATCCACCGTACACCATCCACCATAATACCATCCATTGGTGCGAGCCACAACCTTTTAGCCAGAACAACAACCAGGCGAACAGCTGTTTCGTCTGCAAATAGTCGTGGGGAAAACAGCCGCGAGGTGAGTCGACACCAATTACTGCAGTGAGGTGAGTCCTACACCATTTCTACACAGACGGATATGTATAAAACGGCGAGTGCCGTCATAGAAAGACACAGTAGAAATCATTTCAATCAGTGACGAAGAGGTAATACCCTTAAACCAGGTAGCAGCCTCAGCTTATCACCGTGGCTAGAGGCCACACAAACCCCCTTCAACATAAAGATAACCGGATCTGAACAACCCGAGATTTTTTTAATAACCCTATAAATATTTTTTTTTTTTTCATATCATAGGCAATAATTATAATTATTTTAGGAAACAACACATTATTTAAAGTTAGGCCCCTTCTGTGCCAACAAAACAAAATATATCTAAATGTAATGTAATCTTAGAATTAAGAACCAATTGTATATATACCTGTTCAAAAAAAAATAGTTAAACACTTAAGTTAGAAAGACACAGTCTGCCGGCATGAGTCAAAGCGTGCACATCTCTCCAGCAAGCAGCAGTAAGCGTAAGAAAAAAAAAAAACATTATTCACTTGGAATAATATTATAAATTGTAACGATGCATTTGAAAAGATCGTTACATGCTTGAAAATCCATCTCCCCAAGGCGTCATCTAGCGGATAAAAGCCGAAGCACCCTCCTCATCCGATACACCAACCAGTGGGTGGTTATATAGCCCGGACACCATACCCAGGTTGTGGCTGCGATAAGCTTTCACACCTCGAGTAACCCACCATTATGATACTCAGTTCACCTCACCCATTCTCTAGGTAATAGGGAGAATTACTTGTACATAGCAAAGTGCCGAACTCCCCATGCACAAGCAACGAACAAGACGACCGTCAGCAGACCTTGATGGTGAGTTTCGGGTATGCCAAGGCTATGGCATATAGTCAGCGTAATGAGTAGCCAAGAATTACTACGTGTGGTATAGCTATGGCGTATAGCCAAATATAATAGTGTTCTACGTTAACTATTGCGTGTGGTATGGCTATGGCATATAGTCAAATATAATGGTGGCCTGCATAAATTATTATCATATGGCTATGGAGTATAGCCAAGTAGCATGGGGAAGTACCGGTCGGCCCTGAGGAGATATAGTAAATGCATGGGAGTGGGGATTTTTCCATTGTGTAAATGAATTCCCATATGATTCCATGGCGAGCCACAAGTATAAAAGGAGCAGCTCAGCACAGGAAAAATCAGTTCGCCGGCACCGGTCAAGAGGTGCACTTCCCAGTAGTAATGAAATGGTAAGAGGTTTGAGTAGGTTTTTAATAAATTATATTTTCATAAAACTAAATTTCTTAAGTATTGTGCCACCAGGGGCAAAGACTAGTGCCTGTTGATCCCCCAGAGCTATTGCCTGTTGAGCCTTACCTACCAAGGGTCTTGTACCGCTTGTGTTTCTGCCTACCAAGGGCCTCGTGCCGCTTGTGTTTCTGCCTACCAAGGGCCTCGTGCCGCTTGTGTTTCTGCCTACCAAGGGCCTCGTGCCGCTTGTGTTTCTGCCTACCAAGGGCCTCGTGCCGCTTGTGTTTCTGCCTACCAAGGGCCTCGTGCCGCTTGTGTTTCTGCCTACCAAGGGCCTCGTGCCGCTTGTGTTTCTGCCTACCGGGGGCCTCGTGCCGCTCGTGTTTCTGCCTACCAAGGGCCTCGTGCCGCTTGTGTTTCTGCCTACCGGGGGTCCCGTACCGCCCGTGTTTCTGCCTGGTAGGGTCCTCAAGACGCCTACGCGCTTCGACTGGCCTGCGGCTACCTATAGGGTGAATGCGCCGCAAGGGATAGTGCCATCAAGGCAGCAACTACTTATATCAATAATTATTAATCCTTTCTTTTTCTTAGTTATTACGCATAAAGGAGATTTCCGACCGCCATCAGTGTAGGACTGACCGACATACCCAGAAGGGGCATAAGCTGCTAGAATCCGCCTGAGGGACATACGAAATTACCCGACAGCAGCCGATGCTATACCTGCCGTACTTTTTATATAGATTTGTACACTTTAATATTTGTATAATTTAAGTTCAAAATAAAGAGAGAGTTTCTGGATTTTGTGAAGTTTCGTGTTTCCTTCACTATACCTTGGCCCGCCCTGAGTATCACCTCGGCTGGGAAATTAAAAGCACGTCACAATTTGGTGCCCGAGCAGGGACGATTAAGGTCCACTCCGTGATAAAGAAACTCTCTCCGAACTCTAAACCAAACCGAACAAATTTCTAATTTAAACATGTCCGACTCCGAAGAAAGCTTCGACGTGTTCGCTAGCATAGGAGCAATATACTTGCTCAGCAAGCCAGAGGACTTGACACCGAAGGTATATTGTCCGTACTACGAGCCCGTTTCAGCAGTTACATTAAAAAGGCCAGGCTCCGTAAATCCACACAAGATCTGTGTGCGGATTTAGAGAAGGCCGTAACTGAGCGAGAGTACAAACAAGTACCAATGGACGAAAACGTAAACGAACCAAAATCTCCGATGTATACGGAGATTTCCTTTCAGGTACCATCTTATGTACCACCTCCTCCCGTTTCACCCGCCGAAGCCGAACCTTCAAGGGACACGGCAACGTCCAATGTCGAATTCACCGATGAAGTCGTTGCACCTCGCCCAATCGAACCCGCACCAACTAGGCCACCTTTCCGACCGACCGGTAGATTCATACTCAGCTACGAAGCCGAGTTAATGAATAACGTTCGTAAGTGGGGGCTGAGGTTTGACTCATCGGGGAACGCGGTTGAATTCCTAGACCGGCTAACGGAATTAACCGCTTGTTACGACATACGACCAGACGATATAATCAAAGCCTTGCCGGAAATCTTACGCGGTACCGCTTTAGAGTGGTTTCGCATAAATAAAGAGCGCCTAAAAACTTGGACTCAGTTCCACGCTGCTTTCCTGGACCATTATTTACCAGCGCGGTACCTCTGCAAGTTAGAGGAGGAAATAATGAGGAAGAAGCAAGGGCCCCGCGAAAAAGCGAAAGATTTCATTCAGGCCACCCAATATTTGATTTATCGTCACCCGCGGATACATATCGAGGACAGTATCGACCGAATATATGATAGTTTGAGGCCTGAATATCTATTATATATTAAGAGGCGTGACTTCAACACGCTAGACGACTTAATGAAGTTAGCGGAGGAGTATGAATACATACGCGGTGAAGACCGTACTCCCCGCCAAGCACAGCACTATGTCGCTCCGACACCTCGTCCCGCGCCGACTCGAAACGTCCATAATCCATTTGCCTCCAATCGACCGCTTCCCGATAGCCGAGCGTTGCCCCCACCCCGACCAAATCCCAACCGATCCGATCCGCCGCTACCGCCGCCGCACTTCGGTCAGTATGACAGAGAGACCCATTGCTGGAACTGTAAACAGCGAGGGCACAGTAAGAGCAACTGTCGAAGGCCGTTCCGCCTCTTCTGCTCGTATTGTGGAGAAGACGGACGACTGACAAAGGACTGCGGTTGCCATCCGAATAGAGCCGCCATCATGTTCAGTCAGCAGCCTAAAACGCAACAACAAGGTCCGCCACATAACCAGATAAGCAACCTGTCAATCATCTGTAGTGTTACCGACGATTGGACTGAGCGACTAGCCAGGCAGATAGAACGTAACCCTTCCCAATACCCCGAATACCGCATAACAAACAACCAATTGTACCGCAAGTTTTCTTCCCATCCGCTCTCTAGTCAAGAAGAGGATTGGAAACTATGTATACCCGCGACCGAAAGAAAACAAATACTGTTTGAGAACCATGACGCCACGACAGCTGGACATCTCGGTATTGCCAAGACGGCAGATCGTATCTTGAAAAACTACTACTGGCCGGGGATGTATCACGATATTGCGCGCTATGTTAAAAAATGTTCCGTATGTCTAGCCTACAAGGCGACACAGCAAAAGCCTAGCGGACTCATGCATACTACCATACCCAACACTCCCTGGGATACTGTATGCGTAGATTTCGTCGGTCCCCTTCCACGTTCCATGAAAGGTCACACCATGATGTTGGTAATGGTAGACCGCTTTACGAAATGGGTGGAGGCGGTACCATTGAGATCAGCAACCAGTCAGGCGGTAATCAAAGCATTACGAGAGCGCATTATAACACGATTCGGAGTTCCCCGCATTTTACTCTCCGACAATGGTAGCCAGTTTACCAGTTCTATACTTACCGATTTCCTACACGACATAGGAATACAACAACGTTTCACTGCCCCTTACTCTCCGCAAGAAAACCCGACCGAACGTGTCAACCGCGTGCTTAAAACAATGATAGCACAATATGTGCACACCAACCACCGCACATGGGACGAGTATATACCTGAATTGTCGTTTGCCATCAACACAAGCAAACACGAGTCAACCGGTTTTTCACCAGCATTTCTCAATTTTGGCAGGGAGATCACCGCACCGCACCAACCGACTGTACCTACCACCGACAACAACGAGTCACCCTCAGTAAGGAAGGAAAGAATGCAAATGCTATACCAGCTGGTAATGAGTAATTTGCAGGTAGCGGCACAAAAACAAACACGGCATTACAATTTGAGGAGAAGGGCGTGGCGTCCCAGTGTTGGTGAGCAGGTATATAAGAGAGTTAGAGTACTCTCCTCTGCCATCAACTACTACACCGAAAAGTTAGCGCCGCGATATGAAGGGCCGTTTGTCGTCGTTCGTTTCATTTCTCCTGTCATCGTCATGTTAAGAAGTGTGAGCGGGAAAGGGAATCTCACTCGCTCCCATGTGAAGGATTTGCGCGGTTTCACATCGGACGACGAAGACCATACATTAGCAAAGGATCATGTAAATTTAATTCAGTCTACGATCAACAGTCCAAGTGCACAGATGCAGCAGAGAATCGAAAGCGAAGAGGAAACCATGGACGCCGCCCAACCATGGAAGCGGCAACCGACCCGACCAATGAAAAGGAGTGCCCCCAGTCACACCGCTATATTGCTACCCAACCTACCAGCAAAGCCAGGTACCAGTGGCCAAACACGACCTCCGCAAACGCCCCGCACTACCACCACCGTCGGTCCTAGCCGCCCGCTTAAACCCACGTCGGGAAGAGGGCAGCCGGTCAAACAACCGCGCAAGAAGCCAGGAAAATTGACCGAATCCGGGATACCGAAGCTGTCACCAGTCAACACCGCACCACAAACTAAAGAGCCGTGGAAGAGACCATCGCCCGTCGACAGGCCGCCGGCTTTACCAAAGCCAACGACCGTCAAAAGACCACCGACAGCACCAAAGCCATCGACGGTCAACTCCGCACCGCAAACCGAAGAGCCGTGGAAGCGACACCCGACCGTCAAAAGACCGCCGCCAGCACCGGTAACAGCAGCCTTGGAGCTCCCCCACGCCAAACAGTTCCCTACAACGTCCGGGGAACAGAACTTACCATCATTGATGTCATCGTTGGAGGGTGGCCAACCACCAAAACCGAAGCCAAAAGTAACGAAGGAATCAGACCCGTTCCGAGGTATAGTGATTCGAAGCCACGTACTTTACAATCCGACAAGGTGTCGCCAGAGTTTCACCTTCAGGCGCCGTAGTGACCCCGTGACTTGCCTAGTATTGAAGCGAGGAGTAGCGCTACTGATCCACCGTCAATCCGGGCAGACCCGAAAGGTTCAATTTGAACCCTAGACGCAGAATAAATGCACTATAATATTAAGAATAATATTTTACTTTTTTTTGACCACGAAGGTTTTCTTTTGTTATGTTGTTTTGTTGTTTTTGAATTATTAAAAAAAAAAAAAAAAAAAAAAAAAAAAAAAAAAAAAAAAATTGAATATATATACCAAAAAAAATAATAATCACCCGTGTATTTTTCAATGGAAGTGGAAGAACCGATGTCGAAACCTTCTTTGGTGCCAGGGAGCAGACGAGGAGGTCCTCGTCTCCAAAAGGGGGAGGATATTTAACGATGCATTTGAAAAGATCGTTACATGCTTGAAAATCCATCTCCCCAAGGCGTCATCTAGCGGATAAAAGCCGAAGCACCCTCCTCATCCGATACACCAACCAGTGGGTGGTTATATAGCCCGGACACCATACCCAGGTTGTGGCTGCGATAAGCTTTCACACCTCGAGTAACCCACCATTATGATACTCAGTTCACCTCACCCATTCTCTAGGTAATAGGGAGAATTACTTGTACATAGCAAAGTGCCGAACTCCCCATGCACAAGCAACGAACAAGACGACCGTCAGCAGACCTTGATGGTGAGTTTCGGGTATGCCAAGGCTATGGCATATAGTCAGCGTAATGAGTAGCCAAGAATTACTACGTGTGGTATAGCTATGGCGTATAGCCAAATATAATAGTGTTCTACGTTAACTATTGCGTGTGGTATGGCTATGGCATATAGTCAAATATAATGGTGGCCTGCATAAATTATTATCATATGGCTATGGAGTATAGCCAAGTAGCATGGGGAAGTACCGGTCGGCCCTGAGGAGATATAGTAAATGCATGGGAGTGGGGATTTTTCCATTGTGTAAATGAATTCCCATATGATTCCATGGCGAGCCACAAGTATAAAAGGAGCAGCTCAGCACAGGAAAAATCAGTTCGCCGGCACCGGTCAAGAGGTGCACTTCCCAGTAGTAATGAAATGGTAAGAGGTTTGAGTAGGTTTTTAATAAATTATATTTTCATAAAACTAAATTTCTTAAGTATTGTGCCACCAGGGGCAAAGACTAGTGCCTGTTGATCCCCCAGAGCTATTGCCTGTTGAGCCTTACCTACCAAGGGTCTTGTACCGCTTGTGTTTCTGCCTACCAAGGGCCTCGTGCCGCTTGTGTTTCTGCCTACCAAGGGCCTCGTGCCGCTTGTGTTTCTGCCTACCAAGGGCCTCGTGCCGCTTGTGTTTCTGCCTACCAAGGGCCTCGTGCCGCTTGTGTTTCTGCCTACCAAGGGCCTCGTGCCGCTTGTGTTTCTGCCTACCAAGGGCCTCGTGCCGCTTGTGTTTCTGCCTACCAAGGGCCTCGTGCCGCTTGTGTTTCTGCCTACCGGGGGCCTCGTGCCGCTCGTGTTTCTGCCTACCAAGGGCCTCGTGCCGCTTGTGTTTCTGCCTACCGGGGGTCCCGTACCGCCCGTGTTTCTGCCTGGTAGGGTCCTCAAGACGCCTACGCGCTTCGACTGGCCTGCGGCTACCTATAGGGTGAATGCGCCGCAAGGGATAGTGCCATCAAGGCAGCAACTACTTATATCAATAATTATTAATCCTTTCTTTTTCTTAGTTATTACGCATAAAGGAGATTTCCGACCGCCATCAGTGTAGGACTGACCGACATACCCAGAAGGGGCATAAGCTGCTAGAATCCGCCTGAGGGACATACGAAATTACCCGACAGCAGCCGATGCTATACCTGCCGTACTTTTTATATAGATTTGTACACTTTAATATTTGTATAATTTAAGTTCAAAATAAAGAGAGAGTTTCTGGATTTTGTGAAGTTTCGTGTTTCCTTCACTATACCTTGGCCCGCCCTGAGTATCACCTCGGCTGGGAAATTAAAAGCACGTCACAATTTGGTGCCCGAGCAGGGACGATTAAGGTCCACTCCGTGATAAAGAAACTCTCTCCGAACTCTAAACCAAACCGAACAAATTTCTAATTTAAACATGTCCGACTCCGAAGAAAGCTTCGACGTGTTCGCTAGCATAGGAGCAATATACTTGCTCAGCAAGCCAGAGGACTTGACACCGAAGGTATATTGTCCGTACTACGAGCCCGTTTCAGCAGTTACATTAAAAAGGCCAGGCTCCGTAAATCCACACAAGATCTGTGTGCGGATTTAGAGAAGGCCGTAACTGAGCGAGAGTACAAACAAGTACCAATGGACGAAAACGTAAACGAACCAAAATCTCCGATGTATACGGAGATTTCCTTTCAGGTACCATCTTATGTACCACCTCCTCCCGTTTCACCCGCCGAAGCCGAACCTTCAAGGGACACGGCAACGTCCAATGTCGAATTCACCGATGAAGTCGTTGCACCTCGCCCAATCGAACCCGCACCAACTAGGCCACCTTTCCGACCGACCGGTAGATTCATACTCAGCTACGAAGCCGAGTTAATGAATAACGTTCGTAAGTGGGGGCTGAGGTTTGACTCATCGGGGAACGCGGTTGAATTCCTAGACCGGCTAACGGAATTAACCGCTTGTTACGACATACGACCAGACGATATAATCAAAGCCTTGCCGGAAATCTTACGCGGTACCGCTTTAGAGTGGTTTCGCATAAATAAAGAGCGCCTAAAAACTTGGACTCAGTTCCACGCTGCTTTCCTGGACCATTATTTACCAGCGCGGTACCTCTGCAAGTTAGAGGAGGAAATAATGAGGAAGAAGCAAGGGCCCCGCGAAAAAGCGAAAGATTTCATTCAGGCCACCCAATATTTGATTTATCGTCACCCGCGGATACATATCGAGGACAGTATCGACCGAATATATGATAGTTTGAGGCCTGAATATCTATTATACAGGGTGATTCGCATAAGGTGTGACAAAAAGATAGGGTGTGTAGGTTGGACCTAGACAAGCAAAAAATCGTATGGGAGGGGGGGGTCCATTTTCCCCCGTTTAGGCGGGAGGGGCAATTTAAGAAAAAAGTCACTAAAAATTGGAAAAAAATTATTTAAAAATAAAGGTAGTACCTACAGAGTCTTACTATAGCATTTTGAAAAGACAAAAACTTAAACATTAATTTAAATTTAAAATTAAGTTGTTCAAGTAAATAGTTTTTGAAATATTAATTTTCAAAGTCAAAATTTTGAAAAAAAAACATAATTTTTTTTCTTAAAACCACTTTTCTTCCAAATTTTACGTAATTAAGTAGAATTTTCTTGGCTTATTTTCAATGCTCTTATTTATTTTTGATCAAATACAAGAAACCGGATGTCAAAATAACTTGTAGTTTTTGAGAAAACCAAAAATTACAAAAACGACTTTTGTAAACATTTTTTTTTTTTAAGTTTTTTTTTCGTTATTGGGTTCTTAAGTGAACTTACGAAATAAAGGATGGATTTTCTCTTTACTTTTTTTATTGAGAATTCACTTAAAAGTCCAATAACGAAAAAAAAAAATTAAAAAAAAAAAAATTTGACGAAAGTCGTTTTTGTAGTTTTTGGTTTTCTCAAAAACTACAGGTTATTTTGACATCCGGTTTTTTGTGTTTGATCAAAAATAAATAAGAGCATTGAAAATAAGCTAGAAAAATACTACTTAATAACGTAAAATTTGGAAAAAAAGTGGTTTTAAGAAAAAAATAAATGTTTTTTTTTCAAAATTTTGACTTTGAAAATTAATATTTCAAAAACTATTCACTAGAACAACTTAGTTTAAAATTTAAATTAATGTTTAAGTTTTTGGCTTTTCAAAATGCTATAGAACGACTCTGTTGGTACTACCGTTATTTTTAAATAATTTTTTTCCAATTTTTAGTGACTTTTTTCTTAAATTGCCCCTCCCGCCTAAACGGGGGAAAATTGACCCCCCCCTCCCATACGATTTTTTGCTTGTCTAGGTCCAACCTACACACCCTATCTTTTTGTTACACCTTATGCGAATCACCCTGTATATTAAGAGGCGTGACTTCAACACGCTAGACGACTTAATGAAGTTAGCGGAGGAGTATGAATACATACGCGGTGAAGACCGTACTCCCCGCCAAGCACAGCACTATGTCGCTCCGACACCTCGTCCCGCGCCGACTCGAAACGTCCATAATCCATTTGCCTCCAATCGACCGCTTCCCGATAGCCGAGCGTTGCCCCCACCCCGACCAAATCCCAACCGATCCGATCCGCCGCTACCGCCGCCGCACTTCGGTCAGTATGACAGAGAGACCCATTGCTGGAACTGTAAACAGCGAGGGCACAGTAAGAGCAACTGTCGAAGGCCGTTCCGCCTCTTCTGCTCGTATTGTGGAGAAGACGGACGACTGACAAAGGACTGCGGTTGCCATCCGAATAGAGCCGCCATCATGTTCAGTCAGCAGCCTAAAACGCAACAACAAGGTCCGCCACATAACCAGATAAGCAACCTGTCAATCATCTGTAGTGTTACCGACGATTGGACTGAGCGACTAGCCAGGCAGATAGAACGTAACCCTTCCCAATACCCCGAATACCGCATAACAAACAACCAATTGTACCGCAAGTTTTCTTCCCATCCGCTCTCTAGTCAAGAAGAGGATTGGAAACTATGTATACCCGCGACCGAAAGAAAACAAATACTGTTTGAGAACCATGACGCCACGACAGCTGGACATCTCGGTATTGCCAAGACGGCAGATCGTATCTTGAAAAACTACTACTGGCCGGGGATGTATCACGATATTGCGCGCTATGTTAAAAAATGTTCCGTATGTCTAGCCTACAAGGCGACACAGCAAAAGCCTAGCGGACTCATGCATACTACCATACCCAACACTCCCTGGGATACTGTATGCGTAGATTTCGTCGGTCCCCTTCCACGTTCCATGAAAGGTCACACCATGATGTTGGTAATGGTAGACCGCTTTACGAAATGGGTGGAGGCGGTACCATTGAGATCAGCAACCAGTCAGGCGGTAATCAAAGCATTACGAGAGCGCATTATAACACGATTCGGAGTTCCCCGCATTTTACTCTCCGACAATGGTAGCCAGTTTACCAGTTCTATACTTACCGATTTCCTACACGACATAGGAATACAACAACGTTTCACTGCCCCTTACTCTCCGCAAGAAAACCCGACCGAACGTGTCAACCGCGTGCTTAAAACAATGATAGCACAATATGTGCACACCAACCACCGCACATGGGACGAGTATATACCTGAATTGTCGTTTGCCATCAACACAAGCAAACACGAGTCAACCGGTTTTTCACCAGCATTTCTCAATTTTGGCAGGGAGATCACCGCACCGCACCAACCGACTGTACCTACCACCGACAACAACGAGTCACCCTCAGTAAGGAAGGAAAGAATGCAAATGCTATACCAGCTGGTAATGAGTAATTTGCAGGTAGCGGCACAAAAACAAACACGGCATTACAATTTGAGGAGAAGGGCGTGGCGTCCCAGTGTTGGTGAGCAGGTATATAAGAGAGTTAGAGTACTCTCCTCTGCCATCAACTACTACACCGAAAAGTTAGCGCCGCGATATGAAGGGCCGTTTGTCGTCGTTCGTTTCATTTCTCCTGTCATCGTCATGTTAAGAAGTGTGAGCGGGAAAGGGAATCTCACTCGCTCCCATGTGAAGGATTTGCGCGGTTTCACATCGGACGACGAAGACCATACATTAGCAAAGGATCATGTAAATTTAATTCAGTCTACGATCAACAGTCCAAGTGCACAGATGCAGCAGAGAATCGAAAGCGAAGAGGAAACCATGGACGCCGCCCAACCATGGAAGCGGCAACCGACCCGACCAATGAAAAGGAGTGCCCCCAGTCACACCGCTATATTGCTACCCAACCTACCAGCAAAGCCAGGTACCAGTGGCCAAACACGACCTCCGCAAACGCCCCGCACTACCACCACCGTCGGTCCTAGCCGCCCGCTTAAACCCACGTCGGGAAGAGGGCAGCCGGTCAAACAACCGCGCAAGAAGCCAGGAAAATTGACCGAATCCGGGATACCGAAGCTGTCACCAGTCAACACCGCACCACAAACTAAAGAGCCGTGGAAGAGACCATCGCCCGTCGACAGGCCGCCGGCTTTACCAAAGCCAACGACCGTCAAAAGACCACCGACAGCACCAAAGCCATCGACGGTCAACTCCGCACCGCAAACCGAAGAGCCGTGGAAGCGACACCCGACCGTCAAAAGACCGCCGCCAGCACCGGTAACAGCAGCCTTGGAGCTCCCCCACGCCAAACAGTTCCCTACAACGTCCGGGGAACAGAACTTACCATCATTGATGTCATCGTTGGAGGGTGGCCAACCACCAAAACCGAAGCCAAAAGTAACGAAGGAATCAGACCCGTTCCGAGGTATAGTGATTCGAAGCCACGTACTTTACAATCCGACAAGGTGTCGCCAGAGTTTCACCTTCAGGCGCCGTAGTGACCCCGTGACTTGCCTAGTATTGAAGCGAGGAGTAGCGCTACTGATCCACCGTCAATCCGGGCAGACCCGAAAGGTTCAATTTGAACCCTAGACGCAGAATAAATGCACTATAATATTAAGAATAATATTTTACTTTTTTTTGACCACGAAGGTTTTCTTTTGTTATGTTGTTTTGTTGTTTTTGAATTATTAAAAAAAAAAAAAAAAAAAAAAAAAAAAAAAAAAAAAAAAAAAAAAGGGGGAGGATATTTGACGATGCATTTGAAAAGATCGTTTTCGTTACATGCTTGAAAATCCATCTCCCCAAGGCGTCATCTAGCGGATAAAAGCCGAAGCACCCTCCTCATCCGATACACCAACCAGTGGGTGGTTATATAGCCCGGACACCATACCCAGGTTGTGGCTGCGATAAGCTTTCACACCTCGAGTAACCCACCATTATGATACTCAGTTCACCTCACCCATTCTCTAGGTAATAGGGAGAATTACTTGTACATAGCAAAGTGCCGAACTCCCCATGCACAAGCAACGAACAAGACGACCGTCAGCAGACCTTGATGGTGAGTTTCGGGTATGCCAAGGCTATGGCATATAGTCAGCGTAATGAGTAGCCAAGAATTACTACGTGTGGTATAGCTATGGCGTATAGCCAAATATAATAGTGTTCTACGTTAACTATTGCGTGTGGTATGGCTATGGCATATAGTCAAATATAATGGTGGCCTGCATAAATTATTATCATATGGCTATGGAGTATAGCCAAGTAGCATGGGGAAGTACCGGTCGGCCCTGAGGAGATATAGTAAATGCATGGGAGTGGGGATTTTTCCATTGTGTAAATGAATTCCCATATGATTCCATGGCGAGCCACAAGTATAAAAGGAGCAGCTCAGCACAGGAAAAATCAGTTCGCCGGCACCGGTCAAGAGGTGCACTTCCCAGTAGTAATGAAATGGTAAGAGGTTTGAGTAGGTTTTTAATAAATTATATTTTCATAAAACTAAATTTCTTAAGTATTGTGCCACCAGGGGCAAAGACTAGTGCCTGTTGATCCCCCAGAGCTATTGCCTGTTGAGCCTTACCTACCAAGGGTCTTGTACCGCTTGTGTTTCAGCCTACCAAGGGCCTCGTGCCGCTTGTGTTTCTGCCTACCAAGGGCCTCGTGCCGCTTGTGTTTCTGCCTACCAAGGGCCTCGTGCCACTTGTGTTTCTGCCTACCAAGGGCCTCGTGCAACTTGTGTTTCTGCCTACCAAGGGCCTCGTGCCGCTTGTGTTTCTGCCTACCAAGGGCCTCGTGCCGCTTGTGTTTCTGCCTACCGGGGGCCTCGTGCCGCTCGTGTTTCTGCCTACCAAGGGCCTCGTGCCGCTTGTGTTTCTGCCTACCAAGGGCCTCGTGCCGCTTGTGTTTCTGCCTACCAAGGGCCTCGTGCCGCTTGTGTTTCTGCCTACCGGGGGTCCCGTACCGCCCGTGTTTCTGCCTGCTAGGGTCCTCAAGACGCCTACGCGCTTCGACTGGCCTGCGGCTACCTATAGGGTGAATGTGCCGCAAGGGATAGTGCTACAGAATAAATATACAATGAATTATTCTTAGGGTATCTATGCATTGTATATTTATTCTATAGTACTATCACAGTTCATTGTTCATTTTAAAAATGAATTTGGAATGTTGTCCACAAACCTGAAAAGGGGAATTTGAAGTTGGTCCACAAGCATGCGTTCAAAAAGTGAGAGGTCGTATAGGTGCGAGTAGGAAACAAACAATAACATTTAAATTGAAATATATATGCCTTTCTTTCTAACTCATACAAAATCTCGACCTAAAATAATACATTCCACCATTCCACTGCTTCTCTGAATCGCATTTTTTCCCCATCCGAAGAGTGCACCCTAGTGATCAATCATGTCCCTAAAAAAAGGGGTCCAGTAATAATACTTTAGTTTTCATATACAATGATCTATGACGAGTGGGGGTATCCAGAATATTTCAACCTGTAAAGGGGTCGCGAAATCAAAAAGATTGAAAAACACTGATCTATATACGAATCACCAGTTGCAAGAAACCTTAAAGTCATTGCCAACTGAACTCTTGATGTGACTGCAAATCTCATTAGGGTATGTAGCTTCTCAATTTGTGGTACCTATTATTTGTTTTTTTGATAAAACATAAAATAGAGTTCTGAATAGTGTGAACGTATAAGAAATGATTCAAGACAAGACTTACCACTTCCAGAATTTCATTAAATAATTGTATGCTCATTCTGCAAAAATTTCTAAAATCCGATCTCTGTCTGCCCACAAAATATCTTTAAGCAAATGTTATTCAAGGTCGTGAAGTGTTCTTATTTCCAAAAAAGAATTAACCCAAAATCGGTGCTTTCTTTTTTCTTTATTTTATGCATGTCTGAGAGTTGTTTCAAACATTTAATTGCAATAATGCTCCCTACGTATTCACTAAATGTTAGAGTAAACATTGTGGCTGATATGGCTTTCACAGAGG
Source organism: Melanostoma mellinum (assembly GCA_914767635.1). Lineage (NCBI taxonomy): Eukaryota > Metazoa > Arthropoda > Insecta > Diptera > Syrphidae > Melanostoma > Melanostoma mellinum. The sequence continues at coordinate 153,881,014 of OU612060.1, forward strand.
ATGTTCGAAGACCTGATAGCGGCTGATCTTCAATTTGTAATTGACTGAGCATTACTTGTGGAAGAATATATTCCATTTGTTTAAAGACATTCAACAAATCAAAATATTCTTGGGAATGCTTTTGTTGTGCAGACGAAGTAGTTGAGATTGTCATTGAAGCTTTGTCTAGTTGTTTAATTACTTTAAACATATATATGAACAGAAGAAAAGAAAAATGCGTGGTTTTATAATTTTGTCGTTATTTACTACTTTGATTTTATTGTAGACATAATATTTGATGTTTCAATTTTAGTAATATAAAATAGGTAAATGTAGGAATATTGCTTCCATCTATTGAGCTTACATTTGGATTAAATACAGGCAGTCGTATTTATAAAATTTGCTTAGAACACCCTTAGACAACTGTCCAACTAGACGGTGTCTAAAGAGTTGGACAACCCTTAGCCGATTTCGTATTTATAAATGCATTCCAACAGTTGTCTAAACATCCTCTCAAACTGTCAACTCCGAATGAAAAACTAAATGGTGGCGTTCATGATGTATCCGTGCAGTACCATTTTTTGTGTTTTGATATACGAGTGCAACAACAAAATGGCTCTCAAAGAGTGTGGCGTAGCACTTGAACCAGACCAAAAAAGCAGCTGATTTGACTTTGAGTTACAGCTTTTCCAAGTCTCATAAAACGATGAAATTTGTACAATTTATAAATTAAATTGTTGAAAGTAGTATTTTTGCACCTCAAACTACTTATTTTTTTCGATCTTAGAGCTCTCAACTGTGTTTTATAACATGGTCGACAAAATTGTTTTTTGCTGTAGCAAATGCCACTTTAGCCATAGTTTAGACAAACAATTTCGGTGTCTAAAGTTAGACGTTCCTTAGACAACGATGAAAGTGTTTATAAATACGATTTGGAGTTGGACACTGTTCTAAGAGCTGTCCAAAGTTAGACATACTTTGGAATGGGATTATAAATACGACTGAGGATGTATTTATGGATTCGAAGATGATCTAGGACTATGAGAAGTACTGGGACCATCAGGATTTCGTAGACTTGCAGTAGCTGTAGTAACTTCAGCTTCCTCAATGGGTACACGTTCAACACAAAATACAATCGTACATGCCAATGTTTCGCCTTTGCGGTAAAAAAGACTTTGTTTTTCGAAAATATGGTCACGGTCCTTGTACACATGGTGAATATATTGTACTTTATGCTCAGGATAGCGAATTGGGTCTGGGTAATTAGTATAGACTGATATAAAGCTTTCTTTTTTTGCTTTTACTATATCATTACGAAAGCGTTGTGTTCCCGAAGGACGAAACCCGTTAGGAAAGGATTTATCCTTTAGGACCGCATATAAAAGTTTACGTCTTAGCACTAAAGAGTTTTTAATCAGATTCGATTTATCATCTTCGGTCATAGCACCCGGCATAAGTACCTGTATACAATCAGATTGATCTATAAAACGTTTCTGAGACGGATCAAAAGGTGACGGACCTTCTAAAGTATCTCGAAGTAGTCGTTGTATATATGCACGCTGCGAAGAAGAACTAGACGTCTGAGTCGGTTGAGATGGTACTCCTGTTGGTATTGAAAATGAAGATGTAGTCGATTGTATAGTTGGTTGTTTGAAACCTTGAAATTTGGACGACGAAGAAATTTCGACGTTATCGGCTGCATTTGTACTTTCACTTCCAAATGCTCCCGATCTAGACGGAAATGTTCCTGAACTAGTAGATGAAGCTTTCAATGATTCCATTTGATAACGTTTTTGAATTAGATGCTTCTGTTGTTGATATTTTTGCTGCGGTGGTTGTTGTGTTTGTTGAGTTTGTTGTTGATATAGGGGATGCTGTAGTAGTAGTTGTTGTTGTTGTGGTTGTTGAATTTGTTGTTGATATTGCTGATGCTGTAGTAGTAGTAGTTGTTGTTGTGGTTGTTGAATTTGTTGTTGATATTGCTGATGCTGTAGTAGTACTAGTTGTTGTTGTGTTTGTTGAGTTTGTTGTTGATATTGCGGATTCTATACTAGTAGTTGTTGTTGTGTTTGTTGAGTTTGTTGTTGACATTGCTGATGCTGTAGTAGTAGTGGTTGTTGTGTTTGTTGTTGATATTGCGGATGCTGCAGTAGTAGTGGTTGTTGAGTTTGTTGTTGATATTGCGGATGCTGTAGTAGTAGTTGTTGTTGTGTTTGTTGCTGATATTGTGGATGCTGTAGTAGAAGTTGTTGTTGTTGTGGTTGTTGAGTTTGTTGTTGATATTGCTGATGCTGTACTAGTACTAGTTGTTGAGTTTGTTGTTGATATTGCGGATGCTGTAGTAGTAGTTGTTGTTGTTGTGGTTGTTGAGTTTGTTGTTGATATTGCTGATGCTGTAGTAGTAGTGGTTGTTGTGTTTGTTGTTGATATTGTGGATGCTGTAGTAGTAGTTGTTGTTGTTGTGGTTGTTGAGTTTGTTGTTGATATTGCTGATGCTGTACTATTAGTAGTTGTTGAGTTTGTTGTTGATATTGCGGATGCTGTAGCAGTAGTGGTGGTTGAGTTTGTTGTTTATATTGCGAATGTAGTAGTAGTAGTTGTTTTTGTTGTGTATGTTGAGTTTGTTGTTGATATTGCGGATTCTGTAGTAGTAGTGGTTGTTGTTGTTGACTTGCATTCTGAGCTCTCATAGACGCTCCGTTATCAGCATCAATCATAGCATTGACATCATTAGTTGTCATAAAACTACATGGAGCGCTACTACCAGTACGTTTAAATAGATCCATGTCTTAATTAGTAGCACTGTATATCGTTTTTAGCTATGCAGCCTTTAATGATTTGTATTTCCGTAGAGGTATTCACAAGAATGATATTTGCGGTCGGTTGCGTTTTAATTATAGTGGGATCTAATTGTAAACGTCTTCATGTAACTCAAGCCAACAATAGCTAAACAGCTCCAGTAACTGATGTAGCGCTTTTAATGATACTAAATTCACACAAAATTAGTTCAATAGTAATGAAGTAATGTAATGAATCAACAGACCTCAGAAGAAATTGATGATAACGTTGGAATACTTCACGATGTTGTAAATCAAAAGACTAAACGGTCAGTTCAGCAAGCTAGCCCAAGCAAGATCAATAGAGTAGTTCAACCACCTTTCAATAGATTTTTCCGTTCTGAAAATGAAAATGTAGCCATTAGCATATATTAAGAAATTAAATGTAAAAGTTTATACATATGATATAATTACAAAACATCACGCATACATGTACCGAATGAATTAAGCAAGTCTACACATTTTTTTTTTTTTGTATATGTACATATACGGATTTTATCTGATTTAACATACATATATATATGAAGATATCAGACTATAATATTTAAATTAAAATAAGACTCGCACATTGACGTACAGTGAATCACAAAAGTAAGTAAGCAGCCTTAAATTTAAATATTTTTGCCTTCAAACAATCGTTTTCAAAATGAATAAATGACAAGGGTCATTCCATCGTTTTGGGTTTAACAGGTGTTCACATAAACTCAAAATTTCAACAGCCATATTATTGAGAATTTGTAGAACTAGAAATGAAGCTAGTTTCAGGTAAAAATAGATTCGTTTCAAGTTTTGCAAGAAATAATCAAAACTAAAATAAATTTAGCATTATTCATTTCTGAAGAAGAAACTCGTTCGAGTTTTGAAAATTGTTTCTTGTTTTGAGCAACAAAACTAGTTTTATAAAAGTAGCTGCTGTGATTTTGACAACGAAATAGAAAATCAAATAAAAAATCTGTAATTTTCAAACGTTTGATTGTTTGCACGAGAATTATTCTCATCTTGAACGAAAAATAAATAAAATTAAAAAAAAGGTAGGTATTGTGTCTACCAGTTTTAGTACACAATCTTTTTAAATTTTCTATTTCGTAAGGATACGAAGATATGGATCGACCACAGAAGCTCATCTCGATTGAAAACAATTTCAATAAAGAAAAGAAAGCTGAAATTGAAAAATTGACCCAAGCGGAAATGGAAACTCTTGCATCGCTATATTTATTTCATGGTAAAAGCAGTATTTTGTCAAAGGAGACAAACAAAGCGACTACCATAAAAATGGACATTCAATGGATAACTGTCCAATCATTGTTCAATTCGGTAAGTTCGCATACACATTGACCTGATCCAACAGAAATATTATCTCTTTGTTTTCTATATTAGATGCATCAGCCAAGAAGCATATCCGCCCTTCTAGGATGCTTTAAATTTATTTTTATGGTATATGCGGAGAAATAACGCATCGAAATGGCATATGCTAACAACGTCCTGTCAAGGATGATAAAATGCCGTTTGAAGTGACAGGCCCAATGTTAGAGCTGGCAGATGCCTTAGGAGTTTCCGTTTCCGGCTTAGAGGGTTTTGGGTCAGATACCCTAAATGCTGCCCAAGACACTCTGCCAATTACTTTGACTGAGGCAGATAAAAATCTATCGCCAGAAGTAGCTTATTTTTCCCATTATTGCCTGAATGAGCTATGGGAAAATCTTTTGAATGGTGGCGTCAAAATCTGCCAGCACAGAATGTGTGAACCTTGCACAGGAATCGCTGTCACAAGTTCATTTGCCTGGCACCGAAAACGAGGCGACTTCGATTCCGGGCCAGATGCAGTTTTTTCCTTACGTCTTCTCAAATGCGTCCAATAAAACGAAAGGCCTTGTCAGCCGAAAAGCTGAAAGGGATCGACGAGATAACGAAAAACATACTGCCGAGATGTACTAAAAAACTATATTGGATGGGAAACTAGAAGAAATGCGGCAAATTACTTCCCATCGTGTGGACCTACTTGCGTTGGAGATACTCCACAAAACACTTCTTTTTGATCACCATTCGACGTGCGTACAGTCTATTACACCTATTGTTGGCGTAAAACCAGCCAATGTATGAAATGCTAATGTGGCAGCTCGTCATTCCGCTTCAGTCTGTGGCATTCGAATGAATGTTGGATTATACTTGAGCAACGCATTGCACACTTTAGGAAAATAATTGCTAACGGTTGGCTGTGATACCACATTTCATTTTGTTCAAAGCTTCCAGAAGCCAGGAACCGAATCAAAAGCATTACCATCTGCGCTGGCTTAATATAGCGAGAACTGTAGTTGGAAGACAGTTTTTTTTTTAATTAAGGGCCAGTTTGTTCAGAGCGGGTTAAATAAGCAATTTGGTTATCAAGGATTCTTCTTAATCCATGGCTTAGAATCTGTGATTACCAAAGAGTGTTTGTTCACATTTTTCATAGCTTGGTTAGCAAATCATGGGTTATTCAAAAATCGTTCCATTTTAAAGTCTATATGTCAAAAATTTATCAAGGAAATTATTGAAAATACATACATTTCTTCATGATAGAGTCAGTTTTTTTTCGGTTGTCAAAACTATCGAGATTTGAATTTAATTTTATCATGGCGACATCAATTGATTCAACAAGTGCTATGTTTTCTTCATGCACATCTGTTAGAATCTTTTCATTAATAAATTAATAAAAGAATTTACTCCATTTCAATCAATTCAGTGGAGATGCTTATTGATTTCCAAAAAAATATTTTATGTGATATGTCAGCGTGACAATTTTTATTTTGAAGGAATAGCTGTGATTTGAACAAAAATTAAGCCTGAACAAACTGAATTTCAGTTAATCGTTGTTTAAATGGAGCTAACCCAGAAAAATTAACTGGTTAGCGAAATCATTGATTAAAAGCTCTGATCAGAGATTCCTTGATTAAAAATTTTGTGAACAGCCGAATGCATGACTATCACCTGGAATAATCATTGATTAGAAATAATCAAGCTTGAACAAACCGGTCCTAAGTACAAATACATCATGCACGTAGTTCAAAGAGTACTTAAATTTGCGACTTACCGTTCTTGTAAGGTTGATAAATGCGGTTGAACCAAATCAACAACACTTTGAACAGTGCGCTTTGACATTCTGAAGCGCTGATAAAAGCCAAATCGTCCCATTCCTCCACGACGGCATATTTTTGCAGTGAGTATGGACGACTGCACTCTATCTTATCTTTTTCGGGATCAAAAAATCTTCTAAGAGCCAATCTTCTTTTTCCTAAAAGTTACTGAGCCCCAATTCGTGGAATGTCATTCTATGCGCCATCCTTAAAATTATTTCCTTACTCGAATTATTTGATGACATTTCGAAATTTATTTTTTCTCTGTTGACTTTGATGAATAATACGAAAAGCCTTCAAAATTAGTTTTGAAATCCTTAAAACTAACTACAGTAATCCCCGGATAAATACCCCCCGCTTAGTTGCGTTATCCGTTTAATTGACCTGAATCCTAGGCAAAAAAAAGATCACATAAGAAATATACATAAAATTTCGTTTAAATGCATTCCGCTTAGTTGCGTTTCCCGGTTAAATGGTCGAAAAATCAAAACTCTTTTTTCAATTTGAAGCAAAATTGCCCGGTTAATTGAACGAAAAAAACCAAATCATTGAAGTCACTTTTTGCTTACACCTTAAATGATTGATGATGAATTGGTCGCATTGTTGCGCTCCTACAAGTTAATAGTCAAATTGACATGACTAAATCGTTGTGAGCACTCTCTTTTGTGCACTGCTACGAAAAATCAACTCAATTTACTCCGACGAGCGACGACGATGACGATCTATTTTCAACTGAAGAAAAAGAATGCAGGCACTACGCAGCAGAATCGTGGATTTGAGTGAGTGTATGAGTATAAGTATTCTACAAAAGTGTATCAGTATTCTACAAAATACAAATCTGTATTGGTAAATCCACATAACGCATGGTTATTGTACTTTTCGTTATAAGTAAGATACCGGCAGCGGTGGAATATGCTCAGATTTATCTGAGTTTGCCAGATTTTTCATTATTTTCCAGATGATCAGATCTGGAGAGTCATTCCAGATCTGGAATCCAGATTTTCAGAAATTCAATAATGTGTTACATAAAGTTTAATTTATTTGATCTGAAAATCAAACTACCTTATCGTTAGCACAAGATCTGCCCATCTAAATGTTCACTTACTCTGAATTCTGAATTCCATTTTCTTCTTCGTTCTACGTTCTACGTCTACCATACACTAATGCTACAAAGTGAACGACAATACGTTCTCATTATTGTTGTCTTGTTCTTAAACGTTTTTAAGTTTCCTTAGAATTTTACATTTTGTTAGGTTTGTTGAAAAGAGTAAAAAAATCTTTTTGGAAGTTCATCTCGTTCGCACTAGGTAGATATTTAAAGGTAAAGTTAGAAAAGACGAGAAAAATAAAGTAAAACAAAGGGCGCGTTCATCACAAGTTAGATTTTCAGATTAACTAACTATTCTCGGCTTCTGATTGTCCAGACGTTAAGTTTTTCAGTTGACAACTCATCAGCTGTTAGTTTTTACCGATTCAGTTTTTCCGCCAAGAAAAGCAGGCTGAAAATCTAGATTTAGTTTATTAAGCTGTCAGATGCGATAAATAGCCTACATGACAATTGAACTTTACTTTGTTATTTTTCGGTTAGCTTCTGTGGAAACATTTTTGTAGTCAACTTTTTCATTACACTGAACTCTAATTTATTTTTTGGCAATTTGTCGAATAATTAAAGGTTATTAATGAAAACCCTTACAAAAGAAATAGATTTTTAAGAAAATTATTTGCTACATTTTCGCTCGAAGTCTATTCAAATTGTAGTTACATGCATATTTCTAATCACAAATATTGAAAAGAAATGCTTTCGACTATAGTTCGTGCTATTTTGAACCAACTACAAGAAATTATTTATTTCTTATCAAATCTTTCCTCGCAGAATTGAAAAGTGAATCCCAATACCATTCAAATCTGACAGAAAATTTAGAAGACCGTTCAACGCAAAACTGAATAAGTTTTTCAGTTAATCTGAAAATCTGAATTGTGATGAACGCGCCCCAAAACATCGAAATTTACTGTTCTTTTTTTTCAAACCAAACGAATTGCGATGCGAACCGCCATCATTTAAAAAGTTGGCTTCTTTTGAAAAGAAATTGAAATTGAAAGTGTCTACGTGTCTAGTTGATTTGTTCAAAAGTTCAGTTTTAAAAGTGTTTCAGAGTGAAAAAAAAAATTAAAAAAAAGATTAAAGGATGTATTTTTCAATTTTCGGCAAAAAGAGTAAGTAATATTTTCAAGTTATTTGGAAATCGGAAATGAAAATATAGGAGCAATTGTGTTCAATTTTCAGAATCCAAAGAGGATTCGGCTGAAGCTCAAGCTTCAAATAATCCAAATGGAGATTCTTCCGACCAAGTGCCGCTGCAGGATTTGTGCCCTGATCCAGGTCCAGCTCAAGCCGCTAAAAATGTTGAAACTGGGGTTGTTGGAGTTGTAAATATAGCTCCTCATGATGACGACCTGCCGTCAACAAGTTCAAGATCCCAAAGTTGCCAACAAGAAAAATTGGGAGAACCGAATGTAAGTGTTTTTTATTTCCTATTTTTAAAGTAGATAGTTTTCTTACCATTCGTTTAAAATGCACACATAGTCAAATCATCCTAGAACAGAACAACACACTCATTATTTCAAAGTGAAATTTTGATTATATTGAATATTTTTGACAATAGTTATTGGTCTGAGATGATTTTTTTGGAAATTCTTGTTTTTGCTAATAACCATACATGCAATTACGTTGAGGATTCTAATTGGAACTCAAAACCACTTAAGATATTCAAATAGAGTAAGTAGTGTTGATAGTAACTGCATAGTAACTGATAGTAGCAGAATCGTGGAATGGAGTGAGTGTATGGGTATAGTATTCTACAAAAGTGTATCAGTATTCTACAAAATTAAAATTTGTAGGTATTGGTTAATCCACATAACGCATGGTTATTTTACTTTTCGTTATAGGTTAGATATCGGTACCATAATGAAAAAAAATTCCAGTTGTCTTTGCAAAAAAAGTTAAATACTCACGTAAAACAAAAAAGCTGAGATTTAATTGCAATTTTTCAAAAATCTTTGCGTAGGAAAAAAGAAGCCAACAATGCACATTGGTATACATCCAATAAAGTTTGGAATTTTATGCCACACAAATCTATATTATTGATATATAATTTTATTTCTCTTTACTCAAGGATTATCTCGATTGGAAATCAACACTTTTTTTAAAAGAATTTGACACTCGGCAAATGCCTACAACACAGCTTAATGTACTCCGACGAGCGACGAGCGACGACGACGACGATCTTTTTTCAACTGAAGAAAAAGAATGCAGGCACTACGCAGCAGAATCGTGGAATGGAGTGAGTGTATGAGTATGAGTATTCTACAAAAGTGTATCAGTATTCTACAAAATACAAATCTGTATTGGTAAATCCACATAACGCATGGTTATTTTACTTTTCGTTATAGGTTAGATACCGGGGAAAAAGAAGCCAAAAATGCACATTGGTAGGATATCCAATAAAGTTTGGAATTTTATGCCACACAAATCCATATTATTGGTATATAATTTTATTTCTCTTTACTCATTGATTATCACGATAGGAAATCAACACAAAGAATTTAACACTCGGCAAATGCCTACAACACAGCGTAACTTACTCCGACGAGCGACGAGCGACGGCGATGACGATCTATTTTCAAGTGAAGAAAAAGAATGCAGGCACTACGCAGCAGAATCGTGGAATGGAGTGAGTGTATGAGTATGAGTATTCTACAAAAGTGTATCAGTATTCTACAAAATATAAATCTGTCTGTATTGGTATATCCACATATGGTTATTTTACTTTTCATTATAGGTTAGATACCGGTACCATAATGAAAAAAAATTCCAGTTGTCTTTGCAAAAAAAATAAATACTCACGTAAAACGAAAAAGCTGAAATTTAGTTGCAATTTTTCAAAAATCTTTGCGTACGAAAAAAGAAGCCAACAATGCAGATTGGAATACATCCAATAAAGATTGGAATTTTATGCCACACAAATCTTTATAATTGGTATATAATTTTATTTCTCTTTACTCATTGATTATCTTGATTGGAAATCAACACTTTTTTTTAAAGAATTTAACACTCGGCAAATGCCTACAACACAACTCAATTTACTCCAACGAGCGACGACGATGATGATATATTTTCAACTGAAGAAAAAGAATGCAGGCACTACGCAGCAGAATCGTGGAATGGAGTGAGTGTATGAGTATCAGTATTCTACAGAAGTGTTTCATTATTCAACAAAATACAAATCTGTATTGGTAAATCCACATAACGCATGGTTATTTTACTTTTCGTTATAGGTTGGATACCGGGGAAAAAGAAGCCAACAATGCCCATTCTTATATATCCAATAAAGTTTGGAATTTTATGCCACACAAATCTATATTATTGGTATATAATTTTATTTCTCTTTACTCATTGATTATCACGATTGGAAATCAACACTTTTTTTAAAGAATTTAACACTCGGCAAATGCCTACAACACAACTCAATTTACTCCGACGAGCGACGACGATGACGATTTTTTTTCAACTGAAAAAAAAAAGAATGCAGGCACTACGCAGCAGAATCGTGGAATGGAGCGAGTGTATGAGTATAGTATTCTACAAAAGTGTATCAGTATTCTACAAAATTAAAATCTGAATTGGTAAATCCACATAACGCATGGTTATTTTACTTTTCGTTATAGGTTAGATACCGGGGAAAAAGAAGCCAAAAATGCACATTGGTATATATCCAATAAAGTTTGGAATTTTATGCCACACAAATCTATATTATTGGTATATAATTTTATTTCCCTTTACTCATTGATTATCTCGATTGGAAATCAACACTTTTTTTAAAGAATTTAACACTCGGCAAATGCCTACAACACAACTCAATTTACTCCGACGAGCGACGACGATGACGATCTATTTTCAACTGAAGAAAAAGAATGCAGGCACTACGCAGCAGAATCGTGGAATGGAGTGAGTGTATGAGTATGAGTATTCTACAAAAGTGTATCAGTATTCTAAAAAATAAAAATCTGTATTGGTAAATCCACATAACGCATGGTTATTTTACTTTTCGTTATAGGTTAGATACCGGGGAAAAAGAAGCCAAAAATGCACATTGGTATATATCCAATAAAGTTTGGAATTTTATGCCACGCAAATCTTTATTATTGGTATATAATTTTATTTCTCTTTACTCATCGATTATCTCGATTGGAAATCAACACTTTTTTTTTAAAGAATTTAACACTCGGCAAATGCCTACAACACAACGCAATTTACTCCGACGAGCGACGAGCGACGACGATGACGATCTATTTTTAACTGAAGAAAAATAATTCAGGCACCACGCATCAGAATCGTGGAATGGAGTGAGAGGCAGATGGCATTTAAAATAAAGTAGGGTAGGTCTACGTAAGTAAGCAAGTTATAAGTCTTACACCACAGGATGCGTTTAAAAAAAAATTTTATATTTGTTTAGATCCTAAGTGGCTTGTTTTAAAGCCATGGAGAACGAACTGTTCTCTAACAAGTGAATTATAAAACTGAAACTTAAAGTCTAAGATACTTAAAATTGACACGTCGCGTCGGTCGGAGTAGAATTCTCTACTACTTCGTGGTAGTTCTCCGATAGGCCAATGGGTATTCTCTCCGAAAAAGTACAACGTTTGCCGTTTATATATGATTAGGGTGTCCATCTGAGGTCTGTCTAAAAAGAGAACATTTTGCTCTAGAATCCAAGAAAAAGAGACATTCGAAAAATACTAAAGAGAACAAAAAGAGAACAGAAGAGAAAATAAGGAAATATTTTTTGATTGGTATAGTGTTTTTGCATTTCGTCGGAAAAGTGCTTTTCCTTTTTGTGATCATCGCATTTGTTTTCTATGAAATCGAAAATTTTTAGGTACAGGAATACATTAATTCATTTTCAAAAGAATATTTAACTCTGGTTTCTTGTTAAATAATAACTTACATATTTTGAAAATATCGCCGCAGTTCGCACAACGCACAATTAAAGAGGAATAGAGACAGTGATCTTTTTTATTTAACAACGACCACCGGCTTTCACTTTACATACCATGAGTATTTATGTAGTTTGTGGTAGCAATGGGCTTTTTCTGCATATGTCTTTGTTGCTTCTCTTCCTAGCTTACAGGAAATATAGCACGAGAGAATGAGATGAATGATTTTGAAGTAGTGTAGTTAAACTGACGTCTTTAAGAAAAGCTGAATCTTAGGTTTTTTTTAGTTAGAAGAAATATATTTCATCACGCCAATATATTCGAAAGAACAGCAATAATTCTTTACACCACGTTTACATTTAATTGAGCTGTTTAAAAATTTATGAAATTAATTCGAATAAAAAAAGTAATATATATGTATAAAGAAAAAAGAGAATAAAAAAAGAACCTAACGAGAAAAGATAGTGTAAAATAGATCGGACCTAAAAAAGAGAACATGTTCTCTTTTAAAGAGATAAGATAGACACCCTATATATGATGCTTTGCGATTAAGTTCTTTTGTTGGCTTTATTTTTGTCAGATAAAGACAAACGTTTCTCCGACTTCCTCCGACAAGTTTGTGCTGCTTTAAGTGTTTTGTTTTAGGAAAAAATATTTAATCAAAATGTAAGTAATACAGAAGTAGACTTTATTTGTATTGATTGTGTTCTTTAAAGTATTTTCTGTTTCTAGGCAAAACGAAAAAACCGGTCTCTAGCAGTACGAGCGGATGGTGAACCTGCTTAGCGATTATTCCGGCTTAGCACAAAACTATGTATATCCAAAGGACGCCAGAAACTGTTGCTGTGTTCTGGGAAGATTGAAAAAAACCTTTTCATCGGGGATAGGAACACATTTGTTTTACCCAAAAATGAAATTTTTTAATAATAAAAAGGAAACAAGCACCCCATACAAAACACCGAGTGCAATTTCTTCAAACGCTTGGCGAGAAATCCACGCAAGAAAAGAAAAAAGAGGCAATAGAAAAAAGAAAAAAGAAAGAAGGAAAGAGCATCAAGAAAAGAAAACCAAAAGCCTGGTCCAAGACTAAAGAAAATAATAAAAAAGAAGGAGAAGTGCCTAAACTGCTTTGATGGACTTTAAAGTGACGTAGAAGATGACGGCTTAACAAATATAGGACGTGATTATTGTGTAAGATGGTTTCATCTAAGCTGCACATCAAAACAGGTATGGGTTATGAAATTGAGTTAAAAAAAAAGACTTTATCTGCAACTATTGCTGTGAAAACAAAAGTGTTTAGCACAAATAATATTAAATTTTACTTATTTATTTCTGAATTTATTTATTTCTGCTTACTTTGTCTGCTATTATACGGAGAAATTTGTTTCATGAAACTGTTCGAACACCATAAGTGCAAAAGAGAACGAAAGTTCGAAAAAGAGAGATGGACAATGAGCTACCCTGTGTCGCATGGGCTATGGTTTGGTGAAACAGCTTTGACGTTTCTCTTTTAGTGATGTGCCAAACCGTAAAATTTACAAACCGAGTTAACCCGAGTTGGATTTTGATTAACCCGAGTTGTAACTCGAGTTAGCTAACTCGGTTTACAAAAATAAATTTGCGCTTTTTCCTTCAATACTATGTTTTGAAAAATAGAAACAAAGCAAAATTTTCAATCAAAATAAACGGATTTAATCAAAATGAATTAAAAAAAAGTCACACAAGAAAGAAATTAACGCAATGCGCAGTCCAACTCGGTTTGACTTGACTCTGGATATTTTACAGACAATTAATTCCTAACTCGAGTAGCAATATGTACCCAAAACATTCAAACCGTCTACCTATTAACAGACGACAGTCAAAAAAACAAAAAAACATCTAATTTAACAGATGTGTGTGTTTCTGTATGCCTGCGCAAGTAACTCACTTGCTTTGATGCTTTATATACTACTACCGGTCGACTATGGACTTTATCAGCCATATTTATAAACCCATAATAGGGAGCGAATAGCGCTATGTTCCTCTTATAAAACCTCTGAACAGAAAAACCTATTTATAAAACTTTTTGAACGTAACATAGAGGTGGAATATCCTGAACGCCGATTTAGGTAGTATAGCGACTGAATAGGTTTATGTCATCGCTATTGTGAAATGACAAGGAAATTTTAGTACGCCGGCGGATACATAGATGGCTTTCAGAGACCGGTTTGTTTTCGATAGTGAAGTACACCTGTGTATTACCGCTCAATGCTATAAATTAGATTATAGATTATAGATAGGTAAGATATACTTACCATAACTATAATGGTTTATAAATAAGAATTTTTTTAACGTAGAATAGAGTGCTATTCACTACATAACTATTCGTCCGTTCAGAGCTATTTAGGGAAATCTAATAAATACGGCTGTATATGTATAAGTGCATTGTGTTTGGCACAGACCGCAACTATAAAGGAGGGTAGTTTTGATGTGGTTTTGATTATGTTCAAGTTAACTCGGTCTGCTTGCATTCATTTCATTTTAATTATTTGGTTGACGGTTCGGTTTTTTCTTCGGTTTGCCAACTCGGTTTGAAAAAATGTAAACCGAGTCAACTCGGTTTGGGTTCAACTCGGTTTGACTCGGTTTATGATACCGACACATCACTATTCTCTTTGTCTTTGTTCGTGTTTTTGTTTATTCTGTTTCATTTGGTTCAAAAATAAGTAATAATACTAATAATAATGACTTCTTTGTTTTTCAATTGCCAATAGAAGAGGTTTTGAAGCAACCAGGCACTACTAGATAACTATTTTTCTCCAAAAATAAAAACAGCGAATGAAAGATAAAGAGAAATGTGAAACTAGTTTCATGAAACTGGATTTCATCGTATAATAGCACTTGCGACACGGAATGACAGAACAAAGAAGAATTCGAACAGTCTCATGAAACAAATTTCTCCGTATAATAGCAGACTTTTCTCACAAAAAAAAAATTATTTTCTTAGATTAAGATAATTTTTAAATTTTGTGTTTTTTTTACAAAATACCTATGTACGTTATTTCTTTAGATCTAAGTGAATACCTTGTTACCTTGTGTCCGGACACGCTGTTCAGATACTAAAACACGTGCGTCTGGGTACTAAATTTTGCTGTCCGAAATTGTCAATAAATAAATTTTTTAATTTTAACAATAATTTCCTTGCATTTTACTTGAACGCTATATAATTGAGAAATGTCTATATTCTTACAATCAATAAAAGCTTTCGCGGTAGCATTTATGGTTACAAAATGGTTTGAAGTCAAAGTTGAGAAAAAAAGTTAAGTGTCCGAATACTAGTGCGTTTACCCTATGCTAAGAGTCAAACAAATTCACTCTCACATGTACATACATGCATAGCGACAAGAATAAAAAATAAAATTCTGAAAGAACAATCGAGACGGGACTATTGTTTTTCTTTTAAATGGTACTGCAAGTATATTGATAAATAATGTATAAGCACAAGCAGCAAGCAGCGAAACATACACAGCGACATCACGAGTGTAATATCGACCAAATGCCTACGTGACTACGAACACGTTGGTACTTGGTATCGCATGCGTTTAAATTCTTTTTTTCTCTTCTTCATCACAAGAAGTAATCCTCATATAATACGAAAATGAGGGGTAACGATGGCCTACGTGGTTATGTGCACAAAACCGATGGATACCAAGGGTATTACACTTATTTTATTTTCTTGTGTGCTCTCACCAAGTGAAAGTAGATATGTATGTATGTATGTATGTATATGGATGAAAGCAATGGGTTTATGGCTAGCTGCTAGGTAGATATTGACATGAGACATGGAGAGCACACAGCGCATTCATTAGTGGTTCACACAGCAATCAAAGCAGTCAGTGCTGCAAAGTTTAATTGACAAATTTGTTATTTGTTTCGATTTTTTCTGATTGATTTAAATATATTAAACGCAAGACAAACATTTTTTAAGTGCAAGGGTTAAAAATTACTGAATTAGATTAATTATCAAAGTGCAAGGAATTTACGAAAGCAGAGACGAGGTAAGAACAAATAAAAATCCTTCTAGAAAAGTGATCAGTGCTGTGGTGTAAAAGCCATATACCATAGGTATCGTTAGTTTATTTTACTATGTGCTGCGTCAATAGGGTAGCAAAGCATTTCTTTTTTTTTTGTGCTCTGAGTGTTGTTACTATACACATAATGAAATGTTGGATGTATGACTGCTAGCCGACATTATTGGCATGATTAAATTGATCAAAAATAAATGCGGAGCATATGAATAGAGAAGTTAGTGACGCAAGTACGCAGTGGTTACTAGAAAGTAAATATATTAATGTGCACAAAGGCAGATAGCGATGAAACAATGTAACCAACCGCAAGCGATTCAGAGGCAAGGGGGAGATATATATAATATATATATATAATGAAAACAGTTTGAATGTTGGTTACATAAAATTCATTCCGGATTTCTACGAGATTCGATGAATGGGCAAGGTAATAACCAAAAGCTGCATGCAATTCGATAGCGCAAGCACAGATAGAATAGGGAAGAATAACAGATGGTCATTTTCACAAGGAGGTAACTCACAGCATGCTGATCACTTAGGAAGGTGTTATCAAATGTGTTGTTTGCATTATGGGCCTATATTTATATTATTCCTTTATAGTTTACAGCAATCGCTATGGTATATCAACAAATGCACTACGCTTTTATATCGTCAATGGAGAGGATAGCTGCCTACTCCAGACAGCAAGGGTTTGACGACGACGATAGAGAAATGCTTCAGGTGATGCTGGAGTACTGGGTAAAGCTTGAGAAGAATATATCGAAATGGACAGCGAGGAAGCAAGGAGCAGAAAGTGTTGACGAAATAATGCAGAGAGCCGAGAAAATAAATTTCTTCAAAGCAGCATAAAGCAAGTCATGATAATATTATCAATAAATTTAAAGCGCAAGTGTACAAGAATATTTTTAATCTCGAAAAAAAAACTAAGGTAAGGAATGAGAACACTTTGTTGTCGACGATGCTAGTTAGAATAGGGGTTTTGGTAAGCTTTTAGGGCTCCTCAGAGGGCTCTTCTGGATTTAAGTGTACAACCAAACTTAATCCCGGAAAGGATAATCCAAGAATTCGGTATTCCAGTATAACAAGCAATGCGCAAGGTAGTGGGTATAGAAGGTAGAGATTTACAGGTCCGAAAACAAGCAAGGGTTCATGGAAGAAGATTTTGGGGTTTTACCTAAGGAGGCAAAATGGTAAGGAGGCAAGTGGTCCGCAAGCAAACGGGCAAACATTAAACGCAAGCCTTGCAAGCCCGCTAGCTGATCTATCTTATTGGGAGCAGAATGAGGTAGATGTTGTATTGAGTGCTAGTTTCTTTGCAAAGGTAATGGTACAGACAATATCGAAAGGAATAAGTGCGATAGCTACAGTAGAGTTAGCATACGGTATAGTATTGCTTGGAACATCAAGACACCTGGATCGTGAACAATTTGATGAGGTTCCGGCATTGAAATGCGCAGAATTGGATAATCTCGACAATCTTTTAAGGCAGATGTGAGAAATGGAACATCTAGGCTGAAGAAATATCAGAATTTAAGAAGAAGAAGCTTTAGAGAGCAATTTCATTAATACAGCTAAGCGAGATAGCGAAAGACGATTTGTCGTCACCATTCCGATTAAGCCTGATAGTATACATACAAGACCTACATAGGAAGCTGAAGGGAAGTTGCGTTAAGAAGATTCTTTTATTTGGAAAAGCAATTGAAAAGGGAGCCAGCCTTACGGTAGCAATACGTTAAGTTTATGCAAAAGTATAAAATCTTAGGCCATATGAGGAAGGTAAGTGGTTAACCTGAAAAGGGTAAAATGCTATACTTCATACCACACCATTGTGTGACTAAAAATTCAGAGTAATCTTCGACTGTAGTTGTCCAACAGATAAGGATATTTCTCAGAATGAGGCCCAACAATTAGGCGAGAAATTAACACTTGATCTCTTTGAAATAGTGATGCAATTCAGAATTCATCGGATAGCTTTCAGCGAGAACATTATTTTGATGTCGACGCTGAAAGCTATCCGATGACTCCTAGTACAAGTACGGATAGCACCACATCAGTGGGAATTACAAAGGATATTTTGGAGGGAGTCTCCGAAAGAAAAATTGCAGGGGTATTGGTTGACTGTTGTTAAATATATGGAAATACATCATCAGGTCAAAATGCAGTGCGAGCGTTAGTAAAATGTGGTAAGGATCCAAGCACCTCATACCAAGATGTTGAAAGGGAGATTACTTACTTACTTAAGTAAGGCCTCAACCAAAGCAACATCCTTCGTAAGGATCCAAGCACCTCATACCAAGATGTTGAAAGGCCTCAACCAAACCAACATCCTTCTATAACGACAAACGACTTCGGTTTCGGGCGAGCTCTCTCCAGTTTCGCACTCAAAGTCGGTTGAGGTCTTCATCCACTTGGTTGCGCCACCTAAGACGAGGTCTTCCCCTTCCGTGATTTCCCTGCAATGTGCTTTCGAAAACCCGTCGAGTCGGAATGTTTGAGTCCATCCGCTCTACATGACCCAACCATCGTAGCCTTGCAATGCGAACTCTTCTGGCTAAGCCCATGTCATGGTACCAGTGGCGAGGGGTGAATAATTTCAAATGGTAACTCGAAGGAAACTTAGTCACCAACAAAAAAAATTTACTTGAAATTTTTTTTTGTGCAATGTTTGTCTTCGCATCAAACCAAAAAGTCAAGTTTTTCAAACCAACTTTGCTATAAGGTAGAGCTTCATAACTTTTTTTTTTTCATAAAACTAAGCTAATTAAAATTAAAACTATTTGTTTCCTCTAAGTGAAAATCAGTTAAGCAACAGTCAACAGATATTAAGGTCATAATCAAACCACTGAAACTTACTATCGGAAAACTTTTCAGACTTTTTGCACTTTTCAATTTTTAAAGCCTAAATTTGTAATATTTAAAAAAATCACGAAAAGCACTTAATCAATTTAAATAAGTATTGCACTGCGTTCTGCTGGCAAATAGCGTTTTTCAAATAAAATACGGCTCATTGGGAACTGAACTGATTTAGGCCAGTTGTGCCACTTTAGAAAAATTCCAATTATTTTTTGCATTTTCTCCCAAAAATATGCAGTGCAGTGCACATACAAATTCATAAAATAAGTCGGAGAGCAGCGTGTTATTTTCTTGTTCTTCAAGCAGAGACCTACCTCAAGCTGCAACCTGCAAACTGCAATATACATTTTTGTTTATAAGCATGTGTCCATGGGAAGAAATACGAAGGAAAGCGATTTTTCTTTTATTAAACCAATATCATGCAAACACAACACCCAGCCCCGGATCTAGGGGGGGGGCAGACCGGGGCACATGCCCCGGGCGGCAAGTTTAAGGGGCGGCAAAAACAAGTTCGAAATTCACTCCCGCTCGCCCACAGGAATCACAGAACGCTGCAGCACTCGTGTCTGCTACAACAAATCGTTGGTTGCAGGTAACGAAGGTTGCAAGCGCAAAACAAATTAGCTACTTTTCGGTTCCAAAACAGCAACGGTAGTTGCGACCGAGAAGTACACAATTTTTCTACCTTTCGGTTTCAAAGTAGCATCGGTTGCTGCGACCGAGAAGTGGACAACTTTTCTTCTTTTCGGTTTCAAAACAGCAACGGTAGTTGTGACCGAGAAGAGGACAACTTTTCTACTTGCCGGTTTCAATGCAGCCACTGTGGTTGCGAGCGAAGGGAACCACAGTCCAAAGGAAGTCAAAAGTCAAAAGAGGACATTTGTCAACAGATTCTAGACGAATTGGCTGTTGATGATTTAGATATTGGACAATGTCGTAGCCAATCTTATGACAATGGGTCCAATATGGCCGGCATCCGTAAAGGAGTACAAGCCAGGATTGCAGAAAGAAAAAAACTGGCCGAGTTCGTACCGTGCTTGGCTCACTCTTTAAATCTTGTAGGTGTTCATTCTGCCTCATCATGCCAGGAAGCTATTAACCTATTTGGACTGGTTCAAAAAGTATATTGCTTTTTTGGTTGGCTCCACTACTAGGTGGGACATGAAAAAATATGTTAAGGCAAATTTAAACGGAAGTATAGTCAGTCGAGATGGTCGGCGAAACATGTTGCTGTGAATGCTCTATTAAATAATTTGCCAGAAATAGCGGAAGCCTTAGAAGAAGTAAAGCAAATTTCTCATGCTCCAGAAACTAAGTAAGAAGCAGGTAATATCTTAACAGCTAAATATAAAGAATTTTAAATTTATTATCAATTTAATTATTTGGGTGAATATTCTCCGCGAAATCAATCGAGTGAATATTGAAATTCAGAAAGAAGATATAATCCTTGCCCATTCCGTCGCACTAATGGATGGTCTGCTCAAAACTTTACAAAAAAAATGAGACAAAATCCAATGGAGTATTGGATAAATGAGGCTAGAGAAGTGGCTGAAAAAAGTGGTGTTGACCCTATCTTTCAAAACAAACGAATTCCGAAACATAAAAAACATTTCGATGAGATATGTGAAGATGAATTACAAACACTCAAACCTGTTCAACTCTTTTCTAAAGAAATAATGATGGTATTTGATCGAATCATATCAGAAATTAAAAAGAGGTTTGATTGTGCTACCATGCTGAATATGAACTTCGCTTTTCTTAATGGCTCTAATATTTTGAAAATGTCAATTGAAGAACTGAAAAGTATGGAGCGGGTCTGTGGCTAAAAAATATGAGCGAGATGTGAGCACCGTTGAATTCTATCAGGAACTCTACGTTTTTGAAGAGCAAGCTCCGCTTTTATTTGGTGATATTGAAAAAGCTAACGGTTTCTATCTCTTGCAAAAGAGCTATGCGCATGATTTGCAGGATGCTTTTCCAAATATTTGTGTTGCCTTGCGAATTTACTCTACGCTTCCCACTACATCCGTAAGCTGTGAGCGAAGTTTTAGCAAACTAAAACTAGTTAAAAACTATTTGCGATCATCTATGAGTCAGGAACGCTTATCCAGTCTAGCAATCTTAGCGATAGAAAATCGAATCGCACACGAATTAAATTATGACGAGGTCATAGATTTATTTGCTGAACAAAAAGCTCGAAGAGTAAAATTGTAATTGCAAATGATAAATACAATAGTAAATTTGATTTTGTCTTTATTATAAACATTTTTATTTTAAGTCCTATTCTGTGCTATGTATAAAATATATATTCTACATGTCTGTAAATAAATAGGATTAAAGCAGAAAAAACAGCGGTCAGTCAATTAGTGAAGATCTGATAGCTCAAATAATAAAGATTATAAAGGTAAAAGCAAACATAAATTGGTGCGGCATTTTTCAGTATTTGCCCCGCCTTTAAAAAATTGAAGATCCGGGGCTGACAACACCAACACCAAAGTGTGCAAAAGTAATGTTGCAAAGAAGCACTGGGCTACTGCGCCGGCGCTATATTCACGTGCTCAGAGCACAAAGGGATAACACAAACAACAGATTTACCAAAAAATATGACGCTAGAACACCGGGTTATTTTCTTCCATAAAAAAGCATGTATTGAACAGAGAGGTGCCTAGCGCTAGGCTCTTCTCTGTTCAATACATGCTTTCTTATGGAAGAAAATAAGACGATGTTCTACCGTCATATTTTTTGGTAAAAGAAAAAAGAGGAGAGAACACAAATTTGTTCTATCCAGCAACAAGTTTTTAAGACGTAATATTTGGGGTTACCTTGCATGTTGCTAAAGTTTTGTGTTTGTTTATGGAGTGAATTGAAGAGCCAACATGTGTGTAGAATAAAACGGAAAGCAGAGTGGTAGTTGTTAAAAAAAATGTTGGCAGCGAGTTCATGTGTATGGTTAATTTTGATTCATGTTGCCAGAAGTCTAAGATGTTTCGGATGTGAATTTCAAAAGGAAAGTCGGAAATAATCGACTTATATGGACGCTTCGCCACTGCATGGTACAGCTCATACAGCTCGTTGTTGTATCTTCTTCTCCACACATTGTCTTCGCATACCAAAGATCATTCTTAGAATTTTTCTTTCGACACGACCAAGGGTTTCCTCATCCGCTTTCGATAAAGTCCATGCTTCCGCACCGTAAAGCAGGACCGGGATGATCAAGGACTTATACAAGGTCACCTTGGTTTTTCTGGTTTTTTATGTGTTTTTTTATGTGTTAATTTTGCAATAGTTCTATTTTCCGTGTCATCTAATTCCAGTTTTAGCCTGATTAGAATAAGAAATTACAATTATTTTGGCATCATTTTTATATATGACTTATTCTACTGTTCCCAGTACGTATTTAAAAAAAAAAAACAAAAAAAAAACAAATTTAATGAGAGTTTTAACCCATTTTCTCAAAACAGAGCCAGAGACATGGATGAAATAGAGCACATCTTTCGACACATAACCGACGATCTTTTGAATGCAAACGAAATTGATTTCGTGGAACAGCGTGAAAAACTTAAAGATTATCTCAAAAAATTTCTGGAAAATTTGAACTCCGGTAGACATGATGATGTACCATCAACGTCTAGCACAAAATTAGAAATTGAGGATGATATCGATATTATTGAAGAAATTTTAAAGGGTCCGGAGTTTGAGTTGTCGGACTCAAAAAGAGAAGAGAATGAAGTCGAAGAGATCGAAATCGATCGCATAAAGGTTTGTACACAAATATATTAATAATTCAACACAATTTAATTATTTTGGTTTTTTAAAGGGATCTGAGTTTCAATTGTTGGACTCAAAAAGAGAAGAAACTGAAATTGGAGAAATAGAAATCGATCGCATAAAGGTTTGTACACAAATATATTAATAATTCAACACAATTTAATTATTTTGGTCTTTTAAAGATATCTGAGTTTCAATTGTCGGACTCAAAACTGAAACTGTCGGACTCGACTGAAATTGGAGAGATAGAAATCGATCGCATAAAGGTTTGTACACAAATATATTAATAATTCAATACAATTTAATTATTTTGGTATATTAAAGGGATCTGAGAAATCAAAAAGAGAAGGAAGCGTAGAGGTTTGTAGAAAAATAGATTAATGATTTGATTGTGTTAAATTATTTTGATATGTATATTTAAGGGATCGGAGTTGGTACCAAAGTCAAGGCTAGACAAAACCAAGCGTCGAGGAAGGGGAAGGCCACGTCGTTAACACTGCGGTTACACGATTAAGATATCGTTTTTTTTGAGCAATTTGTGATTATTAATTAATTAAGATTAAAAGCAATATGTTATTAATTTTTAAGAATAAAAATTATTTTGCTTCACGGACCAGTTTGGGTTTCAGTTTCGAAAAGTTTGGTTGTGTATGTAAAAAGTAAGTGTATTGTAACTGCCTTGCCATATATTGTTTATGTAGCCCCGGGATAAGGGGAAACAAATGGAATACATTTAAAGGATATTGCACCTTCAACAGTTCAACATTTCGTTAAGCAACGACACTTATGTCGCTTTCCAATGGTTTCACTCGGGGAAGAACTAATTTTAAAAAATAATGGATTTTGTTTCTATTCAGTTTAACGTAATTTTCTTTATGTGAGTGAAACACCTATACCTTTAAAAAATATTCCTTGAAGAAAATTTTCTTTTTGACATTTGAGTAACATGTGTTAGTGCATCTTGATTCGATTCTCACTTCAAATCGAGAAGAGGCTGTCACTCCTCAGAATCATGAGAAGCAATCATTTTGCACCAATAGAACGGTTTGAGAATGCTCCTGGACGGTTCTTTTCATCCAATGGAAAGAGACATTGAGTCAGGGAGATACAATTCCTTGTTTTACCTTTTAATGCGATTATCTCAAAACCACTTTTTTGAAGACGAAAATGCGATAACTCAAAAACACTTAAACCAGTTAATACAAAAATAAAGTAAGTTATCGTGTGGTTTTTATTTTTTCTAAATAAAGCCGATTTTAAAACCGATTTTAGGCCGTGTGTGAATTGCGTTAAAATGTGTGTTAAAATTTAACCCGCGTTAAAATTTGACACTAATGAGGTGAATAAAATGGGTTAAAATTTATTGAGCTGTGGAGCAGGTTAAAGTGTGTTAAAATTTGACGTTTCTAGTGATAGAGAAATTTGCTCTTGCTTTACATTCAATTCAAACAACAAAATATGAATCAAGAAAAAAAACGAAGGCAGGCTGGAAAACCATACATTAAATAATGTCAGTTAGAAATCAATTAATTTATATAAATTCAATGGTTTTGTTTTCTAGGGTCTCAAGAAGAAAAAATAAAACTAATTGAAATTAGGATAAGTCTGGATGACAAAAACAAGAATTAATACAAAATACTTTAAATTTGTCATTTTTCTAAACCAAATACAACTTTATTGTTTTGTTTCTTTTGAAATCTATGAAAGATATCAGCCATGAAAACTAATTTTCAGTGTTACTATACCGAAGAAATCAATTAATCAAAATGGGAATTTTATTTGAATATTTTTCATTGTTGTTTTAAAATATGACATTAGAATCGAGAACAATAAATGAAAAAGTTTTTTTTTCAGTTTCAGAAACTTTTTATTAACCCTGTTTTCTTAAAAATATGTTTTGTAATTGAAATTATTTTTCCGTGAAAGGAAAAACAATTTTTGTTCAGGGAAATTTCTTAAATTATCGAGGGAAATTTTTTTAACCTACGCAGAAATCTTGGTTAAAATAATTGTTTTAACGCAATTTACACAGCAAATGGCTAAATTTGATCCCACCTCAAACAAGACGTCAAATTTTAATCGTGGTAGAAGTTTTAACGCAAATTTTAACGCAATTCACACACGGCCTAAAGTCCAATTTTGGGGTGAAAATCGAACTTTTTTTAAAAATGGTCACCAAAGTTCAAAAATCGGTACTTTTGAAAACCCAGCGAATACTTACCTGAAAAATATGTTATTTAACGATATCTATTTAAATTTATTTGTTTCAGATAATTTTTGAAGGTGAAATCGCGTTCACCGCAAAATAAAATATTTTTACATGTCTTTACTTGTTTACACATAAGTTCAGTTTTAATGAATATTTTGATGTGGGAAAAATTACAAAATATTATTCAAGCATGTATAAATATGTGTGCAAAAATTCGTTTAAATGCATTTCATACCTTTCCTACAAAAAAATTAAGAAAAATTGACTTTTTATCCGACGTTCCAAGTGCGACAGTGCCCTTAAGTTACATTCAACTTTATTTGCGTTTAGAAACGAAAAATGCCAACAGATATTGGCATCTGGTATTTTTTTTAGCAGCAGCACCAAGCACTTTAGTGCTTTGGTGTTATTGCAAGTTGTTGAGTTGAGATAAAAAGCGACGCAGATAATGAGGAGGATTTGTCTGCTTTACATGCATCTGCAAGTGCAGATGAAAATCGGAAAAAGACACAAGATGTAAAATTCATACTTGTCTGATAGAGAGGGAACGAGCTTCCTAGTTATGGTTGCAGATGAAAATTTATGGGTGCAGATGAACATGTTCATCTGCAACCATAATTTTTCGTCTGCAACCATAATCCTATTCGGCTCTCTTTTCAACTTTTGTGTTTTATAATCTTCATCCGTCTCGCTTTACTTTTCTGCACTTCCGCAGTTGTAGATGCATGTAAATCCAGCATAAATCACCCTAACTACAATAAACGTTTTATTAAAACATCAGTAAAATAATGAAAATGCTCCTGTTACCACTATTGTCGTTTAAGTGAAATAACTTTCTAATACAAACAGCAATAACGATTTTAAAACAGAAGGAACGAAAAATATTCAAAGTTAGATACCACCCAAGACATCAAAGTTACGAAAGCTTTACCAAGGTGTAAGCGTCAGCCTATGCCGAGCTCCGCAAAAAAGTTGAATTGGCAAAATATTTATCAAGAGCGTAGCGAAGGAGTAAGCTTAAAATTCTTTTTTACTTAAAACACATAAGAAAGTTACGAAGATATAAGTAACTTCCTTAAAGTTTTAAAACAATTCTTAAAAAAATAACAAAGTAGTACAAAATAATTACTATCTGGCATCACTTTAATCTTTCTGATTGGTTATAGTGAAAAGCTATTTTGTTATTTCTATCATGTTTCTATACAACTCTAGATGGCCATAGCGAATTTGGTTCTATAAAATGGATGATAGCGAAAAGCTACTTCATTGTTTTTCTATACAGCGCTAGATGGCCTACAACTAAAGCTACAAAAAAGCATTTTTTTCTGTTAAATGACTTGAGAGATTTTTAAAAAATGCGGTGTAACACCGCATATTTTTTTACTCATAATGTTTTTATACTCGAAACTAAAAAGCATTCGATTCTGTCAAATAACTTGAGAGATTTCTAAAAAAAATGCGGTGTAACACGAACCTACTCGATTTATTTCCACTATGACTTGAGAGATTTCTAAAAAAAAATGCGGTGTAACACGAACCTACTCGATTTATTTGCACTCGTTATTTACAGTGCGGTGTAGTGGTTATTCAAGAGAGTTAGACACGTCCTATTTTCTTCCATAAAAAAGCATGTATTGAACAGAGAGGTGCTTAGCGCTAGACTCTTCTCTGTTCAATACATGCTTTGTCTGCTATTATACGGAGAAATTTGTTTCATGAAACAACTTCGAATTCTTCTTTGTTCTGTCATTCCGTGTCGCAAGTGCTATTATACGATGAAATCCAGTTTCATGAAACTAGTTTCACATTTCTCATTATCTTTCATTCGCTGTTTTTATTTTTGGGGAAAAATAGTTATCAAGTAGTGCCTGGTTGCTTCAAAACCTCTTCTATTGGCAATTGAAAAACAAAGAAGTCATTATTATTAGTATTATTACTTATTTTTGAACCAAATGAAACAGAATAAACAAAAACACGAACAAAGACAAAAGAGAATAGTGATGTGTCGGTATCATAAACCGAGTCAAACCGAGTTGAACCCAAACCGAGTTGACTCGGTTTACATTTTTTTTAACCGAGTTGGCAAACCGAAGAAAAAACCGAACCGTCAACCAAATAATTAAAAGGAAATGAATGCAAGCAGACCGAGTTAACTTGAACATAATCAAAACTACCCTCCTTTAGTTGCGGTCTGTGCCAAACACAATGCACTTATACATTATAAAGTCCATAGTCGACCGGTAGTAGTATATAAAACATCAAAGCAAGTGAGTTACTTGCGCAGGCATACAGAAACACACATCTGTTAAACTAGATGTTTTTTTGTTTTTTTGATTGTCGTCTGTTAATAGGTAGACGGTTTGAATGTTTTGGGTACATATTGCTACTCGAGTTAGGAATTAATTGTCTGTAAAATATCCAGAGTCAAGTCAAACCGAGTTGGACTGCGCATTGCGTTAATTTCTTTCTTGTGTGACTTTTTTTTTAATTCATTTTGATTAAATCCGTTTATTTTGATTGAAAATTTTGCTTTGTTTCTATTTTTCAAAACATAGTATTGAAGGAAAAAGCGCAAATTTATTTTTGTAAACCGAGTTAGCTAACTCGAGTTACAACTCGGGTTAATCAAAATCCAACTCGGGTTAACTCGGTTTGTAAATTTTACGGTTTGGCACAGTGGTTCCCAAACTTATTTTTCTCGTGGACCACTTTCAAGATTTTACTGGTTTCGGTGGACCCCCTGCTGCTACATTTCTCCCACATTCTTAAAGTCACCAAAAAATAAAAATTGTATCGCTTCTGAGATCTGTCCCTTTATTCCGATAGGTAAAATAAAAACGAAAAATGGTATATTTTATAACACTTAATTAATTAAAAGAATAGAATTACAAAAAAAAAATTAATGAGGTAATGTAGGTTCAGGTCATTTGATGGAGTGTCAGCAAACGATCAATGTTTGGCTTTATTTTTGTGAGCAATAACTGCAAATCCCCTCGCGCTGTGATGTTTAATTTGCTTCTTTTTTTTTTGTTAAGAGGTTTTCAACGGCACTAAAACTCCTTTCGCAAGGTATGACGAGGGAAAAGCTATTCAAAATTTCCTTGCGATTTCCCACAGTCCAGGACATTTTTCGGGTATTTCTGCTTGCAGCCACAATGTTTGGTATCCTTTTCTAAATTTAACCTTCAGCTCCTCATTGGTGCTTAGCTCGAGCAGCTCCGTTTCATCAAATGGATTTGTGATCTATGGTGGTATATCCATTGTCAGCATATCTTCAAACCTGGTTTTGAAGTCAGCATGCAGGGCACTTAAATGTTGACTGTAGGTATGGTTATCCTCATCAATACATTCTATTATTATAGGTATCAGACCGCAGCCTTTGTCAGCACGCGGAAATAGAATTACGGCTTGTAAAGGAACCAACTAATAAACCGCTAAAACAAATTGATGTACTCAGTATCGAATACTGATCATATTTGTGTAGGAAAAAATAAAAGTCGAAATCCCAAGATTGTCCATTTAAACGATAGCTAACATTTCATCAAATCAAAGAGTTCACGCGCTCCGTGTATTTGCGTATTTTTTGTCTGTTACTTCATTGTTAAAACGTGACAAACTGGCATCGAAGCTCAAGCCCCGCTCTTCCGAAAAGGAATAGTTTTGATAAAATAGTTACTTCAAAATCAATTTAAAATGATTGTGAAATTTATAAAATTAGTAGTTATTTGCAAGAAAAATTACAAAATTAATTGCTCTGAAATATTGCTTATTCGGCCTTTTTGGAGAGGCAGTGCTTCTCTCGTGAAAAAATCAATTGAATAAAAAGTGCTGTGTTTGTTTTCAAATCGAAAGAGTACAATCAAAATATCTGAAAGTTACTAAGTTACCTTTCTATACGAGCAGTTGTAATCAAACGATTAGTACACGTAAAAAATATACTTAACTACTATATAAAAAAAAGGATATTTACTTTTTTTTATCAAACACTCAACATGGCCCAACCATCGTAGCCTCGCGATGCGTACTCTTCTGGCTATGCCCATGTCGCGGTACAGCTCATACAGCTCGTTGTTGTATCTTCTTCTCCACACACTGCCTTCCCATACGGGACGAAAGATCATTCGGAGAATTTTTCTTTCGAAACGACCAAGGGTTTCCTCATCCGCTTTCGATAAGGTCCATGCTTCCGCGCCGTAAAGCAGGACTGGGATGATTAAGGTCTTATATAAGGTTACCTTGGTTTTTCTGGAGAGGGTTTTGTTTCTCAATTGCCTTCTTAACCCAAAGAAGCAACGGTTGGCAAGAGTTATTCTCCGTTTGATCTCCGCACTGATGTTGTTGTCCGTGTCTACAGCGGATCCTAGGTAGACGAAGTCCTGTACTACCTCGAGGTTATGTCTGTCTATTGTGACGTATTGTCCAATTCGTCGATGTTCTGTGTCCTTGTTTGATGACAACATATACTTCGTTTTGCCCTCATTAACTATCAAAACCAATTTTTGCCGCTTCTGTTTCAATACTCGCAAAAGCACCTATGACATCACGCTTTTTTCTTCCCATTACGTCAATATCGTCTGCTTAGGCGAGTAATTGTACAGACTTTTGAAAGATTGTTCTGGTGTTGACGTTTGAGTTTCTTACAATCTGTTCAAGCATGATGTTGAAGAAATTGCATGACAGTTTTTCGCTTTGCCTAACACCTTTTTCGACATCAAATGTCTCGGTGAGTTCTTTAACGACCTTGAAGGAGCAGAGTGCGTTCTCCAAAGTAGGGATGTTGGAAATGGAAAAATATATCGATATATATCGTATCGATATATGTATATCAAAAAAAAAAATCAAGTATCGATATATCGAATCAGAAAAATATCGATATATCGATATATTTTAAATAATGAAATGTGCGACCTTAAAAATTAGAAAAAATAATAAAAAAAAAGTAGTAAGAAAAACAAACATAAAGAATTAATTCTTTCTGTAGTTTTATTAATTAAACCAATATTTTTGAGATAAAGAATGCAGAAAAACTCTTTGATTTATGTGTTCAGCTGTGAGCCGACTTCTGTTGTTGGGCACTGTTAGATTTACAGCAGGGACAGGTATAGAAAAGATTTTTCCAACTATGAGAAATGTATGCAAGGTATATTAGCTACATTATACAGGAAAAGGCCTATAAAATTCATGTACCTATTCATTGACCACTTAGGTTACAAATCCTTTTTATTTCTGTTCGATATTTTGGTTGTACACTTTAAAATTATCAAAACTCAAAATGATTTGCTAAGTGGTCAATGAATGGTTGCACACATTTCATGGGTATTTTCCTGTCTAAGATAATGTAGTCAAAGGTATAGAAAAGTTTTTTTTTGCAATAAATTTGGTATGTTTGCAGGTTAGTTTCTAGTACCCGAAAAAAGTATCGTTTTTTATACCTTTTCGATACATAAATATTTATATCGATATATCGATATATCGGTGAAAAAAATATCGTCGATATATATCGATATATCGAACGAAATATATCGATATTTTTTATTTCGATATATTTTTGACATCCCTATAGTCGACCTATAGCACAAAACAAAAACCATTGCCCAGATATCGAAGGAAAGTGTACTATGTGATAATTTTTAGTTAGTTTATATTTGAATATTTTCGCAAAAAATCCTTTATTTCTTTTGGTAGTTAATTACTGAAAACTACTTTTTTTGTGTTTTTTTTTCAACTGAGTATGCAAAGTTAAGTGAAATTTTATTCTCTTTCGTTCCAACCAAAACTATGAACAATATGCATGTATTTAATAGTCGGCTGGCCTTTCAGCGTAAATAGAGAACGGTGACCGGCTCTAGACATGTCCACTATGTCGGGCTAATATGTTTTATATGTTTGTAAGGCTTGTATTAAACATGTTAGATCTACTTAAATAACTTAGGTTCTGAAGTTATTGAAAACACAAAAAAAAGCAATAGAATTAATAGTTTTTGCTATTGACAGTGTGTTTAAAAAACGGAAACAACAAAAAGTAAAAGGACATCTCACAATTACTCAGAAGATGCACTTTTTTCAGTACTTAGGAAAGTAAGAGAGGAAAACTGTTCACTAATAGAGGCAAGTCGTGAGCTTATAGTTCCTAAAACCACTCTCCAAGATCGAATCCATGGCAGAGTGCCTCTAAAGAAAAGAAAAATGGGCTGCGACTGCTTACCGCAGCAGAGGAAAAAAATCTTGTGGAGTGGCTCAAAGGCCTTGTCAAATGCGGTTCCCGCAAAAACCATCGGACCTGTTAAAAACAGTCCAAAAATTATTTTGGAAGACAAAAGGAAGAATCCGTTCAAAGATTGCCTACTCGGGAAAACATGGCACTATGGTTTTCTAAAACGGCATTCAGAATTCCAGAGGAAC
Organism: Melanostoma mellinum; assembly: GCA_914767635.1. Classification (NCBI taxonomy): domain Eukaryota; kingdom Metazoa; phylum Arthropoda; class Insecta; order Diptera; family Syrphidae; genus Melanostoma; species Melanostoma mellinum. The sequence continues at coordinate 153,912,233 of OU612060.1, forward strand.
TGTCAAAAGGGCAACCGATTGTCACCGAAGAATAGATACGAAAATGGTTTTGATAGCTGAAATATTATTTTTAAGAAATGCCGTAAATATTTCGGATGATCCTTCTGCCTATTTCCAAAATTAGGAATTGTTTTAGCTCCTAAAGGATTGAATAATGTGTAGGTACAAAGTCTCAGCAGGAAATGATGTCCTTTTTGTGTTTAGTGCCGACGGTAAACAGTTACCACCACTAGTAGTCTTCCCTTAGGTGCGTCCTTCTCAAGCTGTGGTTAGATTATGCCAGGCAAGTGGTTTTTATTAGGTAGGTCCGAAGGTGGCTGGATGCGGTCAGAAACCTTTTATGAGTACACGGCCGATAGGTTCAATAAGTTGGTTTGTGAAAAAAACATCAAACGGCCAGTATTGTTTCTGGTAGATGGGCACAAATCGCATCTGATCATAGAGCTAAGTGACTTTTGTCGCAATAAAAGCATTATTTTGTATGCACTTTTGCCTAACACAGCCCACATCACGCAGCCAGCCGATGTATTGTAGGTGCATTTAAGGGGTTGAAAACTGACCAATGGGTTCTATATAGTTCGGATAGGACAGTGATTATAAAAAACGCCTTTCGAAAATGTGGTTTGTTTCCATTTAATCAGAATACCGTTGATTATTCGAAATGTGTACAGAATGAGTTGGAAAACATAACTCAGAACCAGGGATGGAAAACCTAAAGAATTCAAGGTTTTTAGAAGCTTAGAACGTGTTGGCATAGGCAAAAGAGGAGATAACAAGGGAAAATATTAATGTTGGTGAAATTATGGAAATTATAGAAAAGCTTGAGCAAACTCACCTCTTTCAACCAGTACTTAACGATAACATAACCGGTACATATATAGGAGACGAAACTGGTGAGCTACAAAAAGTTAACTCTAACTTTTCGGAGTCCATGCCACCATCATTATTGCCAATACACCATTTCTTCCAATCCATGACTCGCTTTCAGGAAGTATGTATTTATATTATTCAGAACAGTTCGAAAAATCAGCAAAACCAGTTTCCATAAAAAGGAAATAGAAAAGGCAAGAAAGCTAACGAGCTTGGGCTTCCAAAACGGAAAAGAGAAGACAAGCGTTCGGAGGCAGAAAAAAAGAAAAGGTCCCCATGCCGACCCCAGCAAGGCAAACACAAAAGGCGTCGAATGCTGGTATCCCGTCCCTCACCCTTAAGGGAAAGAAATAACCGCCGCCAGCCACGAAAAGCGAGTCGCTCAGCCACAACCCTGGGAAGACAGCGCACGGCACGAACACCAAAAAGCGAAGTCCAGGAAGCTATAAGGCAAGCCGTAGCCGCTAATCTGGTGAAGATGCAAGCCGTGGGTGCCAAAGCTAGCCAACCCAGAGCCACAAGCCACCCAGTGAGTATGCGCCTACTACGAACACAAACCGCAACACCTCTTCGATGTCCAGCCGACCAACCAGCACCATCACAGCAACGAAACCGCCCTCATCAGAAGCCGCCACAGGAATCAGGCAAGTGCGCCCCCAGTGCATCACAGCGCTAGGGTTGCTACTACCGAACGAGCACAAGGAGCGATGGCCGCCGAGGTGCAGCGGTCGGGAGTCCCCGCCGTTCGGGTCACCGACTTGGCAACCAGTAGGTTCGCAGTATCAAACCTGACAGCCATACGCGTATTCCCCAAAGGCGAAGAAGCAACCGCTGTTGCAGAGGAGAGAGATTCTTTCAGGCGCATCATAGTAACAGACCACCCTCTGTATAATCCACGACATCGGAGGCTGAAATTCCAATTTACCGGGCGGGCCGGGATCATAGACTGCCAGATAACAAGGCGGGGACATGCTGTCTTGATTCACCGCGCTAGCGGACAAACGAAGGAACTGGAGTTCGACCAACAAAGACGCTAGTCTCCAAGCAAGTTAGTGACCCACGATGACTCTGAAATTACTTTTGTTATTTTTTTATCTTTTTGCTCATTTGCAATTTTTTTTACTAGCAAAGAATGCCCTGTTAAGTTACTTAAGAATAAAGTTATGTTTTCTAGTTCGCTTACGTTACTTTTTTTGTAAGAATTGGAATATGAAATTGAGAATTAAAAAAATAAATAAAAAAAATATAAAACTGGTAAAAAAACAAATAAGAAAAAAAAACAACAAAAAGAAAGAAAAAAATCAAAAAAAAAAATATTAAAAAGAAAAATAACTTTGATTTGAAGCATCAAGAAGAAAGGTGCGATAACTTAAGCAACCGATGCTAAGACGAGAAGGTTCCCCACTCCGAAAAGGGAAGGGTATGTAACGAAGCGTTTAGCTTCGCAACATGCCAATTACTCACTATATAACCCTCAACTTCCACGGCCCACAATATACCATCCACCGTACACCATCCACCGTACACCATCCACCATAATACCATCCATTGGTGCGAGCCACAGCCTTTAAGCCAGAACACCAACCAGGCGTTGGTGCCAGCTGTTTCGTCTGCAAATAGTCGTGGGAAAACAGCCGCGAGGTGAGTCGACACCACTTACTGCAGTGAGGTGAATCCTACACCATTTCTGCACAGATGGAGATGTATAAAACGGCGAGTGCCGTCATTGAAAGACACAGTGGCCGAGATCAGATGACACTGCAAAGCCTACAATCTTACCTTCAGGAACCGTAATACGAAGACCACCATCATCAACGCTGGGGACAGGAGCTCATTTGACGCCATTAAAAAGTATCTTCTGACAATGAAGATACAGTTTAACTCATTCACGCCAAAGGAGGAAAGGAAAAACCTACTGCTACTGAAAGGAATTCACCACAGCTATTCGGACATAGAGTGACGGATGAACTCCGTATTGAAGGAATCCCGATTATAAAAGTCACCCAGTACAAATCAAAAAAAGCTCAAGGAGAGGTCTACAACAACTTCGCAGTCGAAGTGCCCAAGACATGCGACCTGAATGAAATCTACACGAAGACCCGAGTGATTAACCAGAGAGTGCACTGGGAAAAACTGAAGTCCAACGACATTGTGCAGTGCCGAAATTGTCAACGCTTTGGCCACGTAGCCATTAACTGTCGACGCCAGTACGTCTGCGTTAAGTGCAAGGAAGACCATCAACCAGGCCAATGCAAAAGGACACAAAATACAGGACTGGACGTATGGTGCCAACTGCAAGAAAGAGGGACATCCAGCTAGCTTCAAGGGCTGCCCGACTCTGAAGGCACGATTGACCGAAAGGAACCAAGGGATCTAGGACCTTTCGGCAGGACAAAAATCATCTTCAAAGAGGAACAGCAGTTTTCATAAAAGATGAACTCTCGCCCAACACAAAGGAAGCTACCATCGCTGGACTACTGACTAGTGGAGCCACAGCCATCAAGATAAGCTTTGAAAGAGAGACCTTAACGGTCATAAGCTTCTATTTCAAATGCAACTCCTCTCAAAGAAACATTCAAAGCAACATTCACATCTTCAACGGAATACTTAAGCAAAGCACGTACGGACTCATCGGCGGGGACTTCAACGCGAGACACAATTTATGGTTGGACACAAACATCAGCGATGAAGGCAGGGCAATAGCAAACTGGCTGGACCAAAATACGAACGATCATACACTTGTAGTTGTATGGTTGTATCACAACCAAAACCAACTTTTACTTTTTGAGTCTATGGAATAGTAGAGACCGGACTAAAAATTGTTGGCCTTCGAGGGAGCTTAAGGTAGGCCAAAGAACGCCTCACTTGTAACTTTGTGCCTCGTTATAAAATTCTTTTACCGCCGCTTCGTATAAAGCTGGGATTGATGAAGCAATTTGTAAAGACTTATGAGAGATATAAATTCCTTTAAATATGGTATTAAGGATTCCAGGCCTCACGGAGGCAAAGTTGAAAGAAGGTGTTTTCACTGGAACAGATATTAGACGGATACCTTTATTGGCAGAAAACGTGACGTTCTATACGAGCAAATGAAAGTCATTTTCAGATTCAGCACACCCAAAAACATAAGTGTGTCACAAAAAAACAAGAAGAGTTTGAGAGCTTAGACTTTTTTGCAGACTTGTGTTATTGAAAAGTGCAGTGGCGAGATACAATTGTTTTCAGAAACAATTTTACAAGGATCTCGCAGTGCAACATTTTTTAATTTTAAAATCGAACCTCTTTTTAATCTGATAGCATAGTTCTATCTATATAAAATAATTTCATATTTGTTTTTATAACTTTTTTTTTAACAATAGATAGACCTAGTTTGTTCATAAAATATTCTGCATTAGCCTCAATATAAATATCACTATCTACAATTCGGCTATAGAATTCATATACAAATGGTTCGAAAGAAAAAAGCTTTTCAATATTTTTTTTTTACGAAAAAGAAAACAAAAAAGATTTTTACGGGAAAAGTGTAACAAAATGGAGAAAAAAGTAACATTGTAACAAAATTATAAAATAATTAAAAAGTGTAACACTTTTGTTACACTTGTATCATTGTGGCAACGCTGGTTGTATCACAACCAAAACCAACTTTTCCCAGAACACCATCGACACTTGACTTTTTCTTAGCCCCTTCCAACTTGGTGAACATAATGCCAGAAACACAGAACTTCATCTGTAAGACAGTAGATAGTGACTCTGACCACAAATCCGTACAACTAACTACTAATTTAAACCAACTAATTTCTCTAATTTCATACCCTCCAGAAAGCTTCATCAACTACAGACGACTGGATGTAGAGAAGCTGCACAGGGACATCGAGGACAACCTAGATCTGCCACAACCAAACAGGAACCTTCTTGACAGCGAGATTGATGCTGCAGTTGGCCATCTAGAAGAAGCTGTATCTAGGGCGATCGGAAGCCAAAAACGGCCCAGGACGTCAAGGGATAGGTACCAACACCTACCGGAATACATCCAAAATCTATACGCACACAGACAACGACTGAGGAAGAAACTTCAAAGGATTCACCAAAGCCAAATGAATACGGCAAACAGGTGCTACCAAACAATCTGGAATGAGCTGCAGCAGGTCAACATCATGTTCCGGAAGTCGATCCAACACCACAACATCCACTTCCAGAAAAGGTTGGAAGCGATTAGACCCGGCCCGGATACGTTTGGAAACATCAATAGAATTATTGGAAAGCAACAAAAACCCCCCGAAATGCTAATTGTCAACGATATGGAAGTCACAGCCACCCAAGACAAAGCTGAAGCTCTCGCCAACTACTTCGAAGGAAACTTCAAACCAAGCCCGCCAACTGACCAAACATTTCTGCAGGAGGTGGAATTTTCAATGCAGCAAACACCCCAACCAAGCCCGGATATAGTGATCTTCGACGATGCAAATCCAGCTGACAACCCAACCAACAATATTCGTCTCTGCAATCTAGAGGAGGTAGCAGAGATCATCGGCAATTCCAAGCCAAAAAAGTCAGCCGGACCAGATGGCATCTCTAACCACATCCTCAAAAGGTCCCCATGCAGCGATGATTCTCCTCACAATCATCCTAAACAACTGCATCAACAACTGCTACTTTCCCCGGAACTGGAAAACAGCAAAGATCGTGGCAATTCCCAAGAACGGCGCTTCCAATCAAATCTTCAACTACAGGCCGATTTCCATGCTGAGTAACATCAGCAAAATACTGGAAAAAGTAATCCTCCGCAGACTCAAAATATTCTGCAATGATAACCTCCTCATACCAGACATGCAGTTCGGCTTTCGGGAGAAACACTCGACACTGCACTCACTCCTGAAGTTTCAGCATGACATCACCACCTCACTCAACAGTCATCATGTCACTGTTGAATGCTTTCTGGATGTCGAGAAGGCAATCGATAGCGTATGGATAGATGGATTAATACATAAACTTTACTCGTTTCAGCTTCCACCGCCACTAATCGAAATTCTCTGTTCTTTTCTTTCTTTCAGAAAATTTTTCGTACAAATGAACAAATGCAAATCCAACACTAAGAACATCGGAGCCGGAGTCGCCCAAGGTTCAAAACTCGGTCCCTTCCTCTACAGCTTGATGACGTCAGACCAACCAACTCCAACTCCAGGATCGGCGACGAAAGCACTACAGAAATGAGCAACTATACCAAGAAGCCAACATCATACCTCTGGACAGATACCTGGTGCTATTCACAAAGAAGCTTATTCCACGGCAAAAGTAAGTAAACGCCTAACGAGGTCTGTTAAAATAAATTCACCCCGATGATGGAATCCGAAAAATGGACTGCGGAAGCGATCCGCACGAGTTTGAATATTTTTGCTAGTATCGAATCCGCATTGAATCCGATGGTGTGAAAGTGAAAGATTGTTGATAATACAGGTTAAAAAAGTCGTATTACCGAATCCGTTGTTCATCCACAGTCCATACAATTTTTGACGTTTCTCATCCGCACCAAAATTGTTGCGTATATTTAAAAGTGAATGTTCATTGTTTTGAATAAGAAATGGAAAGCTCAAAAAAGTAAGTGATTATTTAAAAAAATATAGAAAAATAGGTTGCAAGTGAATAAGCACTTATAGTTAAATATAAAATATTTGTGATTCTATTTTGAAAGTATATAATTCAATAGAAATTTATTTTCAAGAACGAGAACAACAAACCGCTCACAATTTTAAGAGATGGTCAGGAGGATGAAGGAGCATCCTGAAATTGCCCAAAACCTGACCAAAAAGTGCCCTGAACTATTGGAAGGATTTTGGCAGAGCTTACAAGAAGCTTTGAACTCGCTAGGTCCTCCAGCCAAGCAAATTTCGGAGTGGAAGAAGGCAAATTTTAAAAACAGTTTAGCTTACTGAAATTGATCAACTGTTATATTTATTTGGTAGAGTTTTGGTCTGACTATAAGTCAGCAATAAAAAAAACTGGCCCAAAATAAGCGGTCCATCAATGCGACAGGTGGTGGAGGGTTCGACCAACATATTTTCACCCCGCTGGAGGAAGAAGTCATCCAGCTTCTTAGTATGAAGGACTCTGTAGAGGGTGTGTCTGGATCCAATGATTTTGGACTACCAAAAAAAAATGAAGATAGAAACATTGCTCCGAGAGGAAAGTTCACCACCCCCAGATGAAATCTCTCTGCGAGAATATTCAGAAGTGGAAGCGCTGGAAGAGTTCCTTGCTTTTTCGGACGAGGAAAAGTGAGTGATGCAATGAGTCCGTATATTCCAAGAGCAAGCCATGCAGAAGGCACATGAAGATACATAGTTCGTACGATTTCTCCTTGTTTATAATCTCCTGGGGAGAAGAATAATTCCAAGAGCATTCCAATTAAAAAACATGCGAAACAAATAACCCCAAGCCAAGGCAGAGCTTGTTTGTCGTTTGTTCGATAGAAACAAGCCCAACTCTCGGAATATTTCTTTAACTATAGGACGAGCAATAAACTCAACAATTTGTACTCCAGTAAATATTCCTCTCTAAATAACTAAGACAACCAAACCCGCATTAGGAACAAAAGCTTTTTTATGAAGCGAATTATACCAGCTGACAAATGGTTTAGGGTAGTTGTCTTAGATGAATAAAGAACAAGATGGAAAACCACACTAACACATTGATACCTCCCCACAAGCTGGTGCACGCACTCATTCACAAAATTTCACTAGCCCAACTTTATATTCAGATCTCAACACTGGGCTTACACAAAATTTCACTAACACTACTTTATATTCGGATCCACACACAGGGCTTACACAAAATTGTACCGTAGTATTGGTTTTCTCGTCTGGGAACCGGTTTTTGTTTTTTTTTTTTTTTTACTTTTAGTCACCTTAAGGCTACGTCTGGCAGAATTTTTGGATTTAAAACTTTTTTTTGGGTTTGTAAATAAAATTTATTTGTGATTATATACTTTTTAAGTAGGTATTTGGAAATAAAAATTTAAGCATCAAAATATTAAACTATTTTCTTTTTTGTTAAACATTTCTCTGAGTAGTCTCCTCCCTTCTATTTCTTCTTTTTTAAAAAACTTTTCTTAAGAGAAATAGACAGAAAAGTATGACTGTTAAAAAAATATATACTAAAGCAAAACAGTAACCAATAAATATGAATTCATTTTGCATTTGTTTGATGAAAAAGATTCCAACTTAAGTTTCGATTCTCTTCTTGAAGCTGAGTTGAAAATTTAAGCAGTTAATTAATTGAATTAAAAAAAAAATCAAAAGTAAAAGAATTGAAAGCGGGTATCAAACTATGTAGACATTTTTTGAAAAACTTATCTCAATCAAAATATTGAAATGCAGCAATCTTGTAGATATTATGGAGAGCTCAGAAAGCCTTCATTCATCTCTGTAGCACAATTACTTACAAAGCGCCAACACTTTAAGTTTTAATTTTTTTTTTGTGTTAAGAAAAAGGTGCACTTCCTGAAAAAATCACAAATTCTTATTTCAATGCCCAAAACATTAATAATATTCTTTCCGTGCGATGAACACTACCTGAAAACTTTGGGAAATGAAATTTGTTGCAAGTTTGACGAGTAGCGTTCACATCGTCAAACTTGCAAAAATATCAAAAAATTTTGAAATCCATCCAAAAAACTTGACAAGCCGCTTGATTGAGTGTTCACACTTATAAATTTGCTTGAAAAACAAATTGAATAGTCTGAACGCCTCTTATGAGTCCATATTCTTCCGAATCACTCATATTATAACTATTTTGTATTCGAAGTTTTTTACAAATCTTTCTTGTTTCGTGTGTGTTTGTATCTGTCATTGTTTTAACAGTTATTACAGATATCAGTATTCGTATTCAGTATAAGTAACCATTTCACATGGAATTTTAATATTTGGGATCGGTTAGTTATCAGTCTCGAGAAAAACCGGGCAATATTTCCAATGTTAAATTAAATGATATTCAAACTGGTGGCTCTCGCTCCTAGAGGTCGGTTTTGAGTGGTGGTGTCGCCTTGCGGGTTAATGAAGGAAGATAGAAATAAAAACCATTATATTTTATGTGTAGTAAAGACAATATCAAATTATTTTTTATGTGTTTCGTTTGGAATTCGGCGGTAGCAATCTCACTGTTGGTAATTATTTGTGAGTTTTATTAAATATTTATTGCTGATCCCTGTTTACTCTTGGTAGTATCTATAAAATTGCACTTGAACGAATGGTAGCTATCGCAACATCGTACATCGCATATCTTCTTACCTTTTGAAAATTGGCAGACGATTGCTTTCCCCTTCATTTTTTAGGCAGGCTATCACATTTGATGTACTTGGAACTGAGGATCGTGTGTATGCTTTTTTGTCTGGCGGAACACTTTTGCCTTATTGGGAGCTCTTAACTGCTGCGGTTGAGTTAGCTTATTTTCTGGAAAATATTTTCGAGAAAACTGTCAGTTAAATAGACCATCGCAATACTGTCCCCCCCTGTGCAGAATTTTGTGTTCATGCACTTATCCACAAGAAGCTGCCCTTGACTATCGTTAATGAACTTCGGCGAATGAATTCCTGAGCATTATTTCTTCTTTGAAAATTATTGCCCTCTATTCATGATATTTTGTTAGTTTGGCTTGCATTCGGGACAGAAAACTCTCGATAAATGCCACCACGTGCTCTATGAATGGAGATGGCACACTTATTTGCGAGACTCGATGCGCACAACGAAATCAGATTTATCGGCTTGGATAGAACCTAAGGCTGTGTGTGAATTGGGTTAAAATTTCTCACCTTGGTTAAATTTTGACATTTGTTTTGCGGTGGATTAAGATGTTAAATTTTTGCTGTGTGAATTGGGTTAAAAGGGATTTTTTGAAACATTATTTTCTCAAAAATTCCTTTATAGTTTAAGAAATTTCCCTGCAAAAATTCCTCTTTCTCGTTTAATTTAATGTTTTTTTTTATTCAAAATAGTGGTATTTTAAAAATGTTAATTTAATAGAACGTTCCAAAAAGTATTAAAATCTCCATTCTGCTTAATTTCTCTTCTCTTTTATTTTTATATATTGAAACAATAGTCCTGTATATTGTGAAAATATTTCCCATCACGGATAGTTTGATAATGGGTGTATGAGCACTTGTTTTTACAGCACTGACAACAACTTCAAGCAAAAAAAAAATCATCGATTTGAGATCTGTTTACAAAATGAATTACAATTTGAAGAAATGTTTTAGAATAATTTTATTTATTTAAATGTCTTATCAATTAATTCTATTTAACGGCAATGAAAAATTCGTGAAGTGTGTTTGCATTTATTGATGTAAACATGCTCAATTCGGATTTGAATTAGTTTTAGTTTTTCTTCGGGAGACCTTAAAAAACAATAATTTTATTTTTAATATTATGTACGTATGTTTTTCGATAAAAAAAAGGTCAAACTTACATTAATTTATTCTAAGGTTTTCGCGTTATTTTTTCTTGTTGTTAAATTTTTCGCGTGCCGTCCATACTGCTGACAACTACTTTCTGCTTTGTTTACCGATTGTTCGACAAAAAAAGTTGTGAATCCAACAAGAATTTAGACACACCTCTCTTCCTGGACAAACGTCAAATTTTAACCCATTTTAGCCTGCTCCGTGAGCAGGCTAAATGGGTTAAAATTTTATGCCCTCTTATTCACCACGCTAGTGTCATATTTTAACCCATTTAACCCTATTTTAACCCAATTCACACACAGCCTAAGAGAATTTAAAGAACAAGAGGGAAAAACCACACTAACACATTGATACCACCCCACAAGCTGGTGCACGCATCATTCACAAAATTTCACTAGCCCAACTTTATATTCAGATCTCAACACTGGGCTTACACAAAATTTCACTAACACTACTTTATATTCGGATCCACACACAGGGCTTACACAAAATTGTACCGTAGTATTGGTTTTCTCGTCTGGGAACCGGTTTTTTTTTTTTTTTTTTTTTACTTTTAGTCACCTTAAGGCTACGTCTGGCAGAATTTTTGGATTTAAAACTTTTTTTTGGGTTTGTAAATAAAATTTATTTGTGATTATATACTTTTTAAGTAGGTATTTGGAAATAAAAATTTAAGCATCAAAATATTAAACTATTTTCTTTTTTGTTAAACATTTCTCTGAGTAGTCTCCTCCCTTCTATTTCTTCTTTTTTAAAAAACTTTTCTTAAGAGAAATAGACAGAAAAGTATGACTGTTAAAAAAATATATACTAGAGCAAAACAGTAACCAATAAATATGAATTCATTTTGCATTTGTTTGATGAAAGAGATTCCAACTTAAGCTTTCGATTCTCTTCTTGAAGCTGAGTTGAAAATTTAAGCAGTTAATTAATTGAATTAAAAAAAAAAATCAAAAGTAAAAGAATTGAAAGCGGGTATCAAACTATGTATTACAAAGTCTGCTATTATACGGAGAAATTTGTTTCATGAAACAACTTCGAATTCTTCTTTGTTCTGTCATTCCGTGTCGCAAGTGTTATTATACGATGAAATCCAGTTTCATGAAACTAGTTTCACATTTCTCTTTATTTTTCATTCGCTGTTTTTATTTTTGGGGAAAAATAGTTATCTAGTAGTGCCTGGTTGCTTCAAAATCTCTTCTATTGGCAATTGAAAAACAAAGAAGTCATTATTATTAGTATTATTACTTATTTTTGAACCAAATGAAACAGAATAAACAAAAACACGAACAAAGACAAAGAGAATAGTGATGTGTCGGTATCATGAACCGAGTCAAACCGAGTTGAACCAAAACCGAGTTGACTCGGTTTATATTTTTTCAAACCGAGTTGGCAAACCGAAGAAAAAACCGAACCGTCAACCAAATAATTAAAATGAAATGAATGCAAGCAGACCGAGTTAACTTGAACGTAATCAAAACTACCCTCCTTTAGTTGCGGTCTGTGCCAAACACAATGCACTTATACAAAGTCCATAGTTGACCGGTAGTAGTATATAAAGCATCAAAGCAAGTGAGTTACTTGCGCAGGCATACAGAAACACACACATCTGTTAAACTAGATGTTTTTTTGTTTTTTTGATTGTCGTCTGTTAATAGGTAGACGGTTTGAATGTTTTGGGTACATATTGCTACTCGAGTTAGGAATTAATTGTCTGTAAAATATCCAGAGTCAAGTCAAACCGAGTTGGACTGCGCATTGCGTTAATTTCTTTCTTGTGTGACTTTTTTTTTAATTCATTTTGATTAAATCCGTTTATTTTGATTGAAAATTTTGCTTTGTTTCTATTTTTCAAAACATAGTATTGAAGGAAAAAGCGCAAATTTATTTTTGTAAACCGAGTTAGCTAACTCGAGTTACAACTCGGGTTAATCAAAATCCAACTCGGGTTAACTCGGTTTGTAAATTTTACGGTTTGGCACAGTGGTTCCCAAACTTATTTTTCTCGTGGACCACTTTCAAGATTTTACTGGTTTCGGTGGACCCCCTGCTGCTACATTTCTCCCACATTCTTAAAGTCACCAAAAAATAAAAATTGTATCGCTTCTGAGATCTGTCCCTTTATTCCGATAGGTAAAATAAAAACGAAAAATGGTATATTTTATAACACTTAATTAATTAAAAGAATAGAATTACAAAAAAAAAATTAATGAGGTAATGTAGGTTCAGGTCATTTGATGGAGTGTCAGCAAACGATCAATGTTTGGCTTTATTTTTGTGAGCAATAACTGCAAATCCCCTCGCGCTGTGATGTTTAATTTGCTTCTTTTTTTTTTGTTAAGAGGTTTTCAACGGCACTAAAACTCCTTTCGCAAGGTATGACGAGGGAAAAGCTATTCAAAATTTCCTTGCGATTTCCCACAGTCCAGGACATTTTTCGGGTATTTCTGCTTGCAGCCACAATGTTTGGTATCCTTTTCTAAATTTAACCTTCAGCTCCTCATTGGTGCTTAGCTCGAGCAGCTCCGTTTCATCAAATGGATTTGTGATCTATGGTGGTATATCCATTGTCAGCATATCTTCAAACCTGGTTTTGAAGTCAGCATGCAGGGCACTTAAATGTTGACTGTAGGTATGGTTATCCTCATCAATACATTCTATTATTATAGGTATCAGACCGCAGCCTTTGTCAGCACGCGGAAATAGAATTACGGCTTGTAAAGGAACCAACTAATAAACCGCTAAAACAAATTGATGTACTCAGTATCGAATACTGATCATATTTGTGTAGGAAAAAATAAAAGTCGAAATCCCAAGATTGTCCATTTAAACGATAGCTAACATTTCATCAAATCAAAGAGTTCACGCGCTCCGTGTATTTGCGTATTTTTTGTCTGTTACTTCATTGTTAAAACGTGACAAACTGGCATCGAAGCTCAAGCCCCGCTCTTCCGAAAAGGAATAGTTTTGATAAAATAGTTACTTCAAAATCAATTTAAAATGATTGTGAAATTTATAAAATTAGTAGTTATTTGCAAGAAAAATTACAAAATTAATTGCTCTGAAATATTGCTTATTCGGCCTTTTTGGAGAGGCAGTGCTTCTCTCGTGAAAAAATCAATTGAATAAAAAGTGCTGTGTTTGTTTTCAAATCGAAAGAGTACAATCAAAATATCTGAAAGTTACTAAGTTACCTTTCTATACGAGCAGTTGTAATCAAACGATTAGTACACGTAAAAAATATACTTAACTACTATATAAAAAAAAGGATATTTACTTTTTTTTATCAAACACTGATGATATAAATTTTCTCACACCTTTTTTTCGAAATTCAGGAAACAAATGAATGAGTTCGCCTTTGGCATCAAGTATTTATAGTGGTGATCAAGTTCATGTCTGAACAAGCATCAAGCATTGTCGAGCGGATAGCGCTTTGCAAGTCTGTACACGAAATTGTAAGTAATATCGAATACGCAAGCTTGGACAAGAAACAGTCGCTCGCCTTATTGAAATATTATCTCATTAGTTAGGTACTTAAAACAATGTAGGCAGATAAATTTTCGTGGACCCCCATTAACATCTTATGGACCCCCATTTTTTGTTCACGCCTACGTAGACCCCCAGCAAGTCTCCCGTGGACCCCTAGGGGTCCACCTGGACCACTTTGGGAAACACTGGTTTGGCACATCACTAAAAGAGAAACGTCAAAGCTGTTTCACCAAACCATAGCCCATGCGACACAGCACACAGGGTAGCTCATTGTCCATCTCTCTTTTTCGAACTTTCGTTCTCTTTTGCATGGTGTTCGAACAGTTTCATGAAACAAATTTCTCCGTATAATAGCAGACAAAGCGCCAACACTTTAATTTTTTTTTTTTTTGTGTTGAATGAAGGCTTTCTGAGCTCTCCATAATATCTACAAGATTGCTGCATTTCAATATTTTGACTGAGATAAGTTTTTCAAAAAATGTCTACATAGTTTGATATTTAAGTTTTGGTATTAATGAAAAGTTAAGACAAATAACCGAGCAGAGGGAGCGAATCACAATATAATGAGTCCCAATAGAATCAGTATAGTTGCATGCTTATGCTACTACTATTTTCATATGTTGATATAATAGTCCCGCATTTTGCCAAAATATCTCCCATCACGGATAGTTTGATAACGGGTGTATGAACACTTGTTTTTACAGCACTGACAACAACTTCAAGAAAAAAATCATCGATTTGAGATCTGTTTACAAAATGAATAACGATTTGAAAAAAGGTTTTATAATAATTCTATTTATTTAAATTCGTGAAGTATGTTTAATATAATTTTGCATATTTACATTCATGTTTGCATTTTTTTGATGTTTAAACACTTTGTCCAGCTCAATTCGGATTGAAATGAATTTTAGTTTTGCTTCGGGAGACCCTAAAAAACAACAATTTTATTTTTATAATTATGTACACATGTTTTTTGATAAAAAAAAGGTCAACCTTACATTTATTGTAAGTTTTTCACGTTATTCTTCCTTGGTGTCCAATTTTTCATGTGCCGTCCATACTGTTGACAACTACTTCCTGCTTTGTTTACCGATTGTTCGACAAAAAAAGTTGTGAATGCAACAAGAATTAGACAATCTTCTCTTCCTTGACAAACGTCAAATTTTAACCCATTTTAGCCTGCTCCGTGAGCAGGCTAAATGGGTTAAAACTTTATGCCCTCTTATTCACCACGCTAGTGTCATATTTTAACCCATTTAACCCAATTTTAACCCAATTCACACACAGCCTAAATAGCCAAGCGTAAAAAAAAAATAAACTCACTGCACATATACTTCCACAAATTTTTCGCGCCTTTTTGCTGCAGGTCACACGTATTCACAGATGGGGGCTGCGATTACAAAAACAACAATGTAAATAAATGGAAGTTGCGGGGCAAGAGACGTAATGGTTTTCCCTCTTGTTCTTTAAATTCTCTTAGGATAGAACAGTCTCATTTCCAAAAAATTCCGATTTTGTGTATTACTTTTTTGTAGACGTGGAAGAAGGTTCTCATCTCTCATTCGCGTTGCTGCCATTAAAAAAATTTAGTTCTGTTTGGACGTGTGAAAAAATTTATTGAAAAATAGATACATATAGATAGATAGTAGATACCGAGTAAGTGTGAAAATAATAAAGTTGAAGTAAAGAAGAAACAACTCTTTTAATCGAGGCATACGAGGACTACCCAAACCTCTATAACCCAAAGCACCCAAAATACATGTTAACAGACTAGAAAGGGTTAAAGTTTGGCGGAACTCGTCAAAAGAATGAAGGTACATAAACCGAATGTCAGTGTAAGGGACATAAAACTAAAACTGTGAACAATATTAAAAACTCAGTATTGCAAGGAGAAGGCCTTGGTGATGAAGTCGAAAAAGAATGGCTCGGGATTCGACGAAATTCACGTCCCTAAACTTTGGTGCTATGAACAACTCCAATTCTTGCACGATACAAATTACAAACGACGAAGCTTCGAGAGTCTAATGAGTTGTTCTTGAACGTAAGTAAATGAATTTTGGACTATGAAATATGAACAATTATATTTGTAGAATACCGAGGTTGTTGGAGATCAATTTGAAGACCTTGCTCAGAGCAGTGTGGACATCCATTCGTCAACACCAATCACAAAGGAATGCTAAAATCACGATATAACTTTTTGTCGACTCCAGGGCATTTGCAATGAAGCCAATATTTTTACATTTCTACTTCTACACGCAAAAGGAAAAGATCTTCAGCGATTGAAACGAAGAATGCTGCAACAACAATGTTGACTCAGATCCAAAACCACAACAACAAGCAAAAAGAATCTCGACTGCGACCTTTTTTCAACATGATTGAAGCGAAAATACTTACTTTGCCGGAAAACTGCAAGACGAAACAAAATGGAAAATTTTAGATTGGGTTAAGGAAGCCAACAAAAAAAAAAAAAAATACATCGAAGAATATACATATGAATCAACGGGTAACATTGCCATCATCAGTAGGTGTCAATAGAATGAGGTTTTCGCCATTTGTTGAAGATGAAACTTCCGACTGTGATTTCGATGTTCAGGAAATGGCAAAGATTCCGCTTAACTTCTCAGGCATTCGTTTCAACCGCACTGAAACTCCATGTACTTCTTAATCTTTTATTTAGCAGAAAGAGTCTACATCCACAGTCATCAAAGGCTGTTTGGGGGAGAAACATAATGAAACAATTTATATTTGAATCATTTTATTCATATTGCCATGGTAATTCCCCTTCGTTTTTGAAGTACTCTGCAAAAGCATGACGGATGGAAGATGCTACTTTTTGTGGGTTCCTTCGTGGATTTTGTGCAGCTTCAGGATGTGTTTGAGACCCTATTGAGTCGGCAAAAAGTCAGAAGCATTTCCGTTTTCTGTTATCAAAAAATTGTGGAGAAGGCAGCAGGTTTTGTAAATTTCTTTATCTTTATCTGGTCTTAAATAAATATCAGTTTGTAAAATTAGGAACCTGTTGGCCAGCATTCCGAAATAGTGCTCAATAGTTTGCCTAGCGTCGGTCAACCGAAAGTTAAAAATTTTTTTTGCCTCTTCTTTGCTGTTATAAGGATATGGCTTCAGCGCAGGTGCAAGGAAATAACTTCACGGGCACTACCTTCACATGGGAAATAACCCGCTGAAAGTAGCTTCACCTGAAATTTGTGTGAAGTGATTTCCCACCTGCTGCTTGCAGATTATAAAGAAATTTAAAAATAAAAAGTTTTTGGCTTTGAGCGTTTTATTGCAAAAAAAAAAGAAGAAATTTACAAACTAAAAAAAGGCACAATAAAGAAATTTGTTTGAGTATGTATATTTTAAAAATATAACCTAATATCAAATCATATTTTCAAAACAACATCGCTGTGAAAGATATGAAAAATACTTCACAAATAAACTGCAATAGAGTTTTGAACGACAGTTCTACAATGTGGACATAAAACTGAGGAGCGACAGTTTTCAACCATTGTGGCATAGCAATCTCTGCAGACTTTGAAATGATTGCATGGTTGTGGTTGTAATAAAATATCTTTTTTTTTCGAAACAAATTATACAAACTTTTGTTTTCTGGTAAGTTTACGTTGAGAGAGTCATCGTTGTCATCATCTGATGATATATCTTCAGAGTTCGGAAATGTATCTGTCTTCTTACAAAAAATTTGAATAATTTGTGGACAGAACTCAGACAAAGTAATGTTTTTTTTTGTTAGTTTTGTAGGCAATTATGCAATTTTATCATCCCAAATTTTAAAAATTCGTTTAGGGCCTTCAAAAAGCGTTAAACTTTTTCCATCTAGAGCTGCAATAAAGTCTCTAGTAGTGTTGTACTCTTCGTCAAGCAAACTGTCCATAAACTTGAGAAAATGTCCATGCCTATGAATTTTGTTCCCTAGTCGGCTGTTGTAGCCCTTCAAAGAACTTGTAGTCCGCATGTTTTCATTAAATACAGAAAAGTTAGATGGAGTCTCCTAAAAGCATTGTAATTTCATTTCTGATTACATTTGAATATTAATTCAGAACTAACCCGAAAAATTCATTGTTTTTGAAAATAAGCAGCGAAAATAGACAAAGGCCTTAAATTCATTGTTTGAGCTTCAGCTCATAATAAATCGAACGCTTTTTTATATTTTCTGGGGTTACCAATGGTAAAGCCAAGACCTTTTTGAACCATTTAAAAAGAGTGGGGTTTTTCCATTTTGTTGGTATAAACTCCGGAATTTCGGGAGCTTTCCTCCGGATTGCCCGCGTATAGTGGAACCAACATCTTTTTAGTGAAGCTTCGGGAAATACTTTGTGAAGTCCATTTCGCAGTGTAGCTTCGAAGTCCGTCATAAATGAAAATGGACGAAGTGTGTCCCAGACGATTTGGTTTCAGCCTTCTCCTTGCCAGACGCACTTTAAGATTTTTCAAGTGCATTTTTCAGCTCCAATAATCAAAAAAAGTGGTACGCCAAAGCGTCAAAAAAGTTCCCCTGACTACAAAAAGTGTGTCCAAGATGATTTGGTTTCAGCCTTCTGCTTTGAGCCCCTCTGATCCCCTGGCTACGCGCTTGCTGCAAAGTATGATCCTTAAAAATACTCATCAATTTCACATCAACACGAACTATATATAGACAAATTTAACGGAGATACATTTGAATCTGCAAAATTTAAAATCAATTTTCATCGGTGTCTTCTTCCCCATTTTCGAAAATTCGCGCTCTGGTGTAAAGTCCTAGCGTGGTTGGATATTGATAGTTTCTTTCGTTTCAATTTATAAAGAAAGACATCTTATATCTTTTGGGTAGAGATACATACTTTAATATCAAACAATATTACTGACATATTGCAACTAGTTTAACGCCTCATTTTGTAAAAAGGAAACCTGGGGAAAAAGTGTTTGTCCTTACCGAATAGTGGTTTCAGTGACTTCATGTATGGCGCTTCTTCATACAAGGGAAAATCTAGAAAAAAAGCATCTAGGTATATAAAAATCACAATTAGACCACTTTGAACTTACAACATTCTGAGTTACTTTCAAAACCATATTCCATTCCTCTGCCTTGTTTCAAATTAGCAATCATCAATTCTTCATTTAGTTCGTGAACATTTTCATCATAAGGTACATTTCCGATTTCAATTGGAATTGAAATTGCGCACGCCTTGTGAGCTCCATAAAATCTGACAGTTACTTCAACTTCATACGTTATGCTTATAATTTCACAAAGATTTTCACATGTTGGTGGTACTTGAAATGTCTCCATTACCTCAAATACTGCTTCGGTTATTGATCCTATTTTCTTTTTAGCCAGAGCAAACTTTTCGGTAAGTTTGGTTTTGACTCTTCTTTCTGTGTAAAGTGCAACAAGGTTGAGAGCAATATGAACTTGTTTTATTCTAGTGCTGCTCTGATTTGAGATTCTTGCACTCACATGAATGGATTCTCCGGGTACGTAGGCTGTCTTTTGTAGAACTAGAGAAAGTAACAAGGGTTTGGAGATGCATGGACCACAACAAAAGTGCTTGACTTCCTCCATTCTCGCTGGGATCTTAAAGCAACAAAATATTAAAATTAAATAATAAGTTCATTTTATAAAATAAGAAAATTCACCAAAAAGCTATTGAAGTGATTGAGATTCAACGTTTGTAGAACAGTGAATCCTCTGGAGTATGACTTGTTTGGTAGAAGACTTCGTTCAATAGTGATTCTAGCTTCATAGCGTATGCGTCCACTATTTCCTTCAAATGATGGTGGTAAAGAACGCGCCAGCGGACAAGCAAATGAAAAGGTATGTGTTCCAGCTTCTAAAAACTTTCTGCTCTCTTCAATGACATGCAAATAGAAGGTGTTTTGTGGTTTATTAAGAATACTGCTGCTATGAAATCATCAATTTTAGAACTATCTGCCTTCAATGCAATTAGTGAATGGCGAATGTTCAATTCGAGTTCTATAATAGTATGGGTATAAAAGAAAAGGGGCCTAAATTTTTTGTCTGGGGGACGCCGGAGGTAGCCAATCAAAAATCAACCAAAAAAATTTTTATCGGGTAGACCTAAAACCTTTTTCGAGAGGAAATGAAAGACCAAGCCCTTTATATCACCGTGGGAAAGTACTGGAACATACTTTATTCATCCTTATAAAATCTAAAGCACATTATTGAATCTTTTATGAATAAGAATGGTTCACTGTGGAACATACCGCAGTTCGAAATTTAGTATAATTCATTAGTCTTAGATATCACTTTTTAAAGAAAAACGAATTTGAATCCATGTGGTTTTCGTATGCAAACTGTGTGTAGAATATCTTGACTTTGATCTTGTAACTTTTCTTGAAATAAAACAATGGATGATGTAATATTTTGAAATTAGAATGTTCGAAGTTTAATGTTTAATGATTCAGCTCTACAAAATTAATGAAAATCAAATAAGAAAAGTATGTTTCAATTTTCAATAAACTATTATAGTGTACTAAAACAAAATAGTTTTGTTGAATTTGATGTTTGGTCTATATTCAACACCTACTATCCAAATGCCCGCTCCTTCTGACACCTTACCTCAACCTGGACCATCATCTAGATTTGGGTCATAAGTATGGAGCCAAGAAAGACCAAAATTAAATTTACGTTAAAATAAACTTCCAGCTATGAATGACCAGTAACTCTATTTCACAGGAAACGAAGACCTACCAGCAGAATTTCTAGAGCTCGATACTCAAATTCAGCTCTTCTACAAATTATTTCCAAGGAACTTTTAATGGAAATGGCCAACATAACTAATTCTTACATCATGCAGGAAGATCATGAAGGAAGAACATGATATTCCGGGCCATAAATACCGATATCCAACAATTTATTGGCCTGGTTTTCATCGGCGCAGCGGCATAAGACCCAGGGAACTTAGAACCTGCGATTGGGCCTTATGACCCACTCTGGTAGGTCATAAAGCCCAAACAAAAATGTTGGGGGTTATATGTCGCATGTCGCATTACTTTAAAATTTCGACATTATACATATACATATTAAACCATTTCAAGAAGAGAAATTTCGATTCGAATACTCGATCCGCTGGTGCTAATGGGAGAAATTTCTCTATGTAGGCTACCAATCAAGTTTATATGAGCCTGTTTGCCTACTCTTCGAACGCGTTGCTTGTAATTTTTTTGATTCTATGTATCGTTTACTCCCATTCCAAATTGCAACTCTATTTTTTACTTGCGATTATAGGTACTATAAGGCAAGCCTTGCAATCGTGCAGAAAAAAAATTTTGAGATAACAATTGAACATGACATAACGATGATAGAGAATACGAAAAAAGTGGGTCCTGCAATTCTGTCTGTCTGTCTGTCTGTCTGTCTGTCTGTCTGTCTGTCTGTGTGTCGTCTGTCTGTATATGGATCTACAGCCTGAACCAATAGACTGATTTGCTTCAAAATTTGCAGTTAGGGTCTGTAGACCAGCCTACAGAGGTGTTTTTGGAATTGAGTCTCTAGGTCTTGAAATAACGGTACCTGCCATACAACCGATATGATAATATGTATTTATTTTTCTCGAAAACGGCTCCAACGATTTCGATAAAATTTTGTGTGAGGGATTAATTTTAGATTTTCTTTCTTATGATGTAAAAAAAAGTTTTGGAAAAAGCCTAAAAACGGTACCTCCCATAGTACCGTTTTTTTTCAAAACCGACTTTCTCGTTAATGGCTTACACGATCTTGACGAAATTTTGGATTTAAGAAGTCGTAAACTGTTTTAAAAAGACTGCATATCAATATTAAAAAAAAATTTTGTTGTGGAAATTTTTAAAAATTTTGATATTTTGAAATAACTTCAAAACAATAACTTTGATTTTTTTTTCAAATTTTTTTGTCAAAACAACTCTTATTAAGATCTAAAACTTTGCATACTCGACTTTTAAAAAACAGTTTTTAAAAAAAAGTGAAAAATAAAAAACCGTTTTTTGGAAAAACTGCTCCAACGATTTTTATTAAATTTTCATCATTCATATGTATAAGCTATTGCAAAAGAATGGCGTTTTAAGATTTTTGCTTGAAACCTTTGGAATATTTAATTTAATTTTTTCATTATTTTACGTGATTTAATTCAATTTTCATAATTAATGTGTAGTCGGCAACCCTGTACCACAAAATATATTATGAAGAGCTAATACCAAAACCTTTAACTCAGCCTTTAGATTTTGATATCGTATTTAGAACACAATCGCAAGTTCGTGCGACCCAGTCGTGCCCATTTTTTTTTTATCATTTCAACAATATGAAAGCATTGAAAGTGCCGTTTTTTTCTTATCTTCGATTTGCTACAGCCTACAGATCTTTTTGCCATTTTGCAGAATGGATAGTGAACCAAGCACAAGTGCGGGAAATATTGACTTCGAGTATTTGCCGGGTCTTAGAAAAAACAGTCAACTTTTGCATATAAAAAGTGAAAAGCAATTATATGCTGTGAAGAGCTCTTTTAAAGCAAATATTTAACACTATACGTGTTACGTTAGAACATGCAAGGCGAGAGTAAAGTTTAACACTGTTCTAAATAGAATACAGTCAAACCTGGATAAGTGAGAAAACTCTATAAGTGAGAGTAATAGCCAGGACCCGACATTTTAAGCTCCCAAAACCTCAATTAGCGAGAAACAGAAACCTCTGTAAGAGCGAGTCGTTTTTCCTTCATTGACCTCCGTAAACCGTGAGTGAGACTGCTACTTAACTATACCTCTCTAAGCGACAGTCGAGGAAAAAAATTTAACATCTGCTATTTTATGATTCGTTCTTATTTTTCGTGGAACTTTCTACCATTGTTTTTTTTTATTGTTTTCACGTCAATATTGTACCCATTCTATTTCGTGGAACTAAAAAAATTTTGTTTTTTATCGCATTCTTTTCGAATGGACTCGTGTCCCTGTGTTTATGTAATTTTATCATTATTACATATTAACTACATTCGTTCTTGCTGTCATTTGTTATTGCTGCGTTCCTCTATAAGTGAGAAACGCTACCCATGTACCTTAATAAGCAAGAATCTCGGGTTAGTGAGAGACCTCTATAAGCGAGAATGAGATTGTGCTCCCTTGAACTTTCGCTTATCCAGGATTGACTGTAATTACTTGCGATGACGCCGTTCACCCCCACCCGACCAAACGGACACAATAAAAAAAAATGGCATTCTTAAATTCGATAAAAAATGATTGCAGTGCTCCGAACAGAAGGAAAACAACTGCAAAAGAGATTTTTGATTAAAAATTTACCGAAACAGCCACAGAATTTCGGGGAAGTCAAAGCAGCGTTTTCAAATAGCGATGTTTTGTCAAGCTATGGAATGTCGAAATACGACAAACAAAAACAATAGCTCCAAAGATAGTGGAGCTAATTGAAAGCCAATTGCCTCAATCGGAAAAGCACTTTTTGATAGACGGAACTTTTAGTGCGCTACCGTCATGCGGATGCAAGCAATTAATAATCATATACATTGCTCATGCCGAACACGTACGTACATAAGTAACTTATGATAAGTATATGATAAATGTAAACACGCGATGTTTAGGATTTTATGTTAATCAAATTCTCTAAAACTAGGATGGGATAAGAATGTATGTAAGTTTCTGTTTGTTTTTAAATTATCAAGAAAGTCAGATTGTATCGAATTGGAAACAATTAAAATACTTTTCTTTTTTCACAAAAAAATTATCGGAGAAAAAAATATAATAAAACTATAGCCATTGAAAATGTTATACTATAAACAAATAGAGTTAGATTTTTTTTTAAGTTTTAAAAACAAACAGAAACTTACATTTATTTGTACTTACATAGGTATGCAAATAAGGTTTTAGAGAACTGGATTAAATTAAAGCCCAAAAATCGTGTGATTTTCTTTCGAATATAAGAAAAGACAAAGAGAGCCGCAACACCTTTTATAAGTTCTTGGTTGTTCCTTTACTAATGTCTTCATTAATTGAGGAAGCGTTCAA
This sequence comes from Melanostoma mellinum, assembly GCA_914767635.1. Lineage (NCBI taxonomy): Eukaryota > Metazoa > Arthropoda > Insecta > Diptera > Syrphidae > Melanostoma > Melanostoma mellinum. The sequence goes on from OU612060.1 coordinate 153,936,039, forward strand.
CATACTAGAAATTTCAGCTTCGAAATATGAATGCTTTGAAGATTTCAGTAAGTATTTCAAGAGACATTGGGTTTCAAAGGTAGTTTGACTAAAACAATATTCAATATATGTATATGCAAATGCATTTTTTCTTTACAGGATCTATCTAAACAATTTTCAATTTTTAAGAAGCCTATGCGAACAACTAGCTTAGTAGAGTCGTATAATCAAAAATTAAGCCAAATTTTGCAAAAACATGGCAATTTCATTATATTTTGTGACATTTTGTTGGATGAAGAGTTCAAAACCACGGTCGACTTTTTTTCGTCACTAGATGGAGAAACATGGAAAATGTTTGAGCACCCGAAACTTAAATTCGAAAAAAGGAACGAATTCGACAGCTAAACAAAAAAAACTGTAAATGGGAAGGATCACTCTTTAGTGAGTTCATAAATCAAATGACTTCAAAATTATACGGTTTTTCTAGCCGAAACTTTGATTTATGTGATGAACAGTCAGCTGATTCAAGTGACAACGATGAAAATGTTTTGGACGTCATAGCCGTTGCACAAATCAATGACGCTCTTAACATGTAAGCCATGTAAACACGTAAAAATGTGTAATATCTGTTTTTGTAAATTAAAAGATGACGCAACAGCTATAGTCAAATGAATTACTTTGTCCATTTTGTCGACAAATAATTCAAGACTCTATGCTGGTTTACCTTTAATTGAAACTGCTACATAGTATTATGTCCAGCAACCTCTTGTAGCGTTGATTTGAATTTAATTGTTTTTATTTGTATTGAACCCATTTTTTTCTGTTTGGATTTTTTGTTTTGTTTCCTTGTTTTCAATAAATTTAAAAAATCTATAAGACAACCTTATTTTTTCCCAAGAAGTTTTTTCTTCTTAAAAAAAAAAAGGGTTTGAGACCCAGATCGTGCAAAAAGAAACGGGCTTTATGTGTAACGAGGGCCTACGTACTACGCCTACGTCTACCTCACCTACTAAGCTATGGGGGATATTGGATGGCTTCCCCAAGCCGAATAAGGTTGATGGCTAGGAAGCCTATCTGTTTGAAATAAAATAGAGGCTGAAGAGCCAAAGTGTTCTTTTCTGCTTCCAAACTTAAAGTGAATTTATTCGATTGAACTTAAGCTATTTATACAAAATAATCAACTTACACACTAACATCTTAAACCAATTTCAAATATGTATACATATTATAACTTAAACATAGAAACATTTGGTATTCCGAATTCTGTGGGAAATTAACGAACAACGGAACCAGGCAGCATACTTGCTATGTCATCAAATTAATAGCCGATGCCAATATGCATAGCCCTTCTAATACAATGCACAAATGTATCCAAATACGTCCAGCCATATGCACTACACAGTATGCAGTACATTGAACTTTAGTGAGTAGGTAGATACACTTGACCAAAGTAATCTGAAGCGTCGCGTCCCGTCATCGTCAGTGGCATTGAAATTATTACTTAATAATTTAGTGCATGAGATTGATACTCATAACCATGAATGAAATACGAGTGCAAGGTTGGCTATCGTGAAGCGTAATGTGGATTAACGTCAAGGACCGGAATTAAATGTATAATGAAGTGGTCGCGAGTGTGATATGTGCCTATAATTCACTCTGATGGGTAATAAAGCCCAATTTTTTTAATTGGGGGCAAGTTTCCTGGGTCTTTTCATCATGCCGTTAGTACATATGCCAATAGTGACAAAACATTAGAGTGGGTATTTCGGTATTCTTCTAGAAGCTCTAATAAATGGAAACTGGAACAAGTTCCGCCATTTTCAGCGACTGTCCCAGAACGATTTTCTCATTAAGTTTGGGTAGTCACTCGTCCATTTTCCAAGCTGAAGTCTTTGCCACTAACGAATGTTCAAGAATAATATGTTAATCGAACACGAAAAACAAAACAATATTAATTTTTTCAGACAGCCAAGCGGCGTTAATTTCACCTGTCAGAAGATCCAAACTAGTCTAAGAGACAGTCATGTAAGATGTAACACTCTGAACTAGCATGAGGAAAACACAACACTGTAATCCTTCACTGGGTCCCAGCACACAAAGTCTATAATGGTAACGAGAAGGCAGACATATTAGCTAAAGACGGCGCATCTAAACCATTCGTCGGTCCTGAACCCTTCTGTGGTGTAAATAGAAGCACCTTCAAACATACTGCCAAGAACATCCTACTGGAGGAATCAAATAAAGCTTGGAGTAACTCATCTGGCCAAATCTGTATATACTGAAAAAACATCAAAATCCCTACTGAACCTCAATAGGAAAACCCTAAAAATTTGCAAAGGACTACTAACCAGCCACTGTTCTTAAAAGAAACATCTTCACCAAATGAGGCTGGTAGCGGACCCAATCTGTAGACTGTGCCTCGAAGATGAAGAAACATCTCTGCACATTAAAACGGAGTGTCCAGCAGTTTTCCACCTTAGAAACGAATACTTGACTATGAGATCATCACCCTGGATGAACTCAAACTGTTATTCACCCACAGAAAATTGCTAACTTCTGGTTCAACTCAGGAGCAGGAAAACTGCCCTAAAACTTCACATCAGATTTGTTGCTCTAGGCCAACGAGAAATTTCAGAGACCTGTGTGTGGTTGTACACCAAATAGGTGTCCTAGGTCCTTTGCTCTTTACAACTACAGTCCTAGGCTTCCTCTTGGAAGATAAATTAAAGAAACACATGTACAGCCATGATGAGCGCAAAAAGCACATAACGTTTTTAAAGAAGCGGCTGCCATATTGTTCCAAAGACAGAGTTCTTGTGTGATCGATTTCTAGTAAAAACATGCACATTTCAGACGTTTATTCCAATCGAAATGTGCTTTCCAAGTTTGAAAGTCTTAAATATCTTCTGGATCTATGAAGTTGTTTAAGAAATTACAAAAACTTATAAGAACCTACGATCAACTTCACGATCAAAAAAAGAATACCGACCAATTGAACAACTATGAAAAAATCAACCTTACCCTCGCGATCAATGCAATCCGTGGTGGTATCAAAATATCGTTCCTGATCGAATGCACCGCCATCGCTTTGTGCTTCTGCTCTTACATCATCTCTGTCCCAAAAAACTTTTGCCTTTCCTCGTACACGTAGGCTTACACCTTCAAAACCATATATTATCTTAATACTCGTTTATAATTTCAAAAAAGATTTTCATACCATCAACGCAGATTTTCTCATCTAAGTTTATTATAGCTCGACCTCTTACAACTTCTCCAGCGAAGTAAATTCCATTGGGGTTTTCATTGTACTGAATGTCAAATGTTATACTCATACTGCGCGCCGTTAATTTATTTTCCGAATTAATTTATTTTTTATTAACACTTTTCATCGGAAGAAGTGAGTGAGGGTGAGTTTATTTCTTATTAGATTGTTTATTTATAGAAAGCTCGTATTTACATAAAGTTGCAGCTTACATTGCCATTTGCCAATCTTCTAACGTCATACAAAACCTGTTTACATTTTCAATTCGAAGTCATTTGAAAGGAATTTAAGTACAAAGTTGCGGCATTTATCAAACTAAAAATTGTTGTAAGTAATTCAAAGGAATATACTGAAGTGCTAGTGGGAAGGAAAAACTTTAATTATTATAACACATCCTCCCGTATGGGTTGCGCTTGATTTATTCAAACAGATTCTATTAATACGAAACAGAGTCTACGCTTCTTTTCTTTGCTTGATTTTAAAACACAGAATCTACGCTTCTTAGGTTAACTGCACGCTGAAATGCACCGCAAAAACTAAACGCAGCTGCTCGATGTGAGGTAGATTAGCCCGTGAGGCTGTCGCAGTCAAAGGTAAGATAAATCATAGAAGTGAAAAGCTTCTATTGAACTTGGTTTTTCTATGGTTTATTATTCATTTTGGATCGTGTTATTTTGAAGTGATGGAATAGGGGAATTTAAGCGATTATACGATTTTTAACGTTCACTTGAGGTACTAGGTGCAGTGCAGCAAATCTCTTAGGTTGATAGGCCTTATAGCCTAAAGAATGTTTTCTTTTGATTGATTTTAATGAGACCTCCCACAGGAACCAGAACGGGAACGTAAACAGGAACTTAGAGAACACTAAACTGATTTTAAAGATTCTTTTATCATGAGAATGTTACTTTATCTCTCAGTAACCAACACAATACTTCATGCCCGTAGTTCCACAAGAACTGGAACCAGCGTTGCCGCAAAAAAAATTTTCTTAGGTGCCATTTACGGCCACCGAAGGTGCCAACTGGGTGCCACCAGCCTTTCAACGGTAGCGAAAGAAATATTTAAAAACACATCATTTCGCAAAAAGTATCTTTACGTTTATTTGGGTATGAATTCGTACACATACACGTTCTTTAAAAAAAAAACATTTCTTTCAGTCTTTTTTAAATGATTTTGTTAAGTTTTTTTCGATAATCAATAGAACAATCGCTGTTTAACAACGTAAAAAAAAAACACTTAAAAACTATAAAAACACAAACAATATTCATTGTAAATAGGAAGTCGTCACAACTTTAAGAACAAAAAAAAAGTTTTTTAAAGCAAGTAACAAAGCTTTCAAAAAACAAAAATAAATATTTAAATAATATTATATATGAATTAGTTATAACAAAAAAAAGCTCATAACTAATATTAAAATGTAAAAATTATATACACAAGTCCTTAGGTGTAATAAAATACTGGCAAGTTTCAGTCTTTACAAGCTCATTATGAGATAAAAGCGATCTTATAACTTTATATGAAAGTCTATTTTTATTGTTTGTTTTTATATTGGAAAAAACGCGTTCCGCACAGGCACTTCCATGTGGCAACACTAAAAGCTTTAACATAAAGTTGGCAATATTTGGGAACAGTTCCTCGTCTAAGGCATTTTTAAAATTTTTTATTTCTACCCAAAATGTTGTTGCATCGTGAGCAAATATGGACTCAATTTTTTCAATTTCAAAGATTTTCCTAAATTCAGAAAACAGAGAATCCTTTTCGGTTTCAAGAATTTGAGGAAATCTATTGACTAGAGTGTGAAAGTGGAGCAAAACATCAGATATATTTCGATTCACCTTTAAAAAAGTTGGGTCAGTTATTTTCAGAGCGTTTAATACGCTATCGCTAAAATTCATTACTAGTTCCTTTGAAAGCTTGATATAAAATTTTTGACATTCTTCTAAGGCTATCTTCTTTTCAAATGAATTTAAATTGCGCAACTCTTTGTCACACTCAATCAAAATAAATATATCCTCTAATACCTTTTGATTTGTCGATAGGTAGCAAATTTCATCCGACATTTTTAAATTACTGACATACTCTTCATTCAAAAAGTTTTTAAGAATAGTCTTGTGGAAAGAATTAAAGCTTGAAACCATTGTGTTTAATATCGGGGATTCACTTTGAAACGCTAAGTTTAGTCTGTCCTTATTGGTCAAAATGTAATCCTAAAATTTAAAATATACATACTTTCATTTTTGGTTCTGTCAACAAATTATAAAGGTTTCGGAACGATTGCACTTGTCCTCCGTTGCATTTATTTAAAAAAAATGTGACAACACTGCCCAGTTCTTCAACAAATACTTAACCACTGCTCCAAAAGACATCCAACTAGTTGGAATGATATTTTTTTTTTATTTTGCTTGATTTCAAAATATTCCTCAAAAACAGCCATTTCGTTTTGTCGTTTGGGGCTATTTTTCAAACAACTGTTAGCTCCCTATGCCAATTCTTGGATGTCTGTTGGAAGCGTTGCACAAGCGTTTGAAATGCATATTTGCAGAGAATGAGAAGTGCAGAGAAATCGGTTCCGATCTGCCATCGAACGCATAAACACGCACCGTACACAGTGTCCGACCCCCAGTTCAGTTTTCCGTGCAATTAAAAAAAAAAACAATGAAAAAATTCTAATCTTTGTCCACCTCCCTTTTAAAACAAAACAAATCAATAAAATCCTGCCAAAAATCAATTTGTTTAAATTCTCCTGCCGCGCCGCGAACTAATTACATAAAAAGTGTGAAAAGTGTTCTAGTGCTAGTGTGCCACCCATCATAATCAAAAAAAATAATAATCACATAAAAAACAACAGCCATAATAATTAAACACATAGTGCGGTCCCCTCTTTGCCATCTCCTATTAGTGCAGTCAATGAAGCGAAAAATAGGGCCTTACCTCCGAATTTTTTTACTATGAACCGATTTGCATGAAATTTTGGAATTAGGCTCATCTTACCCTTAACTTCAAAAGTGAAAATGATTTGAACACCGCCACCACCCTGGGGGTGGTTACCACCCCTTTTCGGGGGTGAATTTTTTTCGTTCAAAATAACCTCGGATATCGATAAAAGGACTAATTTTAAGCAAAAAATCAAATATAAAGTTTTTCATTAAGTCCAATACTTTTCGAGTTATCGCCAATTGAAAAATCGCAATTTTTTCACGTTTTTCATCTATTTATTGCAAATATCTCCAAAACTATACGTTTTATCGAAAATTTTATAAGGAACAAAATTGTAGCAGGTATTTAATATTTGATTTTTTGCTTAAATTAAGGATTTCTATCGATATCCGAGGTTATTTTGAAAAAAAAAAAAAAAAAATTCACCCCCGAGAAGGCGTGGCAACCACCCCGAGGGTGGTGGCAGTGTTCAAATCATTTTCACTTTTGAAGTTAAGGGTAAGATGAGCCTAATTCCAAAATTTCATGCAAATCGGTTCATAGTAAAAAAATTCGGACCTAAAATGCTTCATTGACTGCACTATATCCCACACCACTCTCGTAGTCTCGGCTTCCCATACATTACCTTATTGTTATTTTTTTTTTTTTTTTTCTTATCAATATAGTGTGTGCAGGTACTCAGGCTGCGATTTTGTTAGGCGGATAGTCAATCAACGGGTGTTGATTCCGTTAGTGAACTAAAGCAAGTTGCTGGCTGGGCATAACACCGCTAGTAATTTGTTTTGGTTTTCTGATAGGAATTTTCACTTGTTGTTTTGACTTAGGTTGCGTCTGCGTTTGATACTTTGTTTTGTGTGTTTCTGTGAATTGTAATGTCGGGTAAATTTCGGGTCGATTTTAGCAACATTAGGGGGCTAAGATCGAATTTCTTTGCTGTGTACGCTCACACTGCAAAATGCAGGCCAGCTGTTTTGGCACTGAGTGAAACACAGGTGGGTTTTGATTCTGATCCCTCAGAGGTCAACCTGCCTGGATATAGCTTAGTGCCACTATTCTTTTCCTCCCATGGCCTCGCCGTATATGTTAGACATGATATTGCTTACCAACTTCTACCACAATACGGCCTCTGTTCTAATACGAACTTTAATTTCATGTGGTTAAAATTCACTGCCCGTAAGCATATCATTCATTATTGTTTTATTTATAGAAGCCCCAATTTAGATAGCAATTCAACCTCTAACGAGTTTGATGCGCTATCTGACTCCATAATAAGAATTGTTTCCCAATATCCTCACACTGAAATCGCAATTGCGGGCGATTTCAATGTACACAATTCAGGTTGGCTTCGACATTCTGGCCAGACAACACCCGAAGGAAAATATGTTGAGATCTTCGCCGAGTTTAACGAATTAACTCAACTTGTTGGTGAGCCCACTCGGGTTCCAGATATAGAAGGCCATGCGGCCAACACTCTTGGCTTATTTCTCACTTCTCATCCCGAAAAATACAGGGTTGTAGTAGTATCATCTCCTTTAGGCAAATCGGACCATTGTGTCATATCGGTAGATTTTTCGTTCTCCGTCATGGTAAAAAAAGATAAAGTCACTAAAAGAACAGTGTGGCAATACGAGAAAGCCAATTGGGACGGCCTGAATAATTTCTTTCGAAATTTTAATTGGTCATTGTGCTTTCTCGACGGAAACGTTGACGCATCAGCTGATATGATATCTAACGTAATTCTCAACGGCATGAGAAATTTCGTTCCTCACAGAACAAAAAGTATCATCCCCAAAGAGAATTCGTGGTTTGATTCAAGCTGTAAAGAGGCGATTAGGGATCGAGAAAGTTGTTTTCGAATATTTAAAGGCAACCCTACAGTAGAAAACCGAAATTTGTTCAAACGTGCCGGAAAAATCTGCAATGCTCAAATACAAAAGGCTAAGTTTTTACATGACGAAAAAGTAAGGCAAAAAATACTGCTTTGTCCAAAAGGAAGGAGAAACATTTGGTCTTCTGTCAAGAACATTAAGAACTCGACCACATCATCGGTCCCAACGCTCGTCTTCAATGACTGTTAGCTCCATCGACAAAGCCAATTTGCTGGCAGCTCAATTTGCTGCCAACTCGACACTTCCTGATAGCATAGCGGCTCCACCTGAGCTCGAGTCTGCAAATTCTTTGATGTAGCAGACATTTTTTTGAACTCGCTCGGTTGCGAGAGTCCTCAAAGATCTCAATCTACACAAATCCGCTGGTCCAGATGGTATCCCCGCCGTTATTCTGAAGAGGTGTTCTTCTACGCTGGCAAAACCACTGCGTAAACTTTTCCATCTTTCCTATTCTGCTGGGATTTTTCCGAGCAGATGGAAAACTGCTAAGAATGCTCATCAGTTTTACCTTGAGCCCAACTTCGGGCGTACAGTCAAGTATAGAGATTCTTATTTTAGTCGTACCACCCGAATGTGGAATGCTTTACCTGGCTCTGTATTTCCCCTACATTACAATTTACAAAGATTCAAAATCAATGTGCATCGGTGTCTCCTTTCAAATCCTCTCCTATTTTCCTAAATGCTCGCACTGTGTTCTATAACATTATAAGGGTGGTCATAACCCCCTGATGTGTGCGCTTATTATAAAAAAAAAAAAAAAATTGCTCTTGAACACCTCCTTTCACACCTTGCATTACACTTGCACCATTCGAGCAAAAACCAATTATATTTGAATACGGTATCTCATTTGCATCCAAAAATGAGAAGATGTTGTTAGCAATACATTCTGCTGTACTTTGCTCAATCTCCAAAATTGTCAAAAAATGGTCTTTGACATTATTCACCTCCTTATCAAAAAATCTGGCTAGAAGTACCAAACACTTTTTGCAGGACACATCAGTGCTTTCATCCACAATGATAGAAAAATAGTTTTCCTGCAACTTTTTGGCAACTTTTTTGACACAATATGGCTCAATTTTGTCCGTAAGAAACTATGTTGCTTTTGTTCTAGAACAGTGGAACATTTGTGCAATTTTGGAGTCTGGACAAACCGATTTCAAAAATTTGGGCAGGTGGTCCATTATAGATAATGGCAGGTTAATACGGAGTAATAAATGCTAAGCATTTGAGAAGTGTTGTTTTTTGGTTATCTTTACCGACTTGTTTAATGAACGCTTCCTCCATTGTAGGCACATTGTTTCAAATGAAAGTCACTATTACCATCACTCCATAACTCAGTTTTAGTATCATCGACATCATAATCCCTTTCAAAATAATAGTATGTAATGTTTTAAAATAGGGTTTCGATTTTTCACTTATTTACAAACATACCTTTCTTGCATTTCCGAACAATATTTTCTTTTAGACGCCGGCCGCCGCGCCGCCGATGTCGATGGCGTGCTCTCCTTTGAAATTTTAATAACAAATCTTTGGGAAACAATAACTAACTATGTTTTTCAGCTCTAAACCAAAATACTTACTTATCCATTTCATGTATGTATATTTCTAAACAAACTTTTGAGCATAGAACAACAGAATTATTTCTAACAATGACAAAAGACAATCCGAATTCCAAAATGAAGAAAAATTCGAAGCAAACAACAAATAGATTTCTTTTGTAAGAGGGTAGTTGTACTGGAACTGGTACGGGAGGTCAAAAAGTACTGGACCGATTTCAAAAATTCTTTCAATCTTAGAATGCTAGTTTTTTTCCCGAGTTGTATAGGGTAAACTGTCCAACAGTGATCCAGTAGATACAGTGAACCATTCTAATTTTCTCCCACCCATTCAAGAGAGAGAAAAAAAAAAACGGAGAAACACGCGCATCATTTCATAATTCCTTTTGAGTATACCTTTCAGTTGAAGTTATGTTCTAGCCGGTGTTGGTTGTGCGCATGGCAAAGCAAATTTGGTAGGTAAGTATACTATAAATTGTGATTTTTGCTTGTTTTTTAATTTTAAAAGTGGTATTTATAATGATGTGATTTATTAGATTTTGTTATTTTTATTTATAAAAAACAGCACAAAAGTTGAATATGTAGGTATGTGCAATAGTATTTTTTATTTTATTATATTTTTTTTTAGAAAAAGCCACTATATCCACAAGTGAACCAATGCATAAAGTCCCACAGTGAACCACGATTCCATGGTTCACTGTGTATTACTACTTACAAATTAATAAAAATACAATAGACCGTCATGCGAACAAAATTTGTAAGCAATTTAACATTTTTCTTGATTTTTTTTACAGTTTTCATAAACACAAAGAAACCAAGGAAAATCCCAAGGAAAATCTATCGAGTCATTGGAATTGGCGAAATCAAATGAAGTAATGACGCACACATTCATCACATAAGATGTATGCGTTTTAAAACCATTTAAATGTGCCTACAACTCCTCAATGGACTCCTGGATGATGAAAAATCATGGTACAGCTGTCAACATATACATTGTAGGCGAGTTTATAGGCGAAGTCTATCAAAAAGCTTTGACACCGGTAACTATCAGTAACGCCTTTAACAAACGAATATTTTCCTTTTGACCGTTCCGTTTTTAAGAAAGTTGACTTCCTTCCAAGTACTGTCATTGACCGTCCGGTCCTCGAGGAAATCGAAAATCTAGACGCAAATGTAAATCCTACTCCATTACTTGAACAACCAATGAAAGAAACAACGAAGATCGATAGAAAGCACACCTCCATCAGAAACTCAAGGACCAGTAAGAAATTTAATAGGCCCTTCCGAGCTCAGACCATTGCTAAAAGCACCTCCAAGAAAATCTGGCTACAAAAATAGAAAGAAAGGAAGAAGCCCTATTGCGTCGGATACTCCAGTAAAGGACGAGATCAGATTTCAAAATCGAATTCAGAAACAAATTAAAACTAGAAAGGTTGCTTTTCAAAAATCAAATAAAAAACATATGAGACAAGTTTTGCAGGTTAGTTCCACGTCGGAATCCGATATTTCAATAACTCTTGAAAGTGATGGTGTGAAGGAATCCGGTCCAAAATGAATTCATATTAGTAGAATTCAAAATCAAGATGAATTTCTTGTATTACGTGGGGCAGGTTTAAGCAGTGGAAGACGATGAGTATATGGTTGCATATTTGAGAAAAAAAAAATCCGAAAATAGTTACAACTTTTCTTTGCCCAACGTTCCTGACCTTCCCACTGCTTTTTAGTGGGACATCAGAAGGATATTGCCACAGCCGCGTCAGCATGGTACCACTTCTCGCCTTCAAGACCCATTATATTCCTTATGTGGATCTGTCAGGATTCCTTATCCGTAAAATAGTTTATGTCGATTGAGGTATTTACATATTTTCCATTACTTTTAAACGTTTATTTTTTATAGATTGTGTACTTTATTATTTTAGTTAGTTTGTATAAACCATGAAAGACTGTCTTCGTTTTTTTTTTATTGTTCCTTTTTACTTTTTTATAAATTTTTTTTTTCATAGATTTAAGTAAAGAGTCTATAAAAAGTTCTTCAATTATATTTTTTTTAAATGTTTCTTAAACGAAATGAAAATATCTTATGAAATAAATGATTTTGGTTTTTATTTTTCCAGTGAAAGTCTTCAAGTTTTCTTCTTTTTCATAGATTTTTTGAAAATATTTTTGAATATACATATATATAGTAACGGCCCCGTAGTTCACTTTGTACACCCCCTTGTACACACTGAACCAATTTTAGTGTAGTTTTGAAAGCTCAAAATGAAGTATTTCGCATGATGTATTCTAATATTTGCATGGTGAAATACAAATATCAAACTTTAAGTACATTTTAGATTTCCTGTACATAGACCACTGTATGACAGTTTACCCTAGACACACGTGAGGATTCTTTTTTAGTTCTTTTAGTTCTGTTCTTTCAAAGTATTGTTTCAAGCGTGGGGATCCGGGTGGAACGGAATCGGTATGATCCTTGCGGAGAGCTATTTGACAGCGTATTGACCATTTCGTGGTCTAGTGGCAGTTTTGATGTCTCTTAATTTTGTGATACACGGAAATGTGAGAAATATTTTCATTGAATGTCATCCACAAGTGGGCTGGTGAAAGAGATGCATCTTGGCTAGACTTTCACTGTCTAGTTGGAAATTACTACTCAAAAGTCAAAAGGCTGCGCGCAGCCGGAATATGAGTGGAGGGCCTAAACTGCTGCAAAGCATACCGCCATCTAAAAAGTGCGATAGAATGGGCCGGGCATAATGAAGACCAAAAAACTGCAACACCAACTATGGCGAGCGCAGTAGGCCACATAAAAAACGCTTGTTTAAGTGCCAACTTCTCCCTTCTGGTAGGCTCATTATCATCCAAAATCCAGTTAATATGCGTATAGTTAAGTTAGTAGTTATATGCCACACTCCCCCACAGATGAGAAGAGCGATAATTCCAAAGCATTTTTCTACGACGCCCTCAAAGAAACTTATGGCCTACACTCTACACATGACGTGAAAGCCGTCTTAGACGATTAAAAAATGTAAACGCTAAACTAGCGAAGTAAGACATCTTTAGAAACATAATCGCTAAGAACGGCCAGCATGAAAAAGCATCTGAAAATGGACTCCGGCTAAACAATTTTAATGCGGGGCTTAGTTTTAAAGTTCTTTTAAACCAAAGCGCTTTTGCAATTGCGGCAGCTTCAGAAACGCTGTTGACAGAGTTTCTGCCGTCGTCAAAACTGAAAATATATAAACGCAGTGTCCTTTCCGAAGCGTCAAAGTGGGTACATTTTATAATACTAGCCGTGCCCGCGACTTCGTCGGCGTAGACTTCGGGCAGAATTTTTGAACATGTTAAGGAGAAACCGAATCTCACTTCTGTTGTCGAGGATAAAGCTCCTTCCACTTTTGATAACGAAGTAGGGAATGGCTAATTGGTTGTGTTGCATACCGAAACTATACGAAATATTACTACTTTCGTAGGATAAGATTCATTGTCGATACATTGTCGTTTGGTTACTACAAAAAAAAAAGTAATTTATAATAACGCTTCTCTATACACGATATTACACGTGTTGCCATCGGGGATCAAAGAATACAGTCGGCTAGGATTGCTGACATGTGAGAGAGCCACATAAAGCTGACCGTGCGCAAAACAGCTAATGTTTAGATCCACACCCACTACTTGTAACGTCTGACCTTGGGCTTTATTAATTGTCATTGCGAAGCAAAGGCTCACTGGAAACTGGACTCGTTTAAGACTGAGGCGAAAAAAATCAGAGGAAGCCGAGGAATAAGGACACTATCACCTATGCCGCACCCTGCTAAATTCTCTGCTTCTATCAGGTTTTGCTGTAAATTGGTCACTTTTAATCTGGTTCTAGCTGACATACGGATTTACTTCATGTAACATAATTTTGAATTTAAGATATAAGGTTGATATTCAGTTGAGAAAAGTTATGATGTCGTATATGAGAATGTTCATTGTAATTTGCCACAAAATAATATTGAAAAAATGTTGGTTATTTTTGGGGAAGCAAAGATCAAATAAAGTGGCCCTGCACCTTGGGCATGAATGATCCCTCTGTGATTTGTTTGGCCTCAAAAGATGTCATTTGGAATGTACTATTATGTAAACGGATATTGTCTAAAAAATGTTAAGATTGAGGATGCTCAAGCTCAAGTTAAGCTTTTGTAAAGTCAGGGAGCTCAGGGAAATTTTCAACGAGCACTTTACAAACCTGAACAGCATATTCTATTTGCTTCTTTTCTCTATTTTAGCGCATGACAAAACTGACAACATATCTACGTGCCTCCTATAGAAGCGAATTCAGAGTAATCAATTCTGAGCGAATAAAAAGAATCATATTCCTCTTTGGACACCCATGGAAGGATATCATTTTCCGCTCCATTTTCTTGGTCTTCTATCGAACTTGATAACATTCTACTGGTTTCTGTAGCACAAAGCCTAGCCTGACGTTCCTGAGATGAAGTAAGTCTCGCCTCAAGATCTTCTTCAGTTTCCTGCGATCGTACTAACCTCATCCTTCTAGCATTTCTGCTGTACTGGGAGAGGTTGGATCTTTTTCGAAGCATTCTTACTTACAGTTAATTACACCGTTTAATAACTATTAAAAAAAAAGTTTTAAAATTATTAAATTAAAAAATGAAATTCACCTCCAGAAATTCGCCTTCAAAATACGTTCGTTCGCTACGAATAACTGAATGCTAGCTTTTTATTTTTTATTTTTTATTGAACAGTCAATGGTCAATGCTAACTATTTTTTTGTTTTATTGAACAGGCAAACGTTTAGCAAGTTCAACATGATTCTTCGAAATTGGCATAACTTTTTTATTTATCAATTGATTGATATGAAATAAAAACTAGATGTTCAGCCCTATCCTGCTATTCATCGGGGGCAATTTTTCTTTAATTTTCACTGAACTTTATTCGAATTGAATCTCTGGATTCACCTTGTTGATGTCGATAAGGTCGGTAATGCTGCGCGGTATTCTCTTATTCACGTGAACGCTTACTTTGCATACAATTCAGATCCGCAAGTCAAATGTTGCGGGATTTTAATTTAGTGGAACGTTTGTGTGGCTGGTTATTAGTAAAATGTTAGTAAATACTAATTATTGTTTGTAGATTTGTTCAAAATAAATATTATTAACATTTTAAAGGGAAGAACAACAAACAGAGATCAGTTTACTACCCTAATTTCTGCTATGAAATTGAATGCAGAATTTCTCTGGCCGATGATGATCTTACTCCACTGTTTGCAAGTGGGAAAAAAGCCCAATAATATCCATAACACTATTTTTTTGTTTTATTTAAAATAACGATCCAAAATTGATTATAAAAGTTACAATTTGCAAACACATAAATTACGATTTTCACACAAACAGCTGTAACGTCAATTGTCAAATTGGTTAGGATAATGTAGCTCACCCGACGGATAGCAGAATGCATAGGTAGTGCAAAAGGGGATCGAATGGGTGAATCGAATGTTCGATTCACGTGAATAGCAGAATAGGGCTGGTTAAGTGAAGCTTACCACAATATATTACTGACAACCCCATCTAGATAGGAAAAGCCGTTTCTGAGATTAGCGTGCACAAACACTTAAACTTAACAGTTTTTATCATATGTATAGATAGATATAGATATATATTATGTATATTATGTTTACAAAATGTTATATGAATGTACCCATTTTAACATTTAACAGCTGAATTTTTCGGTGCGCAACTGCAAAATAGCTTTGGTATGGGTGAGCTTTTATTGTTTGTTGCACACGACACGATATGTCTGCGTTTTCAAAAAATCTTCTGGCCGTATTTCCATCATTAGAGTTTCCAAAACCAGGCTTCAGCTTATCCACGATTAAGCCCAAACGCTCTCAGAATTTTCTTTGAATTTCTGCTTTTGTTTCATTTAAAATTTTTTTATGTTCTCTCCCCTTACTTGCCATTTTTTAATTTTTAATTTATATGAAAGATGAAGCAGAAATTGGAAAATGGTCTCCGTATCAGTTCTTCTAAAGAACTAAATTTCTTTTTGTATAGCATCACAAATATATCATTTTTGTGAAGATGAATTTTCTGTAATAGCATTACAAACTTTTCCATCAATCATGGCGAAGATTAAATTGTGTGTTATGGAAATTGTTTTTGGATTCTCTTACGATACTTGGTTGAAGGTCGGAAATTTCTTTATCTACTCTGTTTTTTTCTTTTCAGCAACGGATATTGCTGAAGATTCTCTTAAAAATTCAATTTTTAGACGCTTACAATATCTCGTTGAACTTGGACGTGGATTTTGCCATATTATTTTAGACCCAGAAACTAAGCGAAGTGGAACTACGCAAGTAAGAAAACAGCCGAATCATATGCGTCCATGAGAGGCTTACTTATATGAGCTCTGCCAAGAACTTCCATCAAAGCCCCATTAAGAGAAAAATCTAACGTTTTGCAGTTCTTCGGTACTAACCAGTTTAGAATTTAATGGCGTCCTTATGGAAAGCTATCAAACGGTCAACCGTTGAGTTTAGCAAATCTTGTAGATCTGTACTCACAGAAGTCGCCGATAAGCTGATATGTTCAGAACTTGGATAGCAGTTTTTTTACACAGGGGGGAATGCAGCTGGCTATTTCACTAGAGCACTGTTTATAGAAAAGCGATAAAAGAGAGTGAGACAAGTGACGTTTCGACGATGTCCAAGAGAATCAATCGATTCTAGGATTGAACTATCACCTATCAATCTCAACACTCTATTATTTTGTACCCTATCAAGCAGGCGCAAAGATGTTTGAGAAGCACCTGACCAGATATAGGAGTTATACTCTAGTTTTGGGCGGATGAACCCCTTATAAATTGTAGCCAGATCAGAAGGGGTGAAGAACTTCCTGCATCGTCTTAAGAAACTTAAGCATTTAGCAGCGTTCTTGGCGACTTCAAATATGTGGTCATTCCAACGAAGATCATCGTTTACACACATACCAAGTACTGACAGCTTTTCGGTTTCTTCGATGCAGGTAACATTCATGGATAATGGCAATGGGGGAATGTTAAGCTTCAACGACAAGAGACAGCATTGAATTTTCGAAGCATTGAGTTCTACTCGGTTCTTATGACCCCATGTAACAATGCTGTCAAGGTCAGAACTCAATGAGCTTATCATACGCAACCGCAAATTGAAAAAAATGGAATGTGCAAGTGTAGCTGGACCATTTCACCGGGAATTAGATTCATTCGACAACGAGATCCTACAACCGCAGACGGATAATTTAAGGAGTCAATGGTATGTTTATAAAAATAAAGTATTCGCATATGTACAGTAAATACAGCTATTATTAATAGTTTTCAACTCTTTAAGGAACTTTTATAAATTGGGTTTTCGGACGGCAGTAGAGGCTGATGCAGTCAAATTTGCCGAGGAACGTGGCTTACATCCAACTGAAAAAAATGTTGGTAGTATAGATGTCCTATGAAAGTTTATACAAGAAACAACTTTATTGGAAATTTCCAATGCAACAAGGGAGTTTGTCATGGCAAGAAGAGCATTTCTCGTGCAAATGGTACATGGTTTGAGCAATCTCGGATACCTGTTTCGAGGGTGTTCTTCTTAATGTACTGTTTGGAAAGAAAAGTTCTTATGAAGATGTTCAGATGGCGGACTATACATCCCCTGTATCATCTTGTATATCCTCGAGTCCGATTGGTATAGTTACTACCGAGAGGTCATTGTGGAATTTTTTTTGGAGACGATAGAAAATGAGGGAAAATTAGAGGCCCTGGAAGAGTTGTCCAGATTTACGAGAGCAAGTTTGGACGCAGAAAATATAATAAAGGTTAAGTGTTTTATTTACATTTCAATTTACTCCAATTTAACTTAATTGTTTTGTCTTATAGGCTAGAAGTTTGTGCTGATAACATAAGAAGTGCTGAGGTAATTTTTTGGATTGGGTTATCGAATACCAATGGAGGAGAATCATGAAAAAAGAAAAAGATCATTTCGAGGAAATTATTAAAGGTATAGATTTATGGTGAATTTAAAACTATTAGTTAATAAAGACTAGACACTATTTAGTTTGCAAAATTTGTTTTTATTTTTGGGTTGGAATGACTTCTACGTTTCCTTACTGTTAGTTATGTACTGTATTACTTTACAGTTCAATATCAAATAACTTGGAGTTAGAAAAACAATTGCTGTTTCCATACTAGCTTGAGCAGCTTAAACCTGCGGAAAAAGGGTTAAGATAATGAACCCCGCGAATCGGGCCATGCGGAAAGCTGTTGCATACGGAAATTAATTGCTGTTATTTAGCATGAGCAGCTTAACCCTGCGGAAAAACGGTTAAAATAATGAAGACCGCGTGAAGCGGGCCATGCGGAAAGCTGTTGTACACGGAAACTAACTGCACATAAGCAGTTGCCTGATGAGGTTTTATACTTTCACTACTCTATTTCCTAACATTTATTGTAAGTTGATATGTATTTCCATCATGTTTTGAAAATATTGCGTACTTCAAGGCGCAATTTCATAAGGTAAAAATTGAAAACTGAAACATTTTTTAAACCATTTCACCGGTGTTTCCTCATTGCAATATTTTAAAGCTGTATACTATTGAGACCGCCCCCTACCCCCCAAAAAAATAAGTCGAGTTTCAACTCATGCTGGAAAGGAAAGTGGCCCCAAAATAACCACACAAGTCTCATCACTATTCTTTTGACATTTATTCATTTGAATTTTGTAACATAGGGAAGTCGTCGATTCTCAAAATGTTAGAACATAATATACAATATTTTTTCCTAAAAGAATCATTCCTCTAATTTTGTATTAAGGACTTCTAGCACAACTCAATCACAAAAAGATATTTTGTTGGACTTTATGAAGAAGTACCCATCGATGGCTACGAATCGTTCAGCAAGCACTTCCTCAGGCAGGGACAATTTAGACTTTCAGAACATTCGTTTTCTTCTTCGCTATCACTCAAAAACGTAACATATTAAAATTCACGGATAAAATCGTATATTAATAAATTTTTTCGTTATTTCAAACCCTTAACGAGGACAAAACGTCAAGTAATAAGCTGTCGTGTAGTTCCTTTCGAACACACGAACGAAAACATTCGTGTTTTAGGTTACATGAAGCAAATTATTCGCACACACGAAAACGTTTGTTCGCTTTTAACATACAGAATGTCACCCCAGGTATAGTCAAAAGGCAAGGTTTAAATGGAATGAAGAAAAACCATTGAAAAAGCATTTTTCAAATTTGAAATAATTTCGAGGAATAACGAAAGTGCGATATTAAACCTTTTTTTTTCAACATCATTTTTCAGAGATACACATGATATTCAACTTATAGAGAAAAATAACCGAAAAAAAACGAGCACAAACCATTTTGCATCATACTCAACATTTATCAATGAGAAAATAATTCATCTTACCTTGGTGGTCAATGCAATCGGTTATGGTGTCAAAATATCGTTCTTGATCCCTGGCAAGTCTGTGTGCTCTGCTTCTAGTGCCGCGATCCCAAATAACTTTAGCCTTTCCTCGTACACGTAAGCTTACACCTTCAAAATAATAATCATAACAATTTTGATTAAATTTGAGGAAGAAAAATGTTCGAACCCTTGACCGAGATTTTCTCATCTATACGTATTATAGCTCGAGCGCTTACAGTTTCTCCAGTAAAGTAAATTCCATTTGGATTTTCATCGTACTCAATATCAAATGTCACAGACATGTTTTGCGATGTGACTTTGTAACTTAGTTTTGGATTTATTTTGCGAATTAAATAATCTCCCAAAACGCTTAAGCTGAAAAAGTTCAAAACCAAAGGAATGGAGCTTGCTTCGTTATTTATTCGCAGAGTTACTCGGTAAAGTCATAAAGCGAGCATCGAAGTTACAACAAAGATATCTTTTTTAACATTCTCAACATTCTTATCCATCGATCGTCATTAAAAACTTGTTTTCACAACGAAAATAACGTAAGATTGTAAAATAATACATAAAAATAAACTGCTTGCGAAAGTTTGAAACAATATTGAAACTTATTGAAAAGAATAAATCTGTTAATTAAAATGTATTTTTTGGTACTAGGCTTGATTGATAGTTCAATTTACCCTACAAATCTACAAAAAAAAAAAAAAAACAATGTGGCTTAACTCAACTGCATGGTAAGATGCACTGAGAAAACTAATTGCAACTGGCCGATACTTTAGAGCTGGGTTCGTACCTAAAGCACCACATATGAGTCTACGGCTCTATTCAACTCAAAAGAAATTAAAACCATAAATATGCGAAAGCTCTTGGTAAGCTTCATTTTTCTGCTGTTTATCATTCATTGCTTGACTTATATTTAAGTAAGATTGACGTTTGCGGATCTGTCAAACTGTTGTGTAAAATTAAGAGCTCCTAGTAAAAATTGTGAAATTTAAATTAAAAAAATTGATAAACATTTTAAAGTATTGCTGCATTGGAATTTAAAAAACTGGCTGCAAATTCAGAAATAAAGTCCTGAGTAAGTCGAAGAAATTTAGATTCAAAAACGATTCTCGAACTTGTAGCAACAAAGCTAACCTAACTAATGAACAAACAAAAGCGATTAATCACCGAAACCTCCCCTGAGCAAAACACCACCAAAAAACATCTTAGTTCAACTAAAATGCCCACTGATTGCGTTACTGGCATGAGCTTGGAAGTGTTTAAGCAAATGCTTGACGAGAAAAATAAAGAACTTTTCAAAGAACTCGCGTCGAAAGCTGATCTTCAGTTTCTTGTTAACGAAATATCTGGCATAAAGTCAAAATACGAGGAGATTAACAGCAAATTTCAACAACTAGAAGATCGCAATAAGTATTTGGAATTGCAAATGGATAATATCATGCAAAAAAATACCGAAACAAATCTCATCGTTCACTTACCCGAAGAAAAAAATGTTGACATGAACGAGAGAGCAAAGTCCATATGTGCAGATCTTCTCGGGGTAAACAACAACAATGACATCGAAACTGCACATAGTATTCCTAGTCGAGGTACACGCTCCAAAATAGTGATCGTCAAAATGAGAAGCCGCGAATCAGTTTGGGCAGTACTTCGAAACACATCCAAACTTAAAATGTCGAACATTAGGATCACAAAGGACCTGCCTTACAACATTCGCAGAAGAAGAGCCAAGCTAGTGGTGATTAGCAAAGCGCTACGCGAAGCAAATCCGAAGATGAAAATTATAATAAGAGATGACCGGCTTGTTGTAGAAGACAAAACATTTACTTGGGACGTTTCAGAGGGCCTCAAATGTGGTAACGAACACGGATTAGAAGTTTTATCGAGATTTGTAAACCTTTCGCTGACAAATATGGAAAAATTAATGAATGAACTACTAAATCAAAACAATGTGTACCATGTGTCAAGAGATAACCAGAACCAAATGTCAAAAAAGCCATCCTGGCAGTTACCAAATAAATCCGCTAGCGCTGTAGGCAAAAGCGTTAATGAGCGTTTACATGAGCAAACTAATTGAGGCTTACACGTCTATCAGAAGGAAAAAAATGAAGTATTGTTTTTTAATCTTAAGATATTAAGCTATAATGTCTCTGGACTTAAAAATAAGCTTGAGGTTGTTGATTTTTTTAATTATATTTATGGTTATGATATTATTATGTTATTTGAAACCCATGTATTAAATAAGGAAGAAAAAATATTTAGTAATGTATTCGCTAATTATGAAGTAAAATGGAAATGTGCTATAAAAACAAGTATTTTTGGAAGAGGTAGTGGTGGAGAGCTTTTTGCGTATAGAAAAAGCATTAAAGAAGTAGGCATTGAAATCAAAGAATTTGGAGAGGGTTGCATCTTTAAATTGGAGAAAAGCAATAGTGTTAGGTACATAGTACCTACTTACTTGAACGGCAGCCACTGGGAATCTGACTTCGATAAGCATAACGATCTACTAAACAAAGTGAACTCATCAGACTTAATGATCATTGGAGACTTCAACGGAAGGATAGGTTTGACACAAAATAACTTTGACAGCGGTTACTCTCACACAATTATTAATGCAAGACGTCGATCAAAAGATGAGACTAGTGATAGGAAAGGCGCAAAAATTATGAATATGGCAGATTCTTTTGATTGCAGAGTCTTAAACGGAAGTTGTAATGGAGATTTGGAAGGAGAGTATACATTCTTACGTGGGGAAGCTTGCTCCGTCATTGACTATTGTTTTGTTTCTGGTAACTGGAATTCAATTATCAATGACTTTAAAATTGGATTGGAAACATTTTCTGATCACATGCCCTTGGAAGTTGTGATAAAAGTACCAGCTTCTTCAAACGATTCCAGTAATGACAATTTACTGAGCTTGCTACCCAAACTTTTTTGGAAGGAAAGCAATCGTGATCTATATCAACATAATTTGAATACCCAACTCGAAATCTTAAGTAGATCAAATGTTTCGCCAGATATTGCAGTTCTCACTGAAGTAGTCAAGAAAGCAGATCCATCGACCCGCAATACAGTAAAAATGTCAAGAAAGTCAAAACAAGAATGGTTCGATAACGAATGCCAGAAAGCTAGGCAGAAATCATTTGCGTTTCTGAAACAGCTCAGGAAACAAAATACTGTGACTTTTAAGCGTTTGTATGCAGAAGCAAATGGAGAATACAAGAAACTCTGCCGTTCAAAACAATTAACATATGAACAAATTAAAGTAACTGCGATATGTTCAGCAAGATCCTCATCGGACTTTTGGAAGGCGGTAAAGCAATTAAACGGAAGAAAACTAATAATCGCACCGAATCTACAGGCTCAGCAGTTAAGAGACCATTTTAGGATCCTTCTTAATATGGAACAAATGTCTTTAGCGCACCAATACGCAGAGCCTCTCTATTTTGATGATGTTTTGGATGCTCCATTCACTATCGATGAAGTCCTAAACGTTATTAGAAAAGCGAAAGATAACAAGGCTCCAGGTGATGACAGAATCCCGTTCGAGTTCTACAAAAACTGCTCTATAGAATTTGCGATTGCTCTAACTGAAGAGTACAACAAAATATATGAAACTGGAAATATACCAATGAGTTTTAGAAAAGCTATAATATTCCCGCTGCACAAGAAAGGAGATTATAACGACCCCCAGAACTACAGAGGTATATCTTTCTTAAACACTTCGTCGAAACTGTTCGCAACCTTACTTTATAATAGGCTCACCCATTGGGTAAAAGAAAAGAGAATACTTCATGAATTTCAGGCAGGATTTAGGGAAGGCTATTCAACGATAGACCAAATATTTTCGCTAGTTAACATTGCTGAAATATACATGCAGAAGAATAAAAAGTTGTATACTCTGTTCGTTGACTTTCGAGCTGCTTTTGATTCCGTGCCTCGTGAAGCAATGATATACAAGTTGTACTCGATCGGAATTTCAACAAAAATGACTAAAACTTTGAAAGCTCTATACGATAACAACTTAGCTATGGTCTGGGATGGAAAATGCGTTTCGGAAGAGTTTCAAACAACGATGGGAGTTAAACAGGGATGCATCCTGAGTACATTGCTATTTATCTTATTTATCAACGATTTAACAGAAAATATTGGAGGTGGTATCAGAATAAGTGGCACAGATATTCCTGCACTAATGTTCGCAGATGACATTGCAGTCTTTGCTGAAACCATTAACAGCATGCAACTTATGATAAATAGGCTGGCAAATTATTGTAGGAAATGGAACTTGTCTGTAAACTTGTCGAAAACAAAAATGATGATATTTAGAAATGGTGGCGGAAGATACTCCCGAAATGAGCAGTGGAATTACGAAGGGGAGAGAATCGAGGTCGTAAAGGAGTATAAATATTTAGGAGTTCTTATCACAGCCAACCTTAATATGAAGAAACATTTCGAGGACAAACTTTCGGAAGCTAAACGTGCGATAGGCTCAGTTTGGGGAAGGTGTATCGGAAACAAATATTTAAACCACAGCGCAAAGCAAAAAATTATACGTGCAACTGCAACATCCATTATGTTATACGGAGCTCAAGTATGGGGATATCGTTCGTTTGCTTCGGTTGAAATTTTTCAGCGTTATTGCGTCAAAAGAGTATTCAAACTGCCAAGTAACACCCCCAATTACATGATCCATCTGGAAACAGGGATGCCACCACTCTTTTTGGACACGCTTATACTACACTTCGAATATGTAAACAGAGTTATGGCGATGGATGAGAGACGACTGCCGAAGGTAATACTCTCCTATTTGATGTTGACAAAAAGTAATTGTGTGCAAGAATGGGAAAATTTAGCACGCGAAAGCAGGATAAGCACGAGTTTTGAAAACCAGGAAAATGTTTCACTTTTGAAATGTACATTAGCAAAAATATTAGAAACAACTGGTAACCGGATGTACGACTCATACGCCAATGAAGCCCAATCATCGATATATCGAACTTACTTCAGCAAACTTAACTACAACTTACAAGAAAAAACATATTTTTTGAACACCAACTCAACAGAAAAAATTAGCACAATATTCAAAATAAGAGGTGAACAAGCAAACTTAAATTACATACCACATCGACCTGATCTTCCAATTGAATGCAGCCTTTGTAATCTTAAAGAGAGAGAAGATGTGTACCATTTTCTCGGGAAATGTCCAATTTTGTGTGAAATACGAAGGATTTACTTTGGAACTAATTTACTAGAGATGAAGGATGTCTTGAGCATTTTGAACGGAGAACGCGGATGGGACCTACTATATAAATACACAGTTAATGCGCAGCAATATAGAAAACGTATTATTGAAGGCGACTTCTGATCATCAAGCTTTTTTTTTTTTTTTTTTTTTTTTTTTTTTTTTTTTTTTTTTAAATTAAATTTAGGGCTATTTATTAGCATTGTTAAAACAAATTTGTCAATCTGGTAGACGGCATTAAGCCAAACCAATTAGACTTTAAGCTATTTTTAAGATTTAAGTATATAATTATATGAATTTTAATAAAGTCAATAATAATAATAATAAAAATAATATATTTAAGTTATAAGGTTATAACTCTTAGGCCCGTTTGCTGCTACTACTCAGAACGATTTAAGTTTCACATAATGTATATATGTATAACTAAGTCTTACTTATTGCCTTATTGGCTTGCACCAAACTCAAAGTTTGCCATAAATGACACAAAGTATGACTTATTTTATGGGGAGGAAATAGGTAGGTAATAAGTATTTAAGTTGCACTTTAAAAGTTTTTTGAGGTTAGGTTTTAGTGGCAATACAAGGTGTTCCGTACTTGGTGTATTATCCTTTGGGGTATGATTCTTGGTCATATTCTAAGAAAAAAATTGTTTTACAGTAAAGTCCGACCGCTACAGTAGTAATGTGTTAGACACAAATACAATGCTGAAATTCATATGTGATGATTGTGAAAATTTCGCAGAATGCGTGTGAAAAGAGTGTAAAAGAATGTGATAAATTTGTTAAAGTAAGCGAGTGCTTCAAGGCACAAAGTGCAAAAATATGTGAAGATGCAAAAAAAAGGAGATGAAAATATAAACGCGATACAAAGTGTAAAAGAAATAAAAGAAAATATTTTCAAAGAATTAAAAAAATTGACAGCAAAACAACACCAACACAATCAAAACAAATCTCATACGAAGATAAAGTAAAAGAAAAAAAAAATGATAATAAATTAACACAAAACAATATAAAAACAAGAGAAATTATTAAAAGCACAATTGATCCGGAAAATTTAGCTTAAAAAATAAGTCATTAAAAGATATTCAAAATGGTGTAGTGCTTATTAGAGGAGTTGAGAAATTATTAGGCCTCGGCCACGCAGTAATCGGCTGAGCGGCTGAGCGGAGAATGAAAAATTTAACATAATGAAATCACACAGAAGCGGGCACGCTATGAGCGAGCGGCGAAAGAAAATTCTGAGCGTCTAAGCGGCGCCGCTCAGCAACCAACCCTGTTTTAATTTTTAGTAATGTTCTGATCGGCAAACAGTAAGGATGGCCAAAGTTAACATTGAATTATTAATTTTGTCTGTGCAATCTCTACTAAAAACTGCATACTAGTCTCTCAATGCCTGGCCATACGTCACTTAGAGGTGCCGCTCAGCCGCTAGCCGCTTAGCCGCTCAGCCTCTAACTGCGTGGCCGAGGCCTTAAAGAAAATTGAAAGTGAATTCAAACAAAAACAATGTTTAGACTACAATGTTAAAATACCATTGCTAAGAAAACCAAGAGTACTTATAGTTAGCTATAATATGTATAGCTATCTATTCAATGGTATAGATAGCTATACCATTAAAAAATCAAAATGGTTTGGAAGAACATGACATTTGTGTAGTAGTATATCTGTCGCTAAAAGTTAAATGTTTCAACACAGTGGTCGAAATGGACAGTGTTACCTTTGCAAAAGTGTTAGATAGTAATAAAGTCAATATTGGTTGGGACCGATGCAAAGTATATGAGCACACTCATGAAGCAAGATGCTTTAATTGTTGTGGCTATAATCATACATCTAAAAATTGTACTAGTGAAAAAATTTGTGTTAAATGTGCAGGTAACCATAACGTTAAAATGTGTTCAAGTGATGCGTTTAAGTGCACTAACTATTGTAATTATAATAAATTTATTATTATAATAATAATAAAACGCACGACATAAATTGTCAAATTTACAAAAGAAAATTAAAAATTGCGGAAGAGAGGACTGACGTCTACCAGTTAGACGATATTAGATGTATTTATTTCAATGTTCAGGGCTAATTCAACAATTTTGAGGAGGTGAAAAGTTTAATCGAAAATGAAAGTGTTGATATTTTAATTGTGTCCGAAACCCAAGTCACTGACCCCGAAGATTTGAAGTATGTCCATCTGCAAGGTTTCTTTCCTCCGTTTAGTTGTGAAAGTCGAAATAGACTGGTGGTGTTGCAATATATGTAAGAAATAACTTTAAATGTCGTGTGATAAAAAAATTCCCACTCTATATGCAATATTCGGGTAAAATGTTACAAGTGCAATATGAGAACTTTTCTGTGATATATATAAATGATTTATGTAGATCTCCAAATCGTGTCAAAAAGTGTTAACTGTGCTTGAAAACTGGATAGAATATCTGTCACATCGGGGAAGTTTCTTTTTAATAGGCGACATGAATATAGACTGGTTAGATAAAACAAATACATACCTACTTACTTACTTACTTAAGTGGGCATTACAGTTCGGGGTGAACCTGGGCCTCAACCAACATCCTTCGATAACGACTTCTATTTCGGGCGAGCTCTCTCCAGTTTCACACTCCAAGTCGGTTGAGGTCATCCTCCACTTGATTGCGCCACCTAAGACGAGGTCTTCCCCTTCCGCGATTTCCCTGCAATGTGCTTTCGAACACCCGACGCCGACGAGCCGGAGCGTTTTGGTCCATCCGCTCAACATGGCCCAACCATCGTAGCCTCGCGATGCGTACTCTTCTGGCTATGCCCATGTCGCGGTACAGCTCATACAGCTCGTTGTTGTATCTTCTTCTCCACACATTGCCTTCGCATACGGGACCAAAGATCATTCGGAGAATTTTTCTTTCGAAACGACCAAGGGTTTCCTCATCCGCTTTCGATAAGGTTCATGCTTCCGCGCCGTAAAGCAGGACTGGGATGATTAAGGTCTTATATAAGGTTACCTTGGTTTTTCTGGAGAGGGTTTTGTTTCTCAATTGCCTTCTTAACCCAAAGAAACAACGGTTGGCAAGAGTTATTCTCCGTTTGATCTCCGCACTGATGTTGTTGTCCGTGTCTACAGCGGATCCTAGGTAGACGAAGTCCTGTACTACCTCGAAGTTATGTCTGTCTATTGTGACGTTTTGTCCAATTCGTCGATGTTCTGTGTCCTTGTTTGATGACAGCATATACTTTGTTTTGCCCTCATTAACCATCAAACCCATTTTTGCCGCTTCTGTTTCAATACTCGCAGAAGCACCTATGACATCACGCTTTTTTCTTCCCATTACGTCAATATCGTCTGCATATGCGAGCAATTGCACAGACTTTTGAAAGATTGTTCCTCTGGTGTTGACGTTTGAGTTTCTTACAATCTGTTCAAGTATGATGTTGAAGAAATCGCATGACAGTTTATCGCCTTGCCTAAAACCTTTTTCGACATTGAAGGTCTCGGTGAGTTCTTTACCGACCTTGACGGAGCAGCGTGAATTCTCCAAAGTCATCCTGCATAGTCGTACGAGTTTTGCAGGGATGCCGAAACTAGACATGGCTCTGTACAGCTCGTCTCTGTAGATACTGTCATAAGCGGCCTTGAAATCGATAAAGAGATGGTGAATATCGATATTATGTTCTCGGGTTTTTTCCAAGATCTGCCGTAATGTGAAAATTTGGTCTATTGTGGACTTCTCCGGTCTAAAACCACATTGATAAGGACCTATCAAGTTGTTGACGTGGGGTTTCAGACGTTCACATATTACAGCAGACAAGGTCTTAGAAGTGACGACGTTAAGGAGGCTTATCCCTCTATAATTGGCGCAGTTGTGAGGGTCTCCTTTCTTTAGGATCGGGCATACGATACTGAGGTTCCATTCATCGGGCATGCTTTCTTTCGACCATATCATGCAGATCAGCTGGTGCATGCTCCTTTCCAACTGATCTCCAACTGCCTTGAAAAGTTCGGCATCAAGGCCATCTGCACCTGCAGTCTTATTTGATTTAAGTTTGCATATAGCAAGCTTAACTTCTTCTAGGTCGGGAGGACGGCATTCTTGATCATCGTCCAGGCTGAATGGGGCAATCTGCCTGACAGCGGAATTTGTGTCCTCATCGCCGTTAAGCAGTCTGCAGAAATGATCTTTCCAGATCCTCAGTAGCGACTGTGACTCTATAACTATGTTTCCCTGCTGGTCTTTACAGGCTTGAGTTCGGGGTTTGCCACCCTGGCAGGATCTTTTTACCTTTTGGTAAAACTTCCGAGTCTCGTTGCTGTCATGGCACCTCTCTATTTCCTCAAACGAGCGCTTCTCATGCTGCTTCTTTTTCTTTTTGAGAAGTCGGTGTTCTTCCCTTCTTCTCTCCTTGTAAATCTCGTTATACCGATCGTAAGCAGCCCTCGTTCGTGTTTGCAAAAGCATTTGTCGTGCTCTTTGCTTGGCTGCATTTGCCTGCCTACATTCTTCATCGAACCATGGGTTTCGTTTTGGTGGCCGAGTGAAACCCAGAACCTCAGAGGCAGCGGTTCTGATGGCTTCTTGGCATTGCTGCCACTGGTCTTCAATGTTTAATGCTGGCGGCATGGGATTCAAGGATAATTGAAGGGACACTCGATTGGAAAAGGCATTGGCAATTTCTTGCGATTGTAGCTTTCCGAAGATTTAGCCCCGCAGCAAAATCGATTAGCCTCAATCTGTTTTCGGAGGTTTTGTCGTGGAGGCTATGCTTACCGATTGTGTTTCCAAAGATGTCCTCCTTCCCTAGTTTTGCGTTGAAATCGCCAAGAACGATTTTCACGTCGTATCTAGGGCATTGCTCATATGTTTCTTCGAGGAGCTCGTAGAAACAGTCTTTGGAATCGTCGTCTTTCTCTTCTGTGGGGGCGTGGGCGCATATAAGGCTAATGTTGGCGAATTTAGCCCTGATGCGGATGGTCATTATACGCTCATTGACTGGATTTTGGCTAATCACCTTATCCCTGAGTCTACCTCTAACGACAAATCCGCACCCAAATAAACGCTTTTTCTGTTGTCTGTAGCAGTCGCCATAGTATATGTCACAGTTTTTCATCTTCTTTATGCCCGGTCCATTCCATCGCACTTCTTGGATGGCGGTTATGTCTGCTTTGCAGCAGTCCAGGGCGTCCGCTAATTCTCCAGCTGCACCTAGTCCGTTAAGATATCTTACGTTCCAAGTGCAGATCTGGAGGTCGTTGTCCTTTTTTCGTTTGCATGGGTCGTCAACTTTGAAATCATTATCGTTATCCGAGGCTGTTGATTGTTTCGGAACTGGGCTTTTTTTACGTGGTTGGGTAGTTAACTCTACGCACAACCCCCAACCTGGTGGGCCAGGTCCTTTCGGATCCCTTCGGACACAAAGGGCTGGAGTATCCAGAGTCAGTACCCTGCTGCAGGGGTGTGAGTGCTGCCGTTGGCTCACCAGGAGCTCGTCCGCCACCATCTCTACTTCAATACCCTGTCCTAGTATTGAAAGACCCCAAAAGACCTTTAAACCAAATATGTTGGAGTAGCTCTTTCAGGGGTTTCTGCTTTTATGGCTGCTGAAGTCCACCGTTGATTCTGTCCTTCGAATTCATCCGCTGGGACATTTACACGAAAGCTCTCGTAGACCACTGAGATTCGTGCAGTCAGTCATTGTTCGCAGAGCAATTATAGTGTTGATCGATCACAATTCTTTGTTCCGGATTCCCTTATCAACACTCGCACTTACTAGTTTAGCAGGTCAGCTCTGGACGGAGCATCCCAGGTCCCAGTGGATACCGCTTGGAGGTATAGTAAGCACAGTTGACGAGTACTATAAGTTAAAGCATCTGGGCGCCGCCAAGTTAGCACCAATCAGAGCCTACCCGAATAGTACAACGCCCATCCACCATACATACCTACACGCATACTAAAAGCGCCCATATTATTTGTTTATTCAAACAAACCTCAAAGCTTAATTTTTTTTATATTTTACCCATTTTGTATATTTTCAGGTTTCATTAAATGTATGGGTTTTTGGGTGCATTTATTATTTAGTTTTTTTTTATCATTGTTTTGTTCATCTGTAAAAAATAAA
Source organism: Melanostoma mellinum (assembly GCA_914767635.1). Lineage (NCBI taxonomy): Eukaryota > Metazoa > Arthropoda > Insecta > Diptera > Syrphidae > Melanostoma > Melanostoma mellinum. The sequence goes on from OU612060.1 coordinate 153,966,448, forward strand.
GAAACTCTTTGTTTATCAAGCATGTCCTAATGTAATAATTTTTTCCAGAAAATAAAATTGATAAAAATGAACTTTGAGTTGGTCGATTTATTGGAAGATGATGTTGAAGTTCTTGAGTTGATTGAAGTTGGTGCTCCCCGCCGAAGTTATGACAGAAATTAGAACTTTTTTAGTTCTGATGAGTTGGCGTTTTACAAAAGACTTCGGTTGAGTAAAAATATGACTGTTCATATTTTCGGAGAAATTGACAAAAAGCTAGAGCAGGTTTAAATTAAATTTCTGTTTTTACAAAATGTTAAATGAAAAAAAAAAGATTTATTTTAGAAATAATTCAATAGACAATAAACCAGCTACTGGTGACTACGAAGCTACAGGCAATCATCTTTTAAGTATTCCAGACTTTCTACTGTTTCAAGAATCGTTTTAAGAGTTACCACAGAAATTGCAAAACTATATAAAAGGCATATAAAATTCCCACCTACACCATCAAAAGCTTCGCAGGCTAGACGTGATTTTTTCGGTATAGCATCGTTTCCTTCTGTTATTGGTGCTATTGATGGAACCAATGTTGAAATGCAATCTGCCGCTTAGTCAAAATAATATGGTTATGTTCAATATGATTTCCAAGTTTTTATCAGGAGGACCAGAGGCAGAAATATTTTGGGAACAGAAAAGACTTTTTTTGCATAAATGTGCAAGCAATATGCACTGCTAAAATGGTCTTCACTGATGTTGTTGCTAGGTGGGCTGGCTCCGCTCACGATGCAACGATTTTTAATGGGAGTAGAATAAGGGCGAGGATAGAAAACTGTGCAGAGTGTGTTATTTTTGGTAACGATTCTTTTTGTGTACATACCAACTAATGCAATATACTTTCGATTCGGAAGGTCTTCAGAATGCAATAAACTCAGGTGAAGTCCCTTGCACATAGTAATACAATCCACTGCAGCGGACGATTACCAGAATTCTAATTCTCGTATAACAGCGTTGCGAGCTCCCACATTTGTATTAGGTCCATCACAACCAACTGCCATCAAAAAGTTAGAGCTAATACGGATAGATTTCAGGAAATTGGTGATTCCTTGCATGATTGACACAGCGTCTCCTTTTTGTAACGAGATGTGTCCTAAATATTTACTACCTGGTTCTTCCAGCAAACTTATGTGTTCTTCTCTTGTAATTTTAGAGCCGAAGTCATTCTGAATTAAAGTTTTGTCTTTCCTTCCACCGAAAAAAATACTTTTTAATTATAGTTTTCAAATTTGTGCTGCTTTGTAAATCATTGTGTAGTTTTTGTCGCTCGCGTTGTATTTTTGATTTTAATACTGTATTATTCTCACTTCGTACTCCAATGTCTTCAAGTGCAGATTTTAGTTACAGCTGCTGCATTACATACTCGATAGTTTGAATCCGTTTCTGTTTTCGATAGTTCTATAGATTCCATATACAACCACGACGCACGACAACCATACACTTAGACTATTGTCGTCCTTGTTTTGCACTAATAATGTGACTGCCCAGTTCTTGTGCATTCATGACGGTTTTATGTTCTACGAAAAACGAAATTGAATTTTTTTTCAGCGCCTACCAACACGCACGACCACTAAAAACTGAACCTTCGGCTTCGGATTGTAGTTTTTTTAGCCGAATGTGGCCGAAGCCGAAGCCGAAGCCGAAGCATCGTTCGGACACTATTTGAAGCGCTCACAAGCAGCAGCTGTATTTCGACAACGAATTCTGGTTTGTGTAGCGCTCAGATTTTTTTTTTTAATTGTATTGTTCTTGAGATTTTTGGGAATCATCGCTACACTTAAGGCTGGTGTTAGAATTTACTGATATTTGTGAAGAAATTATAGTTCTTTCACTCGAACTAGCTGTAATTTGTGAGCTGGTCGTGATTTCGTTCATCAATTTGGTCTTGTTGCAAAAAACCAGAACCAAAACATTTTCTCTTTGCGAGTGTAAAAAGTTTTTAGACTCTAAAGATATTTTTTTGGTTATGTCGCACTTGCAAAAGTTGAAGCATTTACAAAAAGCTATATCGAACAACTCTGATTCCATATCAGAAACAGATTCTTTTATTTTTTTCAGCGTAAATACTCGGATTTCTACGATCTTTTGAATCTCGTAATAGTTCTTTATATTTTTGAGTATTCCACTTTTCAATTTTTTGATTAACTCGATTTTTTGAAACAGTGGTAATCGATTTTCGCTCCCAAATACGTATGATGTACTCTGAAAGACTATTGGATATCGCTTTTACTGACTGAAATTTTCCGTTTGCACCAAGAGAAGTTAAATCTTGGGTGCAAATAAATTGTTTCATCGTGCAAGCCTCTGTAGGTAAAATATCTGAATCAAAATCTACGTTGCGAATATCGCCAAACACAGGCTCCGGCTCCGGTTGACGAATTCTTTATTTTGTCTTTTTCACTTTGGGCATTATTGTTATTGTTATTATCGTTACAAGTTGGAAGAAAAAATTTACACTTTACACTCGATTATAGTTTATGAACGCATCGTAGAGGAAGTGTACCAATATGGAAAACGCTCCTAATATGAAATAGTGCAACATTCTGAGAACCACGCTGTGTATGTATCTGTTTATTTCAGTTCAAGCTTTCTTTTCATGCGCATACCGCATATTCGTTGTTAGTATCCTTTTGAACGCCGGGTGGTGTAGACGTGCGCTATTAATAAAAGTTGTTTTTCGTGTAGGTGCATGACATATTATTGTAAGTTAATTTTTTTTGTGCTTTTTTATTCTTTTAACTTTAAGCTTATCTTATTTGTTGCGTCGTTAGTAAAAAACTTTAACTTCGAAATAAGAAAAAGTATTAAGGTAAGTTCAGTGAAATAAAAAGTGAATTTTTACATACTTCAGTGAATCGTGTTGTTCCTAATATGGAATATCAGAGTATTCCTAGTATGGAATAGTATTCCATATTGGGAACCTGCTAAAATTTTTGTTTAAATCTTAACATATTTTTTATTTTATTTTTTAGATGGCACCTAAAGAAAAACAACGAAAGATTTGGGACAAGTTGGCTATGAGGAAGGCCATCGCAGCCGTCAAGTCAAAAGAAATGGGCTTTCTGAAAGCATCCAAAATTTTTGGCGTTCCTCGTACAACGCTTTTCAGACTTTCTAATTCCTCTTCTAATTCCTTTTCCTCCTTTCTAATTCCTCCTCTTTCTTGCAGAAACAAATAATTTTATTTGTGATTTCGGCACATCGAATTGAATTTCATAGGTTTTTTTAACAAAAAACACCAGTGGTCCATATTAGGGTCACTTTTTTCAAAGTGTTCATTTTGTGTTATTTTTATTTTTTATTTATTGAATGAAGTGTGATATTTTTTTAAGGTTTTTCTTTTTTTTTAAGCAGTATTAAGTATTTTTATAAACCTGAATTCAAAAGACTGAATAAAATTTAATTTTTTTTAAATTAAAAATGAGTTTATATTTTGGTATCCCATATTCGGTACACTTCCTCTAACTTGAACAGCACTAAACTATAAGCTCGCGTGTGACACGTTGTCTGCACAAACAGTAAGAAATAATATAAATATTCGATTTAAAGAACTACACAGATCAAGCTTTTATAGCTGCAACCCCCGTTACCTTATATCAGCAGCCGTACCGTAACATTAGCCAGTTTGAGTTGGACGCTGAGTCCGCTATCTGCAATACCTCCCTTTGTTATGTAAAATAAGCGCTGGAAATTTCAAGTGAATCGCTCCTGAGCCGAGATATATAAAAACGAAGTCGGTTGGATACGTGCGTGCATTTTTCGAGTGAAAAAAAAATTTTGAGTTCGATGCGTTAACTGAAGGCATCGTTTGTCCGCCCCCAGGATTCGGACTTTTTAATTTTATACTAATTAAAGACGATCTTTGCTATAACGAAGCGGTCCGCGAAAAAAGTGGTTTTATTCGATCCGCCCTAATGCACAAATAACTCTCAAAATGCTAATGTAAGCCAATCGTCTACAAATGTAGGTATACAGAAACTCAGAGATCTTATAAATAACTATTTTGCTAAACCTAAAAATAAAATCATCATTAAACGGAGGAATACAGAAACGCAAAAACCTAATTAAAGATTATTTCGGGAAACTTTAAAGTATCAAATTAATACACAAATTACACAACGAATTTTTATCTTTACTCCGTATATCTATGCAACCATATAGATTGCTAAAGTGAAATAACAATAAATTCAATAAAAAAATAAAAAAATCCAGATTCTATTAAAATTTCTCCGCTGACGTTTGCCAAAAATTTAAAAATTTTTAATCTTCAAGTCTTGCAATTCCATGTGGTCCGTGTCAGTTAACAAAAAAAAAAGGGAAAAACCTATAACAAATAACAATTTGCGGCTGGCCCAATGCCCAACAAAAATAAAACACAAGGAAGGAAAAATAAACAAAGCAGAAGATCAACACATAGCCTACAGGACAGCTTCCGCCCACAGGAAACCTCTGTGGTCCAGACAGGTAAGTATACCATGCACGTATTTATCTTAGGGGCCAGTTATAGCGATCAGGGAAACGAATCAGGAAAAATGTTCAAATGGAATAATAACTATATTTTCGTCAAAACTGAATAACAAATGTTATACCAATCAATAGTAAACAGCCCAGAGAATTTTTTTTGTCAAGAAAATGTTCAATTGAACAAATACTTTTCCGTAAAATTGTATTTTTCTATTTTCCTGATGGAATTGGAACAGGAAAATAGAAAAATACAAGTTATAAACAGAAAATATTTGTTCCATTATATCTTTTTTGGGCACAAAAAGTTCTTTGAGTGATTTGCCATCGATTGGTATAACATTTGTTATTCAATTGCAACGAAAACATAGCTATTATTCCATTTGAAAATTCTTCCTGCTTCGTTTTCCTGATCGCTATAACTGGCCCCTTAGGCAGTGCTGAGAGTAGATCTCACTTACAACGAGAAGAGATTTCTGCTCCCAGCATCCCCCTCAACCTTGCCAACCACTACGCTGTATCTTACATGCCTGCTTTTGATAACATGCAAGAAAAGCCAGTGTTCAGGTAGTATTTTCTCCTAAACCATCTTTAACTTTCCTTCCTTTCCAAGCAAACCTCATCGGCTCTTCTAGCGGCCGTATCTCACCCTAAACAATCTAAGCCTACCAAGGAAATCTCCTGTTGATGTTATTTTTTTTTTCTATATTGGGTGACCAGGTGACCGTAACAATAGCCGCGTTTTATTATCACCATGATCCAATCCGGATCAGATCTTGATAATAAAACAGCTTAAGATCATCATATTTCCAGTTGGAAGCTGTGAGAGACTCGCTCTTTCAACTGACATTTCAAAAGAGTTGCAGAGTTGCCCTACGAATTTTTTTTCAATGGTTAATATTTTGTTCTTTTTTTAGGGAAAAATGATACTCATGCACTTTGTCAAATATATATTTTTTTGCACTAATTCTTATTAATTTCACGAATATATGTTTTGTTTTGTAAAACTTTTTCATTATGTCATGTGAATAGTGGAAAGTAGATACCAGGGGAAAAAACCAAATTCCCATTGAACAGCAACTCCTAGCTGTTGTATGGCTGCTGGCTACACCTGATTCTTACAGGTAGGTACATTTGCATGTGTATTTCTTTTCTATTTAATTTTAATTTTGACTTCTTCTGTTACAGATCGGTCAGTGAGCGTTTTGATTTATCAAAGAGCAATTTGTCTCGTTGTTTTATACGAGTAATTAACGCTTTGAACAAATTGCTCCAAAATTCATTAAGTGGCCTACAAGCCAAGAAATGAATGAATTAAAAAATGAATTTGGCTCTAACGCTCCGTTTAAAAATTTGATCGGTGTCATTGATGGAACTTATGTTCCAATTAAAGCACCAAAATCACAAGTAAGAGCTTATACGAATAGGAAACCCTATTGCTCTATGACTTTGCAATGTATTTGTGATTGCAAAATGAAATATATTGATTGTTATACTGATTGGCCAAGCTCTGTACCCGATGTAAGAGTTTTAAAAAACAGCGACATATTTGTTCAGGTGCAAACTGCCTCAGCGCCACCATATCTTCAAAGAAGAAAACTAACATCTAAACAAGTTGAATTCAACAAAAAGCATGCTTCTGTGAGAGTTGTCATCGAAAACAGCTTTGCATTGTTGTTTGGCAGGTTTCGTCGCCTTGACATGACAAGGACCGATTGGATACCCTCAACAATCTTGGCGTGTTGCGTTCTGCACAATATTTGCCTTGATTTTAAAGAAGCAAGGAGAGGAAGTTATATGAACGAAGGCAGGGCAATTCTGCAACAAACCTCTTTTGACCAGAGCAACGAAGACTTGGAAGCCGGTGCTGTGGATGGCAACACAAAAAAAGATTCCATTTGTAACGAAAGAATAGCTTAAGAAATAATGTATCAAACAAATGTTTTATAGGTTTTTAATATTTATTTTGTAATTTGTGTTTTTTGAATATTAATAATTGACTATACAAAACGAAAGTTTGTTTTACAACAGTTATGTGTTTCAGTCTCAAAATTTTTTTCTTACTTTTTCAGGTTCATAAAAAAAACCACACAAAAACATATTAACATTTTCTCTATGAATTTTTTCCATGAGTTTTTCAAATGTTTTTCGTGACTTCCTTGCTTTTTCAAGATATTTTTCGGACATTAATCGCTTCTCTTCCATTTGTTGTTTGATTAATTCCTTCTTCTATCTTCTTCTCCCACTTTCCCTTACGTTCCTATAATAAACAATTAAAGGAAAAATGTTAGTTGATGTGACATTTATTACACACACATAATATGCACCTTTCTCAAAAGTTTTATCTCTTCCACAAGAGGAGACTCGGAAGCGCGTTTCAACGATTTTCGAACAATCTTATTTGATGTTGAAGCTTCTTCATGTTTCTCCAGTTCACTTTGAGATTCACTCAAAGTGATAGGTCTCAAATTTGAGGACGTACACAATGGTGTTACATTGTGGTCCTTTGCAAAAATTTCTTCAAAATCCTCCCAATAATCGAATCTCACTGGGGCTGACCCAGTAATTTTCATTCCGTCTTTTTTCTTTGTATATAACCTTTTCAAGTTTGCAAATCTGTTTCTTACTTGGGTTAGATTAAATCTGAAACCTCCTTTCGCCAGCTCGTCGCACATTATTTGTCAAACCCTATCATTCTTGAGGCGAGTGTCAAAGAGAAAATGCTTATCTTTATACACCTCGATTAACGTTTTAGTTGCCTCCGAAGTCCATTTCAATTTTGGTGGTGTACAATCCAATGAATTTTGCTCTGCACTCAAAACGCTTGGAGTCGCCCTGCTTGCTTGGCTGGTACTGGGCAATGCTGAGTCGTAGTTTTCAATTTCTTCTGTTCTAAACTCATCTAAACCTGTGACCAAACTCTCCGGTAGTCCGAGGGTTCTGCAGGTCTCCTGGTTTAGCTTCACGAAAGCAGTTGCGCTATTGGAAAATATAAACAAATAAGTAACTGCTTCACACTTAGAATTCATAGTTTATCTTTTTCAAAAACTTTTGTTGTAAAATACTAAATCTTGAAATTTTATTTTTAGCAAAACTCACAACAATCAAAGACATTTTTGCACAAAATTGCTCCATCCCTCACAGTAACTGCACCATCATTATCAAATACAGCAACAAATTGGTTTTCCATTGTACATTTATTTTTTACAATATATCAACTTTCGAAAAATTCAAAATAATAAATGAAATTTATCTGTTGATTTAATTTTAACTTTTATTCGCGCTTTTTCTACAGATTGACAATCAAAAAATGTAATCAACCCAAAAATATAAACAATAACAAATTGGGCTGTTCAGCAATCTTGAAATAATAGCCTTGTAACCCAAGTCCGATTTACACTTTTGACTTTCATGAAAAAAAACTGTTTAAATTAATTAATAATTAGTTTTTGCGTCTGTTAATTTGTTGCTCTTGTCACAAAAGAGAAATTTGTGTTAGCCATAAGACTTCTTAGGAACCAAACATAACATTTCTCTTCCTTTTCTTTGAGGACTTTCAAGATACGTTTTTCTTTTTGTAAGTACTCTCGTCTAACTCTAGTCTCCTCTCCCATCTGAAGTTTTTCAACAAGACACCTAACATGAACAGATTCATTCGACAAAATTTCAATTAATTTGTGCAGGCCAATGTGAGACCTTCCAACTAAAACCTTAAGCCTTCTGTGCCAGGACTCAACTTTGTTTTGAGTTCTGGGGAGGCTCTGCTTTACTTGTTCCGCACACGACCAAAATGAGGGATAATATGGCTTCGATTTTTTGGTGCCAGTATAGTTTCTATTAAACCAGTTCCCTATTAATTTACTGCTTTCGCAAAATTGATCACTCAATGAATTGAAGTAGTCACGAACTTCATCGGCAGGTACAAAAGCCAGGCATTTCAGCATTCGCATTTCCACACTGAAGTTCTCATCCTTTCCGTACTTTTTGGCCAAGCCAACTTTTTGGATCTTTCGATAAAGGATTTGTCTTAAATGAAAATAGCATCCTGTTGATTGGTTTCGAGGAAAAAAAAAACTGGGCTGATTTATAGCTGGCTTTTTCAAAGTCTGAAATAATAATGGATGGATTGAGTGTGATGTTATTTTCTGAAGAGCATTTAATAAAACAGTAATTAAAACAGTTGTCGCATGATAGATGGAACGACTTCAAAAGTGCCATCCATCAGCCAGACACTTGAAGACACGAGCAGTGGAAGTTGTTCGGTCGTTCCCAAAATTATCAGCTTATTCCCGTCATCGTATTCTTTTTTGACAGAACAAATGTATTTCCATCGACGTACCTGTAATTTGGGTAAAATAATAATAAATAACGTTTAACTATGACCCGCATTGTGGTTGCGGATAGGCAATCGAGTCAACTTTTTTCGATTGAGTTGCTTTATTTTAATTCGCGATAAAAATTAAGAATTTACTCAATCGACATAAGTCGACTCGATTAATAGATCAACAGTGCAGTGTATGTAAATAATATTTACCTCAGTCTCTGTGGAATATTTATTTCACTTAAATCAGTGGGCTCTTTTTCCATGAGGCTTCTCACTCGAGAAACTTTCCTCTTTTTGGCAACATCCGATGGCAAATAGACTCGGCAATTTACTGGTGTGTCTACTTTTGCTCTAAGCACTATCTGAGAAGGTGGATCAGACGAAATTCTTCCTTTGTTTTTTATTGCAGAACTACACAAAAAAAAAATATTTTTTATATGCTACAGGGGTATGCAAATGCGATTTGTTAAGCTCACACAACCAATAATATTTATTATAAACGCATTTGTAACAATGGTAAATAAATCGCTCCACTTCAATTTTAATATTTCTTTTATTTGTGACAATTTCATTTACTTTCATCTTTATAGAGGTAATTTCAAGCTCACGTTGGACTAATTTTAATAATACTGAATTTACTGTATTTAGATGGGTAACTGTTCTCACAGGTGCATGAGTAGCAATGTGCAATTGTATTATTGGTAACTTTACTTGTCAACTTTAAGTTTGTTAAAGAGAAGTAAGTTATCCAGAACGTATGTTTGAATTTTTGAGACAATGTTTAAAATTCGCGCAAATTTTAAACATTGCCTCAAAAATTCAAACATGCATTCTGGATTTTTGCATTCGAGATTTTTTTTTTTCTAGATTTTGGCATTTCCAGATTTTATTTTCTAGATTTTTGTGTTCGAGATTTTTTCCATTCTAGATTTTTGTTTTCGAGATTTTCATATTCGAGATTTTTACTTTTTAGATAATTAGAACTCTTGCTAACAAATTTAAAAAACAGCTTTCTAATGTTGGCCTTAAAGTTGAAAAATTGATTAGTTGATGGGGCAAATGAGATGGAAGGTGCTCATAATTCCTTTTCATCAATTTTGAAGAAGACTGTTCCAGAGCTGGTCACAATCAAATGTATTTGCCATTAGCTGATGCACCTTGCTGCAGAGCAATCTTGTAAGTTATTATCACAACATTTAGAGTTTCTTGTCAAAGAGTGTCACAACTGGTTTTCTAATAGTACCAAGAGGCAAGCAGATTATGCCCAAGTGTTCGCATTGATAAATGGAAATAAGCCCTTGAGGGTTTTCGTCAAATAAAAAGAAATAGAAGTCATAGCTTAACACTGCACATTATTTAATTAAAATGAGAACCAAGAAGATCGAATGACATTTTTATTTTTCTAACTAACAGTTGAAGCATTATATTTTATGTATGTAAAAATACGTAGTTTCACAGATTTCAATAGAGGGATCTCAGTGGTTAATTAATAGTTTGACAGATTTTAGCATAGATGTCTCAGACGTATAAATGACACTTGTGCAGTGAATCGGTCGATAACTGCTACAGCCCTTGAAAATTCCTTAACTGGCTGGAACTCGCTGGTTGTCAAGGTATGAGGAAATCGTTAAAGTTGTGGATCATTGGGATGAGCTTTAGCTTGTTATACAGCCAATCACCTGCATGAGATGTTGACGGATAATGTAAACAAGGTCTAACTGTTTTTTTTATGTTTCAAAGATATATTAAAGTTAAATTTTCGAGACCTTGTCATGTAATCCGACAGCATAAGCTTTGTCCACTACTTTTTGGAAGCCAGCAACAGTGTTCAAAAATTGAAGCTTAATTTGTGTGAAGAAAGGTGCAAGGAGTTTTTGGTAGAACTCTGCCAGTAGCTGCCACTGCGTATACCGATGAATGTCGAGGTTCTCGAAAGCATGAGTGTTTTTTCACCGCTGGCGCTGTGAGCAACTTAGCAAATGAGAGCGGATATAATTGCAATCGTGGTTAGATTCCCCAACATTTGTGAAAACGTCGATTCGGTTCTAAACGAATGGAGTGTTCTTCACCGGTCGGAATGGTGTGAGCTAAATAACACAGAAAAGTTCTGGGCAGAGGTTCCAAGCATTGAAAACTCCAAAGAGGAAAAAACTTTTAAGAACCTTTGTACCCTTGCTTTGACATTACTAAGTCTGCCATTTCCAACGATTCTGTTGAAAGCTTGAGCTTTTTCAGTTGTTAATATAGTCAAAAATAAATTAAGAATCAGACTTACTTCGAGCTTAAATAAACGATAAATTTTAAGTTTAGAAACTTCGAAAAAAACGGATAAAAAGGCGAAAATATAATAAACGTGCGGTTTCAGTTTGGAAAACTTTAAACATTAGAACAATTCGTATGTATATATGTATAAAAAAAAAACTCAAAAGTTACACATTATTCACAAAGCAGAAATAAAAAAGCAAAATAATAATTCATTGTCTATTTTCCATTTTGTTCAATAGTGTCCACTTTCAATAATATTATAACTAACAGAAAAGGTTTGATCTAGTTTTATTTATTTTTATTTATTATTTTGAGTAAAATTTTAATTTATTTAGTGGTTGGTATCTACAACATCACAAAATGTAAATATACGAGTATATAACATGAAAACATTAAAAATTTCTTCTAAAAACTAGCGGGAAAAGTCTGATTTAATTTTATTTATTTTATTTATTATTTTGAGGTAAATTTTAATTTATTTAGTAATTTAATAAAAACCTATCGCTTGAAAAGTGTTTGTTTTCTTGTGGTATTTGTTCTTCTGCAAGACTTATTTATAGTTTGATTGCTTGAAATTATTAAAAGTAAGTATTGATTCGCTTTTCTTTATTAAAATAAGTTTATTCTTTAACTTCTGCTTTAGTTTTTTTTCCCTTGTAGAACAAATAAGGTGTTTTTTTTTTTTTTGGATTTTGGGGGATTTTCAAAATCTCATCTGGCATCACTGATGGACAGTAAAGAAAGTAGTAAGTGGACCTTTGCATACCACCCTGTAATTCCCCATTATTCTATTCAAAACCTTAATAGTTCAGCGGACATGGTTCCCGGAAATAGTTCTGTTAGCAAACCTGGCAACGCCGTATAATAAATTTCTCTTCGTAAGGTCGCCATCTTTTTACGATCCGCCATCTTTTTTTTCTTTAGCCATCTTTTGGTTTCTATTAATGTCATAATGGTGAATGGACAGAACAAAGGCAGACAGCAGACGATATAGACGCTTGCCAGCTCACCAGCGTCAACTTAAAATTAAAGTGAGAACTAAATAGAAGAAAGAGAATAGAAGAAAAAACTAAACGTAAGTGAAGTTATTAAGAAAATTGTAAATTGAATTAAACACATTTATATCCAAAAGGAAATAAAAGTCAAACAAAATTAAAACACTGTTTAATTGAACTTTGGCTGACTCGTTAGGAACAAACTTTACATTCTTTAACAAGTTCCGATGGCAAAGAGAATGCAACCAATTGCATCTCTTCAATCTTTTTTACATTCCATGTAGATGATGGATGGAAAGGGATGGCATCGAATACCATCTTCATCTTTCCTTCTTTTGAAAAATTGCGTCCATTCTTTTTTGCGCTTGCGTAACTTGTGACCTTTTGTTATTCGGAAATAGATTGCTGCTACAGGTAATTTTATGAATTATTTATTTGAAAATAGCTGTGCCCGCGACTTCGTCTACGTGGAATAGTGACTTTCGGCAGTATTTTTAATTTTTAGGCTACTTATTTTGCAAATACGACACGTGCACTAAGGTACACTATTGCCTTATTATTTTATTTCAATACACATTTTCGCACACGACGTTCTTACTTTTTTTATTTTTTGTTTACATAAGGCGTAAGGACATAAGGTTTACATAAAAAGGTTTTGCGAGTTTGATACACTCTTTTAAACTTAATTGACAAATCAGTGGGAATTAAAGAAATACGGGGAGTCAATAGTTTTCTCCTTTCGCTGTTTCAGTCATTGTTAAATCTTTTATAATGCCGCATCCCAGATGTGTGATTTGTAGCTGTGTACAATTTTAGATTACTCGCTATTGGCACTGGAACACAAACTTGCAGCCACTTCTGATAATTCGAATAAATTTAAGAAACTCTATAGGGAATGATGTGACTTGCTTAGTGTCTATAATATAGTCTACTGATAGATATTCGACAATATCCCCCAATACTTCAAACATAACTTATTAGTTTATATGGTTAACTCTCTCATTATTCGGCGCCAAAATCGACTTTTCACACAGTCACTACCGATTGCCAATATTTATTTGAAGATCAAGATAGACATTTCTACTCAGGTCAACTGTGTTATCGACAATTTAACAGAAATCACCTCACGGTGACAGAACTTTTGAAATCGGTCCAGTGGCTTCAAGGTTCCCGTTTACGTTGCCGTTCCCGTAGGAATATTGGGATAACAAATACAGCCCATGTCCTTCTTCAGGCTCAAAACTATCTCTGTACCAAAATTCATACAAATCGGTTCAATAGTTTGGGCGATAGATGGTAACAAAGAAAAACAGACAAACGGAGTTGATTTCGGTCCTATAATGTAAGTAAGTACTTCCGTTCCCATATGGGGATAAATTAAAGCTTATGTTAATTTGAGATAGTGTAGCATATTAACCGGGAAATATTTCTTGAAATCAGTTCAGTAGTTCTAGCTTCCCGTTTACGTTTGCGTTCTTGTGGGAATACAGGGATAACATAAATAGCCTATGTCCACCTTCAGGCTCAAGACTATATCTCTGTACCAAAATTCATATAAATAGGTTTAAAAGTCTGGGCGGTTTTTGATAACAAATAAAAATAGACAGCCAGATTTCATTTCAGACTTATAATATTAGTAAAGACTCCCATTCCCGTGGGAATATGGTAACCGTTCCCGTGGGAATATGGGGATAACTTACAGTATATGTTACTCGGGGATAGTGTAGCATTCTAACGGTGGAAGAATTTTCGAAATCGGTGCTGTAGCTTCTAATTTCCCGTATACGTTCCCGTTCCCGTGGAAATATAGGGATAAAATATATAGACTATGTGCTTCCTCAGCTTCTAGACTTTCTCTTTACAAAATTTCATATCAATCAGTTTAGTAGTTTGGGCGGGAGACGGTAACATAGAATGTCGGATAGACAGAGTTACTTTCACATTTATAATAAAGGGTGATTTTTTAAGAGGCTTAGAACTTTAAAAAAAAAAAAAACACAAAAAATTCGAAAAAATTAGTGAAATATTTATTTGAATCGATAGATCGAACCTTGCAATTTAATGTTTAAAGATAATTTCATGCAAATGTTGACCGCGGCTGCTTCTAAGGTAACCCATCCGCTGAGTCCAATTTTGGCATACTCTTTCACACATATCGGCCGGTATCTCACGAATGAATGCATGGATGTTGGCTTCCAGTGCGTCAATCGAAGCGGGCTTGTCCCTATAGACATTAGCCTTGACATACCCCCACAAAAAAAAATAATCTAATGGTGTCAAATCGCACGATCTAGGCGGCCAATTGACCGGCCCGAAACGTGAAAAAAAAAACAAACATAAAATGGAAGCAGCGCGCGATGAACATTTCGAACCGAGCACGAATTTTGATAGTAAAATTCAATAATTTGCAAGCGTTGTTCATTTGTAGGACGATCCATGGTTAAATTGCAAACGAAACTGAAGCTGTTTGACAGTGACACAAGGTATTAAACACACGTCAGCTGTCAAAACCAGTGTTGCCAAGACCAAACCAGCAAAAAAATCACCCGTTATTAGTAAGGATTAATATTAAGAGCATTAAACATTTTTTTTGAAACTTCCAGCCTTAAAAATGGCGGTATTTCCAAAAACAAACATTTATCCCCTATTTCAACACCTTGTAGCCCTGTTAAAAGTACTTTTGAGACCATTGTTTTTTAATTCCCATTTCCGTTCCCCTGGGAATATGAGGATAAATATATAGCCTTTATCCTTCCGCATGTTCTAGACCATCTCTGTAGGTAATTTAATAAAATCTGTTTAGCAGTTTGAACGGGTGACACACGAAAAACATACCGATATAGCTACATTCGCATTTTCAATATTAGTAAAGACTCCCGTTCCCGTGGCAATAGGGTTGTTACACTCGTGTATTTATCCATCTAACTGAAGAAAAAGATTTATTAAAAAGATAAAAAATAATACTATTGGGTTTACTTACTTTTTTTCTATCACGGCATGTTTTGATACAGCCTCTGTCAAATACTACTGGTTATTGTTTCCGTGATGTACCTCCAGCGCAGCGTGTAGAATTATTCCACGTTCTGGTTTTTAGAATAAGATTCACACTAAAAAAATAAAATAAAATAGTGCTGAAACTGAAAAGAATAAATGTTTATTAAATAAAAATTACCTGGCAAACTGTTGATGGTGTGGAATGGCTGCTGGCTAGAAGAGTAGTACTCATGCCAGTCCCAGTAAATAGAATTTTCTTATTATGACAAAGCATGAATGGAAAAAAAGGCATGCTTAAACAACACAAGAGCGAAGAGCGCCGACATATAGTCGTGGGGCATTGTTGGCACTAAAAGTTGACTGAACAATGGATTCCACTTTCGCTTTGTGGGGGGGTTGAAATATAAGATACCACAGGGTGATTAGGAAGGCAAAATCCTTTTGGAGAATCCCTAAAGTAGATTACGGATAAAGAAGTGTAATTGGTGAGCTTTAGTTTTCTGTTCTTGGAAATAGGTGCAGGAGAACTAAATCAGTTAGTATTGAGAGATTAGGAAATGGAGAAAAATAGAGGAAAATGGATAATGAATTTTCGGGTGGGTTGAGAGTTTAAGTTTTCAAAAGGGAGCCGAGATTCATTTCCATAAAACCAAGCAGTGCGGGTGGCAGCAAAATAGCTGAGTTAAATACGAACATTTTACGTGTGAGAAAAAGTTTTTCTATAAAGCCCTTTGAGAAAGGCAGTGCAAGAGATTGTTAACAAAAAAAAGTAATAAGGAAAATTAACATCAGCGATCAGCGAAGGCAATCAAGATTTTATAGGAAGCAGAATATCCACGGGTAAGGATAAAGAATAGCTACGAAATTTTGTGTTAGTTAAAAATGGATAGGCAATGTAATGTTTGTGTTTTTTTTTGTGTGGAAATAAGGCAATTTTATAATGAGGCTTTTGTTTTTGGTTTAGTACTACCTTCAGGCGGTCACCAGGCCAAGGGCAAAAAGGTCGTGACCGTCCAACGTGCATAAACGGGTCGGAGCAGCACCGGCACTTCAAATTAAAAGTCAAACAAAATTAAAACACTGTTTAATTGAACTTTGGCTGACTCGTTAGGAACAAACTTTACATTCTTTAACAAGTTCCGATGGCAAAGAGAATGCAACCAATTGCATCTCTTCAATCTTTTTTACATTCCATGTAGATGATGGATGGAAAGGGATGGCATCGAATACCATCTTCATCTTTCCTTCTTTTGAAAAATTGCGTCCATTCTTTTTTGCGCTTGCGTAACTTGTGACCTTTTGTTATTCGGAAATAGATTGCTGCTACAGGTAATTTTATGAATTATTTATTTGAAAATAGCTGTGCCCGCGACTTCGTCTACGTGGAATAGTGACTTTCGGCAGTATTTTTAATTTTTAGGCTACTTATTTTGCAAATAAGACACGTGCACTAAGGTACACTATTGCCTTATTATTTTATTTCAATACATTTTCGCACACGACGTTCTTACTTTTTTTATTTTTTGTTTACATAAGGCGTAAGGACATAAGGTTTACATAAAAAGGTTTTGCGAGTTTGATACACTCTTTTAAACTAAATTGACAAATCAGTGGGAATTAAAGAAATACGGGGAGTCAATACTTTTCTCCTTTCGCTGTTTCAGTCATTGTTAAATCTTTTATAATGCCGCATCCCAGATGTGTGATTTGTAGCTGTGTACAATTTTAGATTACTCGCTATTGGCACTGGAACACAAACTTGCAGCCACTTCTGATAATTCGAATAAATTTAAGAAACTCTATAGGGAATGATGTGACTTGCTTAGTGTCTATAATATAGTCTACTGATAGATATTCGACAATATCCCCCAATACTTCAAACATAACTTATTAGTTTATATGGTTAACTCTCTCATTATTCGGCGCCAAAATCGACTTTTCACACAGTCACTACCGATTGCCAATATTTATTTGAAGATCAAGATAGACATTTCTACTCAGGTCAACTGTGTTATCGACAATTTAACAGAAATCACCTCACGGTGACAGAACTTTTGAAATCGGTCCAGTGGCTTCAAGGTTCCCGTTTACGTTGCCGTTCCCGTAGGAATATTGGGATAACAAATACAGCCCATGTCCTTCTTCAGGCTCAAAACTATCTCTGTACCAAAATTCATACAAATCGGTTCAATAGTTTGGGCGATAGATGGTAACAAAGAAAAACAGACAAACGGAGTTGATTTCGGTCCTATAATGTAAGTAAGTACTTCCGTTCCCATATGGGGATAAATTAAAGCTTATGTTAATTTGAGATAGTGTAGCATATTAACCGGGAAATATTTCTTGAAATCAGTTCAGTAGTTCTAGCTTCCCGTTTACGTTTGCGTTCTTGTGGGAATACAGGGATAACATAAATAGCCTATGTCCACCTTCAGGCTCAAGACTATATCTCTGTACCAAAATTCATATAAATAGGTTTAAAAGTCTGGGCGGTTTTTGATAACAAATAAAAATAGACAGCCAGATTTCATTTCAGACTTATAATATTAGTAAAGACTCCCATTCCCGTGGGAATATGGTAACCGTTCCCGTGGGAATATGGGGATAACTTACAGTATATGTTACTCGGGGATAGTGTAGCATTCTAACGGTGGAAGAATTTTCGAAATCGGTGCTGTAGCTTCTAATTTCCCGTATACGTTCCCGTTCCCGTGGAAATATAGGGATAAAATATATAGACTATGTGCTTCCTCAGCTTCTAGACTTTCTCTTTACAAAATTTCATATCAATCAGTTTAGTAGTTTGGGCGGGAGACGGTAACATAGAATGCCGGATAGACAGAGTTACTTTCACATTTATAATAAAGGGTGATTTTTTAAGAGGCTTAGAACTTTAAAAAAAAAAAAAAACACAAAAAATTCGAAAAAATGAGTGAAATATTTATTTGAATCGATAGATTGAACCTTGCAATTTAATGTTTAAAGATAATTTCATGCAAATGTTGACCGCGGCTGCTTCTAAGGTAACCCATCCGCTGAGTCCAATTTTGGCATACTCTTTCACACATATCGGCCGGTATCTCACGAATGAATGCATGGATGTTGGCTTCCAGTGCGTCAATCGAAGCGGGCTTGTCCCTATAGACATTAGCCTTGACATACCCCCACAAAAAAAAATAATCTAATGGTGTCAAATCGCACGATCTAGGCGGCCAATTGACCGGCCCGAAACGTGAAAAAAAAAACAAACATAAAATGGAAGCAGCGCGCGATGAACATTTCGAACCGAGCACGAATTTTGATAGTAAAATTCAATAATTTGCAAGCGTTGTTCATTTGTAAGACGATCCATGGTTAAATTGCAAACCAAACTGAAGCTGTTTGACAGTGACACAAGGTATTAAACACACGTCAGCTGTCAAAACCAGTGTTGCCAAGACCAAACCAGCAAAAAAATCACCCGTTATTAGTAAGGATTAATATTAAGAGCATTAAACATTTTTTTTGAAACTTCCAGCCTTAAAAATGGCGGTATTTCCAAAAACAAACATTTATCCCCTATTTCAACACCTTGTAGCCCTGTTAAAAGTACTTTTGAGACCATTGTTTTTTAATTCCCATTTCCGTTCCCCTGGGAATATGAGGATAAATATATAGCCTTTATCCTTCCGCATGTTCTAGACCATCTCTGTAGGTAATTTAATAAAATCTGTTTAGCAGTTTGAACGGGTGACACACGAAAAACATACCGATATAGCTACATTCGCATTTTCAATATTAGTAAAGACTCCCGTTCCCGTGGCAATAGGGTTGTTACACTCGTGTATTTATCCATCTAACTGAAGAAAAAGATTTATTAAAAAGATAAAAAATAATACTATTGGGTTTACTTACTTTTTTTCTATCACGGCATGTTTTGATACAGCCTCTGTCAAATACTACTGGTTATTGTTTCCGTGATGTACCTCCAGCGCAGCGTGTAGAATTATTCCACGTTCTGGTTTTTAGAATAAGATTCACACTAAAAAAATAAAATAAAATAGTGCTGAAACTGAAAAGAATAAATGTTTATTAAATAAAAATTACCTGGCAAACTGTTGATGGTGTGGAATGGCTGCTGGCTAGAAGAGTAGTACTCATGCCAGTCCCAGTAAATAGAATTTTCTTATTATGACAAAGCATGAATGGAAAAAAAGGCATGCTTAAACAACACAAGAGCGAAGAGCGCCGACATATAGTCGTGGGGCATTGTTGGCACTAAAAGTTGACTGAACAATGGATTCCACTTTCGCTTTGTGGGGGGATTGAAATATAAGATACCACAGGGTGATTAGGAAGGCAAAATCCTTTTGGAGAATCCCTAAAGTAGATTACGGATAAAGAAGTGTAATTGGTGAGCTTTAGTTTTCTGTTCTTGGAAATAGGTGCAGGAGAGCTAAATCAGTTAGTATTGAGAGATTAGGAAATGGAGAAAAATAGAGGAAAATGGATAATGAATTTTCGGGTGGGTTGAGAGTTTAAGTTTTCAAAAGGGAGCCGAGATTCATTTCCATAAAACCAAGCAGTGCGGGTGGCAGCAAAATAGCTGAGTTAAATACGAACATTTTACGTGTGAGAAAAAGTTTTTCTATAAAGCCCTTTGAGAAAGGCAGTGCAAGAGATTGTTAACAAAAAAAAGTAATAAGGAAAATTAACATCAGCGATCAGCGAAGGCAATCAAGATTTTATAGGAAGCAGAATATCCACGGGTAAGGATAAAGAATAGCTACGAAATTTTGTGTTAGTTAAAAATGGATAGGCAATGTAGTGTTTGTGTTTTTTTTTTGTGTGGAAATAAGGCAATTTTATAATGAGGCTTTTGTTTTTGGTTTAGTACTACCTTCAGGCGGTCACCAGGCCAAGGGCAAAAAGGTCGTGACCGTCCAACGTGCATAAACGGGTCGGAGCAGCACCGGCACTTCAAATTAAAAGTCAACGGTTGAGACTTCCCGCAACAAGAAGAAAAAGAAAAACAACAACAACAAGAACAAAGGAAAAACTTGAACAAAGGTCCGAGTTTAAGAAAAGCCCGTGGGAACACCCGGGCTTCACAAGTAACACTTTTTTCATATTGTTATTTTGTGCAATTGGAGAAAGAGTAAGAAGGTAGGCGGTGGATTTTAAATTTATAACGCGGTGGAAACAATTTTTTAAATAATACGCGGTTATGGAAAGATTATTGAAAGCTGAAAGCAAATAAATTGAATTCGAGACGAGTCACAGTGACGGCCCGATAAATCGCCGTCACCAAAAAAAAGAAGAGAAGGCGAATCGATGTGGATGCAGTTTTTCATTTAAATTTTAATAGCGTGATAGTTGATTTTTTTTATTGTATATTTATTTAATATTTTATTGTACATTTTTATTTTAATCGTTGGTTTTTTTTTGTGATATCGAGGCGGCTCGAAGAGGTTTTCCGGTTCGTGTTGACTGGTTTGTTTTTTTTTTTGTGTAAAATCTGGAGGTGAAAAGAAGAACCGCCCCCCCCCCCCCCCCCCCTTAAAGAGAGCTCTTTTTTTGGTTAGGGAGTAAAGTAGATTAGTGAAGAAGTAAAAGGTTTTCCCTTCAACAATCAGTGCCCTTGATTTCCAGAAACCCCATCAGCGTGGTCTCGTTGCACAGTAGTATAAAACGCCGACATTTTAACAATTTTGTTTTTTTGAAACTATTTTAAGTTTGTTTTTTTATTGTTTTGTAAGAGTCAACAAATATTTCTCTCGTGAATTAAAATTCACATACCTTTTGTTTATTTTTGGTTGGTTTATTTGACAACCTGTTTTTTTTTATTTATTTATTATCTTTTCGTTTTCATTAGTTTGTAAGTTTAAATTCCATTTTATGTTTTTGTTTTACATTTTTATTTCCTTTTTAAACAATTAATAAATGGTAATCACGCTATTCGGCATGAACATCTGCGTGTTTGATAAAACTTTAATTACGGGTCATTATGCTCATTAAAGAGTAAAAATCACATGGGGTGGTAAGAAGCTGGTGAGGATGCAGTGGTAAGGGTGTTGGCAGTTGCGCAGGTTTTTGTTGGGTAATTCCTAATCATCGGCCGCCGGAGTTCCAGGTTGGGAGGGCTATAGGCCATGCTGCACTAAGATCAGCAGCTCGTGGAGTGTGGAGTACATCGGTGGTGGTTTTTTTTTTCTGTGAAAGGCATGTATTTTGTGTTTTGGTCGAGGTGAGGTGCGACCGGGAAGTCAAGATCCCCCCCTACATCCGGCGAGCTAAGCCGTGCTAGCCAGCATGCCAGACTTCCTGGCGTACATTCCGTCCCTTTCCTTACCCTTCCTTCCATCCACATCCTCTTTTCCTACCTTTCCTTCTCTTGATGTGAAATTCCCTTCACTTACCTTTCCTGTTTTGTGTCCTTCCAGTGGTGTTCCTGTTCCTTTATCCCAATAATTTCCTACCCTTACTTACCGTTCAATATTCCACCATACCTACCTTGTGCATTTCCTTTCAATTAAACATCCTATTTCCTTCTTCAAATCCTACCCTTCCTTAACATAATCCTCTCCTTTTGCCTCGCATCAGGGTGACCGTTTTCGTGAGAATATGTGGATGAGTTGAAGTTAATGCTACTCCGGGACTATAGAGCATTCCAACGGTGGAAGAATTTTTGAAATCGGTGCTGTAGTGTCAAAGTTTCCGTATACGTTCCTGCTCCCGTGGGAATATAAGGAAAAAATATATAGCCTATGTCCTTCCTCAGGTTCTGAACAATCTTTGTACAAAATTTCATTTAAATCGGTTTATTAGTTTGGGCGGGAGATGGTAACATAGAATGACGGACAGGCAGTGCTTCTTTCACACTTATTATATTAGTAAGGACTCCCGTTCCCGTAGGAATATGTCGATGAATTAAAGTTTATGTTACTCTGCGATAGTGAAGCATGCTATCGGTGGAAATATTTTTGAAATCGGTGTTTTAGTTTCTAAATTCCCGTATACGTTCCCGTTCCTGAAGGAATTTAGGGATAAAATATATAGCCTATGTCCATACTCAAGTTTTAGACTATCCCTGTATCAAATTTTATTTAAATCGGTTCAGTAGTTTGAGCTGGAGATGGTAACATAGAAAGCCGGCAGAGTGACTTTCACATTTATAATATTAGTTAGGATGAAATAATTTGTAACTTTTTGTTTTTTTTTATGAAGAAAAAATATTTATCCGAATTAAACTGTTTGGCGAAAGCGAAGTGAAAGTATATGAAGAGGGATACGTAGTCCGCATTAAAAGCAGTAAGTTACTGTGAATTGTTAAACCACAATTATGATAAAACTATACAGGGTGATTCGCATAAGGTGTGACAAAAAGATAGGGTGTGTAGTTTGGACCTAGACAAGCAAAAAATCGTATGGGAGGGGGGGGGGGGGGTCCATTTTCCCCCGTTTAGGCGGGAGGGGCAATTTAAGAAAAAAACCACTAAAAATGGTAAAAAAATTATTTAAAAATAACGGTAATACCTACAGAGTCGTGCTATAGCATTTTGAAAAGCCAAAAACTTATACATTAATTAAAATTTAAAAATAAGTTGTTCAAATAAATAGTTTTTGAAATATTAATTTTCAAAGTCAAAATTTTGAAAAAAAAACATAATTTTTTTTTTTAAAACCACTTTTTTTCCAAATTTTACGTAATTAAGTATCATTTTTCTGGCTTATTTTCAATGCTCTTATTTATTTTTGATCAAACACAAAAAACTGGATGTCAAAATAACCTGTAGTTTTTGAGAAAACCAAAAATTACAAAAACGACTTTTGTCAAATTTTTTTTTTTTTAAGTTTTTTTTTCGTTATTTTTAAATAATTTTTTTACCATTTTTAGTGGTTTTTTTCTTAAATTGCCCCTCCCGCCTAAACGGGGGAAAATGGACCCCCCCCTCCCATACGATTTTTTGCTTGTCTAGGTCCAACCTACACACCCTATCTTTTTGTCACACCTTATGCGAATCACCCTGTATATAACATATATATTTTCTTAAACAGCATGAGAAGAAAATGCTTTACGAAGAGGTTATGGCATCGATTCCATTGCAGCAAACAGAGTCCAACAACCTGCGGTCGTCTAGTGACCTCTAAGCGACGACGGTAGAGTAAGTCATGTGTGGGGAGGGCTTGACACAAAAATGTTGTCATTGTATGCCGACAACCTTCCTTATATGTATAGGTACAACCATAATAGGCTATTTTGAAATGACATTTGAAAAAAAAAACTAATCAAAATAAGAAAATATCATTAAATTTCTTGTCATTTTCAATAAATCTGTGGCTGATTAAGAAAATCAATAAAAATCTTAAAAGAAACAAAATGCCATTTAATTTCTCATCACTTTTAAACGATTTTAATGCTTTGAAATTTGGTCCAAGTAGAGTAAGAAAACGAAAAGTTTATAAAAACAAGTTTGACCCTATGCTATAACCCTCAGAAATGAGGACTCTTAAAATAATATTGATTTTCAAAAGAAAATATCTTAAAAAAAGGTAATATTGTGCATTTAAATATAGACGGAGATAACAGAGCACAGAGGAGCTCATATTCTAGCAGAACTCCAAGTAGTAGCAGCGATTAGATATGTATTTTAGCGAAATGAGGTAAGTTAAAAAAATATGGCACTACAACACAGCAGAATTGAATGCAATTTTTATTGTAGGTGCAAGATAATAGTAGAGATCTACACGGGTTCAGCCAACCCACACTCTGCCAATTTACTAAACGCGTTGCTAACCCGGGGGCTACACGATCAAGATATGGTTAAGCCATTTACAATACATTCGAACTTTCTTACATACACAACCAAACTTTTCGAAATTGAAACCCAACTGATATGGAATATTGAAAGCCACCCGAGAAGCAATTTCAGTAGCCATGAAATTGACAGCTTCGTCAAATACCCTCAAAAAGAGAAAAGAGTGCCTGGAAAAAACTTTGAATTTCAAATTTCTTGTGGGTGCCATTTTGAAAATATATAATTACATGTCGATTGAAAGCCATTTGCCTGGCAAGTTGTAAGTCGCATACGTCACAGCCGAAATACGAACAGGAAATTGACATAGTGTATATGTAGGCTGATGGCTTACCATATCTTGATCGTGTAGCTGCAGGGTAAAGCATTGGCCTCATAGAGAAAAAAAACAAAATCTATCATTTTTGTTCAATCGTAAATGAAGACGTCGATGTACATAAATAACGAAACGAATCACGTTGAACTCGGTGAAGACGAATATAAAAAAAAAACCCGAACTGCATGTAATTCCTTTTATCTAATTTTTAATTCAATTGAAACATACAAAAAAAAAAAAACAGAGCAAAAACAATTTGAAAAAACCTTATTTTAAAATTCATTTTAAAAAGAGGAACACAAATGAAACTGCGAACTAATAACACAAGAAATATCACAATTAATCAAACAAAAAAAAACTAAAAGCTGCAATTCGCAGCTTCCATCCGTATCCAAGCGGGTACAGACAAATAGGCATTTTCAAATAGCCGTTAATTCGAATAGAATCCGTTGCGTCCGTTCGCTGCCGGCTTCAACTGACAGCAGTGAGTTTTACCGAACACAACGGATTGGGATGACCCATATAGAATCCGTTGCGATGTGAAGAGAAAACTTCAAATTGGCTTTGACTGCGCATGTCATCAGTGCTGGCGGACGCAAAAGTTAAAAGTTGGTCTACTTTTTCCGTTGCGTCCGTTGCATCCGATGCTTATGGGTCAACTCTCATAAGATCGTGTGTATTTAATCGAGCTGTCAGTTTGATCCGGCAGCGAACGGACGCAACGGATTCTATGGGTCGGGGCATTAACAGTTTTTCCACATTTTTTTGTTTCGCCCACGCAATTGATGCCTTACAAGTTACAACTACAAATTTACGTACACAGAGTGGCTGCAACGAAAAACGGTTGTTATTAGGTAACATTATTTTGCTTCGTCTTTGACAGTTTTCCAAGTTTTCAGTAGGTTAGTCATCATAATATGTCAGCGTCTAGAGACAATCGCACTGCAATTGGAAAAATTATAACTGAATTTGCATTGTTAACAGTTTGTATTTTGATATTGTGAACAAGTTTTACGAAAAATAAAATACTTTTGATAGCATTTGTTAAGCAAAAAAAGAACTGTACTCGCATAGGTACAATGGCAAATAAGGTGCGCGTTTTTTATAGATAAATATTCACATCAATATAGCATTTCTAAGCATCACATTATCATCTTTTTACGGCAGAAACTTTCAAAACTAAGGAGGCGCCTTAGACTTCGTTTAAAGGTCTTCAAGCCATAGCACTTTCGACATTGTGACTGCCACCCAGATCCGGATTATAACATTGATGTGGAGGAGAATGATGCGAAGGCCTTGTTGCTTGCACCATGCTGCAAAATGTTCCAGGTGAAGTAGAGGTGTTTTGAAGCAGTGACAGTGAAGACGACTTACCGCTTCAAGAGCTCCGGCGCAGAATGCGAAACGCAAAAAGTTGTGCAAATGTTCCGAAATGGTCCAAAAGACCATGTGCAATTGAAATTCCAAAAAGCAGTTATATCTTGCGGCAAAAAATAAACATGGTAACCTTATTACACGGAAAGTAGGAACTTTAAATTTTCGAGACTTTATTTGATGGAGAAGTAGCCAATTTGATAGTTGAGCAGTCTCGCGTATATGCAGCTCAGGCTAACGCGCATTGTTTTGCGTTCACCGAAGACGATTTGAAAGTGTTTTTGGGTATTTTGCTTTACAGCAGCTATCACTCTTTGCCAAGAGAAGCAATTATACTGGCAAACAGATGAAGACACTCGTGTTACATTTGTTGCGAAGAATATGTCCCGAACCAGGTTCAAGGATATCAAAAAATATCTCCACCTTGCTGACAACAATAATTTGGTTCAAACTGACAAAATGGCAAAAGTACGACCTCTAGCAAATCTTCTAAAAGAAATATTCTGCCAATTTGAATGCATGCATGAAAAACTTTCGGTTGATGAGTCGATGGTAAAATACTACGGCAAGTAGTAATTCATCAGAGGTAAGCCAGTAAGATTTGGTTTTAAGAATTGGATGCTTACAAGTAGTTGCTGTTTCATACAAAATGAGCACATGTATTGTGCCTCCAAAAAAAAGCCTTTTCCAATATATTTTTTCTAATAGTCTGTAATTTTTAGATACATTATGTATTGTTCAACAAAATTGAAAGAATAAACCTAGACATTTTTGGTTTTGAAGGCCTTCGGCTCTTAATGGGTTGATTTCTCTTCTTGCTCTATTTTCAGATATTTACTCTCCACTCTTCGATTTTCCACAGCCATTTCAAACACCTTCCTTTTATTATGCTCATCAGTCTGGGAATAAAATAAATAAATGTTTGTGACACAAAAACAGAAAAACATTACACATAAACCTTGTATATATCTTTCTTTTTTTGCATTGAGAGTGCCGTCCTCCCGACCTAGAAGAAGTTAAGCTTGCTATATGCAAACTTAAATCAAATAAGACTGCAGGTGCAGATGGCCTTGATGCCGAACTTTTCAAGGCAGCTGGAGATCAGTTGGAAAGGAGCATGCACTAGCTGATCTGCATGATATGGTCGGAAGAATGCATGCCCGATGAATGGAACCTCAGTATCGTGTGCCCGATCCTAAAGAAAGGAGACCCTCACAATTGCGCCAATTATAGAGGGATAAGCCTAATTAACGTCGTCACTTCTAAGACCTTGTCTGCTGTAATATGTGAACGTCTGAAACCCCACGTCAACAACTTGATAGGTCCTTATCAATGTGGTTTTAGACCAGAGAAATCCACAATAGATCAAAATTTCACATTACGGCAGATCTTGGAAAAAACTCGAGAACATAATAACGATATTCACCATTTCTTTATCGATTTCAAGACGAGCTGTACAGAGCCATGTCTAGTTTCGGCATCCCTGCAAAACTCGTAGGACTATGCAGGATGACTTTTGAGAATTCACGCTGCTCCGTCAAGGTCGGTAAAGAACTCACCGAGACCTTTGATGTCGAAAAAGGTTTTAGACAAGGTGAAAAACTGTCATGCGATTTGTTCAACATCATACTTGAACAGACTGTAAGAAACTCAAACGTCAACACCAGAGGAACAATCTCTCAAAAGTCTGCAAAATTACTCGCCTATGCAGACGATATTGACGTAATGGGAAGAAAAAAGCGTGATGTCATAGGTCCTTTTGCGAGTATCGAAACAGAAGCGGCAAAAATGGATTTGATGGTTAATGAGGGCAAAACGAAGTATATTTTGTCATCAAACAAGGACACAGAACATCGACGAATTGGACAGAACGTCACAATAGACAGACATAGCTTCGAGGTAGTACAGGACTTCGTCTACCTAGGATCCGCTGTAGACACGGACAACAACATCAGTGCGGAGATCAGACGGAGAATAACTCTTGCCAACCGTTGCTTCTTTGGGTTAAGAAGGCAGTTGAGAAACAAAACCCTCTCCAGAAAAACCAAGGTAACCTTATATAAGACCTTAATCATCCCAGTCCTGCTTTACGGCGCGGAAGCATGGACCTTATCGAAAGCGGATGAGGAAACCCTTGGTCGTTTCGAAAGAAAAATTCTCCGAATGATCTTTGGTCCCGTATGCGAAGACAATGTGTGGAGAAGAAGATACAACAACGAGCTGTATGAGATGTACCGCGACATGGGCAAAGCCAGAAGAATACGCATCGCGAGGCTACGATGGTTGGGCCATGTAGAGCGGATGGACCCAAACGCTCCGGCTCGTCGGGTGTTCGAAAGCACATTGCAGGGAAATCGTGGAAGGGGAAGACCTCGTCTTAGATGGCGCAATCAAGTGGATGAAGACCTCCACTGACTTGGAGTTCGAAACTGGAGAGAGCTCGCCCGAAATCGAAGTCGTTATAGAAGGATGTTGGTTAAGGCCCAGGTTCACCCCGAACTGTAATGCCCACCTAAGTAAGTAAGTAAGTTTTGCATTGACGTTTCTCTTTTGGGTATAGAGACACTGAAGCGGCAGATAGTGGCGATAGTTGAGCTGGAGTTGTATAGTAATTCCGTAAATTTTCTAGGCTTTAATTAGCAGCTCGAATGCGTTTGCCTTTGCTAATTTCCATTATATTCGATTTTCAAAACCGGCACTCAATAAAAAAAAAAAAATTTTTCGTTTACAAACAGCTGAGCGAAGTATACCTGGATGTGACAGCTCAATGTGATAGATTTCCCTTTTTGGTAGCTTTCTTACGCACCAGCTGTTCAATATGTAGAATATACACAACATCAGCCGTATTTATTAGATTTCCCTAAATTGCTCTGAACAGACGAATAGTTATGTAGTGAATAGCACTCTATTCTACGTTGCATAAATTCTTATTTATAAACCAAGGGCCGGTCTGTTCAAGTGTGGTTAAATCTGTGGTTTGGTTACCAGAGATCTTGCTACCCGTGTTTATGGATCTATGGTTAAGGAATTGCGTCTTTTGACTATTTTTTCGGCCTTGGTTAACAAACCGTAGGTTATCGAGAAATTCCAATATTTTTCCAGCCTATCTGTCAAATTGATCACTAACCTCAATCAATGGTTATCTTTTTTGGTGACATGTGTTTATTGTCGGCAGTTCATAATGAGTTATTTTATAATTATTCATGTTTTTTTTCCTATGTTATTCATAATTTTTGTTATTTTTGAAGAAAATGTCACAATCAAAGCAACGATCTGTATTTTATAAAAAAGAACTATAACAAGAATAATATTGGAGATAAATATAATGAAAAATTAAAAACAAACGCACTCCATCACACTGAATTGTTGTATAGCCAAATGATGAGTCGAAAATAATGTGTAAAGACAGATTAACCAAACGTGAAAAGACGGAAATCCAGTAAATCGATGGTTGAATAGCGTTCACCGACCAAAATCGAATGGTTAACAATTTCTCTGGTTAGTTAACCAAACCATTCATTTGTTAACCAAACCAAGGTTGAAAAGACGCATTCTATGGTAACCACTGGAAATAACCACGGGTTAAAATTAACCAAACTTGAACAGACCG
This sequence comes from Melanostoma mellinum, assembly GCA_914767635.1. Classification (NCBI taxonomy): domain Eukaryota; kingdom Metazoa; phylum Arthropoda; class Insecta; order Diptera; family Syrphidae; genus Melanostoma; species Melanostoma mellinum. The sequence goes on from OU612060.1 coordinate 153,995,615, forward strand.
GCCCTAAGAGTAACATAGCGTTATTCACTCCCTATTATGGGTTTATAAATAAGGCTGCAGAACTATAATAGGTTTATAAATAAGAATTTATGCAACGTAGCTCAGAGGTGTTTAGGGAAATCTAGTAAATTCGGCTGAGAGTTCAACACTCAATGTACTTTTGTGCAAGTCGAGGGAAGACTTAAAACAGTTATGAGGAAAACAAACAAAGAATTGGACTTGAACAAAGTTAGTGGAGCAACTCGTACTGAAACTGCGTATGCGTATAATAGAGAAGGAGAAAGGTTGATAGGTATGGATGATTCATTTGTAATGAAATCGTCGCGTTGCACTATGGGACGAAACGAGGTTGAGCGTCTCATAAATCTGTAACTTTTTTGTTTCTTCATAGAATTAAGTGAAATTAGAAACATATCATCTTGAATATATAGTTAATATAAATTTACATAGGTTTTTGAGATTCGCCAATGTCATGAGTATGAAAAAAAATGTTCAAAATGATAAAATATGAGTTTTATATTAAAATTTTAAACATGAGAAGATATTAATGTAAAAAAAAGCATTTTATTTATTTTCTAGACAGTATCAATATTGATTAAGCAAAAAACTTTGATATGGTAGGGTGGCCATAGCTTCCTTTTGACTTTTTTGGTTAAAAATATTTTTCGGAACGAAGTCGACACGGATTGCCGTCATCGTAGCAAAGTGTAATTTGGTATAGAAGTTGGGCAGGGAGTTTCTTTTTATGAAATGAGAGAGTATGCGTTTCCATATCTTGGTTTGTATGTGAGGTATCAGACGCCTAGAGAGTATTAGAATGACAAAAGTATTGCGGTAGTGTTTGTAACTTTTTTTGCATCTCAGAGACTAGGTCGCACGGAGCTTAGAGCAAACTAATTTGTACGTACTTATCTACGCTCTTCATCATAAATGCAAGTGTTAGTAGTACACCAACTGAACATATAAACTAAGATATTGAAACGCATACCCTCTCATTTCCTTAGAAACTCCCTGTTGCAACATATATTTCCACTAGCGATTTATCGAATAGCAAAGCTTTTAGAAGGCTCAGGAAGCACTTTTATCTAACCTTCCATTTCTAAAAGCAATTTAGCTTCATCCAACAACGCTTTCACTATATCTGTCCTGGTTTTTCTTAGACTTGAAATGAAAGGATCTGATGTGTATAACAAAGTGTGGAAGACATCTTCGTTCGTAGCTGGTCGTGAACATTTTCTTGCATGATGCAACCTAAATTTTTTATAGTCTTTGTTTCGTGCTTCTTGAGCATCTTCTGAAAGTTGGCCAATTGGCAAAATCGCAAAGTGTTCTATGATTTTTTCACCATGAATCATTATTTTGTGGATGGAAGATGGCATATGATACCAGTTATACATGCTTACGTATAACTGGCCTGTTTCAAGAGTGTATTTACCGAATTTGTTTGAATTGATGGAATATCCTGAAGACATTGTTTGTAAAATTATGTAGAGTTTTTTAACTAGATCCACATCAACACCCGTTATCTCAGCAGAGTATTCGTAATTTTGGAAAAATCTTCTGGCTGCATGTGTATTGCCATAATTACTATTTCCCGAGCCTTGTCGATGCTTATCTATATGTAAGCCAAGGATTTCGCGAAATTTTCCTCGTACAATCTTTTTTTGTCATCCTTCATTTTCTTGTTTGCCTCTGTAGTTGCAGTCCATTTTTAAAAGATAAGTTATATGAAATATGGAGTATCATTTCCATGAATCGTATCCACGCATGTAATACTTTTGTTAAATCATTCATCTGCTTCAGAGTTGCACCGCAAACAGTACAACAAGCAGAAGAAGAGGTTTGCGTAAGAACTTTAGCTACTTTTCCATCAACCATAGTCATGAGCAGGTTATGTGTTACTTGTGTGTCGTAATCAATTTTTTTTCAAAAAAGTTGGAATCAATTGGCTTATTTGCGTATTCATTTGACTCTCAACGGTATTAGTTTTTTCATCCGTTTCTTTTGCAAATTCAATCAAAATCGGTCTGATGACATCCCCATTCGCTGTAAACCTTTTAACGGTTTAAATTCGTGGAAAATTGATTCAATCTTTAAGATACGACTCACTGTGTGATTTAAAAGATCTTGCAGATTCACAGCAGAACTTAAGTTTGTGACGATAATGCTCTATTGGGGCGGGTAACATTCATATTTTGCTTAAAAGTGTAGTATGAAGACAACAAAGCTGTCAAGTTTTTGTCTGACAAAAAATTTCTCAAATGAGAGTATTTTGTTTTGGAAAGGTCGGTTTCAATATACAAACTTAAAATCTCCTCTTTTGAACATGGGGAAACAGAGTCCAGTGGCCTCATCATGCTCGCCTAAAGATCGCAGCCGCTGCAAATGGGAATTACATACGTATTCCAGTCCGTATTCCTGAACCAATTCCATATTCTTCCGTTTTTTAGTTTTTTTGGAACTTTCTTCAGAATTATGGTTTTCAATCCAATCACTTTTATACTGGGCCCATATATTAGCCCATCGCTGCTAATTTTGATTTCATTTGTCTATCAATAGTTGTCAGAACTGTTTCTACCTCCTGTAACTCTGTTAAATTATAGTTCTCTATTAAATGCGCTCTTATTTCATTATTTCCACCGGTTTTTAAAATTTCACAAATTTCCCGCCTACAACAATTAAATTCCATTTCAATTTTTTTTTTGCACTCATAAGAAAAACGTTCCTTTTGGTTCAAAAGCTAAAATAAGAATAACAGTTGAGTTGCCTTTACATTACAATCACCTTTGATGCTTTGATATGGTTTGTTTGTTGTTTTTTGTTTGTTGTAGCAGCACAATTTACTGTTCTCGTGCAGAGCTCTAGCTTCTGACTAATGACTAATTTATCTCTTATCGCCTTGTTTTAACGGTCAGTTTGTATTGTTATCTTAAGTATATTCATATGAGATTGAAAGGAGGCTATTATTATAGGAAAGTGATACTTCAATTTATTTATTAAAAATTATTTCGAATTATTTTGGAGCAACCATGTTAAAAAAAAAACTATGATGAAATTTGGTAAAAATTATTTCACTTGTAGGTTTGACTTCTAACTTGTATGGTGTTAGGAGAGAACCATTTTTCTTATGATTTTTTTTAACCATTATTAATTTTTTACTACTAAGGTAGCAAGCATGAGCAGAATTTCAATATTTTCTATCATTGTAATGAAAATGAAAATTAAAATTAATTAACAAACTCAAAATCATAAAGAAAAAAATTCACTTTTTACACATTTTTGCTTATAAAAAAAAGAGTGGACCTATGCGTACGAGGTTATTTTTGATTCTGAATCTAAAATAACAAGCGAATACAAAAAAATCGGTCCCGAAGTGGAGGCAGATGCGGTGGAGGTAACAAAGAAAACCTTAATTGAAAAAATCACAAAGCACAAAAAAGGATCTTTTTTATTTTTTTTAAAAATTAATTGTTGAACTTAATCTAAATGAAAACAACTGTTTCAGAAACAAAAAAAAAACGACCTTTCCAAAAATATATAACATCAATTACTTATATTCAGGAAGCTACAAAATATTTTACTTCAAACGTTGTATTGTTGAAATTATAATCGAATTAATGTGACAGGTTTGATCAGCAATTTAAGTACCAAAAATAAAAAAAAATAAAAAAAAACAGTTACTGTTTCGAAAAGAGCTGGTTTTCTTGTTTAAAGCCTCATCTTTAGATTTTTCGAATTGTAAAATTTTTCGAAACCATATATGAGACGCTAAAGTTCATTTCGTCCCATAGTGCGTCGTGCGAGCAGCGAGCAGGAGAGTTTAAGCGGAAGATGGGTGCAAATGACGATGTTTTGGTAGCACGTCCCAAGAAAAGCTCGAGCTCCACTTTATATTCAACTAATTCCAAAACAAATGAATGCGATTTATAACTTAACTCTGATATAGAAAACCACCCTCAAAGCAACGAAGTCCTCAATAGCCAACGAGAACGAGCACCAAAAAAATTGTCAATTCGGGAACAGTTTCTGCAACAAAACCAGGAACTGTTTAGATCAAAGGAGGATAATACAGAATGGTGGCATTGTAAAAAAGAGAGCAGTTAAAATCAATAAATAAGTCTAAACTAGATTTAGTAAAAAAAAGTTTGTTTTTTCAAAAGATATTCCTAATGTTATGACTGAAAAAAGATATTTCATTTGTGTTCACTCACCAACTTAAAATAGCAACAATAAAAAACAATAACAAATTGACATAAATTGAACTTTTAATAAAAAAAAACATACTTATGAACTACCTATATACATTGTTTTTCACTTAAATACCTAATATACATGATACTTAAAGCTAATATATATACTTAAAAGCTAAAACCTGCAAAAGGAAAACTGATTAGTAGATATTTGAGATGTATACAAGATACATACTTACCAACCAGAACGAAATTCGGCACTTTGCCAATATAAAGGTGTTTTTCGGTCTTGCCCACTTTTTAGAACATATTTAATGTATTAATAAACACACAATAAAGTTTATCAAGTACAAACTAAAACTACACACATTTAAGAACTAAAACTAAACATTTAATACACCACAGGTTATGTTTATAACCTGCAAGGTGACAACACATTTTCAATTGAATTTCATAAACACGTATATTTAAACAAATAAAATACAACGATTAAACAAACATTCGCGATAACAATTTCTACACAATTTAGACAAAACAACACGAAATTTAAGAAAAAATACACACGAAATTGAAACAAACGTCACCTTCAACATGTGTCAGTTGAAAGGTGTCAATTTGACGGCAAACTTTAACAACCCAAACGAATGGGCGCGTTTAGTAAATAAACTTTTTAACGCTGAACGCGATTCCGAAACAATTTTATCAAATTTTTATATAACTATTGAGAAAATTAATGTTTTTAATTTATTGAATATACCCAATAGGTTAGAGGGAGACAAAAAATGGCAACTTTAGTCAAGATGGCGTATGATCAAAGCTGCGCGAAAAAATGAAGAAGTGATGACAAAACAACATATTAAAATTATCCGCTCACAAACTCAGGTGGATTGCAATATTGATGAGGAGCAGGCAGCATTGTCACTGCCCGAAAACGGCATAGTCAGAGCAAAAGACAGTATAAAAGGCCCAGGATTTTCTACAATCAAGCACTTCAGTCCCTGACCTCAAGGGGATAACAACGTGTAAATATCAAGGTAAATTGTGAAATTGTAAATCAATTTGAAATTGTTAAGCGAATTGTACGCTTAACAAATATATTTTGATCTGTAAATAAACTTGTAGTAATTAAAAGAGAAAAAGGATCAGTTTGAAATCGATTGATGATATATACGTCATTCGAATATAGCTTGAGACTTATCTCTATTAAGTAGAATCGTAGAATTGATCAATTGGAAAACGTTCCCACGAATTTATACGTAGAACGAACATCAGTTGAATATAATGCAATAAATTGTGAATAGTGGATAAGCTAATATTAACAAACTTATTTGTTTAAAAAAATCAATTGGAAAGCGTTACACGGTAATACGTAAACGCATATCAATTGACTTACGATACCTAAACATTGTTTACCATTATAGTAAATCAGATATTGGCAATAAAAAGGTCTTATTAATTGAAACTGTCACAAAAATTCCGAATTTTTATTTATAAAATTTTTGCTTAAGTTGAGTTTGTCGAAAAGGTTAAGCATCAACGTTGGGCAAAAAACAATTTGTTTTCGTTCTAGTTTTGTTCTTTTTTTTTTTTTTTTTTTGGTTAGCTAGAAGCGCTTTTGTGAATACAAAAAATATATATAATTTTTGTTGTTTTTATGTTTTTACCAGAATGTTTTCTTTTTTCTTTTCTTTTTTTGTTAGCAAGAAACTTTTTTTATTGTCACTAAAATCACAAACTCAAAACAATGTTGTTTCGTTTTATTTCACCCAAAGTCATAAGATAGGATGTAGCTTCAGTTTCTGCAGGTTCTTCAGTCGCTGTGAATACGATGTTTTCGTTTTGAACATGCCAATTTGGAGTCAATTGTCCATTTTTCTTGAAAAGAGCTAGTAAATATTCTACGCTGCATCACCCAAAATCTGATATTGGCTTTCACACAAAGTTGGCAATTTGTCCACTATGAAAGACAACTGTAAAATGCGAGCGTCGTAAAATAAAAACAATAAAAACATCAATAAATCGTAGGTCTTCATCACAAATCCCTCGCAGAGTGACGGACAAAATGTCGCGACGATTTACATAAGTTGACCTTATTCCGTTTGCTTGTTTTCGAATATAAATGTAGGAACCATCTAAACATCTGATTAACATCTGTTTAGGAATAATTTCATGTTAAAAAAGAGCTTGTATATTGAAAGCCAATTGTACTGACCTGCCCAAATTTGCTTGCGAAGTTGTTTTTTTTCAATTTCACTCTTTGGAAAACTGATGTAATTTGGTGATACACATTACATAATATCATAAAAGAATAGCAAAAACAAATTCAATTGCCCTGTGCATTATTGAAACAGTGATGTTGAATAAATTTGATACTTCTCTGTATGTAGTCTTGTTTCCAGCAAACTTGCATTGTTTCAACAGCTCACTTATCACTCATTGCTATAAATAATTGAAATTTTACTATAAAAAAGCAAAGATTTAAGATTTCACCATTGTGTTTTATTCTGAAGTGTGAAAATTCTTCAAATTTTTCTATTAGCAAAATTCTTGCATTAACACAAAAAAAAATCTGAGTGGCCGTTTTTCTGGCAACTGTGTAAGCATGACATAGCTGATCGAACATATCGGTACCACCCGTAGTTTCGTTATAATGTAAAATTATGTTGGGCTTACTATTAGTTATCACTGTAGAATTTGAAAACGTTGAGGCGAGCAAAACAATTTTTTTTTTTTTTTTGGAGTATGAGAGAGCAAAGTAATTTTAGAAAAAGCGAATTTTGTGTCAGGTTTCGTTTGAGAAGCAACTTTCATTTCACCTGGAATTTCCCTTTTGTTTTTTTTTTTTTTATAGTACCTGTAAGTGTTGTATTGTAAGGCTCTGCAAGGAGTCTTTCGAATACGGGTATACTGGTGAACCAATTGTCACATGTTCCAGTCCTATTCGAGCTATGCAACGGTACTGTAATCAAACGGAGGACTTATTCTAGTTTATTTTCACCAGAAAAACTCTCCAACATCGTCGGATTTACCCAAGTATGGTATACCATTATAAAGATAACAAGTTTTCGCGTTATTTAGAGTTACAACTTGCATTCCATACTTATCCGGTTTAGACTTTATGTACATCCGGAACGAGCATCTCGTCAACCGTAAATTTTTCAGACTTACAGTCACTTATCTGACAGTTATGCATGAATTTTTCCCATATTGTACGGATGGGGACCAAAATGTCTTGTCGATTTCGAGTATCCTTGTTATCAAACCGTATATATATGCTAAGGAACATGAATCTTGCTCTGCTTATAACGCAGCGATAGAACGAGACTCCGTTTTCGGGATCCCACAGGTAGTGACCGTTGACATGAGTAGACTTCCAAGAACCGGAGTATTACAAGATGCCAACAAACACCCTCATTTCTTCGATATCAGTATGATGATGATATGTTTGCAACTGTTTGTCTTTTTTGATGACCTCCAAAGATTCAATTTCAATTTTATCATTTGTATGCTTGACAATTATGTCAAAAAACTCATCGGGAAGTAAAACTTGCCATAATTCCTCAATAGTCATCAATCCAGCAGCAGGACCAACAGGGCCCGGCATTATCTCTTGAAAATTTGTAAAACGATCTGAAAAATTCATTTGGTATCAGTAACAAAAAAGGTACTCTCATGAAAGCAAAAATGAAAATAAATGAAAAAAAGACTCAAAAATCCAATCATAATTTACGTAGTTTTTTGTACGTTTACGTATAAGAGAACGAGCGAGTAAGAAAAATAGGATTGACGAAGCCCCTGCTGGGAGAAGGAAACAAAGAAAGATATGACAAATCTGAGCATCGTTCTGGAGCTCTTGTACTCCAACGGTTGTTATTCTTGCCTTTTAAAACCGTAGTTGGCCTGCCTCAACCTGTACCAACGCTAGAAGCATTTTCTCCACGACGAACTCGAACTTCCAAAAGTTTTTCTTCGAGCGAGGCATTCCACTATTCCACGGCGCATTTCACTCGTGCATGAATGAAGTGCAAGCGAGAAAAAAATCGAGATAGAAATACAGCTGCCCGGACATGCACGGGTAGCATTTGTCGTGCATTTTTTCATGTTTCTCTTTATCTCTATTCGTTGTTTTTCGTAGTTGCTTTATTCTTGATTTCAACTTAGTTGGGAAATCACTTTGTATTATGGCGGAAGAATTCAAGTGATCAATGGAATTGACTTGTGAGTTGATAGTTCACTACGAACTAAATTCAATATTATACGATCGCTGCCACCCTGACTATATACAGGGTGATTCGCATAAGGTGTGACAAAAAGATAGGGTGTGTAGGTTGGACCTAGACAAGCAAAAAATCGTATAGGAGGGGGGGGGGTCCATTTACCCCCGTTTAGGCGAGAGGGGCAACTTAAGAAAAAAATCACTAAAAATGGGAAAAAATTATTTTAAAAGAACGGTAATATCTACAGAGTCGTGCTATAGCATTTTGAAAAGCCAAAAACCTATACATTTATTTAAATTTTAAAATAAGTTGTTCAAATGAATAGTTTTTGAAATATTAATTTTCAAAGTCAAAATTTTGAAAAAAAAACATAATTTTTTTTTTCAAACCATTTTTTTTCAAAATTTTACATTATTAAGTAGTATTTTTCTGGCTTATTTTCAATGCTCTTATTTATTTTTGATCAAACACAAAAAACCGGATGTCAAAATAACCTGTAGTTTTTGAGAAAACCAAAAATTACAAAAACGACTTTTTTAATTTTTTTGTTTTTTTAAAGTTTTTTTTTGTTATTGGATTCTTAAGTGAACTTACGAAATAAAGAATGAATTTTCTCTTTACTTTTTTTTATTGAGAATTCACTTAAAAATCCAATAACGAAAAAAAAAACTTTAAAAAAACAAAAAATTTAAAAAAGTCGTTTTTGTAATTTTTGGTTTTCTCAAAAACTACAGGTTATTTTGACATCCGGTTTTTTGTGTTTGATCAAAAATAAATAAGAGCATTGGAATTAGGCCAGAAAAATACTACTTAATAATGTAAAATTTTGAAAAAAAAATGGTTTAAAAAAAAAATTATGTTTTTTTTTCAAAATTTTGACTTTGAAAATTAATATTTCAAAAACTATTCATTTGAACAACTTATTTTAAAATTTAAATGAAAGTATAGGTTTTTGGCTTTTCAAAATGCTATAGCACGACTCTGTAGGTATTACCGTTTTCTTAAAATAATTTTTTCCCCATTTTTAGTGATTTTTTTCTTAAATTGCCCCTCTCGCCTAAACGGGGGAAAATGGACCCCCCCTCCCATACGATTTTTTGCTTGTCTAGGTCCAACCTACACACCCTATCTTTTTGTCACACCTTATGCGAATCACCTTGTATAAATCGGGTTGAGAAAGCAGATGATTTTCAAGTTATTTAAGATCCATTGAAATTGAATGACCCATTGATTAATATAAACTTTATAAAAAGAAAAATAAACATTTTGCGAACTCAGTTTTCTAAAGCGTTTCGTGAAATGGGAAAATCGAAAAAAGTAGAGCTGGTGCGAAACTCTGGTGCTTTGACCAGTTAATGTTTTTAAGAAACTACTGCAAGACCAGGTGTCCATGTTCAACATATCATTAATTTCTTCTTTATTCATTTTTACAACAGCTTAACAACTGTTTCAATGGAACTTTAAAACTGCAAGACTGAGCGCAGAAATCAATGTGAAAGAAAATTGGCAAAAACATGCGCAACTCGAAAAATGCAGCGTGTAATAATGAGAGCATAACGGAATACAAGTTCAAAACGAAAAAAGCGATTAATGCGCATTAAAAACATGCGCCATGTAATAGCCGACTTTTCATTCACCGTTTGTTTTGTTTATCAACTTGTAGAGTGTGGTCTTTTTTCTGTGCACTATTTACTGTGTGAACACAATGCATACGCATACGCAACGGAGCCGGAGCCGCAAGAACTGTCAAAATATTAAAAAGTAGCAAATCCATTGATGTGAACACAATGCATACGCAACGCACTACGCGCCGCAAGCCGCAGACGGAAGAGTTGGCTAACTTTTAACTTTTACGTGCGTACTCAATAAAGTTGTTTTGGTTTTAAAGGCGGTAGAAGATGGACGAGTCGGAAAAAATTATTGAAGCAGTGCGAAGCCGAGAGATGTTATGGAATTTGTGTAACAAAAATTATAAAAATGTTAAAATGAAAGCCAAGGAGTGGAAAAACATATCTGAGGAATTGAATTTTTAGTTTCATAATATCCTTCGGTTTTTCTGTTTTGGTACAATGGTCGTACCCACCATCTTCGTTTTTTTTCTTTGAAATATTGCAAAGCCAGATAACAAATCTGGATTACACCCATCAAAAAAACCATCTCTTCATTTTCTCTTTCCATTCTAGCTTTTATTTTATTTTCACAAACTCAAATTTGATATACTCGTAAATTAGATTTCATGCAGTCAGCTGACATCAATACAGACTTTATGTCAAAAAACACGTACGACGTCCAGCTGCATTGTGTGCAGTTTTTAAAAAACACGTACGACACAGTTTGACAGCTCTTTCAGCACCGGCTGCGTATTGCGTCTGCGGCTCCCATTGTGTTCACGCAGTTAGTTGTTTTGTTTGTGGGTTTTCATATTTCAATTTAGTTGTTTCGTGAAAAATTTGGACTCAAAAATGGACAAGTAATAGAATCAGTTTGGTGTTTTAGCAATTGTTTTTATTGTTGTTTCTGTTTAAGGTGGTTGATAAAGGAAAAACAAACAAATACATCCAAAGCATCAGAAGAATCTATTGATGAGTAAGTAGTTTTTTGTGTATGGTGTTCTCGTAGGTATAGGAATAACAAAATATGTTTGTTTTCATAAGTCTGCCCTCATGTTCCACTGAATGTGATGTTTCGCAGAAGAAAAGGAAGTACGAGGTGCATTTTCAAACGCAATGGAAGATAAAATATCCTTGGCTTGAAGAGGATAAAGAAAAGAAAATTAAAAGGTGTACCTATTTATTGTAATACAAATATTTCGGGGGGAAAGGCACACATCGATCGACATGAAACTAATTCAGGCCACCTTAAAGCTGTTCTCGCTGCGAAAAAAACCGTAAAAATAGATTCCATTGTTAAAAAACAGACTTGTAAACTATCCGAGAGTTCAAAAAATTGGAAGTTTCCCTATCGCTATTTGTCGCCGAGCATATTTTGTCATTTGCCGTACTAGACCATCTCTCGCTTTTACTGAAAAAAAAAAAAATATAAAAGACTCAGAGGTTGTTAAAAAATTTGTTTAAAATAGACATAAGGGCCAGCAAATTATTAAAAACATAATAGCACCAGAGAATTTCAAAATAATTTCCAGCATTGCAAACAAACAATACTATTCATTAGTACCTAATTGATGAAAGTGAAAGCACAAGTTCAACTGTTTGCAAAAATTTGGCAATCATTATTAGAATATTTGATGTTAAATGCCAAGACTTGTTCCTCTCGCTTTCTGAAGTAAAAGACGGGTCAGCTACAGGAATTTTTGACGTTGTATCAAATGTATTTAAAGAAAAAGAAATACCGTTTAAGAACATGGTGGGATTTACTGCAGACAATTGTTCGGTCATGATGGGAAAACTTAACGGTGTGCAAAAGAAAATAAAAGAAGTTGTTCCAAATAGTTAACGGTTGTATCTGTCATAACTTGAACTTGTCTTCAAAAGCTGCGTCTGCTGAAATACCATGCAATATCGACACTTTAATAAGGGCAATTTGTCATCATTTTTGCAACAGCGCCTCCAGAAGACAAGATTTCAAAAATTTCCAAGAACAATTCGGAACAGAGCTTCATGTTATCATAAGCTATAATGCAACGCGATGGCTTTTTTATGGATAATTAATATTCTTAACTCATTTTGAATGTATGTACATACTTAATTTTTCCTCCCAATCCTTTATTGGCATTTTCAACAGGCTGCGATTGATCGAATGATTGAACAATGGAGTGCTTTAAAATATTATTTCAGTTTGGCAGATTTTGAAACCCACAGTTCTTGCTATGATTTTAATTTAACAAGCAATTTTTTGACTAAAAAAATATCAAACGAGACTGATGAATTAGTAGATTAATAGACTTTTATTTATTTTATTACACTTTGAATTAATTTTTGTTTGTTGTTTATGTTTTTTTATTATTAAAATGCAATATTTTTTTTTGCTGTGACTTGCTTTTGTAGATGAATTAGTAGATTAATAGACTCTTATTTATTTTACTACACTTTGAATTAATTTTTGTTTGTTGTTTATGTTTTTTTTATTATTAAAATGAAATATTTTATTTTGCTGTGATTTGTTTTTGTTTTGTTTTGTTAAACAAAACCATACTGATATATTTAATTTTTTTATGTATTTCTTCCTTTTAATGATTTTTTTTTTTACTAAGAAAAGAGAATATATACGTTTATTTATGTTATTGTTCTGTTAATAAATTCAGCAATATGCTAGTGATGTAACTCTTGGAATAGAATAAATTACTTGAAATATTAATTGTTTTTCTTTCTCATACAAAGCTAGTTTTCTATACAATTGGCCCCATTTAAGTACAATTTTTAATCAGTTTTAAGTACAATTGAAAATGTTCATTTTCCATCCCTGCTCCAGATGCTATCTACAGACAGCCCATCTACATGCTCGACTTCTCTTTTGAATCGAAAAAACAGTGACGAGGAGAACCTTACACTGTATGTATTGTACCCAAGAGTACCACCAAAATAAATTTCAACAGAACCGCAAAGTTCGTAATCGAGCAAGTAGGTGGCTATAGCATCGGGAGTGTTCATCGTTTTATATACAATGGGTAGATTTAATTACTTATATGCACTTTAAAAAATTTTTGTGAAATCTTCATTGGACGGACAGCCATGGTGCAGAAATTTTTTCCGCTTAAGGGAGTTGTCCGTTTAAGGGAAATCAAACAAAAACGCACTCCCATTCACGCGAAAGCTCATTCTTTCTTTTTCAGTAGTTCAGCAACAGGGTTTTTCCTATTTTAAATTCGGTTGATAGTTCCCGTATCTCTTTTTTATAAATATTTTTGGTTAAAGCTTATTACGTTTCCTTTTTCTTTTAAAATCAAAGTTCTCTTTTTTGGTTTCATTCTGAAAATATTTTTCTATAGAATCTGCATAGGGAAAAATAATAATTTCAAAAAATTTGATGCTCGCTGTAAACTGCAACTTAAAAAAAATACCGCTGCCAAAGTTATCCGCATGATGACATGTTCATTCCTGTTCTGGTGTACGTCTCAGAGAAAATATTTTGTCTTTCAAACGTCTTTCTGTCTTTTTGCGTCCGTTTAAGGGAGTGTCCGTCCAAACGAAACTGAAAACAATGAAACTTGTATGGAGCAATTTCCGTGCAAAAAAATATGTCCGTCTAAGGGAGGTGTCCGCCTGAAAGAGGTGTCCGCAAAAATGAGATTTCACTGTATTTGTCAACAGCATCAGAAACAAAGTTTTTTGTCCTGTGTTTTTTTTATTTCCTCTCCGAACAGCTCTTCAAAAAACATTGTAACGAAATATGAATTTTGGCTGGAGTGTTGCCTGCGAAAGTGTTTGTTTTGAGTGTGGGATAGTGGCAACACTACTTTGATCCCAATATGTTTGTTTTGAGTTGATGTGTGAATCGGTTCAGTGAGAGAAAGCTCAGGAAACGGGAGTAAGTCCCGCCTCCGTTAAAGATTGTCGTCAACGGAAACCCGTAGAGGAGAAGTTGACGGTTTGAAATCTTTTTGAACCGCTTTAGCTGAAAAGGTTTGAAAACTGTCGAGAAGTGAGGATCTCTGTGTTGAATTAATTGCTTAAGACTGATTTCAAATTGGAGTGTGGATTGCGGACTTATTCTGCGGGATTTTTTTTTTACAGAGTGAGATTTACTGAAAGGTAAAAGACCTACAGAACCAGTGGGTTTTGGTTGTAATTACCAAACCTGGTAGTCGCCTCACGGTATACCAAAGCTGCCTACAAAAAAAAAACTGTGAGCTGTAAATTCGCGAAAATTCCTTATTATTGGTTAATTGGATTTTGATACGGAAGAAAACTCTGCGAGGATCAAGAAAATCTCAAATTTACTTTTGGCTGAGTAGGCTGAGCGCTCACCCAAGAAGGGAGCTGCGGCAGCAGTCCCGGGTTCACCTCCCGGCAGTGTTAACTTTTATTTTTTTTATTTAATTTAATTTATTGCACCACTTTGGTGATTTCCCTTTATTTTTTTTGATTTGGCCCATAAGGCATAGAATAGTGTTTTAAGATTTCGTTTAAGTACCGTAGTACGGGTATATATATCTATATATACCAATCCCGGGATATACTCATAAAGTGCGCTAGTGGGCGGGGCGCGAGCTCACCAACTTAATAGAGTATAAATATTATAGTCAAATAATTTTCTTTTATATAAAAAAATAAGCCAACAGTGCGACACAGTAAACATCCGAATCAAGCACACCACCAGAATCCTGCCCATATGCTGTGGCCACATCATCGTCAGCGGATATAATAGAAAACGGTGAGTCATTATTGTTTGATTCGAATTATTTGATTTCATATATATAAACTTTGTTAGTCGGTTGAGTTCTTGGGGGACCATTGCAAAGAAGTAGATTAGGCGCGGTATATACCGAAGAGTAATTTAATATATATAGATACATACACTCGGAAAAGTTTTAATAACAAAAATAGTTAAATAACTAGATCATAGATGAGGGGAGAATGTTTAATTAGATTTACCTTTGAGATAATTAAATGAATTATAGTATGTTTATGATATGAATATTTGTGTTTGGATTGATAGGATGACTTGCTAAGTGTGGTTAGGCATAAAGGGGTGAGTGGAAGTGATAGATGGACCGAAGGATATAGGAGATGGCAAAAGAAGGGTCACTGAGGCGAGATCAGTGACATGGTAGGGTGGGTTGAGGAGATTTCTCGCGTATGCTAAGATTACACCTGATTAGCAACAAAGTCTGGCATGATTTTTTTGTTTACGGGTTATGGGGGTCAAGTCCCACGCCCATCGACGAGCAGGAGCCGGACAAGCATGCCAGCGCGACCCCGACGACCAAAAACGGCCCGTAACAAAATGGCGCCCATGAACGTGAGGCCTGCCTGTAGGGCAGGAGTGTGCAGCGAAACAGTTTTTTTTTATATTTTGAGCCTTTCATTTGCTTTGTTTTATTTTTTTTAGTTAGTTTCAGTTTTGTTTTGATAACTTAGAATTACTTATTCTAGTATAGTTACGTGTCAAAGATAACTTTCATAAGTCCGGTTGATTGGGGTAGTGCCCCGATTGCTGTTGCGATGAAAGGAGTTTTTGGCGGAGTCAGATCAAGAGGCAGACTTGAGTTCAAGTCGAGATGTTGGTGTGATGCTGATGTTTTCGTCAGAATGAATGGATGTTTTTTATTTTCAAATAAATCCGGAGAGTCGGCATAGACTTGGTGAAGAGTTTAACCGTTCCTTCGGTTTAGTGGTTGTTGCTGCACAGTTGCGGAGTCATCTGCCGATCGTTGTGGTTGGTGGATGTCCTGAAACAAATAAACATGGTTTTAATTTAATATATGTAGAGTAGTTTCAGTAATTTTATAAATTCATTTATAGCTTGCTCAGTTTTCTTCTGGGTAAGTTGGCTCATAGAACTTTGCCATCTCTTAGTCCAATAGTCCATTTATTTTCTTCTGGTAAGCTCACCCCGAGCCAGTATATGAGAAATTGTTATTGCAGTGTGTTGAAGTTTTTCGGTAATTTTAGTTGTGTTAGCTAAAAGTCGAGTCAGTGGGGCATCGATTTCGGTGATCGGTAAGGATAGTGAAGAGTTCATGGTTAGGAATGGGATTCGGATGACGCCTTACAAAAACTTTGTCAAAACGGCCGATGGAAAATCGCATGGGATTATCGGTTTTTGTGAGATTCCAACAACCCTTGACGGCGTCACAAAGACCATAACTTTTTATGTGATCCCGAACTTGACCCAAAAGGTATATTTGGGAATGAATTTCTGGCGAGAATTCAATTTACTCCCCGCTGTCGAAGAACTCGATTTAAATTTAAATAGTACTGAGGGAAAAGAGGAGTTGTTTGAAAAAGAATCTCCATTGGTACTCACCTCGGCTCAAACCATACGGTTAGAGGCTTTGAAGAAGCAGTTTCCTAATTCAATGGAACAAGGTCTGGGGCACACACATCTCGAAACACATACGATAGATGTAGGCGATTCAGTTCCCGTGAAATGCAAAATCTATCCGTTGTCGCCGGTACGTCAGGTTGAAGTCTATAAAGAAGTAGACCGTATGTTAAAAAAGGGAATTATAGAAGAAAGTAACTCACCTTGGTGCTCACCCGTGTTGTTAGTAGAGAAGTCAGCAGGGAAGTTTCGATTGTGTTTGGATAGTCGTAAGTTGAACAGCAAGACTAAATCAAATGCTTATCCACTATCGCATGTAGAAGGTATTATCAGTAGATTAGAGGACACGTTTGTCATTTCAGCTCTGGATCTCACTGAGGCATTTTATCAAATCCCGTTGGATGAACTGTCCAGAGAGAAGACTGCTTTTGCAGTGCCGGGACGGCCTCTGTATCAGTTCAGAGTGATGCCATTCGGGTTATGTAATGCGGCCCAGAGAATGTGTCGTCTGATGGATCGGGTGATCCCAGCAAGTCTACGACAAAATGTGTTTATTTACTTGGATGACCTTCTGATATGTACCCCAGATTTCGATACGCATTTACGAGTTTTGTCAGAGGTGGCTGCGTGTTTACGACGTGCTAATCTGACAATCAATCTGAGTAAATCGAAATTTTGTATGCGCGAGGTAAAATTTCTTGGATATATAGTAGGTCAGGGGGTTCTCAAAACCAACCCGCAAAAGATTTCTGCTATGGTGAACTTTCCGGTACCGAAGACCGCTAGGCAAGTGCGGAGATTTATAGGCCTTTTCGGCTGGTACCGAAGGTTTATTCGGAACTATTCGGAATTGGCAGCACCATTGACTGATTGTCTAAAAAAACAGAAAAAGTTTGAATTGTCGCTTCCAGCTAAGGAAGCATTTGAAAAATTGAAACAGGCACTTACCTCGGCTCCAGTGTTGTCTCAGGCTGACTTCAAGAAGCCTTTCGTCATCCAATGTGATGCGTCGTCTGAAGGAGTAGAAGGGGTACTTTTCCAATTGGATGATGAAGGTAATGAAAAGCCCATAGCCTTCATGTCAAAAAAACTGAATAAAGCGCAGAACTACACCGTCATTGAGCAAGAGTGTCTTGCTGCAGTGCTAAGTATCCGTAAGTTTAGAGCTTACGTGGAGGGGATGTCGTTCCGGGTCATAACTGACCATTCAAGTTTGAAGTGGCTCATGTCACTTAAGGATCTGACAGGCAGACTAGCTCGTTGGAGTCTAGAACTTCAAGGCTTCAATTTCGCTATTGAGCATCGAAAAGGTACGCTAAACGTGGTCCCAGATGCGTTGTCACGGATGGTCATGGAGGAAATCTCCATACACGATATTGCTATCGAGGTAGATTTAGACTCACCTGAGTTCCAATCTGAAGAGTACAAAAGTCTGCGGGAAAACATTCAAAAAAATCAAGACGCATTACCGGATCTCGTGGTATCCGATAACTTTATATTATAAAAGGGTTAGGTTCCGTAGCGAAGCGGGGGAAAGTGAAGATTCCCTTTGGCGGTTGTGGATACCCAGTACATTAACTCGTGGAGTGATGGAAATGGCACATAACTCCAAGTTGAGCTGTCACAATGGGTTTTCCAAAACCTATTTGCGGATACGCGATAAGTATTTCTGGCCAAAGATGGGTAGAGACATTAAAATTTTCGTTGAGCAGTGTGAAACATGCAAATTGGTAAAAGCTCCGAACAAAGTTCTGCGTCCACCCATGACCAAGCAAATCGTGTCCGAAAGACCGATGCAAAGCATGTATGTTGACCTGTTAGGCCCATATCCTCGCACCAAAAAGAGCAATACAATTATTTTTATTTGTGTTGATCACTTCACCAAATACGTTTTTTTGAAAGCGCTTCCGAAAGCCACTTCGAAAAATATTATTAAATATATTGAAACTGAGATTTTTCATGCGTTTGGCACTCCGGAGTTTATGCACTCAGACAACGGAAAGCAATTCGTTTCGTCTGAGTTTCGAAAATTTCTAGAGAGCTATGGAGTGCAACACGTCACAACTGCATTGTATTCACCCCAAGCTAATATCTCAGAAAGAGTGAACCGGAGTGTACTGAGTAAACTGCGAGTATTTGTAACTGAGGAACAAGATAGTTGGGATAACTATTTGTCGTATATCGCGTGTGTACTGAGGTCTGACAACCATGAATCGATTGGGTGTCAACCCTACTTTGCACTTTTCGGTCAAAAGATGGTTAATCACGCGTCAAGTTACAAGATACTACGAAGTTTAGCGGCACTAACTGATCCAGACATGGAAGTTAGTACACGAGAAACGAATTTGGTGTTAACCCGTCAAAATATTACACAGAATTTGAAAAAAACACACGCGACGTCACAAAAGACATACAATACACGATCACGACCCGTATCGTTTAAAGTTGGGCAAGAGGTGTTCCGACGAAACTTTGCCCAAAGCAAGTTTACGCAGGGACTGAACGCCAAGTTACTTCCAAAATTTGTGAAGGCTCGGGTTCATCGTATCGTTGGCAACTGCATGTATGGGTTGCATGATCTAAGTGGGAAGACCGTAGGGGTTTTCCATGCCAAAGACATACGGCAGTAGGCGAAGGCAAGAGAAAAGTAAACATTAAGGATGTACACCCAAGTAACACGGCAGATAGAAGGATTTGAGAAAAAAATTACTCAGCACAACAGCTCATGATATCTCGTCCAAATAGGAGTGTGTACTTGTCTTGGAGGTGCACATATAAGTAGCCCGGCTAGGATTTAGTGGGTTCCGCCCCACGTTTTAAAGTTGTTCGGTCTGGAATAACGTAAAATTAAAAAGATCGATTGATAAGGGAATGGTGATTTTAGTTATACGAATAATAAGATTACTTACCGCATTCAAACAATTTGTCCACACAATTATTGTTAAGAAAATCACAAAACACTTCGCGATAGAACAAAAATGTAAATAAACAACGTCGTGGGTTCTATTTGCAATTTCATGTGTCAGTTTTCATGGAAAGAACTAATAGCAACAAACAAACTTTCCAGTCTCCAAAGTGTTACTGTAATTGTCTACGTTTGAAAAATATAACTTTAGAAATTTTCCGTAAGAAAGAATTCTCAAAATTAAAAACGCACCAAAATTCACTTTTAACCACTTTTCTTTGTATTTCGAATTGTAACAAGAATTTTAGTCATATGACTTTGTGTACAATAAGCTCATTAATTTTCATTATATAAATTCTATGTTTTTGTTTATAAAATGTTTGACATGTATATTTGTGGACTGTATTTGAGATCTGTTTATTTAATATTTATATGTATGTATTTTGTACTATTCAGTTCGTTTCCGAACATTCTCCCGCCTCCAAACGTTCACACATAATCTCATCATAAGCGAAACACCCTGTTCGCACACCGAAACTGCTTTACAGACGCTATTTGTTTGGCATCTATTCCTCAATAGGTGGCTTTTCGATATTTCGTCGTGTCTAATTGGTATAAATACCAATTAACAATTGATGTGTGGTGGTCTTCTTCTTCCTCGTTGTGTACATATAAAGAGACGAAAAGATTAATGAATGTACATGACATAAACAGAAAACGATAACACGAGATAATAGTATAGTAGTACAACAAATACCAATATTATACTACAGCGTGAATGCGAAAGCTTTATGCAACAGAAATTTTCCATTCATTTTTGTAGTGACGTGTACGTTCGTTGTGCCGTTGTTTCTTTCAATCTTGCGGCTTGCGTAGTAAAAGTGAATAATCCTGTGTTGCTGTTCGTTCTTCGTATGTGAATTTTTAAATCGTTTTTGGTGAGCAAGCATGGTGCCGACATGCTTTTGCGAATATTTTAATCGCGAATTTTAATTGTTGGTGTTTAAAATTTATTGAAAATTATTTAAATGTAGTTGTGAAGTGTTGAATTGTGGTGTGGATTATGTGCGTTGAAATTCCCGCACTGTGAATTTCGAACGATGGGCTGAATTCCAATAGATTGGAGATGGATGGAGTGGATAAATGTGTGGCTACCCACATTAGTATCGATGAGTGTTTTTTTTTTGTTTGTTTTCATTGATTTATTTTTGTATAACATGTTAATATTTGTAGATTTTTGTAGTTAATCGTTCGTGAAACGTATCAATTTTGATATATATATGTTAATGTTGTTGTTGTTGTTGGTGGTTGGTGGCTTTGTCGCGCGTAATTATCGGCAATTTATTGATTTTTCGCGATCGCGGTTGTGTGTGTATGTGTGTGTGTATGGTTAAACTATTGAAAAAACTACGTGGTTTCGGTCTCTTTCTAGTCGGACATTTTTCGGTTCCGACTAGAACTTTGTTTACATTTTTGCGAGGTAAACAAACGCGTATTATTTCGTGAACCTTTTGCGAAATAAAAATAAAAAGTGTAAGTTAAGTGGTGTTAAATGGTTGCAGTGCAATTGCAAGACATTTTATTGCAATAAAAAAATACGATTGCATTTATGAAGTGGTTGTGAATTTATGCTTTTTATTGAACCGATATGATTCAAGTGCAGCTCGGCGCGTAGCTCGTATATGAAATCATATTTTTGTGTACCGAATCGGTTTCGATTGCGTTTATTAATCTCAGTGAATTTTGATTAAAATTTAAAATTTATTTTGTGTCTTGTAAATTATAAAGATGACATTGTGGTTTTGTATAATTTGATTTTAATTGGATTTTATAACGCGATGTTTTTGATCAACGTCAATTTTGTTTTGCCGACGGCTTTTTGACGTTTGATGTGCCGTCGATGTTTTTTCTTGAGTCTTGTGGAAGATGTCCAATTTCCATTTAGACCTTTTTTTTTGTTTAAATTTTAATATAGAATTGTTGATTAATAGAATTATTTAAATATTATTTTCCTTTTGCATGCGTTGTGGCAGTGCTTTATTAAGTTGAAAATTATAAGTTGAGTTGCAAGTTATAGAATAAAAAGTAAAGTTGATAACTCGATATGTGCATTGTCGCAGCGTATTGCAAGTGTAGAAATGTTGTTTCAATTGATGTATTTTGTGTTGTGGTTGATATTTTTTAATAAAGATGAAATAAAAATTATAATTTGGTGTTTTATTTGCAAAGTTGAATGTTGAATGGTTGAATTTTAAAGATGAGTTGATTGAAGAATGTAATTCTTTGAATCAATTTATGTATATGGTTGTTTTTCAGGAACTGTGTAGATCATCAGGTATATGAAATTTCAGGTACGATGTGTTGATGATCATGATGGTGTACTTTTCCTTTGAAGAAATGATTCGTTGAAGGAATTTAAAGTTGGGTTGATTGTTGATTCAGCTTACGTTGGACTTAAATTAAGTCTTATATGAATCCAGGTGTTTTGTATATTGAGACAAATGATGTTATCTTCGGAGAAGATAATTGTAATAACAGGTAGGTATACTGTTGTTGATTCGGGTGAATCCAGGGGCGTTGTATTAGGTTTTGAATAATCTTCGGGGAAGATGTTTGATTCTGTAGGTTTGTATTGATTCATATACGAATCCAGGGGCGTTGTATTTTCAGGTTTTAGTTAAGTCTTCGGGGAAGAGATTTGATTCAACAGGTGTTGATTCGTTTGCTGAATCCAGGGGCGATGTGTTTGAAGTTTTCCAGGTATATCTTCGGAAAAGAAATTTAATTCAGCAGGTGTTGACTCGTACTGAGTCCAGGGGCGGTTTATTTTCAGGGTTTAAGATGAATCTTCGGGGAAGAAATATATTTCAGCAAGAATTGATTCGTACTGATGAATCCAGGGGCGGTACATTTTCAGGGCTTAAGATAAATCTTCGGGGAAGATGTTTTATTAAATAATAGCAGTATGCTCCTTGTGATCGTTGCAAGGCAGACGACAAATTTTTGCGATGGGCCGTTTTAGGGTTCCATTCTGCGTTTTAACGGTGACGACGCGTACGAGACCGTCTGATCCTGCATGGGTTCCTTCAATTCGGCCGAGATTCCAGTAGGTTGGTGGGAGTCGCTCATCCTTGAGCAGAACTAAGTCTCCTAGTCTGGGAACCTCCTTGACTTGCGTCCATTTTGGTCGATGTTGGAGCCGTGAAAGATATTCTGAACTCCATCTTTTCCAGAGCTCTTCCACCAGCGCTTGAACTCGTTTCCATCGGTCGAAATGTGTTACGTTGTTGTTTAGTTCGCCTTGTGGTATGGCATGTAGTGACTCGCCGACTAAAAATTGCGCAGGGGTTAGCGCATCCAAATCGTCGAAGCTATCGGATAGAGGGCATAAGGGCCTCGAATTCAAACACGCTTCTATTTGTGTTAGAAGCGTTGCGAGCTCCTCAAATGTGAGCCTTTCAGTTCCGACAACTCTTTTCAGGTGGTGCTTGACAGACTTCACACCTGCTTCCCATAAACCACCAAAGTGTGGAGAAGCTGGGGGAATAAAATGCCAATGTGTACCGCGATTTGCAAGTTTTTCGGCTATCTCCTTCCAATCATGCGTGGCTTCTTTCAACATTTTTGCTAATTTGTTGTTAGCACCGACGAAGTTGGTTCCACAGTCGCTGTAAACCTGTTGACAGCTTCCTCTTCTTCCAGTAAAACGATGAAATGCTGCCAAAAACGCTTGGGTTGTCAGATCTGACACGACTTCCAAGTGAATGGCCTTTGTTGCTAAACAAATGAACACTGCAAAGTATCCCTTCAGTATTTTAGCTCCGCGTGCTTTCCAGCTTTTGATCTCGATGGGACCAGCATAATCGACACCGGTATGGCTGAAAGGTCGAGACATCTGAACTCGAGCGGCAGGTAAATTTCCCATCAACTGTTGCATTTCTGATGCCTTTTGCCGGTAGCAAGAAGGGCACCTGTGCAGTTGATACTTCACACTCTTTCTTATCTGTCCGATCCAGTATCGTTGGCGGATATAACTGATCATCTGCTGGATGCCGCCATGCAGAGTGTTTTTGTGGGCGTCTCTAACAACCAGGCTTGTAAAGTGGTGGTTGTTCTGCAGCAATATGGGGTGTTGCGCTTCATAAGCGAGGAGAGAGTTCTCTAAGCGTCCTCCAACTCTTAAGATCCCGTTTGCATCGAGAAATGCGTTTAACGCACTAAGGGATTTTGGGATCTGGGACATATCCGCGATTTGTTGGATCTCCGTCTTAAACATCTCCTTCTGCGCTGTCTTGACGACGACAATACGCGCTGCTTCCAGCTCACTTGGGGTAAGTGGACCCACATTAGCTCCCGATATACGCCGACATTTAGCAACAAAACGAAGACAGGTAGCGACGACTCGAACGAGCTTGAGAAGACTCGAACAGTCATATATTGTTTGAAGAATACTGTCGCTATGGTTGACCCGAACGCTGAGTACCTTTACAGTACGCTGCTCCTCTTCCGTTTCATTATTCACAGGTTGATGTGGGACATCGAAGACCCATTGATGATGTAGAAATTCTGGACCTTTCCACCATGGCTCCAATGATTTTAGTTCCGACGGAAACACACCTCTGGACGCCAGATCGGCTGGGTTATGATGCGTTGCAACATGTCCCCAACAATCGATCCCCACTAACCGCTGGATCTCTGACACTCGGTTGGACACGAACGTGGTCCATCTAGCGGGAGTGGCCTTTATCCAGGCGAGCGCAATAGTTGAATCCGTCCAAGTATACGTTTTGAAATCGGGGATGGCCAAAACTTCTTTGGTGTACTGCATCAATTGCGCCAAAACTACAGCACCACAAAGCTCCAAACGGGGAAGAGTAATCGTCCGCTGATTTGGTGCTACTTTCGTCTTTGACAAAAGCAGGTTGACATGGATGTTGTCATCGCTATCCAAGACACGAACGTACACCGCTGCTCCGAAAGCCTTCATCGACGCATCACAGAAACCGTGCAATTCTATCGCCTTGTTGTTCTTACTCATCTGAGTCCACCGTGGAATTCGAAGTTGTTCGATCTGAGGAAGTTCTCGATGAAAAGCTTCCCAGTCTTTCCTCAACGCTGGTGGAATTGGATCATCCCAATCGCAGCCGATTTCCCAGAGTCTCTGCATCATAAGTTTAGCCGTGATGATGCATGGCGATATCCAACCAAGTGGGTCGAACAATTTGGCAATCGTCGATAACATAGCCCTTTTTGTTGTTGCTTCCTTTGATGGCTGCAGGTTCTGGTAAGAAAAGTAATCATCAACAGGAAACCATTTTATGCCGAGCGTCTTGACATGCTCCGACGTATTGAACGGCAGTTCAAAATCCAACTCACGGTCTTGGACCGGAACATCATCCACGAGCTCCTTGACGTTGCTCGTCCATTTTCGTAGGTGGAAGCCTGCAGAAGCCAAAAGTTGCCTAGCTTCGTCGCGTTTTAGGCGTGCCTCTTCGACGGAGTCTGCACCACTGATGAGGTCGTCAACGTACATGTCCTCACGGACAACCTTCGCCCCCTCCGGAAAATTTCCACTTTCGTCCTCGGCAACTCTCTTCAAAATCTTGATAGCAAGATATGGTGCACTGGCTGTCCCGAAAGTGACCATATTTATTTTGAAGATTCGTAGTGGCGAAACCTTCTGCTCTCTCCACATTATCAGCTGGTAGTATCGGTCTGGGAAACTAACCAAAATTTGCCGATACATTTTCTCAATGTCGGCCGTGAATGTGACACGATGAGCCCGCCATTTTAGTACGAGATCTATGATACTCGACTGCAACTTTGGACCCACAAGAAGACGGTCGTTGAGGGATTTCCCATCCGAAGCCTTCGCCGCTGCGTCAAACACTACTCTCAGCTTCGTAGTGGAGCTAGCTTCCTTAAACACCGCATGATGCGGCAAGAAATAATGGAATGGTGTCTGCAAAACTGCATCATTCGCATCAATCTCTTCCATATGGTGGAGTTCTTCATACTCCCGTATACATTTTGTGTACTCCGCACGAAGTTTTGGATCTGCATCCAGCCGTTTCTCAAGGTGAAGAAAACGCCGGAAGGCGCTCTGTCGACTCGATCCCATCGCAGGAACGCCGTCCTCTTTGAAAGGCAGCCTTACCTCATATCGCCCATCAGGTAAGCGTTTGGTATATCGTTCAAAATGGTCGTCACAAGCGATGTCCCAAAACTTCTCCAGTTGAGAATTCAAATTTGCAAACTGCACGAAGCTTCGAACTCGCTGGGGATCTTCTACTGCGACCTTGCCCAAAACTATCCATCCAAGCTCGGTGTTTTGTGCTATGGGACCGATACCATCCTGAGGTCGCCTTACGTCCGGCAAAAGGATTTGCGCACAAACATCACTTCCCAGCAGTAAATCGATGGGTGCAGGTTCATAGAGATGGGGATCTGCTAACGAAAGACCCTTGAGGTGGTGCCATTTGCCGTGTATCACTCGTTGGGCCGGGAGAAGGCCAGTCAGCGACTTGAAAACCAAAGCCTGAACGGCCGTCTCAAACGTCGAGTGGCGGGAAGCAAAGCGCACTTCGACAGAGTGCTGCGTAGTGCCACTGCTGACCAACCCTAACCCAGATACTTCGGCAATGGTGCGCCGCTTTTCTAGCTTCAACAGTAGTGCGGCAGTTTCGGTGATGAACGACGTTTCTGAGCCTGTGTCGATCAGCGCTCTTAAGAGGTGCAATCGCCCGTCTGCTGCTCGTGCCTTTACTACTGCCGTTGCTAGAAGCACCTGGTGATGACCATCACCATGCGACGCGTGGTAGTTAAAAGTATGTTCATTTGATTGGAGCTGCTGCTGTTCTCCTGTTGGCTGGAACTCCGACGCGCTTCTGTTCAGAGGATCCTGAAAACCTCTGGATGCCATGTTTCTCGCCTGCGAACTCATTGAAGGTTGTTGTTGTTGTCGCGGTTGTGACATGCCATTTTGTGCATTGTAATGCAGCAACGAGTGGTGCTTTTGTTGGCAAAAGTAGCACGAACTAACACTCTGGCAGTCACGGAGAAAGTGCCCGTAGGACAAGCAATTCTCACAAACCTTCAACCTGCGAACAGCATCTTTACGCCCCATGTTGTCCATGTTCAGGAAGCGCTGGCACTTTCGCAACGTGTGTTTGCCTTGGTTGCACAACTTACATGCGAGCTGCTCGCCGGAATTCGTCCTCACTGACTGCTCAACGAAACTCGTCCTCGCTGGTCTGTACGGCTGCTTGACGACTTGCTTGCTGTGGTACACCTTCGGATTGGCTGGAACACGTGGCCCTTTGTTGGTGGTTGGCTCTTCTTTGCTCCTAGATGTTGCACCAAGCTCCTGCTGACCCACAACTTCAAGCGTCCGGAACCTCGTCTCCAAAAATTCCGTAAACTCCTTAAAACTCGGTAAGTCTTTTCTGTTTCCTAATCTTTCTTCCCACAGTTTTTGGCTCGCACTGGGAAGTTTCGGCAGCAAAAACCAAATGAACACCGTATCCCATTCAGAAACTGACACATCCATGTTCTCCAACGCAAGAACACATTCACGGGTGGTGTACAACAAGTCACGAAGACCCGAAGCAGTTTCGCGACTCAAGGACGGCTGACCAAACAAATTCTGCATTTGGATGTGGACCAGAATGCGTTTATGGTCATACCTGTCCTTTAACAGCTCCCAAGCTTTGTCGTATGACGCTGCTTCCACCGACAGGTTTTGTAAAAACCGCTCTGCATCACCCACCAAACAAGATTGCAAGAAATGCAGCTTGTCGATATCGTCTATCGACTTATTCTGGTGTACCAGAACCTGAAATTTGTCCTGGAAGGCTCTCCAGGTGGTGTACGACCCATCGAACTAAGGCAGATCTATTCTTGGAAGCCTAATACCGGAATGTGATGTTGCAGCAACAGCGGCAGTATCAGGGGGCGGCGCACCCGTGTTAACTTGTGCTGCCTTCGCCGTAGCACACTTCTCCAAGGTATTCACCAACTCGGCACGGTATTCGAAATAAAGCTCATTAATCTGTTCGTACACCACCATTAACTCTTCCTTTTTCAGATCGTCTTCCAGCATCCCGGCACCGAAAATCGCTTCGTGATACGATTTTGCAGACGCCAAATCTGCTTCCAGCATCGACAATCGACCTGAAGCATATGCTGTCACCTTGCGGTCCTTTGGCGACTTTTTGTAGTTTGTAAGGTCTTTAATTATCTTATTTAGCAGCATCTTTTGCAGCTCTGCATATTTAAAGCTTTTATTTTGAGCCATATTTAATGTATATTTTTCTTTATTTTATAGTAACAAAAAATAATCAACAAGTTTACAAGTTTTAACATGCAACAAGTAATAACTTACTGCCTTTTCTGGAACTGCTGCCTTCTATATGTATATGTATCTTTATAAAGATGATGATGTTCGCTGGACGTTGTTGTATATCCGTGAATACGATTTAGCTTTAAAAATACATATTTTAATATCGATTTAGCTGAGCTACGCGAAGCAAATTATTTAAAAATACACGATTTTTCAAAAATTGTTCGCACTATAGTTTTATATGTGTATATATATATCAATCGTAAATTGAGTATAATTCGCGCACACACACTTTTTGCACACACTTTTATTGTTTTTAAAGTTCGTTGAAAATGGTTCAATTGTAGGCTGAAGGACCAAATGTAATTGTCTACGTTTGAAAAATATAACTTTAGAAATTTTCCGTAAGAAAGAATTCTCAAAATTAAAAACGCACCAAAATTCACTTTTAACCACTTTTCTTTGTATTTCGAATTGTAACAAGAATTTTAGTCATATGACTTTGTGTACAATAAGCTCATTAATTTTCATTATATAAATTCTATGTTTTTGTTTATAAAATGTTTGACATGTATATTTGTGGACTGTATTTGAGATCTGTTTATTTAATATTTATATGTATGTATTTTGTACTATTCAGTTCGTTTCCGAACAGTTACTTTTGTGCGATATCACACACAGGTCGGCAGGAGTCTGTGGTGGGTTGGTGAATGGTGAATGGCGATGCGTGGTGAAATGGATAATGGGGAATAGTGAGGTAGGTCGATTGTTAGAGTGTTGGTGTTGACTTGCGAATAGTGGGGAATAGTGTTGAGTGCCTGGAATATTGGTGATGAAAACTGTGAATGAACGGCAAAGCCCTGTGTAACGAAATATGAATTTTGGCTGGAGTGTTGCCTGCGAAAGTGTTTGTTTTGAGTGTGGGATAGTGGCAACACTACTTTGATCCCAATATGTTTGTTTTGAGTTGATGTGTGAATCGGTTCAGTGAGAGAAAGCTCAGGAAACGGGAGTAAGTCCCGCCTCCGTTAAAGATTGTCGTCAACGGAAACCCGTAGAGGAGAAGTTGACGGTTTGAAATCTTTTTGAACCGCTTTAGCTGAAAAGGTTTGAAAACTGTCGAGAAGTGAGGATCTCTGTGTTGAATTAATTGCTTAAGACTGATTTCAAATTGGAGTGTGGATTGCGGACTTATTCTGTGGGATTTTTTTTTTACAGAGTGAGATTTACTGAAAGGTAAAAGACCTACAGAACCAGTGGGTTTTGGTTGTAATTACCAAACCTGGTAGTCGCCTCACGGTATACCAAAGCTGCCTACAAAAAAAAACTGTGAGCTGTAAATTCGCGAAAATTCCTTATTATTGGTTAATTGGATTTTGATACGGAAGAAAACTCTGCGAGGATCAAGAAAATCTCAAATTGACTTTTGGCTGAGTAGGCTGAGCGCTCACCCAAGAAGGGAGCTGCGGCAGCAGTCCCGGGTTCACCTCCCGGCAGTGTTGACTTTTATTTTTTTTTTATTTAATTTAATTTATTGCACCACTTTGGTGATTTCCCTTTATTTTTTTTGATTTGGCCCATAAGGCATAGAATAGTGTTTTAAGATTTCGTTTAAGTACCGTAGTACGGGTATATATATCTATATATACCAATCCCGGGATATACTCATAAAGTGCGCTATTGGGCGGGGCGCGAGCTCACCAACTTAATAGAGTATAAATATTATAGTCAAATAATTTTCTTTTATACAAAAAAATAAGCCAACAGTGCGACACAGTAAACATCCGAATCAAGCACACCACCAGAATCCTGCCCGTATGCTGTGGCCACATCATCGTCAGCGGATATAATAGAAAACGGTGAGTCATTATTGTTTGATTCGAATTATTTGATTTCATATATATAAACTTTGTTAGTCGGTTGAGTTCTTGGGGGACCATTGCAAAGAAGTAGATTAGGCGCGGTATATACCGAAGAGTAATTTAATATATATAGATACATACACTCGGAAAAGTTTTAATAACAAAAATAGTTAAATAACTAGATCATAGAATAACATATAAAATTTTATAAAAGCCCCCCTCACTGAGGGGAGAATGTTTAATTAGATTTACCTTTGAGATAATTAAATGAATTATAGTATGTTTATGATATGAATATTTGTGTTTGGATTGATAGGATGACTTGCTAAGTGTGGTTAGGCATAAAGGGGTGAGTGGAAGTGATAGATGGACCGAAGGATATAGGAGATGGCAAAAGAAGGATCACTGAGGCGAGATCAGTGACATGGTAGGGTGGGTTGAGGAGATTTCTCGCGTATGCTAAGATTACACCTGATTAGCAACAAAGTCTGGCATGATTTTTTTGTTTACGGGTTATGGGGGTCAAGTCCCACGCCCATCGACGAGCAGGAGCCGGACAAGCATGCCAGCGCAACCCCGACGACCAAAAACGGCCCGTAACAACATATCGTCATCATCAGTTGACGATAATGACGAAAAAGATGACAACAAATAATCTAGCGAACTTACAAGTTCTAAATACAGTATTTATCACTTATAAGAAATACGCTTATAAGAATCTCTCGCTTAGAAGAAACTTGGACAGGAGCACCGAGTACTTTCCCATACATTATAATGTTGAATTGTGCGTATTTGGTGCGTTACAGGCCGCCTCCACCTGCAAGAATTTTCGGTATGTCGACTCAACTTAACATCAAAGACACAAATCAGTGTTAGCGTGGCTGGGCAAATAATGTTATGACATTTCATTTTGTACTCGAACCTCATCGATGGTGGATGCAGAATTTTGGGAGTTGTAAGTCACAAAAGTTTTTAAAAGTGAGGCAGTTTTAATTTTTTTGTAATTTTTATTTTTTAGTTTAAAATTATTTTATTTGCGTGTATTTTAGTTGTTTGGAACTGGATGGAAGGAACTTGAACCGAAATGAACAACATTAAACGTACATTCCACAAATGATTGATGTCAATTAAATGTAAAGAAAAACATAAAATGTTTACAAAAAGTAATGAAACGAATATACCTTAAGTGTAAAGTCTTATGATAAAAGTTCTAGAAGAATTAAATATAAGCAATTTGAGAGCGAAAAAGTAGTAAAGTTGTGTGTTTTTTTTTTAAATAAGTTTTTTCCTAGTTTTTTCCAATTTAGAAAATAAACCTAGAACATTAGTAAAAAAGCATGGAGAACGAAGACGCAATCAAAGTTATTGAGGCCCTTCAGGAGCTTGAAGAGCTTGATGAATTGAAAGAAGAAGAAGACGAAGAAGAAAAACCAAAGCATCGTTTTTGGGTGAATCCCTTTCTGATTTTAAGGGAAGTTCACGATCTTGAGCAACAGTATCAAAATTTTTGTAGAATGTCAGTCGACAAGTTTGTCGCTATTCTTACTTTGGTAGGCTCTTAAGTGTTTCTGTTAATTGAATACCTAGTTATAATTTTTTTTTTTAAGATTACAGACTGAACCTTATATAAAAAAAACAAGACACAGCGATGCGGTTTGCAATAAGTCTCAGAGTATGGCTTGCGGTGACGCTGCGTTACATTGCGACAGGTGACTCGTATAGATCGCTGGAGTTTTTGTCGAGGATATCGAGAAAATTAATTGGGAAATTTGTCCCTGATGTTCTTTCCGTTATTTTCGATGCACTTCATTGTGTGTATACGAAAGTAATTGTAAAAGTTGGTCCTTTAAAAGTTTTTAAGTAAAAATAATTTTCATTTTAGACACCTACAACAGAATATGAGTGGTTAACTATAGCGGCAGACTTTGAAAAGTATTGGGATTTCCCGCACACCATTGGGTCAATCGACGGGAAACACATACGAATAATTGCACCCACACATTCTGGCTCAGACTTCTACAATTACAAGGGTTTTTTCAGCATAGTCTTGCTAGCAGTTGTTGATACCAATAGCCGTTTTGTGTATGTTTACATTGGAGGCAATTGCCTCCGATGTCATCATATACAAAAACTTTTTTTTTTTTTATAATTTGCGCACACATCAAGGGGTTATGACTACCCTTATAATGTTATAGAACACAGTGCGAGCATTTAGGAAAATAGGAGAGGATTAGAAAGGAGACACCGATGCACTTAAGCTTTTACGAAGGAATTGCCAGAGGAACCTTGAGAAGGGCAGGAATGCGGAACTCCCTATTTTTTTATCGGAGACGATATATGTATTCGGCTTAGATAAAAATCTCATGAAAGGTTTCGGTAAATGCTCTTAGCTAAGCATCCAGCAAGAGATTTTTAACTATAGGCTGAGTCGTGCCCGTCTGACAGTCGAGATGGCATTTGGAAGACTCGCGTCTAGGTTCCGGGTATTTCATCGTCCGATCGACCTATCTTTGACAACAACGGATGCTTTGGTGAAAGCGTGTTGCGTGATTCATAATTACCTCTCAAAGTGCAAAACAAATACCGAACCAGTTGAGAAACAACAACCTTTACCGTCGACGATGACTGGACTGGCGCCGCAAGAGACACCTGGGTATAGATACGCCTCACGAATTCGTGACAACTTAATGCAGTATTGCATCACTGATGGCGATGTTCCGTATCAATGGAAAAAAATTTCAAACTAAATGTGTGTTTTAAACTAATTGTGTGTTTTAAATTAATTGTGTGTTTTAAACTAATTATGTGTTTCTGTAAAGTTTCCAATGTTGTAAATGTAATAAGAAGCTGTCATAGCACAACAGTAAATAAATGTCTCCGAATAAGATCAAAAAATGCTAGTTTTTTTCTCCAAAATGAAATGGTTTTGGACTACCCCTCACTTCTTGTTGTTTCAAAGTAAACCGAAAAAACCAAATGTACTTCCGATGTCTATACTCTTTACTGCAAACCTTTTCAGTAACTTTTCGCTTTAGTGACAAAAGATGAATTTATACATTTTGAAAGTCTTTAATGGTTTTTAAAGTTATCAAATTCCTTAAAGTAGTAAGTAGTAGTCAATTAGTTATCATAAGTATCACTGAAAATGTCAGAATTAACCATCGTAGAACGTCACTTAATTCGCCGCCACTCGAATAAGACGAAGATTGCGATGTAGAGCTCCGAGAAAACGATCTGACTAAATGAGCTAATAAAACTAGTTTGCTTTTCGGTTCTGCAAAGAAAAATATTAAGAAAAAAAGGTTTATTTCAGATTCTACTTCAGTTTTCCTTATCTTGTTGCGAATTTGATGTTTTACTCAAAATTGCAGCTATAGCGTCTTCGTATCTGGCACTTCGAGCGCTAGACGATGCAACAGATCGACGCCCTGATGACCTGCTCTGTGGTCTTGAAAATGATGAAGAAGGTGTTGTACTAGCTGCAGGAATTTCACCGACGAACGGCTCTTGAGAATTAGGTTGATCTGGTTGATCTTCACAAGCCCCTACTGCTCTCTCTAAAGTATCGTCCTTTCGAAATAAAAAATTGATGTTTTTAAAGAAAGAAAATCAGAACCAAACAACCCAAACCAATCAAAATCTTACCAGAGTAAAATTGCTCTGCGTCTTTCGCAAGACTATAACGTCTTAAAGAGTCTTCTCCTTTTTTTTCACCACATGTGCTGAGCGAAAGTTCTTAACTTTTTTCTTACAATCAGCTACTGGCTTTTGGAAATGATTGGAAATACTTTCTCACGCTTTCTTTTTAAGGTCAATCCTTTTATATAGTTCACTCTTATAGTTCCACAAGCACTCATGTTCCCGATACATATTTATCATTACTTTAACATCACATATACATAGACATTTTCCAATCAGTCATAATTAATTTTATTCAGTAAAAATAATGTTAAGAAAAACTATAAGATGAACTACCCATACCCATACGACGCGACGCTGATGAAAGGCGAAAAATTATGAGAAAAAATGACTTTTTCCACCAACACGCACCAAAAAAAGGTATGTGTCAAATTTGATGTCAAGCATCAAGCTGACTCTGTTAAAATACAGAGATTTCAGCGATTGTGACATAATATGTTTGTGATAATAAAATATTAATTGAAAACCAATCAGGATTTCGACACATACATTCATGTGAACATGAACATGAAAGAAGAAAGACATTGTGGTAATAAAACAGTTACAGTTTTTTTAGACTTTTAAAGAGCTTTCGAAACTATTGACCGTAACAAACTTATAAGAAAATTGAATAAATACGGTGTTAGTGACAATGAACTTAATTGGTTTGAATCGTACTTATCCGGACGAACTCAAAAGACTTGTGTTAATAACTCAACATCAAGTTCCGTGGAAACGCGGTTTGGAGTACCTCAAGGGACTATACTTGGTCCACTGTTGTTTTTAATCTACATCAACGACATAAGTACTGTTTTGAAAAACTCAAAGATAGCGTTATTTGCTGATGATGCACTAGTGTTTGTGAGTGGTAAAGATGTAAATGAACTTGTAACAAAGGTAACAGAAGATTTGAATGAGATCTGTGTTGGGTTAAAAGTAAATAAACTTAAAATAAATGTTAATAAGACGAAATGCATGCTTTGGACAATAAACTTTCATTTAAAAGTCACTTTACTTATATAGCTCAAAAAGTATCTAAAAAAATATCTTTCCTTAGGAGAATACGTAAAAACATAACGTTATTATGTGCAATAAATATAGATAACACAATAATTAAGCCTCATTTCGATTTTTGCTCAACAATATTGTGTCTAGGTAATAATGAACAAATTAATCGATTTCAATTGCAACAAAACAGGGCTATGCGCATCATTCTTAAATGTAGCTACTACACCTCTGTACAATGGATGTTATCGTGTCTCAAATGGATGAATATTAAACAGAGAGTAACATTCAACACATTACTCTTTGTTTACAAAATGAAGCATAAATTGTTACCGGAATATTTGACGTCAAATACCAACTATGTTAGAGATGTGCAACCATACAATCTCAGATCTAATGATGACTTCAGACTTCAACTGTATAGAGACGTGCGATCCCAAAATACAATATTTTATCGTGGACTTAAGTTATTTAATGAATTACCACAATCAATTAAAAGTGAAGTTAACTTTAATAGCTTTAAAAACAAATTAACAATGCACATAAAAAACCAAACATTGTAAATATACATACATCAAGGCTAATAGTTAATATTGTATACAAAAATAATTTTAAATTGTAATATAATAGTTAAATTTAACTAAATAAATTATACATACATACATACATAACGTCAAATGACCCGCCTCCACGTAACATTTGATGTTAAATCGAGTCGACATAACGAAAATTCTTGCAGGTGGCCTGTTATCAAAATGAGAACGTCCAAGTGGACGTTTCTGAAGAAGAATTTCTTCAGATACAAAACGGTAAGTTGGATTATAGACCAGGGTCGATAATTTTTGAGACAAAAAAAATTATAGTAGGATGAAACAAATTGGAAGAGGTAGAAAATAAACCAACAAAGAAAGGAAAAATAAATTACGGGCGATCTGTGGTCGGGAAGGGGAGGGGAAGAGCATTTAAGAGTAAAAAACGGTTAATCTCGATTTCTGGTAAAACTGGAAGTCTTAGGAGAAAAATTTAAATGGCAAAGTTGTAGGTAATAAAAAGATCTACAACTTTTGTAAAGACACTCTTTTCACATAACCTCAAAATGTATGAGAAAAATTCGAATAACTCAGTTTTTGGTTTTTTATTTTTATCTTTTGCAAAAAAACTTATTTTTTCACGAAATTAGGTGAAAACCATGTATACTTATAAAAGATCATGTTTTAATGTACAAACCATATGTTAAATAAATAAGTTGAAGTTAAAGTAAGTTGAAGTTGAAAACATATCTTTGTATGTTCCAAACATACAGTAATTTTTTCGATTTAACATATTAATATTTATTCGTCTTATATTGACTTAATATTGAAAAAGCACCCTAATTTTCAATTGAAAATTCTCATGTCAAAATTTTTTTGTTTTTTTGTTTTTTTTTTTGTTTGTTTTGTTGTTGTTTGTTTTGTAATAGTTCCTTTTTATTCTGTAATACTTTGATTAAAAGAATAAGCTACCAAAAATTTCTTTTGCATTGTTTTTTCAAATTTTTTATAAATTTTCAAAAAAAAATTTAAATTTTCATTTTGAAAAGCTCTTAGTAAAGCGTTCCGTTTAACTTCTCTAGCACTTCTGTTCCGTACATTTTGGGAACTCACTTCGGGAGTTTCAAAATCGTCTGCAGTTGCCATCAATTGATCGTTCGAAGGTTCGTCCTCATCGTTATAAAGTATTATATGGTTGTGTAAAACAACGGCCACAACAACCATTTTCATTGCAGTATCTGACCACAGCTCTGAACGGTGTTACGAAATTACATGCCGATTTTTGTATTTATTATAAGAAGGGCCGAATTAAATCCCTGACGGGTAAGAGGGTGCATATCCGAAGGGGGGAGGGTCGATGATGGTAGTGACCCTGGAGGTTAGTCCACCCATGTATCCGCTTAGAATACCCAATAGCTACTGCGACCTCCGATTTTGCGCAGCAGCCCCTAATCGTATATCACAAATTCGCCTATTTCTTATCAGATGGTCCATCTCCACCGTTGACCTGAACGATTTCTCTTAAGCCATCATGTCTATCGAGAAACACTTCCCAAATTTTCCAACTGCAGGTCAGAAGAAACTAACAACCCCGAAATAAATCTTTGTCACCGGGATGACAGTAAAAAAACCGTTTTACCACATTACAAAATAAAAAGTATCCAACTTTTATTAAAATGTCAAAAAAAAAAATACATCCAGAATTTCATTCCTTTAAAAGTTTAGGTAAAAGTA
The DNA here is from genome assembly GCA_914767635.1 of Melanostoma mellinum. NCBI lineage: Eukaryota > Metazoa > Arthropoda > Insecta > Diptera > Syrphidae > Melanostoma > Melanostoma mellinum. The sequence goes on from OU612060.1 coordinate 154,032,021, forward strand.
CATTAATAAATCAAAACCAGCAAAAAAAAAAACAAAAAAAGTGGTTCTAACTATAGTTTTCTCTTTTCATGTATATATTTGGCAGCCCTATTTTTTTTTTTTTTTTTCAACCTCGTCTCCAATAACCCAATTAAACAAATATTTTTTTTTATTTTTTGTTCTGGCAATGTTTCAGCAGCACGATAATAAAAAAAAAGGAAATAATAGGGATCACTTACTCTGATTTCTTTCTTTGGTTACTCCCAAGGTAGTGCACCACTTTGGTTCCAAATAAAAGCACGATCCACTGTAACAAGATTAAAAAAAAATATTTTTTTCCTTGGTAGGGAATGGGTACCTATGGTTATTTTTCACTATATTATTATTATTACTTTTTTTTTTTGCTTCTTTTTTTTCTTTTATTTCATTTAATAAATTAGGTTTTTTTCACTTTCTTTCTCTTTTTTTCTTCTTTAAAACAAAATTACACTTTACTTTTTTTCTATATACCAAATTCAATTTTTGATTACAAAGTTTTCTCCACAAAAAAAAAAAAACACAACGCGGGACTTCAGGAAAGAATTGTCGGGGCGGGGTTACACTGAATTTAGACTAGGATAAAAGGAAGGGGGGGATTTTGTCACGCGGGACACTTTTATTTTAAAGGGGAACGATGACCACCAAGGAAAAGAACTTCGCCAAAACCGCAAACCCGCAAACAGAAACACCAGGGATACTCCAGAAAAATTGGGATTGTTCAAACTTGTTGAATTTTGTACCCCTTTATTTTTTTCCTCTACGGGATTCTTCCTAACTCCCCCGTTTCTCCTGAGGGGCGAACTGCGCACTTCGATAGTACCAAATTCTCGTTTCCTTTATGTTTTTTTTTCTTTTTTCTTTATTTGTAGCGACACTATTAGACTAGTCTATCAGGAGCCACGGACAGTATGTTTATTAGTTTTAATTTTATTTTCTTCACTTTCTTGCTTCTAACTCCTCTTCTGGTTCTTTCCGGGAACCATTTGCCGCACTACACAACACAGCACCTCTGAATTGTTTATTGAACAGAATTTAGAAAATTAATTTTAATTATCAATTATTATTACACTACTGCCACGCACAATTTCAAGATTTTGTTTTTTTTTATTTTTCTCAAAAAAAATTCATTCTTAGTTTCAAGTCTCATTTATTGTTATTGCATTAAATCTTGAAAGTCCATACCAAACACTTTTACTTGAACTACTTGTTGTTTTGTCGCCCGCACTTGATAAAGATTACACATTGAATGCCCCGACACACAACTCGCTACCGATCATGATACCTACGATGGTCAACGGGTAGGCTTATCTCAACCAGCTGAACCGTTGCTGTATTTATGACTTGCACTGGATTAGCAAGTACATAGCACGTCACACCATCTGGCTAACGGCCACCTGTAGCAAAATCAGTGCGAATTGTGCGTCAGGCCATCCTCATCAGATCATCTACCGATGATAGTCGGACTTATATGGACAAAAAAATAGCACACTATTAAGAAAAATCATAAATTCAAAATTTTCGTTATGTGAAATGGTTGTGATGTTTTTTTCTCTTCGGATATGTAGATTTGAGAAACAAATGCAGTCTATCAAGCCTATAAAGTACCGCAATCTTGGTAAATTTCTTGCCTAAGTATACTTTAAAAACGGTGAAACATGGAGGGGGAAATTTAATGGTCTGGGGTGCGTTTTCCTGGCATGGAGTGGGACATTGGGGATTGATGTCAAAACTGATAAATTCGCTTATCTTGCCATACTGAAGAATACAATGGAACCATATTCCTTTGAGTTCATGCCAATTAAGTGGATATTCATGCATGACAATGATCCAAAACACGCATCAAATATAATAAAAGCTTGGCTCGTGGATGAACAAATCGATGTCTTAACCTGGCCAGCTCAAAGTCCCGATCCTAATCCCATAGAACACTTATGGAATGATGTTAAAGTTAAAATTGGGCAGATAAAATTCAAAAATTCAAACGATCTTTGGGCCGTAATCAAAGAAGCTTGGTACTCTATCCCACAAAGTAGATGCCAGACGTTAGTTGAAAGCTTACCATGGAGGTGCCAAGCAACTTTCAAAAATCGTGGTCAACCAACTAAGTACTAATTTGGTAATACCAAAATTTAGGTAAAAATAAATATTTTCACTAAAAATAATTTTTTTTTTTACGATTATAGGTAAGTGTGCTATTTTCTTGTCCACAAGAAATTGGATCATCACTGCAAAATATATTTTTGAAAATTGAATTGTAAAGAAATAATTCCCTATTACAAGTTATTATTAATCTTTAGAAGTCACATCATGTCATAAAATAAGAAATAAAATATTTCAGTTCAAAAGGAAAGACTAAATGCAGTTTTTATAAGAAAATGAATGAGTGTGCTATTTCTTTGTCCATAGCTGTATGTGCGTGGGCAGCGGTTATTATTTATGCATGTTGTTATCGTTTGTTATGAAGTTATATTATGTGGGTATTATTATGAGTGTAATGCATTGTTTTAAGTTTTGATCTATTATGTCCATACAGTGTGTGTTACAGGGTTATATTAGGTTATTATTATTATTATTTTTGGTGAATGTTATGTGTGTGGATTTTGTTATGAGGTAAGTATTATTATTAGGTTTAGTTAGATTATGAAGGTAAGTATTATGCAAGGTAAGTTATAGCTGTATTTTCACAGGTAAGTATTATGATAATTTTAGTATTATAAGGGGTAAGTACCTATTATGTGTGTTATTGTTTATAGGGTTTCAGGACATTATAAGGGATGGTATTATGAAAAATGTTATTATAACAGGTAAGTATTATTGAAATATTAATTGTATTATCTTTGGTGAGTATTATAAATAAATATTATAAGGTAAGTATAAGTACATATTATAAAAGCAGATATTTTGAATTATAGGGTATTTTATTATAGGATTTAGCATAATAAAAAGGTAAGTAGGTATTATAAAAGGTAAGTATTATAGAGGTCAGGTATTATGTATTGTGTTATGTTATGTTTGGTTATAAATTTGATATTTTATGTGTTATAAGTTATCTGTGCTGTGCTGGGTCTTATGCTGCTCCCCACAATATCCACTATTTCCATGAAAAAAGAATGTGCATGGCTTTTTACGAAATTGAATCTGTCACCGACAGGCAAAAAACTTTCCTGCTTGGCCAACATCCAAACAGTAAAATATAGCTTCGTCTCTAAATCTGTTTTTCCTGCAACGGTTTCAACTTTCCTCAAAAAATCCTGTTATAGAAATATTTGTATTTTAGCTTAATTTTTTTTTTCTTAGGAAACTTACACTAAAAAATTCTCGACTTATCGGAAATGTTGTCGAAATTCTTCGTCGGAATAAGCTGGAATTGTTTCCTCATAGAAGTTTGGTTTCCTAGTGGCTTCATCCTGCAGGCCAAACATTTCGGGATCGCTCAATGACAGTGAAGACACCATCAAACCATTTTCTACATATACTGCTACTTGGCCTGTCGTACAGAAAAAAGCAGTCAAAAAATAAGAACGACTAATTCACTCAATCTTACTCATTATTTCGTTTTCAAAATCCAGATATTAACTCTTGTTTATTTTAATTTTACGTTTCAGCCGCGTAAACACAAGTAAAACCGACAAATGACCTGCTTTGACTTAAGAAAAAAACTGGACGTTTTTCGCTGAATAGCGTTCTTGAACTGACAGTAGTAGTTTCGAAATTTAGAAGTTGCAAAGAACGCGAGCACTACATTTGTTATTTGTTGTGTTTATACATACTCTTTCTGTTTTCGTTGGGTCTGGGCAGGCGCGGATCCAGAATTTTTTTCTGGGGGGGGGTCACGGGATAAAAAAAATCAAATATAACAAAAATAAACTGTTGTTTATATTAAATTATAAATCTATATATATATATATATATATATATATATATATATATATATATATATTTACTTTCTTTTATATATATATATATATATATATATATATATATATATATATATATATATAAAAGAAAGTCGTGTTAGTTACACTATCCATAACTCCAGAACGGCTGAACCGATTTGACTGAAAATTGTTGGGGAGGGAGCTTAGGACCAGAAGACGGACATAGGATACTTTTTATTCCTATATTCTTATGGAAACGACATCAATGCAATGCGTTAGCTCTCTTTATATACAAAACACTGTTCTTTTTAAAAAAAAAAAGTTGAATTATATTGACAAATAAACAGCCTTCTTCAATTTTTTACAGGCGGGGCAAATAGTGAAAAATGCCGCCCCACCAATTTATATTTTCTTTTACCTTTATAATCCTTATTATTTCAGCTATCAGTTCTTCACTAATTGACTGACAACTGGACACAAGCCTTTCAGAAAAAACGCTTAAACCGCTCTTTTTCTGTTTTAATCCTATTTATTTACAGATATGTAGAATATATATTTTATACACAGTACAGGATAGGACTTAAAATAAAAAGGTTTATAATAAAGACAAAATCAAATTTACTATTATATTTATCATTTGCAATTACAATTTTACTCTTCGAGCTTTTTGTTCAGCAAATAAATCTATGACCTTATCATAATTTAATTCGTGTGCGATTTGATTTTCTATCGCTAAGATTGCTAGACTGGATAAACGTTCCTGGCTCATAGATGATCGCAAATAATTTTTAATTAGTTTTAGTTTGCTAAGACTTCGCTCACAGCTTGCGGATGTAGTGGGAAGCGTAGAGCAAATTCGCAAGGCAACACAAATATTTGGAAAAGCATCCTGTAAATCATGCGCATAGATCTGTTGCAAGAGATAGAAACCGCTAGCTTTTTCAATGTCACCAGCTTGCAAAATGCAAATGCACAAAGCTTGCTCTTTAAAAACGTAAAGTTCCAGACAGAATTTAACGGTGCTCACATCTCGCTCATATTTTTTAGCCAGATCCGTTCCATATTTTTGCAGTTCTACAATTGACATTTTCAAAATATCATAGCCATTAAGAAAATCGAAGTTCATATTCAGTATGGTAGCACAATCGAACCTCTTTTTAATTTCTGATATGATTCGATCAAATACCATCATTATTTCTTTAGAAAAGAGTTGAACAGGTTTGAGTGTTTGTATATATATATCGAAATGTTTTTTATGTTTCGGAATTCGTTTGTTTTGCAAGATAGGGTCAACACCACTTTTTTCAGCCTCATTTATCCAATACTCCATTGGATTTTGTCTCATTTTTTGTAAAGTTTTGAGCAGACCATCCATTAGAGCGAAATTAGTGCAAGGATTATATCTTCTTTCTGAATCTCAATATTCACTCGATTGATTTCGCGGAGAATATTCGGCCAAATAGTTAAATTGAAAATAAATTTAAAATTCTTTATAGCTGTCAAGATATTACCTGCCTCGTAATTAGTTTCTGGAGCATGAGAAATTTGCTTAACTTCTTCTAAGGCTTCCGCTATTTCTGGCAAATTATTCAATAGAGCATTCACAAAAAACATGTTTCGCCGACCATCTCGTCTGACTACTCCCTTTTAAATTTGCCTTAACATTTTTTTTCACAATGTCCCACCTAGTAGTGGAGCCAACAAAAAAGAAATATACTTTTTGAACCAGTCCAAATAGGTTAATAGCTTCCTGGCATAATGAGGCAGAATGAGCACCTACAAGATTTAAGGAGTGAGCCAAGCACGGTACGAACTGGGCCAGTTCATTTCTTTCTGCAATCCTGGCTTGTACTCCTTTATGGATGCCGGCCATATTGGACCCATTGTCATAAGATTGGCCATGACATTGTCCAATATCTAAATCATTTACAGCCAATTTGTCTAGAATCTGTTGACAAATGTCCTATCCTGTCTTTCCAGCAACTTCTATGAAATCAATGAAATTTTCTTTTATTTCACACACATCGAAAGTTCTTTTTACATATCGAATAACCTAGCTCATTTGTTCTGTATGGGATACATCTGGAGTGCAGTCGAACACTATCGTGTAGTATTTAGCTTCTTTGATTTCATTTAAAATGCTATTTCTAACTGCCATTATGTCAATTATTTCATTTTGAATTGTCTTTCATAAATATGATACTTGTCCCTTTTTTAAGTGTTTTAATTGAAACTTAAGAGTTGAACTATGTTTGGCGAGCAGAGAGATCAAGTTCAAGAAGTTACCTTGATTAGGCTGAGGACATTGTGTGATGAGATGAGCACAATTAGATGATCGACAAGAAAGTACAAAAACTTATAATGATAGTAAAATGCGATCTGTCCACTTTGACTTTTGACTGTGCTTCCCTTCGCTCGCAACCACAGTGGCTGTTTTGAAACCGAAAAGAAAAAAAGTTGTCCTATTCTCGGTCGCAGCAACCGATGCTGCTTTGAAACCGAAAGGTAGACAAATTGTCCACTTCTCGGAATTTCGAACTTGTTTTTGCCGCCCCCTAAACTTGCCGCCCGGGGCAAGTGCCCCGGTCTGCCCCCCCCCCCCCCTAGATCCGGGCTGCAAATAAACTGGATTTTTGTGTGAAATCAATATTAAAAAAATAAAATATAGTCTATTAAATAAAGCCATTGCCTATTTAATAAAGTGAAGTGCATTTGGCAGTGCATCTCGAGAATGGTTAGCGAGTATATTTCTCGGCTTCGCATGCTATGCAACGTACTGAAACACCTCCAGCAACTACATTGACCAATTTCTGTGCGATCTGCCAAAGCGATCCGTTTGCACGAACTTTGCTTTACTCGGAGATTCCACGTTATTATACTTGGAATGCTTCATCGAAAAAATTTCAAAGACTGAAACAAGGCAATGCGGTCCCTGGGTATCCGGATGTGCTTTATACTGATGCTCGGTTAGTTTCCGTTTTTCAAGTTTACAAAAATTAGATTTTGTTCGGTTATTTTTTTTTTTATTTTCAGTTTCAGCTTCGATTGGCTTAGCTCTTTTTTTTGAAATGTGGGCTGTTTTTGGGGGGGGTCATGACCCCTGTGACCCCCCCCTTGAATCCGCGCCTGGGTCTGGGCCGGATTCTGTAACGTTTTAGACGACTATCGTCTGAGTTATAGGCAGAAAAAATGTGTTTAAGACCCTGAAAAATTTGCAAAACTTGTAAGACGATAGTAAAATAGCTTTCCACCAGCCACTGAAAGCAAGTTTATATGAAACAATATTTTGACGAGGCAATCTACGATAGACGATTAAACGATAACCGTCTGAAAAGTTACGGAATCAGGGCCCTGAAAATGTCGCGAAATAATATTTCACTAAGAACGAAATTGATTATTTAAAAAAAAATTAAATCGGAAAGAGATCGAATAGAAATTTGTGAGAAATATAAAATTGCTAAAAGCAGCAGGTTTGAAGCTGTGAAAAATATGATTTTATTTTTCATACAAAAAATCTGTTTCCTGAGTATATCCGCTTAAGACGACCACTTTAAAATTTTCAAAAAATTTCTCATATCAATCGAAACAGACGTCTGGAAAACTTCAATAACGCAGCCATTTTGTTGGTCATCGAAAAGATAAAACTTTTTTTGAATACTTGCTGTCAAGTAAACTAACTAACATTTCTCTTTATTTTGGAAATGATTGGGTTGTTTTATTTACTCTTAAAAAAAAGTCCAAAAAAACATGTTTTTCGCTCCTTATGTGGTCTCCCGCCCCTTAAGAAACTTGTTTCCTATATCCGTTCTAAGGATATAAGAAAAGTTCGCTCATAAGAAACAATTATTACTGTCCAATTTTTTAATTTCTTATAAGCGTTTTAAACTGTAATTTATTTCTTCACTGATATTCAATTACTTTCTTTTTTCTTTTCAATTTTAATAATCACGAAACAAATTTCACATCAATCATAAATTTTTTTCCTTTTGACGTTTGACACAACAGATGTTTTTGCGTGCGTGCGGCACCGTTTCCAAGCTCTAACTGACAGCTCGGTTAAATACACCCGTTCTTATGGTGACCCATAAGTACCGCGAGCAACGCGCCGAGTAGCCGAACTTCTATTTTGCCGCACCACTCACGCGGTGACATTAGCTGTTAGAAGCGGCAGCTCTGGTTACCATAGTGTTCGTTGTGTGTCATAGTACTCCTAGAATTTTCTTTATATTTTTCAATTTCTACTGTGATTTATATGTGATGTCTTATAGTTTATTTGTGTGCTTTTAAGTCCATATTCTTAGTTTACAACATTGTGCAGTGAAGATGTGTTTAATTTCTTAATTTCTGCCAATAAATTGTGTTTAGTTTTGGTAAGCGGTGTATTTCTCTCGTTCATAAAAAAAATCCGTAACCTTAAGCGCCGGCGTAGTTGGTTAGAGCGAAGATAGTTGTGTCAAGCATCTTATAGGTACTAATCTCATACTTTGCCAGCAAACTTTTTGTTTTCTTTAATTACAACTAAACTTTTCTTCTCAATCTCTTTTTCCGTTTTCTTTTCCTTTTTTTACTTTTATTTAAATTTTTTTAATTAAAACAGAATGTTCAGCGGTGAAATGTCTGGCTTCTTCCCCTAATGCATGCTTCTTCGCATGTTACGGCCCTTGGGGGAAGCTTTACCATGCTAAATGCGTTGGGTTAACCACTTATTTTATAGAAAAGGTTGACGCATCAAAAATTGCAGTCTGGTTTTGTCCTGATTGTAAAAAAATCTCTCTATCCCAAATTGATTTTAAAATGTCGTCATTCAAGACTGATATAGCCAAAATCAAGAAAGGATTAGATGAACTCTGTAATAATTTTAATGATGCGGTTTCAAACCTTAATAACTTTTCAGCCCCCAAGTTTTTGGTTGACATATCAACCTCAACTGATGATTTGGAAGAGCCGCATACTCCTCTGCCTAATGTTTCATCAAAAACAATCGATTTATTAGTGCAATATATTTCAGATATTTCTAAACTTAATAAGTCTAAAAAGAAAAAGCAAGATACTCACTCTTCCGAAAAACGTTTATGTCTTAGGAGCTGTATTGGTCCTACAAATAATAACCATGAAACGACAACTGTCGATTTAGCTGTTGTTTCTAGCAGGCCTTCTAGTGTTGATAATCAAATTACCGAACTACCTCATATCCCCAAACATGTCGAATCAGTTCCCGAAACCATCAATGTGAATTATCCTCCAACTGAACCAATTCCAATTCCCAAGTAAAATCAGTTCCCAAGCCTAAACAAATTTTCCTATTCCGTCTCAAACCTGATTTAGCATCCAATGACATTATCTCCCATCTAACTTTGAACCACAACATACCTAATGACTTAATTAATAGATGTACCAAAATAAGTAAACCTAACAGTTTTGTTTCGTCCTTTAAAATTGTTGTTCCTCCGTCAAAATTTGATTATCTTTGCAGCCCTAATTTCTGGCCTTAAGGAACTCTTTTTAAAGAGTTTGTTGGTTCTTCCAAGAAGAAACATATTGAAAATAGTACCGTTAGTAATGTTTCAAAAAACTAATTAGACTTCCCTATTTTACCAGAATGTAAGGGAGCTTAGAAGTAAAACTGATATTTTATTCACTTTCAAGTTTTTGCCCATGATATTTTTGTTCTTACAGAAACCTGGCTTCATTCCGGCATTCTGGATACAGAACTTTTTAACTCAGAATTTCAAGTATTTAGAAAGGACCGCCGTTCTCATGTGGACGCAGACGTAAGAGGGGGTGTTCTCATAGCTTGTCGCAATAGCTTTTTGTCGTCTAATATCACTTTTTATTTTAATTTAACAATAGATCTAATTTGCATTGAAGTTACCTTTGAGTCTAAGACAGTATATGTGATGGCACATACATTCCCCCAAAAAGTTCTGCCCCTGCCTATAATGAAGTGGCTTTAGTGTTAGATTATTTAAACAATCTTTCTTTTTTAGATATAAATATTTTATTGCTGGGTGACTTTAATCTATCTTATACATGTAAATTGGTCTCCTTCAATTGACTGTGCATTTCAGAATGCTTCCTTGACATCCTTTCAACAAAAGCTTATCTAATTAGACTATCTAATTTCTACTGACTTATTACAACAAGTGAGCTGTATTAAAAACTCTTTAAATCGAAATCTCGATTTAGTCTTTACCTCTGACGCTGTTAGTACTGTCATTCTTAAATCTAATTCCGGCATTACTAATGTAGATGACTATCACCCTCCTCTTAACATTTTCCTTGACTTATAAGCGGTCACATTCATAATTATAGTAATTCTTATGACTGCTCGCATATATTTGACTAATCTTTTATTTATATTATATTTATTTATTAAATAAATATGTTTGACTATCGAAAGACTAACTTTCAAACGCTTTCTGATGAACTAAGTAGATCTAATATTAAAATGTTTCAGCTTTCACATTGACGAAGCAGTTAGACATTTTTTTTTTATTTTATCCTTAGCAACTGCTTAAACAAAGCTATACCCATCAAAATTTCAAAGAATGTGAGCTCTAATCACCCTTGGTACACTAACTTATTTATTAGATTTCACTAATACTCGTTTCAACCTGATATTGATTAATACTAGTATTAGCACCTTATCCACCCTTACGCCCGGTCGAGCGAATCCTTATTTATAAAACATTTTCCAACCCGTATTAGTTCCGAGACGACTGGCTTATGAAAAATTTTTAATCAAATTATGACCCATCTATAGCTCTGGTTACAATAAACGTAAACAATTTCGAGCTGATTTCATTTTGACTTTATTTTTTGTTGTTGTTGGCGGATATTTTTGTAGGTACTATGGACAAACAAGAAAGAAAAAAGATCCGAAAATTGGGATAGTTCTCAAAAGGTAAACCAGTATATTTAGTTTCCGCATTGCTAAGGATAAAAGTAAATTTATTTGTTTTCATTTAACATACATAATATGTAGATACTACTCCGCCAGCTAGTAGAGGAAAAAATAGAAATTGTGGAGAACAAAAGTGTGGACAAGAATACCACAAAGTCAAAGAGGGGAAGCCTGGGCTGAAATTTTGATAAAGTAAGTATACCTCAATAAGTAATATACAATTTAAAATTTACTTTTGATTCTTATAGTTTCAATAAAGTAGGCCAAATCCAGAGGGACCTTCATGAATTGCAAACGCAATGGAAGGCAATAAAGATGAAGGCAAAAGCCAACCAGAGTGCCTACAAAAGAAGCCGAGATGAGACAGGAGGAGGACCATCGCCGAAGTCCCCAGATTCGGAAGTGGAAAGACTAATTTCACTCATCCCCCACGGATTCGAAGTGAATAAGAATCAGTTCGACTGCGATTTTTCGGATTCAATGGTTTGTAATAGTTATAGCTATAGTTTCGAATAATAAAAGTAAAACTAATTTTGCTTTTTTATAAACAGGTTCAAAAGGAAAACGTTTCCCCCGTCAAAATCACAGACAACGTCGAAGCCAGTACTTCGAGAACCCCTTTGGTAAATGTTTTGCACAAAAAAAATTTTGCCAAATAAAAAAAAACTTTCTATTTTTTTCTAGTTAAATATATCACAGGATTATGTTGAGGTTGAGTTTTTGGAACAGGACATTCCTGGCAGTTTTTCTCCACCGTCCCATCCAACTCCAATAAAAGAAAAAAACAACCTAAGAAGGTAAGGTGTATGTTAATACGAGTTCCATTTTTTTTAACTAAAAAATTTGGTTGTGCTTTTTAGGTAAAAGAGATAAAATACGAGGAGTTGAAACTTAAATTATTTGAAGCTTTCATGGAAAGCAAAAATATAGAAAACAAAAAATACATGGAAGAAGAGCATCTGCTGAAGATGAGGCTGCTACATGAGCAACTAAAACAGGTGGAGCAAGAAAGGAAGCAAAGTGCTAAGCTTCATCAATAATTGAAAGTGAAACACGTATCTGACTGAAAACAAGTATTTTTTATAAATTTGTTTCTGTTTTTTTTTTACGAAATTGAATTTTGTTGTTAATGTGATGATTGAATTTTTTGATTTTTTTTTTTTGCTTTTTCTTACCAACTGTTATTCTATTTTCATAAGGTTAAGGATTTTAGATTTAAGTTTTGAATAAAAAAAATAATGAATTGAAAGCAAAGGTATTTGTGTGAGTTTGTATATATATCATCCAATGTTGGCATTCGAACCACGGTTAACAGGCAGACATGACACCAGTACTCGCCACGGTACCACATTTCGTGTGGAGGCTGGAGTCAAAAGAAAAATGCAAAAGTTTCAGGAGTTTCAGGAGGTAAATCAGGTTAAAATTATTAATAGTAACCCTTTTGGACCATTGCAAATGTCAGAAAGGTACACAATAGGTTTTTCCAGCATAACGCCATATAACTTCGATCGTAAAAAACCGACCTGCTTTTTCTCAATGAATTTTTCAAAGCGCCCCTAAACAAACACAAGTGTGTTTATGGTCTTATTGTACTGCTATTAGCTGGTCACACCAAAATGTAACTAGGCATGCATCTAGAATTGCTTACATTTTTTCATACCGTGTTTTTAAAGGCGCCCTTAAATGTTTTTTTTTATTATAGCTACTGTTCTTCGCTTGAAAATATCTAAATTTGAACGTGTAGTTGCAGTGAACAGACGTATTCACGCGAATTTTTTATTTTCAGAACACAAACCCATACTCCCCCTGCCAAATTTTTTTCCGCTTCGCTTTTAGCTCCCTTTTCTGTACTTAAGGCTACTATGAATGATAAGCGTGGGAGTTTCTTAGATGTCATTAAGCCAATAATTCCTTTAGTCATATCGCAAAGGACTGTAAACATAGATGAGCAAGATGATGCAAATTTCTACATTTGGCGCAATGTCACTAGCTAATTTGGCCCTATGGCACTTCTACAAAGCGTCATTATACCAAACCCTAATGTTTGGCCCAATGTCACTTTGCAAAATTGTGCCAAATTTCTAGATTTGGCATAATGTCGCTTGGCACAATGTCATGGCACCCACAGAGTGTAAGGAAAGATGCCAGAATCTGGGCACTTTGTCTTTTTTCAAAATACCAGACAATCACCAGAAACCAATTTGGTTGAAACATGCGAATGTGTCAAATCCAAACGATCTGCCAAATACTGCTTTCATATGAGAAGCACATTTTTATGAAAGCCAACTGAAAGTACATGGTACTATAAAGCGGCTTACCAATATCACATGCTTTAATATGTGACTGCACAGAGTACAATGTTGATGCGACATGCGAGTTCATAATGAACGCATTTCAATTTGCGATGCAACCAAATCCAATGGTTGCATCTGCAACTCTTTCTGAGCCTCATGAACCAGAAGATCCAATACCTTATTCTACAAAGCATCTGGAAACCGAATCAAAAACTGAGCCATCGCCGCGTTTCAAGCCCCGATGCTTATTCCCGGGCAGAACGCCAAATAAAATAAACGTTCACAATGCCGGTTAAATATAATATAACACCCAGATACAACCTAAGAAAAGGTTTGAATGTTCAGACGAAAGAATCTAGGGTGGAAGTGCGAAATTTTATTATGACGCAGTGCTTCCGTGTGGGACATGCTCCGTGGAAGCCAAAAGAAAAAAAGTTTTTTATAAAACTCCATTACAGGTCACCAACGTGCTACCGGTACTTAATAAAATTGGGATTCAAAATGCCTTCAGTGAGTTGGAAGTTGGAACTCAGAAAGGCGATTACATACCGGTATAAGCGAAGACATTATGGCTATGATTGCGGAAAGAGCAAAAAGCATGACCGCTATGATTAAAAAATGCATTCTTCTTTTCGATGAAATGGGCGTTAAAAAAAGCATTGGAGTTGGAGTACAACAGCAAGGATGATGAACTTGTTGGATTAACAGACTTCGGGAAATTTGGAGTCTTCAATAAAATAACGAATGAAGTCATGGTCTTCATTTTAAGAGGACTGAATAAAAACTGTAAGCAAACAATCGCTTTCTATGTTGGCTCAACAAGTTGAGATATCCTTTCAAAAATGGTGGTCGATGCTGTTTGCAGAAACAGCAAAAACAGGGCTGACAGTTGTGGCAGCGAGCTCTGATCAAGGATCAAATAATGTACGAGCATAGAGCATATTGCGATCGACACCAGATTTGACTTATGCAGTCATAAACGATCAACGAATATTTTTGCTCCATAACTACCCACATTTGTTCAAGAGTGTGCGCAACATTTTACTATCTCACAAAATAATAAAAGATGATAAAATTGTTGACTGGGACATAATAAAAAAAAGTTTACGTAGAAGACAGCAAAGGAAGCGTCCAAGTCTGTTATAAACTTACAAAAGCCCATATTCAATCTATCAATAAAAGCAAAATGTATGTAAAGTAGGCCACTGAAATATTCAGTTTTAATGTCTACACTGGAATTATGTGTGCATTACAATTTATTGAATTGCTTCAAAACGGAGAAGGAAAAAGAAGTTGCGCTGTCAACGGCCGATTTCATATTGAAAATGAAAATACAGGACAGCTCTATTCGAAAAATCCTAATCAGCAAGTAGTACCGGATACCACAGACCTTTTGAGTTTTTACTTGAAGACTGGATTTCAAAATGGAAGTCTTCCAGTAAGATAACTATTCCCCCATGTTTCAAAGGATTTAGACTCTAGAGAAACGCTGTTGGGGATTGTTGAGCTGTGGGAGCACATAAAAAGCGATATGCATTGACGAAAATGCGATCAAACAGAGGTTCTCATGAACAGAACCCATCACCCATCAGTCATGTGATTTATAAGAAATCTCAAGCTTTGAATTTTCTCACATTTACACCCAGCAGATCATTCCGGTTATGAAGATGCTAACGCGGAGACTTTACTGGAAGGTGCTAGGTGCTGAACAAACGTCGACACAGAAATCGAAAAAAATGAGCGAAAGGAATTTATATCGGACAATTTACTGGAAGGCCAATTTTACAATGAAGGAGACCTAGAAAATGTTTCGGATCACGATGAAGACAACACAACAGAAGAGGAACAGGACGATAAAATGAGCGACGAAAGCATACAACGGAACATTGTATGCTCAAAAGAAATTCGGAAAGCAGCAGCAGTGTATTACGCAGTATTCCCTGCAAACAAATTGAAACAAAAGCTCAACTGCGAAGATTGCTCAAAATACATGAAGGACACATCACAACTTATCAGAGATGATGGTATACTCATAGAATTGAGAGCATATATGAGTAGCAACATAGCTTCGGAGTATGGTTCCCTCAAAGTTCCTTCGGAATCGTTCCTAAGAACAACTAAAAAAATTCAAAAGCTCTTTGAGGCATGATTTTTAAGGAAAATATTAGGAAAGAAGTTCATTGCGTCATGGGTTACTGACATTGCTAAGATAAAAAGCATAACTTCATAAATAAAATGTCCCATACGTGAGCATAAGGAAAATATAATAAAATTTTTGCTGATCGGGATGATGACATTCGCAATAAGAAAACAAATAAAGATATATGTAAATAAATAAAATAAATAAATACATATATCAACCACAAAGTACTCAACGATTTGAAGGATATTGAAGAATGCTGATTGAGAGCCAGGTTCACTCCGAACTGTAGTATACTTAATACCTGTGTTATTTAGTCAAAGCCCAGAGGTTCACCCCGAACCGTAGTGCGCACCTTAATATATCTGTAATAAGTAAGTTTCTTCTAGATGTAAGTTAAGGCCCAAGTTCACCCGAGCTTTAGTACCCACATAACTAAGTATAAGTAAGCAAATGTACACTATTTTAAATAATTCTTATTTTTTAAGTAAACGTGCAATACTTATACACTCATTTTTTCATTTCCTTACATACCTACACACATTCATAAATACATCATACATACATCATACATATAACTATATAGACACATATAAATAGAATATACTAGTATAAGTTATTTAATCTTCTTTGTTGTTCTTTTATTCGTTGCATAATAAATGACATAATTATTAGACTACATAGTGATCTCGCCATCTCATACTTCTGGCTGAATAATTTTTGTCTTACGGGATGTTTGGTCACTCTGATTTGTCTGACTGATTGAATATAACTTTTAAACAAATACGTCAATAGCATATTCAAAAATCAGTCGTGTAAAAATAAGTAAAGTTCAATAATTTTTTGGGTAGCTTTAAAGCGTCTGACAAAGCTCTGGTCAATCAAAAGTGTCTGACACCTATAATATTACTTTAAAATAATATTCTTCATGATATATATAAAAATCAGCCATGTGAATTTAAGTAAGATAACTCTCATTTTTAGTTACCTTTCTCATCTGGTACCTGCCCAGCGCCCCTGTTCTGTAACTATCGCCTCGATAAAAGCAGGCGATAAACGCTGGAAAATGGAACGAAATGCTATTAAATTCATAGAATTTTGTTCCATTTTCCATCGTTTATCGCCAAGGCGATAGTTACAGAACAGGGGCACAGGTGTCACTTGTTCAAGTTCCACAAGCGCGTAGGTATTCAAGGCACACGATATACGCTACTGAAAACTTAAGGTTTTATTCGTGTGAAAATAAGTTATGTCTTATCGCTCTGGGATTTTACTCTAATAATCAAAGTATTCAATAAGGTTTGGTTTGTTGATTTGAAGTTCCAAGTACTTTCTCGCAATCAGGGCATTGTAAAAATTATAGCGGTTACGTTGTTTGTAAAAGTGGTGTCTCCAACTTCCGTCCTATTGCTAAACTCTCCTCTATTCCTAAGCTTTTTGAAAGCATTGTCTATGACTCGTTATACTTTCATTGTAAGTCTATTGTTTCCCCACTGCAGCATGGTTTTCTAAAGGGAAGATCTACCACGACTAACTTAACCCAATTTGTTTCTACGACGCTCTGTGCTCTTGAACATGGCTACGAGGTTGACGTAATCACTACGGACTTCTCGAAAGCTTTAGATAAAATCTCACACCATATAATTTATCTGAAGTTAGGTGCTTTTGGATTTCCCCCACATTTTATCCAATGGGTGAAATCCTATTTAGAACACCGCATCTATAAGGTATTGTTTAGAAGTTTCTTATCTATTCCCATTTCTGCCTCCTCCGGTGTGCCTCAAGGTAGCCATCTCGGTCCTCTCCTTTTTGTCCTTGCTATCAACGATGTCCACATGATTATTTCACACTCAAATCTCTCAATCTATGCAGATGATATAAAAATTATGAAGTCAATATCGACACCTCGTGATAATTCTTTACTTCAACATGACTTAGATTCTTTTCTTAATTGGTGTCATAAGAATCTGCTTGATCTTAATGTGAGTAAATGTCAATTCATTACTTTTTCACGAAAACGAATACCTACTCTCCCTCGGACTTATGACTTTTGTGGGGTTCCCGTTCCAGTTGTTTCTTCTATTCGAGACCTTGGAGTTTATTGTGATAAAGAGCTCAACTTTCGTTTCCATATAGACCAAATTATCGCTAAGGCGAACTCTTCCCTTGGTTTCATAAAACGGTGGTCTAAGGAATTTTCCAATCCTTATGTAACCAAATCACTATACATAACTTTTGTCAGACCTATCCTAGAGTACGCATCTCAGGTTTGGTCCCCCTATCAAATCACTCAGTCACATAGAATTGAAGCCGTCCAACGTAGATTCCTTCGCTTTGCCTTACGCCATCTACCGTGGTCAAACCCTCTCATCCTACCTCCATATTACGAAGATCGTTTACAACTTATTCAATTACAAAGCCTCGCCAAACGTCGTGCAATTGCTGACATACTTTTTGTACACCAAATAATGACTGGTGCAATTGAATCTCCCGCTCTCCTTGAAAATTTCTACCTTAATACCAATCCTCGTAGTCTACGGTCCATCCCATTTTACAACCTTCCCACTCACCGCACTAACTATGGCCATTTTAACCCCATTACTCGAATGTTGCGCTTAGCCAATGGTGCACAAGATATTCTTGATTTCAACGCAAGCTTACCATCTCTTAGAAAAAAATTATCCTCTAATCATTTTCAACCTCCTAATTAAATTTCCCTTAGCTTCTCTATTATATTAACTTTAATTTAATTAATATTTATTGTAAATAGTATTTAGTACTTAAGAAATTAATTTTTGTAAATATTTAAGTTTTCTTTTTATTTGTATTTATGTTGCTTGAACTAAGCCAGATGAAAATTAAAATTAAATGAATCGATTGCCTTGGGTGGTATCTTAAAATATAAACAAATATTTACAATAGGGGTATTCATGCATCAGCGTAAAACCCTCGTAAACCGTGTAGTCTGTGTAAGTTTACCAGATGGTAAAAGAACTGTCAAATTTTGTATGGAAAATGTTTTACACAAATTTGGTAACACTACGCAACGAATTCACTGCGGAAACGAGATGGTAAAACGTGTAAGACTACACAAAAGTCTTTTTTGACATTTCGAAAGAAACGTTTCAGTGTGGCAGTCAAATTGAAGTGGATAATTTTCATCAAACATTAAATAAAAAAAGTTACAAATAAATATGGAAATAAGCGGAGTAAGTAATTAAAAACAGTTTTGAATAAAGCATAAAATAATTATTTAATTCCAGAATGAAGAAAACAAAATACTGAAACGCCGCCGTCGGATTCGGTCACCTCATCGCTGGAATCAGGAAGAGACTCGATCACTTTTAGAGGCTATATCAGAGGACGTGAAAGAGGATCCTGAGCTATTTGAGGTAAAAATTATTTGTACCAGTAGGTTTGTAACACGTCCAGCCCGGTCTCATTACCCATTCCTTTGGAGGTTCTATATAATTTTACAACAAAGACTCAATGAAAACTCTATAAGGTGCCGATTGCCTATTTCTATAAAGTGTTCTTCAATGTTCTTACCTTTCAATGGGGGTAGTTTCAGTTCAGTGCGGTTGCGGTTTGTTGTTATTTTTTTTGTATTGGAGTTGTCGCACAGATAGACTAGGTGGAACAGGAGAACCTGCCTCTTGCAGCAGAAGCTTGCATGTGCTCTGTTAACACTACAACTTCAACAATTAGCAATGAAAGCGAATCCTTTTGTTGCAACTAAGTTGTTTGTTCACTCTCTTTTTGTGCGTGCTAGTATCCCTATACCTACTGTGACGATGCGTCACATTTATATTTTCATTTGCCACCGCCGAATTGCCGAAACCTCACCCTACAACCAGATAATCACAAAGGCCACACGCAAGACATGGGCACATAGGAATAAATTACGCAGCCAAGTGGAATCATACACCGCATCACAACAAACACCGAAAACCCATTGTATGTGCATATACATTATTCGGTTGGTGCACATCACGACTGCGGCTCCATGCAAAAATTAATTCAACCCAACAGCGACAAGCACTCTGCCATCTGCGATGGAATTAATTTTTTTCATGTGCGGTGGTAGGTAGACAACGATAGGTAAGCGTGTGGTTGGGTGAAACAATGTGAAGATTTCGTTTATTCCGTATACCTCACACTCACTTGTGGGGCAAAATATTATAAGTGCAAGTGAAATTTGTCGAAAAATTCAGAGAAGCAATTACCATTATTAATTGCGGGAATACCTCTTTAATAATATTGTTTTCGGTTCTCTATCCCTGCTGCGTACCTTGGAGTTATTCGACGGTGACCATTCCGGTCTCTCAAATAATTCCCACTTATTTTGTTGAATTTGTCAACGGTGACCATCATACGGGTCTCATTGGTAAATTCCTATTTTCTCCTCGCCAAATTCGAATTTCACAGCGGTGACCACTCTGGTCTCATTGTTGAAATTCTTGGCCAAATTTGAATTTCTCAAACGGTGACCATTCGGGTCTCTTTGGACTAATTCACCATCTGTGGTTTTTACGATAGCCACTCCGACCCCCTGTCCATTTCAAGAAGCGGTGCGCCATAATCTGGGCATCGTTCCTAATATTTATACTTATTTATTTCCAGGAGCGGATCCAGTCTTAAGTAGCTAAACAAGGCCATACCATCCCAAGACGACTACACCGACCTCCATCGATCTAGAAGGAAAGCCAGAGGCCGTACTCGGAGTAATTGTCGCCCCTACCGTGCCAGCAGTTAAGCGATTGCATTTTCCGCCCGACAGCGTCGACAACAACACTTGTAAAGCTTTGTTAATTACTCAGTTATTAAAAGAAAACCATTATAATTCGTATTTACCGTGTTTCGCCTATTTATTTAGAAGTTGGATTGAAGCAGCCCGAGTCTTCGAGCTTCCTCGGGGAAAAACCCTGGGTCCGCTGAGTTTTACCCCAGCCACGGACAAAGAAGCCTCACAAATTGGCGCCCGAGCAGGGACCTTGCTGAAAGCTCAACTACCGACCGCCTGTTACCTGGAACTACAGCATTGTCCACCGACCGCATCCGACCGCTGCCGACCGACCGACGTCCAACATGGCGAATCACGAAAACCAGCCCGAAATGTCCGAGCAGACCTCCGAACACTCCGATGAGTTCAACCCGTACGAGAACCTAGGATTCATATACTTTTTAAAGAAGCCAGAGCTCATCGAGACGCTTAGTCTGCGAGGGCTGAACACCGCCGGCACCGTACGTGACTTACGCCAGAGACT
The DNA here is from genome assembly GCA_914767635.1 of Melanostoma mellinum. Taxonomy (NCBI): domain Eukaryota; kingdom Metazoa; phylum Arthropoda; class Insecta; order Diptera; family Syrphidae; genus Melanostoma; species Melanostoma mellinum. Next base: position 154,052,522 of record OU612060.1, read on the forward strand.
GAGCCAGCACCTGAAGGAATTGCGAGCGCATAAGTCCACCCAAAACTTATGCATGGAGTGGGAAAAGAAGATTGAGGCTCGGAACGATGCTGAAGAGGAAGACCCCAATCCCAACGTATCACGCAAAGTCAAGCCATCCGTGTACCAGACTAGCCTACAAGTTCCTCTACTCCAAACGGCTAACCCGACCTCTCCTCCGTCTACGTCACAGCTAGCGTACCGTCACCAACACTTCGAACGTGCTACGTCAGCACCTCCGATTAGCCAACCTGTCGACATGGGGACGACCGGCAGGCAACCGCCTAACCCTCATGTTCAACACCGATTCCCGCTGAGTTACGAAGCAGAGCTAATGAACGTCGTGCGCAAGTGGGGCCTGCGGTTCGATTCTTCTGGCCAGCCTCTGGAATTTTTGGAGAGGATCGAGGAACTCGCGCAGTGCTACGAAATCCCCCTCGACCAGATGGTACGTACCCTACCAGACATTTTCAAGTATTCAGCCCTTGAATGGTTGCGAATCAACCGAGACGACTTTAGGGATTGGCGCGACTTCCGTCACGCTTTCATTAGTTACTTCCTACCGGCGCGGTATTACGTCAAATTGGAAGATGAGATTTTGCGGAAACGACAAGGGGCGCGCGAGAAGGCTAAGGATTACATCCGATCGTTCCTATACCTAATCCGCCAACATCCACGTATGACGACCGCTGATCACCTAGAGAGAATTTACGACAATCTCAGACCGGAGTACCGCCTGTACATCAAGAGGAAGGATTTCCGAAGTTTAGGGGAGCTAATGGAACTAACAGATGAGTTTGAGTTCATTCAAAAGGAGGATCGACCTAGCGCCCATGCCACCGCTCAACCGACCTATAATCCGAACGCCGTCCCTCGCGTAAGACTACCGCCACCTGCTCGTTTTCCGGAGACTAGTGCTATGGTACCGCACGGCCAATCACCCTTAGCCCCAACTCCCGAATACGACAGAAACACCCATTGCTGGCATTGTAAACAAAGGGGTCATACGAGAAAAGATTGCCGCCGACCGTTCAGACTGTTTTGTTCGCATTGTGGTACTGATGGCCGCCTTACAAAAGATTGCCCTTGCCACAGTAACCCCGTAGCCGTGGCACGATTATCGGTCGGAGATGACCCACGACTTTTCATAAGGATACCAACCGCCAACCAAACTTATTACGCGCTGGTCGATACTGGCGCTACCCGATCCTTTATCGGTAGAGAATTAAGAGAAGAGTGCAGACGGTTAGGTATCCCATCGCGAGACCAAGCGCACGTTATCGAGCTAGCCGACGGGCATTCAATGCAAACATCGGAGCACTATTGCATCAGTTTGCACGTCAATGGGCAAACAGTGACAGGGGAAGCGTTATACATGCCCACCCTAGCGGAGGACGCCATTCTAGGAATGGATTTCCTAGGCCAAGCAGGCTGCAAAATAACTTTGGGAGGTCAAGAAGTCTCTAGCGGAAGGGGCAGGGGACCTCGTTCGTCGGACATCCTATGTGCGCTCAACGGAGAATCGCTGGGTAGGGAAGGTACCAGTGAAGTACAGGAGCCGAATCAGGCCCTACGCTTATAGGAATTCCTAGACGCAGAGTTGCCTCGGTTTAGCGAAACGAAGGACATATCAACCTTAAAACCCCACGTCATACGCCTAAAGAACCCCGAGCCTTTTAAACAGCGCTATTATCCGCGCAATCCGGCCATGCAGCAAATCATCAACGAGGAGATCGATGACTTGCTGGCGACAGGAAAAATAAGTCCCTCCAAAAGCCCGTACAGTTCCCCCGTGGTACTTGTACGCAAGAAGGAAGGGTCCTGGAGGGTATGCGTTGACTTCCGTCAGCTCAATGAAATTTCGTATGCCTACCCGTTGCCCTACATTTCGTCCATCCTAGACAAGTTGCGAGGGCTCGATACCTATCAACCATCGATCTCAAGCAAGGCTACTGGCAGATCGCGTTGAAGGCAGAGTGCCGGCCATATACCGCTTTCACCGTCCCCGGCCGTGGTTTGTTTGAATGGAATGTGATGCCCTGTGGATTGCACTCGGCCGGAGCTACATTCCAGAGGGCCATGGACGAAATATTTGGGCACGACATGGAAGAACACGTTCTGGTGTATTTAGACGACATAATTATCATCAGTAAAACGTTTGAAGACCATCTGCAGCATCTGGGAGAAGTATTCCGGAGGTTACGCGCCGCAAATTTGAAAATAAGTCCAGACAAATGCCATTTTTGCCGACCGAGTCTGAAGTACTTAGGTCACGTCGTATGCAAAGACGGAATCAGTACCGACCCCGATAAGGTTGCAGCCGTGCGAGATTTGAAAGCGCCTACGAGCATACGGGAACTTAGACGCATTTTAGGCATTTGTTCCTGGTATCGCCGCTTTATTCAAGACTACTCCACCATCGCCACTCCCCTCACGTCCCTCTTGAAGAAGACATCCAAGTGGATATGGGCCGACGAGCAACAGGCCGCATTCGATACGCTTAAAACCAGGTTGACCGAAGCGCCCGTTCTAGCGTGTCCCGACTTCACGCAACCGTTCACCTTGCAGACTGACGCCAGTCAATATGGCTTAGGCGTAGTATTAACACAGAAGTTAGAGGGGCATGAAAAAGTGATTGCTTACGCCAGCCGAACGTTGACCGACCTCGAAGTGAAGTATGCCGCCACGGAAAAAGAATGCTTGGCCATTTTGTGGGGAATCCGTAAAATGCGCCCTTACTTGGAAGGTTGCCATTTTAACGTGATCACCGACCACCATTCTCTCAAATGGCTGCATTCCCTCGAAAACCCGTCGGGAAGGTTGGCGCGATGGGCTTTGGAGCTGCAACAGTATGACTTCGACATCCAATACCGAAAAGGAACGTTGAACGTGGTGGCTGACACACTGTCGCGAGACCCTTTGACAATAACCGAAATAGACCGACTAGCCGTAATGCGAGACGCGAATCCCGAATGGGTCCAGATCAAATACGAGCAAGTGAGACAAACACCCGAAAAGTTCCCTGACTTCCGAATTTCAGACGGGAGGCTTTACCGTCGATTCACGAGTACTAACCCCTTATCCGATCCTGGTGCCGATGAATGGAAACTTTGTGTACCCTTAGCGGACCGTCGACAGGTGCTGTACGAAAACCATGACGTGGTAACGGCTGGTCATTTAGGCATCGCCAAAACGACAGCCCGAATTATGATAAAGTATCATTGGCCGGGAATGTGCCGCGATACCGCTAAATATGTCCGCCAGTGTAAGACGTGCAACCAATATAAACCTTCTCAGCAAAAACCAAGCGGCCTTATGCATACGACCCAAACTGAGGGACCATGGGACGTAGTGTGTATGGATTTCATAGGGCCTTTGCCCCGTTCAATGAAAGGCAACACGGTGATTTTGGTGTTCACCGATAAATTCACCAAGTGGGTAGAAGCTGTTCCCCTCCCCGCTGCTACTGCTGCAAGCCTGATAAAAGCCGTCCGCGAGAGGATTTTTACTCGGTTCGGAATCCCGAGGATGGTACTGTCTGATAATGGGAGCCAATTCATTAGCCATTCTTTCCGAGAACTACTTTCCGATTTGGGCATAACTTATCGTCTCACTGCCCCGTACACCCCGCAGGAGAATCCAACCGAACGAGTAAACCGTATGTTGAAAACGATGATTGCCCAATACATTCAAGGCAACCGACGACATTGGGATGACCACATACCCGAGCTGACCTTTGCGATGAATACGAGCCGTCATGATTCCACTGGTTACTCCCCGGCATTGCTAAATTTCGGTCGCGAATTAAGAATGCCCAGCACCATGGGGAACGAAACCGACAACAATGGTCCCGTAGGAGATATTAATGAGCGAGCGGAACGCATGAAATCCTTATTCGAGCTCGTGAAACAGAATCTACACTTAGCCTCTCAAACGCAAGCCAAGCATTACAACCTCAGGCATCGCCCTTGGCGCCCCCTTGTCGGCGACCAAGTATACAGACGTCTCCGGGTCCTCTCTTCAGGAGTAAACTACTTCGCGGAGAAATTAGCACCCCGCTACGAGGGGCCGTATGAGGTCACCAAAATCATTTCCCCAGTCATTGTTGTTTTGCGAAAGAGAGATGCCAAAGGTAATCTCACCGACGTCCGAGCTCACGTAAGAGATATTAAAAATTATATCCCTGGTAATGATGTAACATCAAATATTATTTCTAGTTTAACCAGTCAGTCGTCAACGGTCAACCACCGCCACGATCAGTCGGACCAGGAGCAGTCAGCCCGAATCGAAGTCTTCGCCGGCAACGGAAATATTTTTCAGTTTAGGACCGACCGTTCGAGAGGTAAGTGGTGTGCACCTTGAACAAAATAAAATAATTAAACGGTCATTTCCCAAAGTCAGAACGAATTTCGCAGCGCAGCCGGCAAACAAAAGGGATATACCCACGGTAACATTGACACTCGGCAGAATGCCACCACCAGCAGTACCCGATCCGTGCCAACAAGTACGCACCGCCCCATCGCGATTCCGACCACCACCACGAACCGATGCCTCAATGACGGTCACTTTGGGGGGAACCACCACCTCAACCCGGCTTCGACGTCTCGCCGGGTAACGGTGAGGAGGATATCCAGCACCGGAGCCGCGCCCATTCACCCGCCGATACCTCCTCAGCGCCTCATGACCCAGATACGCGCGGCAAGGCGCCGAGCCAACGAATTGGCTCCCAACGGTCGGAGCAACCGCCCCCAACCGCCCACAAGAGGCACAAGTCGCACCCAGGGCCCAACCACCAAGATGGGCGCTGCATAAGCTAGTTATGCCGCCGGTAGAAGACGCTCGACGAGCTCATACCCAGCTCGCCGCAAGCCGCATGACCCCAGTGCAAGTACGACGCGATCCCCGGACGGCCAGGTACGCTCCCGGATACGACCCCAGGGTCTGCGATATGCCGTCGTTAAGGGAGCCCTCCCTGAATAGCCCCAGATCACCAGCAGACGAAAGGCCGCTAGCGACGCCCAACATGGACCACCGCCTGGCGACCGAGCCGACAAGAGTCGTGCACTGCGCCTCCTTCATCCGACGCCAACGCCGCAAGCATGGTCGCACATTAGCGAATCGCGACGCAAACCCATAAAGGGTGACACACGAAACACGGAAATACGAATTATTTAAGTTATATTATTTTTTTTTTTTTGCTTTTGCGTTGCTTGTTTTTTATTATATAGTTTCACAAGAAGTGTTTAAGTTTGTTATCGTTAATAAAAGGAAAAAAAAAGAAAAAAAAAGTAAACGAGTTCACATTTTCACGTAGGAGGTCTGAGACGAGAGGGTTCTCGTCTCGTAAAGCGAGGGGGATCTGTGACGATGCGTCACATTTATATTTTCTTTTGCCACCGCCGAATTGCCGAAACCTCACCCTACAACCAGATAATCACAAAGGCCACACGCAAGACATGGGCACATAGGAATAAATTACGCAGCCAAGTGGAATCATACACCGCATCACAACAAACACCGAAAACCCATTGTATGTGCATATACATTATTCGGTTGGTGCACATCACGACTGCGGCTCCATGCAAAAATTAATTCAACCCAACAGCGACAAGCACTCTGCCATCTGCGATGGAATTAATTTTTTTCATGTGCGGTGGTAGGTAGACAACGATAGGTAAGCGTGTGGTTGGGTGAAACAATGTGAAGATTTCGTTTATTCCGTATACCTCACACTCACTTGTGGGGCAAAATATTATAAGTGCAAGTGAAATTTGTCGAAAAATTCAGAGAAGCAATTACCATTATTAATTGCGGGAATACCTCTTTAATAATATTGTTTTCGGTTCTCTATCCCTGCTGCGTACCTTGGTCTTATTCGACGGTGACCATTCCGGTCTCTCAAATAATTCCCACTTATTTTGTTGAATTTGTCAACGGTGACCATCATACGGGTTTCATTGGTAAATTCCTATTTTCTCCTCGCCAAATTCGAATTTCACAGCGGTGACCACTCTGGTCTCATTGTTGAAATTCCTTGCCAATCTAGAATCTCTCAGCTGTGACCACTCTGGTCTCATTGTTGAAATTCTTGGCCAAATTTGAATTTCTCAAACGGTGACCATTCGGGTCTCTTTGGGCTAATTCACCATCTGTGGTTTTTACGATAGCCACTCCGACCCCCTGTCCATTTCAAGAAGCGGTGCGCCATAATCTGGGCATCGTTCCTAATATTTAAACTTATTTATTTCCAGGAGCGGATCCAGTCTTAAGTAGCTAAACAAGGCCATACCATCCCAAGACGACTGCACCGACCTCCATCGATCTAGAAGGAAAGCCAGAGGCCGTACTCGGAGTAATTGTCGCCCCTACCGTGCCAGCAGTTAAGCGATTGCATTTTCCGCCCGACAGCGTCGACAACAACACTCTTGTAAAGCTTTGTTAATTACTCAGTTATTAAAAGAAAACCATTATAATTCGTATTTACCGTGTTTCGCCTATTTATTTAGAAGTTGGATTGAAGCAGCCCGAGTCTTCGAGCTTCCTCGGAGAAAAACCCTGGGTCCGCTGAGTTTTACCCCAGCCACGGACAAAGAAGCCTCACACTACTACTCTGCTGTCGTGATTGTGTCGTCGTTGTGAGTTATAATTTTGGTTTGAGCTTAATTTTGTTACGTGCAACCCGCAAGATAATTTCTTAATACATTGGGGATGTACCACGACGTCTACGTGGTTCACTTTATTTGCTCATAAATGATGATTTTGTGTTGAAATCCACTTGCATTTTTTAATTGCATAAAAAAACAAAACGAGTATGTTGTGAAACAGATTAAGCAACAACAAATTCCGATGAACTATAGGTTTACGGGTTTCAGATGAGGTGGAGTTTGTTAGATTGTGTTATTATCTGACTGTCATCTTACTTACTTACTTAGGTGGGCATTACAGTTCGGGGTGAACCTGGGCCTCAACCAACATCCTTCTATAACGACTTCGATTTCGGGCGAGCTCTCTCCAGTTTCGCACTCTAAGTCGGTTGAGGTCTTCATTGATTGCGTCACCTAAGACGAGGTCTTCCCCTTCCACGATTTCCCTGCAATGTGCTTTCGAACACCCGACAAGCCGGAGCGTTTGGGTCCATCCGCTCAACATGGCCCAACCATCGTAGCCTCGCGATGCGTACTCTTCTGGCTATGCCCATGTCGCGGTACAGCTCATACAGCTCGTTGTTGTATCTTCTTCTCCACACACTGCCTTCCCATACGGGACGAAAGATCATTCGGAGAATTTTTCTTTCGAAACGACCAAGGGTTTCCTCATCCGCTTTCGATAAGGTCCATGCTTCCGCGCCGTAAAGCAGGACTGGGATGATTAAGGTCTTATATAAGGTTACCTTGGTTTTTCTGGAGAGGGTTTTGTTTCTCAATTGCCTTCTTAACCCAAAGAAGCAACGGTTGGCAAGAGTTATTCTCCGTTTGATCTCCGCACTGATGTTGTTGTCCGTGTCTACAGCGGATCCTAGGTAGACGAAGTCCTGTACTACCTCGAGGTTATGTCTGTCTATTGTGACGTTTTGTCCAATCCGTCGATGTTCTGTGTCCTTGTTTGATGACAACATATACTTCGTTTTGCCCTCATTAACCATCAAACCCATTTTTGCCGCTTCTGTTTCAATACTCGCAAAAGCACCTATGACATCACGATTTTTCTTACCATTACGTCAATATCGTCTGCATAGGCGAGTAATTGTACAGACTTTTGAAAGATTGTTCCTCTGGTGTTGACGTTTGAGTTTCTTACAATCTGTTCAAGTATGATGTTGAAGAAATTGCATGACAGTTTGTCGACTTGTCTAAAACCTTGTTCGACATCAAAGGTCTTGGTGAGTTCTTTACCGACCTTGACGGAGCAGCTTGAATTCTCCAAAGTCATCCTGCATAGTCGTACGAGTTTTGCAGGGATGCCGAAACTAGACATGGTTCTGTACAGTTCGTCTCTGTAGATACTGTCATACGCAGCCTTGAAATCGATAAAGAGATGGTGAATATCGATATTATGTTCTCGGGTTTTTTCCAAGATCTACCGTAATGTGAAAATTTGGTCTATTGTGGACTTCTCTGGTCTAAAACCACATTGATAAGGACCTATCAGGTTGTTGACGTGGGGTTTCAGACGTTCACATATTACAGCAGACAAGATTTTATAAGCGACGTTAAGGAGGCTTATCCCTCTATAATTGGCGCAATTGTGAAGGTCTCCTTTCTTTAGGATCGGGCATACGATACTGAGGTTCCATTCATCGGGCACGCTTTCTTCCGACCATATCATGCAGATCAGCTGGTGCATGCTCCTTTTTAACTGATCTCCAGCTGCCTTGAAAAGTTCGGCATCAAGGCCATCTGCACCTGCAGTCTTATTTGATTTAAGTTTGCATATGGCAAGCTTAACTTCTTCTAGGTCGGGAGGACGGCATTCTTGATCATCGTCCAAGCTGAATGGGGCAAATTGCCTGATAGCGAAATTTGTGTCATCATCGCCGTTAAGCAGTCTGCAGAAATGATCTTTCCAGATCCTCAGTAGCGACTGTGACTCTATAACTATGTTTCGGTTTCGGGGTTTGCCACCCTGGCAGGATCTTTTTACCTTTTGCTAGAACTTCCGAATCTCGTTCCTGTCATGGCACCTCTCTATTTCCTCAAACGAGCGCTTCTCATGCTGCTTCTTTTTCTTTTTGAGAAGTCGGTGTTCTTCCCTTCTTCTCTCCTTGTAAATCTCGTTATACTGATCGTAAGCAGCCCTCGTTCGTGTTTGCAAAAGCATTTGTCGTGCTCTTTGCTTGGCTGCATTTGCCTGCCTACATTCTTCATCGAACAATGGGTTTCGTTTTGGTGGCCGAGTGAAACCCAGAACCTCAGAGGCAGCGGTTCTGATGGCTTCTTGGCATTGCTGCCACTGGTCTTCAATGTTTAATGCTGGCGGCATGGGATTCAAGGATAATTGAACTCGATTGGAAAAGGCATTGGCAATCTCTTGCAATTGTAGCTTTCCGACGTCATATCTCTTCACAGCGTTAGTTCGTGCAGGTCGAGAATAAGATATCTTCATTCGTACCTTGGCTACAACAAGGTAGTGGTCCGAGTCAAAGTTGGCCCCTCGGAAAGTTCGGACATCTAGCACACTGGAAGAGTGCCTTGCGTCGATCGCAACATGGTCAATTTGGTTGACGGTTAATTGATCTGGGGATCGCCATGTGCCTTTATGAATTTTGAGATACGGGAAGCGTGTACTACTTACAACAAGATTTAGCCCCGCAGCAAAATCTATTAGCCTCAATCCGTTTTCGGAGGTTTTGTCGTGGAGGCTATGCTTACCGATTGTGTTTCCAAAAATGTCCTCCTTCCCTAGTTTTGCGTTGAAATCGCCAAGAACGATTTTCACGTCGTGTCTAGGGCACTGGTCATATGTTTCTTCGAGGAGCTCGTAGAAACAGTCTTTGGAATTGTCGTCTTTCTCTTCTGTGGGGGCGTGGGCGCATATAGGGCTAATGTTGGCGAATTTAGCCCTGATGCGGATGGTCATTATACTCTCATTGACTGGATTTTTCATGGACACAGTTTTTCATCTTCTTTATGCCCGGTCCACTCCATCGCACTTCCTGGATGGCAGTTATGTCTGCCTTGCAGCAATCTAGGGCGTCCGCTAATTCTCCAGCTGCACCTAGTCCGTTAAGAGATCTTACGTTCCAAGTGCAGATCCGGAGGTCCTTTTTTCGTTTGCATGGGTCGTCAACTTTGAAATCATTATCGTTATCCGAGGCTGTTAGTTGTTTCGGAACTGGGCTTTTTTTACGTGGTTGGGTAGTTAACTCTACGCACAACCCCCAACCTGGAGGGCCAGGTCCTTTTGGATCCCTTCGGACACAAAGGGCTGGAGTATCCAGAGTCAGTACCCTGCTGCAGGGGTGTGAGTGCTGCCGTTAGCTCACCAGGAGCTCGTCCGCCACCATTTCTACTTCAATACCCTGTCCTAGTATTGAAAGACCCCAAAAGACCTTTAAACCAAATATGTTGGAGTAGCTCTTTCAGGGGTTTCTGCTTTTATGGCTGCTGAAGTCCACCGTTGATTCTGTCCTTCGAATTCATCCGCTGGGACATTTACACGAAAGCTCTCGTAGACCACTGAGATTCGTGCAGTCAGTCATTGTTCGCAGAGCAATTATAGTGTTGTTCGATCACAATTCTTTGTTCCGGATTCCCCTATCAACACTCGCACTTACTAGTTTAGCAGGTCAGCTCTGGACGGAGCATCCCAGGTCCCAGTGGATACCGATTGGAGGTATAGTAAGCACAATTGACGTGTACTATAAGTTACAGCATCTGGGCGCCGCCAAGTTGGCACCAATCAGAGCCTACCCGAATAGTACAACGCCCATCCACTGACTGTCATCAGGCTACCTAAATAAAGGCGTAAGGGTGTCTATGCTTCTAGATCAATACTTGTAAGCAATGGAATTCTATGGTTTCGTGAGTGTTAAAATCTCAATTGACCTATTGCAGCTTTGAATTCTTTAACAGTTCTGATTTAACAGATGATTTGACCGTTGTTTCGATAGTTTTACAAAATGTTTAGTAGTAAGAAATATTATTATTATTAGGTGCGTTTTTTTTCTCAAGCCTATACGGCTTGGAAAAATTCACGTGCTAAATACAACAAAAATTTAGCTATCTGGGCTTCCCTTAGCCTCATAATTTATTCAGTCTTTTATTTCCTTAGCCCGATAACAAAAATGTGCTACCAAACTATTTTTTGGAAATGTTATCGAAAATGGCGAAGGCTGTCATTGGGTGTGTTCGGTGTAGCTACAAACTAGTACAAATGCTAACAATTGTCAACAAATTTATGTTACTTGACAAAATTTTAGTTAACAATTTGTAAGCTCACCGAACGCACCCATTGTACCAAATGACATTTCTCATTTCTCAATTCAAGAAATGACATTCCTCGCAATATTTGTGTGCTTTTTTCATAAAAATTAGACCTAGCCAAATGTGCTCTAGACCATTATGTGATAGAAAAGCAAATATCCTACACAAAAATCACAAAGGACTATTTAAAAGAATCAACGTTAAGAACTCAAAACTAGAAACATAAAAGACTTTTCCGTTTTGTTGGCAATATACTAATTTGCAATCTCCAAATAGAACCAGAAGAAGAGCTGGCTAGTAGTGTATTGGACTTCAAATCAATACGATTTTTACAGACTTCGATTAATTGCTTGATAGAAAATCCGGTTTCTTGGCAATATCACACATTGAGCTCCTATTTCTGGGAGATGCGTGGCGATGAAACACAAGCTTATGAGTGTGCCAAATGCGGAGTAATGCTCGCGCCACGTTAAGTAAGAAACATCCTTCTATTGGCTATGATTCTGTAAAGTTCAGAGAAATTCCTTGGCGCGAAAGTTGTTTTGTCTGTGGTCGTTGATCATGCCTCTGAGGTGGCAGAAAACCATTTTGCGCTGGGAACTACATACATTAAAAATGATTCACGAATGCAACCATTCCCTCACTCACTTTGACATGGTCGAGAAATTAGATCAAAAATGTATATGTAGGTGAGTTGTAAATAAACTTCATCATAAATAAAATTATAAAATCAGTACATATGTATGCACTCTTCCAGTTACGGTGGTTAAAAAAAACTGAAGAAACAAATAGCTGAACGAAATCAATCCGTGATAAAATGGTATTAGCAGAACGAAATTCGGAAATTGTTTGAAATGGATGTAGATCGAGAGGGTCCTAATGGCAATGTTGGAAGGTTGGAGCTCGTGAAACACCAGAAACGATTTCAGATGATGATAATTCAAGAAAAAGAAATGGCGAATCAAAGACGAAACAAAGCGTATATGAAGTAAAAATTCGAGTCGGACGAGACTACCAAACTAAGGAAGTTCCAGACCTAAAGATGGAAAAGTACAAATCAATTTGCCAAAGAAAAATATGTATACAATGGAGAACAAGCATTGGGAATGCTCTTTTGGTACAAACACGACCTAGAACGTGCTGTTTTGGATTTAGCGAATTTCACACCTCGATAAGTGGACCGTCGAGGATAAGGTTCCCTTAGAACAAGTTTTCCAGTTTCACGGAAAGAGTGAAGCAAATGGATTGAAAAGCATGAATAAACCTCATAACAGAGCCAGACAGGTAAATTTTTTCTGTTTAAGTTTTTAAAGAAAATTTAAAATAAAATGATCGCTTTTGCTTTGTTCTGTATTTATAGGTTCCCCTTGGAGCAATATTTTTGGATGCAGGCAGGCATGATAGCCATATGCTGCGGAAGCCACTGTTCTCCGGCTAAGTTAGAGAGCGCTTTTCATAGTAGTGTGTATTACTGCCGGAGCACTTGCCAATTCCTCGCGAAATGAGTATTAAATATGAGTGTATTGGCACCGGAAGAGCCGATGGTCGAGGAATGGCTGTTGCCTCTGTCCCCGAACCAAGATGTGCCATTGCCGTCATCATCTTCATCATCATCATCATCACGAAAAATGCTGAGAAAAGAAAAAGTAAAATATGCGGATGAAAAAAAGAACTACTTGAATAAAAAACTTAAACTTAAGTCTGAGTTCCTCACCGTAGTTCGAGAAGGCTTAGAAGAAAAATGGAGACAGGAGCTGATTGTTTTAAAGAGCTCGGAAGAGAAAAAAATCAAACTGCTAGAAGACATTTTAAAAAAACAGTCTTAATAAAAAAAAAGGTTTTTTTGCGTATTTGTCTTGTTTTATTTTAGCAAGTTAAATTATATTTCGGTTTTGCAAGTACATAAACAGAGTATCACGTCTGTTCATATCGACTTCTATCTCATTCTGAGTAACATCATTTGCAATTGTGATTATATCAGGTTCAGGTTCAGAGTTCAAATTAGAGTATAAATCATTATTCGCAAGGCAAATATTGTGCAATATACATGCACTCGCAACCAGATTCGTTAGTGCACTCAAGTCTGTTTGCTCGGTAAACTTCAGAAGTCTCCGAAATCTTCCTTTTAGCAAGCCGAAAGCGTTTTCCACCACTATTCTTGTTCCAGAATGAACTTTATTGAATCTACGTTGAGCTTCCGTTAGGTTCCCATAATCTTTAAACGGAGGCACCAACCACCTTGACGGTGGATAAGCCGAGTCCCCCAGAATGAAAGATCCATTTGGGAACATCTCCGAGAAATTTGATTGCGCCCTTGCATAGAGGTTTGATCTTCGTAAGACCCTGAAATCGTGAAGAGACCCAGGTTCTCCACAAGTGACATCAATGAACCTTTTGTCCGCATCAACGACCGCTTGGAGGACAATACTATAGGTTTGTTTCCGGTCGAAATAACATTCTTTATTGGGTTTAGGAGCCTTAATTGTAATGTGAGTGCAGTCTATTGCACCAATCACACCGGGTATTCTCTTTTTTTGCTCAAATCTTGTTTGATTTTCTATCGCTGCTGCTCCATGTGGCCATTCTACATACTCGTGTCCGATTTCGATTAAAAAGGAGCTAACTCTTCGCACCACAGTCCAGGCCGAGGAGCTGGAAACACCGAACAAGTTTCCTAGTTGCCTGAAAGTCACAGTATTGCTTATGTACCATATGTACATGTAAACAGACTTTCTTGTATCCACTCTAGTTCTCCCACCATGCGAGTTGAGTGTGTTTGTGCTCTGGAACTGCGAATACCTTGCTGTAAGGAAAAATGAAATATGTGTGTGGTGAATATGGTCCAAAACTCCAAAATTTTACTTATTTATTGATATCCTACTAATATTAAAAACGTGAAAGTTTGTGTATGTGGATGTATGTTTGTTACTCTTTCACGCAAAAACTACTGAATGGATTTTACTTAAACTTTCCAATAATATAGCTTATACATCAGAATAACACATAGGCTACAATTTATCCCTAAATTCCAACGGGAGCAGGAACGTATACAGGAACTTTTACACTACAGCACCGATTTCAAAAATTTTTCTACCGTTGGAATGTTTCATAATCCCGGAGTAACATTAACTAACTTGTTCACATATTCCCACGAAAACGGTCACCATATTCCCACGGGAACGGGAGTCTTTACTAATATTGAAAATGCGAATGTAGCTATGTCGGTATGTTTTTCGTATGTCTCCCGTTCAAACTGTTAAACAGATTTTATTAAATTAGCTACAGAGATGGTCTAGAACATGCGGAAGGATAAAGGCTATATAGGTATCTATCCTTATATTCCCACGGGAACGGAAATGGGAATATAAGGATAGATACCTATATAGCATATATATATTACAGCTAGTAAACAATAATTACATATCAGAAGCTCCATTGTAGTTCGCTCCAAACGCATATGAACTTTTAAATCAGCATTGTCAAATGCGTCAATCGTCTCAACAAAATTTTTGCATTTTGGATGCTGCTCCAAATCCAACTCTTCAGATTCAGTAGTGCTGGAACCAGTATCACTGGAAAGAGCAGCAAGCAGACTTGCCACACTTTCCATATCCCTGCTGGAGCTGGGCTCTGGAGATTGCACCAATGACAGCAGCATCTGGAACAGAAGAATCATCAATATCAAAGTTTCAATTTGTATAACTTACACTCAACTTGTTCCCTCTCTGCATCTGCATCCATAATAAGAAAGCAATTGTATTTTTTGAATTTTTTTCGAACCGTTAATTTTTATTTTTGATTTATTTGTTTTGAAAAAACGTCATACGTCAAACGTCATATGCCAAATACGCAGTGCTACCAAATTCCTAAATCGTGTTTTTTTTCTCTTTTTGATCAAGCCTTTATAGACTTGAGAAAAAAAACGCACCAATTATTATTAATAAACAAAGATCTAATTTTCTTTCAGAAACCGACTGCCACCAATTTTTATCAAAAAATTAAAATGAAGTCTCCAGAAGTTTTGAATATCAACTGGGAGTGCATAAAAGCCAAAATGAGATATTTAAAAGGGACGTATCTGAATGCTGTAACCTGGAAAGGACAAACAGGTGCTGGTCTTTTGGAAAATGGCGAAGGAAGTAGTGTGGCAGATTATATTAAAAAAATTTGCCCTTATTTTGAGTTGTTGGAAACAATTTTTGGGAGCAGGAAAAATATTGCTCCAAAAACTGTTTTCGAAACCAGTTATGAAGCGGATTGTATTATTGATGAAGTGCAAGAATGGTATGCAACAGATGAAGATATGAATAATTTTTCGGTTTCATAACTGTCCGGAAGTTGTAGAAGATGGGGATCATGCAATCCCAACAAATGATCTCCCTATTGAGCCACCAGAGAGTGGCATTACTCTAAACAAGCTCAAAGGTATATTATTTATAAAGCCTTACGCAAACCAGCGTGATAAGTGCGTGCGATGCGATTGCGTAAACCCTCCATTAGGTTATATGTATGTGTTTCAATTTGATAGAAATCGCTTATCGCACGACGTTATCGCGCTGGTTTGCTTAAGGTTTAAATCTTTTTTGGTAGATTTTTGGCAGAACGGTTACAATGCTCGGGCTCAACGCAATATAGCTTTTTAGGTAATTTAACTTTTTTCGACCTCTGATAGGTCAGAAGTCACTTATCAAAAAAAATCTGAAAAGTTAAATTATCTTAAACTTAATCCGTTGAACGCGCGCAATGCAATTTTTAAGATCCCTATTATGAGTAGCGAATCGAACGTTCAGCTGGAAGCGAATGTTTCGCTACTCATAATAGGGACCTTAGACTTGAAATTTTTCGAAACCAAAATAAATGACTAATTTAAAGATGAAATGAAAAGCAAAACTAAACGCAAGAACAAAAGTTCACCTATTGAACTTTTACTCGGGGTTCAAGAAAAACAACTACAGCTGGAAGTTAAAAAAAATTTGAGCTGGAAAGAGAAAAGGAAGTAGCCAATATTGAGCTCAACAAAATACAAACACAACAGAATTTTGAATTAAAAAAAACTAGAAATGGAGAAAGATGAAAGACTTAAGAGATATGAGCTTGAGTTAAAGTACAAAAAAGAAATGTAAAAATGAAACGTAATGTAAATATGTATAGTTAAACTTTTTTTAAGTTTATTTTTTTTTTTTTTGGAAAGAAAAATATTTTAGTTACATAAGTTATTTTTTTTGTTAATAAAAAATGTTGTTAAAAATTTTGGTCTTGGATCATTTCTAATAATACACGTCGCTTCAATTGACCCGCAGCGGTGTTATAACCATGATGTTTGACAGCTTCTTGTTCCTCGTTTTCGCAATCATCGCCTGGTTCACTCGGTATTTGAAAAAGGTCTTCTGTGGCTGTTTGTGTGATTACAATAAAATGCAAAATAGCACAATTTAGGATCCACCGACAGGGAAACTTAAAAGCAGCGTCATTCTTTATTTGAATTTTCATTTCTTTTAAGCTGTTAAACCTCTCTTTTAAGTGCCCAAAACAATGCTCTATTCTTATACGATAAGAGCTGAAATTCTTGTTGAATTTCGTTCTTTCCTCCAAGGATAACTCTTTTGAATTTTCTCTAAAAGGAGTAACAACAGTGCCTGTAAATTTATATGCACTGTCACCAGCCAGCCACTCTGCTCCCGTAAGGAAGTCACGTTCTTTTGTGAAAAGTTCAGAGTTTTTGTAGATGTGGGCATCATGCACACTACCCGGACACCCTAACACCATATGTCGAATTCTTAATTTATGGTCGCAGACGGCTAGAACTTTTAAAGAATAAATGTGCTTTCGAGACAAGTATGCTTCCGGATCTTCTGTCGGTTTTTCGGCTAGTCTAATTCAACAATCTTTTTCCGCTCTAAGGCGTCTGGCCAGTACACAAATTTTTTTCACTCCTTTAAAATAGCTTTAAAAACTCTCAGTTATAGCCTAGAAATACAAAAACTTTGGTGTCAATTGCATGTTACATTTTCACGTACTAAAATAGCTGCTGTTACCTGAATCGTTCCGCCGTCACCAATACCAAACAGACTTGCAATTTTGGCTATCGTTGCTCCTTCTCCGCTGGAACCCAATCGATAAAGAACAATTATCAGTTGCATTTCAACCGGAAATTGTTGACAAGACCTTGGACCATGGAAAACTTAGTCTTCCCTTATCAATTCAAGTATGATTTTAAAACTTGTCCAATTGACCTGGACCATCTGCTTGAACCTATCCTCGTCCAAATGAGGCAAAACATCTAGCAAAAAAATTTTCGATTTTGGGACAGCATAGTGCAAAAATGAAACTGCATATCGAGAATGCTCCAATATCGCCAAAGTGGAAGTCAAGTCATCTAATATTGCGTCCTCTTTTTTTCTTTGTTTATCTATAAATGTATGTTTGTATCAAAAATGAAAGTTTTCAGAAAAAGTTACTTTTACCACAATTTTTTCCAAATAATAATAATATAAAATAAAGTCCATTACAGCGATTTCTTCATATAGTTCAATGAACTTCCTTTTTTGACTTATTTTAGGCATTTTCAAACAACAACGTTAGACAGAATTTTGTGTCAAGAAACCAAACTTTATTCAAATCGCTTTTAAATTAAATTTCAACTCTTTCTTTTTATTTTTAAGCAATTGATAAATTTGACGTTTAACGAACAGCTGTTTTCTTACACCGCTTACACAAAGTAGCATAAAGGGGTACTCATGCAAAGTCTCGCGTAAAGTTACATATTTTACACAAAACGTAATCTTACGCCGAAGCATGAATACCCAATAAAAACATTAAATGAGGCTTAATATACTTGCAGGTAGACCGATGTGTATATGTTTATATCTATTTTAACTTATTTTATTTGTTAATATTATCTATGTTAACTTATTAAGTCTGTTTAAAGTTATATTTTTATATAGTTTTTATTGACATACATACATATATCAATAAAGTATGTCCTATTATATGTTAAATTATTGAACCTAGTTATAAGTTTATAATTCTCTATTTACATATACAATATATATTATACAATACACATACATATTTATTTACCTATTTCTAAGTTGTGTGATACTTACATCATAGTTCTAAGTACATTTATGTAGTTCATTATTGTATCTTCTCATTTAAGTGTTCATAAGTTCTGTGATATTTATAGTTTTAAGTATTTCATGGTGATATTAGATTATACTTTAGGTTAAGCAATTAATTGTATCGTTAAGTGATGTCACAGATAATTTTTTTAATTTATTCATATACATATGTAGGAAGTTAATTTATATTTTCATCTGTGATGTCAATTCGATTAAGTTAGTAATTAAATTAGAGTGATACTAGGCTAAATAGTTAGGTAAATAAATTATTTATACGTTAATTTATTCGTATTCGTTATAAAGCTTAAGGCCCTAATGTAAATATCACCATGTTCATACTATACTATACATATACATTTACCGTCACCTACAAAACAATGATAAAAACATGCGGAATGGTAAATAAAGCTAAATGAATTCAGTTTTCCTTGAAATGCCACACACAAAATAATATTATTTATACATATATAGATAAAAGTACACTTACGTAGGCCAAGGACCGATAAGGCACCTGTAGTTGGATGTTGGCTTGTTGTTTGTAATGTTGTCTAATGTTGTTGAATTTCCAATCACAATCTGATGCTGCTACCAGGATCTCGAATGGTGTCAAATGCATCTAAGAAAAAAAAATCAATTAAAACAGCAGTTTCGAAAACAAAAAACAAAATCGAAATAATAACCTAAACCTTTCCTATCTGCCGGGCTTACCAAGGGTTCTTCCCTACGTTTGACTAGGCGTAGGAAACTATCATCATGTTCCAATTGACCACTTTTCCAACTACCAGAAACGAATTCCCTCAAAAAGTAGGTTCCTGTAAGACAGAAAAAGTAGTTAAAACAACTGTCCAGACAAAATAAATAAAGAAAACAAAAACAATCAAGCACATTACCTAACATAATTGCCCGACTTATTGACGGTTCTTCCCCACGTTGGCTTAGGTAAAAGTATCCTTTCACCGACGGATGCTCCTACAGTTAATGGTATTCGCAAACAAATGCCATAAAACATTGTCATTGGCCAACTGTTCGTCTTTCTAGAACAAGACATAATAGAACATATCTGATAAAATGTGTCGACACCGCCTTTAGCTAAGTTGTTTGGTTAATCATCTCAGGTTTGCCATAGTTGTTGAATTTATAACGGGACCTTCATGACAGGAGGATAACAAAGTAGGTACACCATCTTAGACGCCTTCGGTTTGTACGACACTAGGGTTATAAATATCCATCAAAGCAAAACATAGATGTTCCCACTTGACGAGAACGGATGTTTTCAACCCCGTTTATTTGACCTTACCGTGCCCACAATAGTCAATTTATAGGGTTCAAGCAACAAAGATTTTGCGACACAAAAAATTGAATCAACAAAAATATATACATATATTATATAGATAGGGGCCTACTATCACAAGGCCCGTCGTAGCGATTTCGGACTACGAATACCAAAATAGAAGCATAACAGACGCCCTTGTGAATGATTTGCCACAAAATTTGTCACTTTTAATAAAGTTATTAACAAGTTATAAATATCTGTTGCCAAGCGTTCATTACGAAGATATTTTTAGTCATTTCTATTTGACATTCGCAGTCCGAAGTTGCTACGACCGATGGGCCCTGTGATAGGGGTGATAAATAGCTCCCTTACAAAAATACTCCAACAGGAAGACCGATAAGGCATCTGTAGTTGGGTGTTAGGTGGTTGTTTTTATTCGATGTTGTTTATGTTTAATGTTGTTGGATGTCTATTATGCAGCCTGTAAGAAAAAAGTATGTAGTGTCTAGGGACATGAATGCGTACATATATGAATGTGCAAATCGTAGTTACCTGTTGTTGTTAACCTTTTTGTTTTTGTTATTAGTAGTGTCTACTCTGCTGTATCTGAAAAGAAAATAAAATGAAAATTTAGCAAACGAATTTTCAACTAACCAAAGTAGGTATAACGCCTAGAAAGTGTAGGTACTTATACAGTCAAACTTCTTTATAACGAACCTTCAAGGGAACAAAAAATTGCTTCGTTATAAAGAAGTTTTATAAAAAATTCGTTATACAGAAAATTTTTTTTTTTAACACTGCAAGTATTCTTTCATATTAAAAAAAAAACAGTGGTACAAAAAAGAACTCATTTCAAGTAAATTTATAACTTTTTATTTTTTAGTTAAAAACATATAAATTTTTGATTGAACATGAAAATTTTTGGGTTTTGTTTTATTATAAAAATCTTCCAATTTAGAAAGAGAATATGCATTGAATTGAACATTTTTTTATCCACATCACCGTATTTTGTTTTTCTTAATCTTTTTTCGCTTCTGTTTGAACTTGCTTCGGCAGACTTTAAAATTTTTAAATTCATTCTTAAAAATTGTTGATAGTGTACTAAACGACACACCAGCCACATCTTTTATCTTTTCTCTACTTTTAACTTTTTTAATAATCGTCAATTTCTCTGAAAACGAAATAGCCTTGCGCTTCGACATTTTTGTATAATCGATTCGCGAACTTTAAATGTAAACTTAAACGATTCACCTGTCTATATGCGTAAAAATTCTACAAAACATGTACCTACCCTTTTTCATGCATCCATCCATACATACGTTACATACATTACATACATTAACTTTAAGAAAATTCTTGCCAAAACGGGGAGTTCCCTATTAAATCTAGGAATAAAAATCTTAGTAAGCTTTGTTTTCTAATTTGAAAATTGACATTTCGTTATAAAGAAACAAATTTGCTTTTGGGTCAAAAAAATTAGTTCCTTATAAAGAAAATTTCGTTATAGGGAACTTCGTTATAAAGAACCTAATTCGTATGGGATATTTTTTAAGGGGAAGGGGAACAAAATAAAACTCGCTATAGGGAGAATAACGCTATAAAGAAGTTCGTTATAAAGAAGTTTGACTGTACTCTTTTTTTCAATGAAACTTGGAAAATGGAAAAGGAGTAAGGCCCTTCGAAAACCGTTAAAATGAAACACATGTTACCTTACGGAGTGGCACACACCTATGCGTTCTGACGATTCCACGTACGTACAGCTACGTTTTGTAAAACGATTTTCGGAACGCACATAAAAAAAAAAAAAAAAAAAACTGGAACTTAGTTAATGTAAATTTGACAAGAAATGAATTGAATGATCAATTGCAATCCCGTATCAAGCATCTTATATATCCACTTAACAACGTACTCGATGAAGATGAAGAATTTTATAAATCGACAGCTAGGCTAACTGCGTGAACACAATGAACTGCAAACGCAGGCGGAGCCTCAAGAACTGACAATTGACAAAATATTGAAAAGAAACAAATTCATTGATGTGAACACATTCCATATGCAACGCCGGTAAAGTTGGCTAACTTTCAACTTTAATGTGTGTCAATAATGTTGTATTGGTTATTAAACGCGGTAGAAAATGGACGAGTCCTAAAAATTATCGAGACACTGCGAAGCCGAGATATTTTATGGGATCTCTGTAATAGGAATTACAAAAATGTGAAGTTAAAAGTCAAGGAATTGAAAAACATATCGGAGGAACTGCATATGCCCAGTAAGTACATGTTTGCCGGTATTGTAGGTTATGTTTTGACTAAATATATATGTACTTTCTTTTCAGATGAACATGCCAAAAAAAGCTTAGGTCTCTTCGCGACACTTATTTAAGGAATATAAACAAATTGAAAGTGTCAGGAGAAGCTGCCGACGATATAGAACCCATTGGAAAGTATTCCATGCATGGAGTTCTTAAAAGATCACTTTAGGCCAAGAACGTAAGTATTTAGTTACTTCGGAAGTAAAAAGAATGATTTTGATGATTTTGTATTTTCTTTTTATACCTAGAACAATGAGAAACTACAGTAACAACAACAGCAGCACGGACACCAGAGGCCCTAGTGGATCGAGGCAACCCGGTGTTCGATGATCTGGAGGAAGACGAAACACTCCTGTCGTGTTCTACTCCGCTGGTATCGACCCGACGGGTGCTTCAACTGCAGCGCCAAAACGATGGAGAGCAGGGACGTCGATTTCTGCATTATGCTAGGTTTCCATTTGCCATTTTTGAACTGATGAATGACCTAGTTTTCTGTCATCGAGAAGAATGACAAAAGGAAATTGCAAAAATTGATAGTCATTGAACTGACGAACAGCGTGGGTCATTTTTTGGCAGTAATTTGAATGACAAATGGAAATTAGCTGATTGACAAACGAAATGTTTTTTTTTTTTTTTTTTTTTTATAATAAACGCGCACATCAAGGGGTTATGACTACCCTTATAATGTTGTTAAACACAGTGCGAGCATTTAGGAAAATAGGAGAGGATTTGAAAGGAGACATCGATGCACGTTGCTTTTGAACTTTTGTGAATCGTAATGTTGGAGAAATACAGAGCCAGGTAAAGCATTCCACATTCGGGTGGTGCGGCTGAAATACGAATCTCTATACTTGACTGTACGTCCGAAGTTGGGCTCAAGGTAAAACTGATGAACATTCCTAGCGAGGCGGGTATTGCGGCTAAATTGTTTCAGGGGAGGAATGCAACTGGCTACTTCACTAGAGCACTGTTTGTGAAAAAAGCGATAAAAAAGAGAGAGACAGGTGACGTTTCGACGATGTTCCAGAGAATCAATCGATTCTACGATTGAACTATCACCTATCAATTTTAAAGCTCTATTTTGTACCCTATCAAGTAGGCGCAAAGATGTTTGAGAAGCACCTGACCAGATATGGGAGTTATACTCCAGTTTTGGGCGGATGAAGGCCTTATAAATGGTAGCCAGATCAGATGGGGTGAAGAACTTCCTGCATCGTCTCAAGAAACCTAAGCATTTAGCAGCGTTTTTGGCGACTTCAAATATGTGGTCATTCCAACGAAGATCATCGTTTACACACATACCAAGTACTGACAGCTTTTCGGTTTCTTCGATGCAGGTTTTTTTTTTTTTTTTATATATAAAAGAAGAGGCTTATATGCTAACCTGGAGAACTCAGACTTAATTACCGGTCCATTGTACTACCAGGGTAGCAGCCTTCCCTTTTTTCTGTGTTGCAGTAGTGGAAATAAGTTGTTAGTTATTTCACATATAACCTCAAGGGCGGCGAAACTAAGAGGCTGAAAGAAAAGAAGATGCCCAGAGCGGGATTCGAACCCACGCATCCGGCCTACCTACTGAACACTCTACCACTGCACCACGGCCGTCCTCCTTCGATGCAGGTACCATTCATGGATAATGGCAATGGGGGAATGTTAAGCTTTAACGACAAGAGACAGCATTGAGTTTTCGAAGCATTGAATTCTACTGGTGAATTTGGAAACGAATATGAAAAGCTGAGGGTCGAGTCGTCAGCAAAACAGTTAAGTGGATTAGAAGTTTCAGACAAGAGATCATTAATGAAAATGAGGAAGAGAGTCGGAGACAAAACGGAGCCCTGGGGCACACCAGCATTTATGAAATGGGTATCAGACTTGAAGCCATCCAATACAACTTGTATTGAACGGTCGGAAAGGTAATTTCTAATCCAACGAAGAAGAGACTCATCGATACCAAAAGCACGCATTTTCGATAAAAGAGCCTGATGCCAAACTCTATCAAATGCTTTAGAAATATCAAGTGCAATAATCTTACTTTCTCCAAAACAATGTAAAGATTGGTTCCACTTTTCGGTGAGATATGCCATCAAATCACCAGTGGACCGTTTGCTACGAAAGCCGTACTGACGGTCATTAAGAAACTTTCGTTCTTCAAGATATTTCATGAGTTGACGGTTTATCAACGTTTCCATGACCTTGGAAAGAAGGGATGTTAGTGCAATTGGACGGTAATTGGACGGGGAGGAAGATTCGCCTTTTTTAGGGACCGGCTGGACAAATGCAGTTTTCCATCTGCTCGGAAAAATCCCAGCAGAATAGGAAAGATGGAAAAGTTTACGCAGTGGTTTTGCCAGCGTAGAAGAACACCTCTTCAGAATAACGGCGGGGATACCATCTGGACCAGCGGATTTATGTATATTGAGATCTTTGAGGACTCTCGCAACCGAGCGAGTTCGAAAAAATATCTGCTTCATCACAGAATCTACAGACTCAAGCTCAGGTGGAGCCAATATGCTATCAGGTAGTGTTGAGTTTGCAGCAAATTGAGCTGCAAGCAAATTGGCTTTATCGATGGAACTGACATACGGAGAGTCATTGAAAACGAGCGTAGGAACTGATGACGTGGTCGAGTTCTTAACGTTCTTAACAAAAGACCAAAAATTTTTGCTTCCTTTTGGACACAACAGTATTTTTTGCCTTACTTTTTGGTCATGCAAAAACTTGGCTTTCTGTATATGAGCATTACAGATATTTCTGGCCCGTTTGAACAAATTTCGGTTTTCTACAGTAGGGTTATCTTTAAATTTTCGAAAACTACTTTCTCTATCCCTAATCGCCTCTTTACAGCTTGAATCAAACCACGAATTCTCTTTGGGGATGATACTTTTTAATCTGTGAGGAACAAAATTTCTCATGCCGTTAAGAATTACGTTAGATATCATATCAGCTGATGCATCAACGTTTCCGTCGAGAAAGCACAATGACCAATTAAAATTTCGAAAGAAATTATTCAGGCCGTCCCAATTGGCTTTCTCATATTGCCACACAGTTCTTTTGGGGACTTTATCTTTTTTTACCGTGACGGAAGTAGAAAAATCTACCGATATGACACAATGGTCCGATTTGCCTAAAGGAGATGATACTATAACCCTATATTTTTCGGGATGAGAAGTGAGAAATAGGTCAAGAGTGTTGGCCGCATGGCCTTCAATATCTGCAACCCGAGTGGGCTCATCAACAAGTTGAGTTAATTGGTTTAACTCAGCAAAGATCTCAACATATTCTCCTTCGGGTGTTGTCTGGTCAGAATGTCGAAGCCAATGAGAATTGTGTACATTGAAATCGCCCGCAATTGCGATTTCAGTGTGAGGATATAGGGAAACAATTCTTACTATGGAGTCAGATAGCGCATCAAACTCGTTAGAGGTCGAATTGCTATCTAAATTGGGGCTTCTATAGATAAAACAGTAATGAATGATTTGCTTACGGACGGTGAATTTTAACCACATGAAATTAAAGTTCGTATTAGAACAGAGGCCGTATTGTGGTAGAATCTGGTAAGCAATATCATTCCGAACGTATACGGCGAGGCCATGAGATGAAAAGAATAATGGCACTAAGCTATATCCAGGCAGGTTGAACTCTGAGGGATCAGAATCAACACCCACCTGTGTTTCACTCAGTGCCAAAACAGCTGGCCTGCATTTTGCAGTGTGAGCGTACACAGCAAAGAAATTCGATCTTAGCCCCCGAATGTTGCTAAAATCGACCCGAAATCTACCCGACATTACAATTCACAAAAATACATAAAACAAAATATCAACCGTAGACGCTAACTAAGTCGAATCAACAAGTGTATATCCTATTAGAAAACAAAATCAAATTACTAGCGGTGTTATGCCCAGCTAGCAACTTGACTTTAGTTCACCAACGAGATCGACACCGTTGATTGACTATCCGCCTAACAAACGCACAGCCTCATTGACTGCACACACTGCCCAGATAAGATAAGAGATTATCAATCAGAGAAATGTGTGCAGTCACTGGGGCTGCGAGAGTGATGTGGGGGAGGAGACGATGGAGAGGTAACGCACTTAAGAGCCCGACCCATAGAATCCGTTGCGTCCGTTCGCTGCCGGATTCACCTGACAGCTGTGAGTTTTACCGTACACAACGGATTGAGGTGACCCATAGAATCCGTTGCGGTGTCTCAACTCAACAAGACCACTCAATCAGTGATGGGACTTTTTGGAAAAATGTCCGAAGTAGATTTGAAATAAAAATGCAGTAGATTCAACTGTTCTGCAGTAGATTTTTCATTTGCAAAACATGAACAACTTTAAACATAGATTCACACACATAAATAACTTATAAATAATATAAAGATAAAAAAATAAACAATTTTTTTCAAAGCAAATTCACTTAAAAATTCATATACCCATATGATTATCAGCTTTGAATTAAAAAAAAGTACTGTCATAATTGCTAACTATTTATTGCTTTTTTTTTTATTGTCCGTCGACAAATAAAAACTTATTAAAATACTCTTTAAGGCCCACGGAATCAGAAGGTTCTCAACAATCTTTGTTTAGGTCGTCCATTTCCTTACAGGGTATAGCATTTTCTCAAGTATGGTTATATTCAATTTGTTGCGAAGTTTATCCTTCACTTAACTAACTGTCGAAAATTTCCGATCTGCTGCGGTACTACTATGTGGCAGTGATCATAAACTTAACATATATGTACATAAACTATTAAATTATTTTCCCAAAAGTGTTTTCTTCATTTTTAAGTTTGACCCTAAAAGCTGTTATGTCAACAGCATCATAATATTTATCTAAAAGATATTGGTTTCCCAACAAAGACCTCCTAACATTGTTTGTTAAGTTCTTCAAAATTTTCAATCAAATCAAATTAAAGAAAGGAAAAGACGCTACAATGGCCAAAACGAGGTCATTGTATAGAGAATATATCACCTTTGCATCTAAATACTTAAGAAGTTTTAATTGTGTATTATTAAAATTAAAACGCTTTTTTATTTAATCACAAATTTCTACATAAAATTGAACCAAACATTTTTTTATTTCAAAAATTTTGCTTTCCTCAAAATTGTGAGAAGCAATATATCGCTAGAACTCGATCCCAGAATTCATATCCGTATAGGAAAGATAAATGTAAGGTACTTTCTAATCCTGACTGAATCCATACTAATATAATATTTAAAAATTTCAATGTAAAGACCTGTTTAGTTATACATAGTCAACCGTATCTATAATCGCATAATAAACTCCGCACAACTTTAAAACACACTTAATCATTGAATAAAACAAAAATCGTATTTATAATCAATTTTTGTCAGTGAATAAGAACTGAATAGCTTAAACGCCGATATGCGTGTTTTAGCGCATAAATTTCCCTTGATTTTGAGTATTGAGTTTTCATTCAGTGGTTTATTTACAACTTGGAGAATTTTACTATAACTAAAATGGAAATGTACTCAAATTACATTAACTTTATAAATAATTTGGATGTAGTAATTGTGTTTCAATTGAAAGAAATATGCATTGTTTTCCTTTTTTGTAAATTGGTTTCTTACAAGTTTTCCAGTTGCGAAACGTTAACAAAACAACTAGAAATTAAAGCCAAAGAATAATATAGAAGTACGTAAATATATAGAATAACGTACATTGTGTGACCTACATTTCATCTTTCATAGCTAAGAAAATATAAACAAAAACAAATTTCTGTTGTCAGTTTTAACCATTGAGAAACCAAATTAGAGAATTTCTTTATAATTTTGACATAAGGTATGAATATTGAATAACTAGGTGCCGTGCAACAAAGCCGTGCGAAATAAGGCCGAAGGGGCTTTATTTCCACTTAAAATCGGAAATAACGTCGAATTGTAACAATTTCCTAATTCGACCTTATTTCGCAAAAAATTGTAATAAGTGGAAATAATGTCGATTTCTGGATTGGGGATATTTGTGTGGTAGGCGTTATTACCCAATGTAAAACACCACATGTATTGTATATTGAAGTAACAAACAGAATTTTATTCCTGTGAAAACAAACAAGAAAGGTATACTTTTGCAATCAAAAGTTAGCATTACATCATGTCATAAGATCTTTATCTGAGATGAGTTGTATTGTGAAAAGTTGTTGAAAATTTGTTTTTATGGTGGGAATAGCGGTAATCCTCTCAAGAATTTGCAATGAAAAGTTAGCATTACATCATGTCATAAGATCTTTATCTGAGATGAGTTGCATTGTGAAAAGTTATTTATTAAGCAGCTGAGCGCAGTGCGGAGGGGGGGCCGTGGCGGCGCGGACGCAACACCGCGCCCGCGCGCCCGCGCCGCCCCACGCGCCCGCGCCGCCCCGCGCGCCAGCCCGCGCGCCCTCGCCGGCGCGTGGGCCCGCGGGCGCGGTGTTGCGTCCGCGCCGCCACGGCCCCCCCTCCGCACTGCGCTCAGCTGCTTAATAAATAACTTTTCACAATGCAACTCATCTCAGATAAAGATCTTATGACATGATGTAATGCTAACTTTTCATTGCAAATTCTTGAGAGAATTACCGCTATTCCCACCATAAAAACAAATTTTTTTCTCTTTCGCCGCATTTCTGCATATAATATGCCCTGTACAATTTTTTTTTTTCAGAACCATTCTGCATGCCATACTGTGCTTCTTTGTAGAATTTTTGTTCAATTTCGACTTTATTACCTTCCGATTTCTATCTGGTTTGTGATTTTTCCCAATTCGACTTTATTTCCTCTTTTTCGGCGTTATTGCCACTTCGCTAAGGAAATAGCGCCGACCCTTGTAAGAGGCGCAACTCGACATTATTACCACATAGGAGTGGTAATAAGGTCGTTGGGGCCTTATTTCGCACGACTTTATTGCACGGCACCGAATAACTATAATGGGTGATGAAAAGGATTATACATTAGGATTTTTATTCACTGAATAAAGTTTTGATAAGTTCTTATTCACTGCATAACTATTTTGCGTTTTAAGCGTGTTATAGCGAAATCTAATAAATACGGCTGAGTAAGAACAAAAGTGCAGTAGATTTGATTTAAAGGCAGTAGATTTATTTTTCGAGAAAAGTGCAGTAGATCTACTGCAATTGCAGTAAAGTCCCAACCCTGCCACTCATGTTAGCAGAAGAGAAAATTTCAAATTGGTTCTTACTGCGCATGTCATCAGAGAGAAAATTTCAAATTGGTTCTTACTGCGCATGTCTCTCTTTTGCCGGACGCAAAAAGTTAAAAGTTGGGCTACTTTTTGCGTTGCGTCCGTTGCATCCGATGCTTATGGGTCACATCTCATAAGATCGTGTGTATTTAATCGGGCTGTCAGTTGAATCCGAGAGCGAACGGACGCAACGGATTCTATGGGTCGGGCTCTTTAGTGTTTGGGCTATTGGATAGACATGGGCTTTTGTTTTTTTTTTTTCACTTTCACAGCACTGATTTTTTATTGCACTGGATTTTTTTTTTCGTTTTCGCGGCGCGGCTGGAGAGATTTGTGGTTATTGTATTGAATTGTTTTGGTTGGATTTTTTGTTTAATTGTTTATTTTTTAATTTTTTTATTTTATTTTGGTAATTTGGGTGGTAGTAGGTGGCAAAGTTCGCGAATTACTTGGGCACTAAGCGCGGTGCGTGTGGTTACGGTGAATGGCAGATCGACACTGTGACACAAACGAAATGTAACTCCATCATTCACTGACATCGATATTTTTTTTTGGCATCGTGTACAATCTTTTGTCAATTAAGTGATGAGTAAATCACACGAGTACAAAACAAACTACTATACTAAAAAAAAAATATATAAATTTTTATTATTTATTTGCATCCTTGCTTGATTGATTTTTTGTTTTGTGTTTGCAAAGTTTTCATTAATCAAAAGTTTTTATTAATCAAAATGTCGAAGAGGAAGCGAATAGCTCTTGCTTCATTCGTAGTGACGGTGGGAGCTGTATTGGAGCTGGCCGAACAGGAGGAGGAAATGAAAAAAAGTAAAAGACCTGACTGTTGGGTTCAGAAGTTGTTCCTGGACGGAGAGTCATGCGAGTTCTACGCAAAGCTATGCAATATGGAGCCGACATTTTTCAAAAAAAAAAAAAAAAATGAGAATTTCGAAAATTGACTTTGATTTTATTCTCTTGAAGGTGAAACCATTCATTACGAAAAAACACTTTTATGCGACTAGCAATCGGACCAGCCGAAAGACTGGCAGTTACCATTCGGTATTTGGCGACGGGTGCTAGTATGCAGGTGATGTCTGATGTGTTTCGCCTTTCTCCAACAACAGTCTTCAGGATTGTTCATGAAACCTGCCCAATCATTTATTCAACATTAAAAGACGAATTCCTCAAGGTAAAACATTTTATTTAACATAAAGAATTAATAATAACTTATATATAGTATACAGTCAATAAAAGTCAATAGCGCAAATCTATAATCACTTAAAAGCTTAACCTGAACAAAGGCATTTCAAGTCAAGCATTTTAAGTAATTACATATAGATTTGCGCTATTAGTTTTTATCTTCTATTAAATACTCCACATTAGAATAGTTTGCTGCCTCCTGCTCATACTGCGCAATTATGCCGCTAATATCAGCCTTGAATCTTCGCTTGTCATATTTACCAATTCAGTTTTCTGATTGTTTGGCTGCGAGGATGTTCTTTGTCGCTTTGGCGTTGAGCTAGGTGATAAATCGATTTCAATACTGTCATTTTCGTTGGCCTCGTCATTTGGACTTTTTGTGTTACCCTGTGAAAAAAATCCATTTTAGAACAATTCTTTATCCATTAAAACATTTTTGTTTTTGTTTCCGCAGTTTCCTATACCTAGTATTTGAAGACAGGAGCACTTGACGGAAAACATGTCAATATCCAAGCTCCTCCAAACTGTGGATCAAAGTATTTCAATTATAAAAAAACTAACAATATCGTTCTGATGGCAATGGCCGATGGGGAGTACCAATTTACGTACGTTGATGTGGGTGAATACGGGGGTGATTCAGATGGCGGTGTATTTTCAAGGTATAATATAAATAAGAATAAAGTTAATATAAATATTGTGACTTGATTTTTTTCTAAATTTAAGATGCTAGCTTTCGGAGATACTTAAGGAAAACAAGGCAAATATCCCACCTCCTCAGCCGCTTTTAGACAGCCAAGAGCCAATATCATTTGTGGTAGTGGCTGATGATGCTTTCCCGTTAAAGCCATATTTAATGAAGCCATATGCATATCGGGACCAACTTATACCTAATAGGGTTTTTAATTATAGGCTTTCAAGAGCTCGAAGAATCATCGAAAACGTTTTTGGCATTGCCGCTGCTCGCTTTCGGATTCTTCGTCGACCTATAGATGTTTCAGTGAACAGAGCTATAAAAATTGTGCTCTCGATTTGTGTATTGCACAATTTTTTAATAAAAAGGAATAAACTATCAAGCATAGAAGTTGACCAAGAAGTCCAAGGCGGTGACGGCGAGATAGAAGAAGGAAACTGGCGTTCTGTTCTTCGCGAACAAAGTAATTTTACAGAGCTTCAGAACCACGGCACTCGGCACAGCAACGAAGCAAGTAAGGTTCGTGAAATCCTAAAAAACTACTTTTCCTTGCCTGAAGGTGAGCTAGATTGGCAATATAGAGCTGTGATGCGTGGCACCCAGCCAACATAAAAAAATTTAAAAAGATTATTCTTATAAAAAGTATATGATATAAATAAATTTCATTGCTTACAATTCAATTTCCCTGATTTATTTTGCCTTAACGAAGCGTACGAATATTTAACAATGGTTTTCAAAAACCTCTAATCTTATCAAAAAAAAAGGCTATGGTTATGTTTTTGTATGTGTGGCAAAGATTTTACTTTCATCCTCGTTAGGACGAAGAAAAAAAATCAATTCGGAAACTAAATTGCCCAGAAAATATCTATTATATAGATATGTTACAGTCATAGTGATTAAATAGCTATTATACATAATGACTGGTCATTATATATAATGGCCAAATTCACTAGACAAAGTAATAAATTAATCACTTTGTCTGGACATTATTCATCATAACTTGTCAAAGTTAGTCAAAGTAATAAATACGGTCTAGCCGACTTGTTATAGTAGGGGAGCCCAAGAGGGGATTTCGCGCGTTACTCGAGCGCGTCAGAAAATCATATGGGGAGAAACCTTACACCATGTAATGTACTCCTACCATATATTAAACCTAAATGTTGGGGCGTTCGCTGAGAGCAGCCCGTCAGATTAGTAAAAAAAAGTCGATCATCGGAAATACTCGAGCGCGTCAGATTAAAAGATGGTAGGTTGATTACATCGAGAAGAGTGTATATTTCAATAATCTGACAATTTGAGCGGGGCCTTCGTAAGTAGGCGAGTCACAAAGATGTAAGAAAAAATCGATGTTTCGAAATACTCGAGCGCGACTAATTTTTTTTTTATTTTGAAGGTAATTTTATCAGGATTACAGAAAACATATAATCTGACATTTTGGTTGGGGCGATTGAGGTAAAATCGTCAGTGAAATGTATAATATATTATGGTTAATATCTCGGTTAATATTGATATTAGCAATTGGTCCATAAGACTTTTTTTGTAGAAAACTAAATTCTCTACAAGTTTGTAATTTACAATTTTTCTGTAGCTTTTGTTATTTACGAGATAACTGCGACAAAACGTGAATTTTATGCAAAAATCAGGTTAAGTGGCCCGTACCACCTTCCCGGTATGAGTAACGACTTTGCCAAAAAGAACATTTTTGTAGAGCTTTCAATTTTGAGAAAAAAACATCTTCGGTTAAAGCGATCCCATGAAATGCCGCTGAGTTATAGTAATTTAAAAAAAAAAATCAGAGTTTCCGTGTATTTTCAATGGAAAATCTTCACACCTCTTGATCGAGCACTTAAAATTAATATTAAGGGCTCAAACTTTCAGGATTTTTTTTAAAAGTATTTTCAACAAACTTTCGATACAAAATTTTTAAATACATAATATGTGTACATATTTTTTGATTGCATCCAGTAACAAAAAATAGAAACAACAAGGAATTGTTACTTTAAAATTGTCAGACTAAGAGTACGCCCCCATATAATTGTCAGATTATCATCCTGGAGGACGAAGACATCAAGTTGATCACTCTGTATAAAAATCAGACGCGCTCGAGTATTTCAAGGTCACGTGTTTTTTTTACATTTTTAAAAATCAGCCATGACTGATCGCCCCACTCAAATTGTCAGATTATTGAAATATACACTTTTTAGAGTACACTTAACATTCACTTTGAAAATCTGACACGCTCGAATAACTTTTTATTTTTTGTTTTTTTAACCTCTCTTTACGCCCATTTGCCCCCAGTAAATCGTCAGATTAATATATATCCGTTATAAGAAAGACAAAGCGCGTATACTCTATGAAAATCTGACGCGCTCGAGTATTTCAATTTAACTGTTTTTTTTATATTTTTAAAAGCTCATACACGCCCATCGCCCCACTAAAATGAAAAACTGTCATACACTTTTTTTCGTTTTAGAACGTAAACTTCACAATCCAATAAGTCCCCATGACGCTTTAGTAACTGCAAATTTAGCGGCTCGGGCTCCCCTACTATTACCCCTCCCTCTCTTCATCCCGCTACCGCGTTCCGTATGCAACAGCTTTCCGCATGGCCCGCTTCGCGGGGCTCATTATATTAACCCTTTTTTCCGCAGGGTTAAGCTGCTCATGCTAAATATGAAAATAGCAATTAATTTCCGTATGCAACAGCTTTCCGCATTTATTTTATAATTTAATTTTTTAAATAATCTTTGTGATTAGTTAAGGCAAATTGAAATATAATTTTATAATTTTAAACGCATACCTACGTGTTTTATTACATTATCCAAGTCATCGAAGATATTATACATATATAATAGCTAGTTAATGTGATTAATTTTGTGTCCATTATCACTTTAACCAAACTGAGTAGATATTATGCATAATGGCTAGCCATTATACATAATATCCAGATTTATTACTTTGGCTGTAACAGATATACTAGCTGACCCGCCGGGCGTTGCTCGGATCTAAGTTGTTTAAAAGATTGTCAGGAACACCCGCTGGGCTAAGCTGAGGTTTTGAAATTAATCACTTAATTAACAAATCATGCAAACTGCACTTAATAAAATAAGAATAAATAATTTTTGTCCAGCAAATTAATAATAAATTTACTTGAGAATAGAGTTTATATGACATTTACACTGAGACTGTAAGATCTAATATATAAAATTCTCGTTTCACTGTGTAAATTAAAAAAGCAATGTTAATGGTAAATGGCCCTGGTGACTAAGGGGTATGAAAAATAAATAGTAGCCTATTCTCAGCCCTACTGAATATGCGTATAAAATTTCATAAAAATCGGTCAAGCCACTTTGGGGGAGTACGGTACGGTAAATAACATTGTTACATGTGACATGGAAATTTTATATACATATTAGATAAAGAAGAAAATCATAAACTTATTGCTTGCTTACGATCAAATTGCTTGTGATCACTTTTATTCACAAGCACTTTGCTCACAAGCAGTTTAACTCAGTGTTATTCAAACTCATTTTGACTTGCAAGCGAGTCTACTAGTTTGGTTCGTTTGAAAATAGGGGTTGTTCAGAGTTGTTTGGTTCACAAATAAGATTGTTCAAATTTATTTGTTTGTGGGTTGACTCAGTTTGTTCAAACTCGTTTTTTTTTTTCAAGTAAATACTCATAGTTCACAAGCAGACCTTTAGCTTCCTAAGCACGTAGTGATTTCTTTTATATTAATGTTATAGTACTTGTGTTTGACAGGCAAACAAATTTCAAAGAAAAACTTGCAATAACAGCCATGGTGGTCATCAAAGTTGTTTTCAACCGCAAAAATATTTACAAGTGTTTTGAGCGAATAGAGTTCCATTTCAGGATGGCTTCAGCCTTTGGAACTCCAACAGCAAGAGAAATACTGTCCCAAGAATTGTTATTCATATCCCAGTTTTTGTAGGACTTGCTGTTGGAGTTTCAAGGGTTCTCAAATACCTCCACATCCTATTATTAATATTATAAACGTGAAAGTTTGTATGTGTGGATGTATGTTTGTTCCTCTTTCACGCAAAAACTGCTGAATGGATTTCAATTAAACTTTCCAATAATATAGCTTATACATCAGAATAACACATAGGCTACAATTTATCCCTAAATTCCCTCGGGAACGGGAACGTATACGGGAACTTAGAAACTATAACACCGATTTCAAAAATTTTTCCACTGTAAGAGTGCTTCATTATCCCCGAGTAACATAAAAACTAATTCATCCCCATATTCCAACGGTTCCCTATATTCCCACGGGAGCAGGAACGTATACGGGAACTTTGACACTACAGCACCGATTTCAGAAATTCTTTCACCGTTAGAATGCTACACTATCCCCGAGTAACATAAAAACAAATTCATCCCCATATTTCAACGGTTCCCTTTATTCCCACGGGAGCAGGAACGTATACGGGAACTTTGACACTACAGCACCGATTTCAAAAATTCTTTCACCGTTAGAATGCTACACTATCCCCAACTAACAAAAACTTTAACTCATCCTCATATTCCTACGGGAACGGTCACCATATTCCAACGGGAACGGGAGTCTTTACTGATATTGAAAATGCGAATGTAGCTACGTCGGTATGTTTTTCGTATGTCTCCCGTTCACAGAACCTGAGGAAGGACATAGACTATATATTTTTTCCCTATATTCCCACGGGAGCAAGAACGTATACGGGAACTTTGACACTATAGCACCGATTTCAAAAATTCTTTCAGCGTTAGAATGCTAAACTATCCCCGAGTAATATTAAAACTAATTCATCCCCATATTCCTACGGTTCCCTATATTCCCACGGGAGCAGGAACGTATACGGGAACTTTGACACTACAGCACCGATTTCAAAAATTCTTTCACCGTTAGAATGCTACACTACCCCCAAGTAACATAAAAACTAATTCATCCTCATATTTCTACGGTTCCCTTTATTCCCACGGGAGCAGGAACGTATACGGGAACTTTGACACTACAGCACCGATTTCAAAAATTCTTTCACCGTTAGAATGCTACACTATCCCCGAGTAACATTAAAACTAGTTCATCCCCATATGTCTACGGTTCCCTTTATTCCCACGGGAGCAGGAACGTATACGGGAACTTTGACACTACAGCACCGATTTCAAAAATTATTTCACCGTTAGAATGCTACACTATCCCCGACTAACATAAAAACTAATTCATACCCATATTTCTACGGTTCCCTTTATTCCCACGGGAGCAGGAACGTATACGGGAACTTTGACACTACAGCACCGATTTCAAAAATTCTTTCACCGTTAGAATGCTACACTATCCCCGACTAACATAAAAACTAATTCATACCCATATTCCTACGGTTCCCTATATTCCCACGGGAGCAGGAACGTATACGGGAACTTTGACACTACAGCACCGATTTCAAAAATTCCTTCACCGTTAGAATGCTACACTATCCCCGAGTAAGATAAAAACTAATTCATCCCCATATTTCTACGGTTCCCTCTATTCCCACGGGAGCAGGAACGTATACGGGAACTTTGACACTACAGCACCGATTTCAAAAATTCTTTCACCGTTAGAATGCTACACTACCCCCAAGTAACATAAAAACTAATTCATCCTCATATTTCTACTGTTCCCTTTATTCCCACGGGAGCAGGAACGTATACGGGAACTTTGACACTACAGCACCGATTTCAAAAATTCTTTCACCGTTAGAATGCTACACTATCCCCGAGTAAGATAAAAACTAATTCATCCCCATATTTCTACGGTTCCCTCTATTCCCACGGGAGCAGGAACGTATACGGGAACTTTGACACTACAGCACCGATTTCAAAAATTCTTTCACCGTTAGAATGCTACACTATCCCCGAGTAACAAAAACTTTAACTCATCCTCATATTCCTACGGGAACGGTCACCATATTCCAACGGGAACGGGAGTCTTTACTGATATTGAAAATGCGAATGTAGCTACGTCGGTATGTTTTTCGTATGTCTCCCGTTCACAGAACCAGAGGAAGGACATAGACTATATATTTTTTCCCTATATTCCCACGGGAGCAGGAACGTATACGGGAACTTTGACACTACAGCACCGATTTCAAAAATTCTTTCAGCGTTAGAATGCTAAACTATCCCCGAGTAATATTAAAACTAATTCATCCCCATATTCCTACGGTTCCCTATATTCCAACGGGAGCAGGAACGTATACGGGAACTTTGACACTACAGCACCGATTTCAAAAATTCTTTCACCGTTAGAATGCTACACTACCCCCAAGTAACATAAAAACTAATTCATCCTCATATTTCTACTGTTCCCTTTATTCCCACGGGAGCAGGAACGTATACGGGAACTTTGACACTACAGCACCGATTTCAAAAATTCTTTCACCGTTAGAATGCTACACTATCCCCGAGTAAGATAAAAACTAATTCATCCCCATATTTCTACGGTTCCCTCTATTCCCACGGGAGCAGGAACGTATACGGGAACTTTGACACTACAGCACCGATTTCAAAAATTCTTTCACCGTTAGAATGCTACACTATCCCCGAGTAACATTAAAACTAATTCATCCCCATATTCCTACGGTTCCCTATATTCCCACGGGAGCAGGAACGTATATGGGAACTTTGACACTACAGCACCGATTTCAAAAATTCTTTCACCGTTAGAATGCTACACTATCCCCGAGTAACATAAAAACTAATTCATCCCCATATTCCTACGGTTCCCTATATTCCCACGGGAGCAGGAACGTATACGGGAACTTTGACACTACAGCACCGATTTCAAAAATTCTTTCACCGTTAGAATGCTACACTATTCCCGAGTAACATAAAATTTAATTCATCCCCATATTCCTACGGATCCCTATATTCCCACGGGAGCAGGAACGTATACGGGAACTTTGACACTACAGCACCGATTTCAAAAATTCTTTCACCGTTAGAATGCTACACTATCCCCGAGTAACATTAAAACTAATTCATCCCCATATTCCTACGGTTCCCTATATTCCCACGGGAGCAGGAACGTATATGGGAACTTTGACACTGCAGCACCGATTCCAAAAATTCTTTCACCGTTAGAATGCTACACTATCCCCGAGTAACATAAAAACAAATTCATCCCCATATTCCTACGGATCCCTATATACAATACCGATTTCAAAAATTCTTCCACCGTTAGAATGCTACACTATTCCCGAGTAACATAAAATTTAATTCATCCCCATATTCCTACGGATCCCTATATTCCCACGGGAGCAGGAACGTATACGGGAACTTTGACACTACAGCACCGATTTCAAAAATTCTTTCACCGTTAGAATGCTACACTATTCCCGAGTAACATAAAATTTAATTCATCCCCATATTCCTACGGATCCCTATATTCCCACGGGAGCAGGAACGTATACGGGAACTTTGACACTACAGCACCGATTTCAAAAATTCTTTCACCGTTAGAATGCTACACTATCCCCGAGTAACATTAAAACTAATTCATCCCCATATTCCTACGGTTCCCTATATTCCCACGGGAGCAGGAACGTATATGGGAACTTTGACACTACAGCACCGATTTCAAAAATTCTTTCACCGTTAGAATGCTACACTATCCCCGAGTAACATTAAAACTAATTCATCCCCATATTTCTACGGTTCCCTCTATTCCCACGGGAGCAGGAACGTATACGGGAACTTTGACACTACAGCACCGATTTCAAAAATTCTTTCACCGTTAGAATGCTACACTATCCCCGAGTAACATTAAAACTAATTCATCCCCATATTCCTACGGTTCCCTATATTCCCACGGGAGCAGGAACGTATATGGGAACTTTGACACTACAGCACCGATTTCAAAAATTCTTTCACCGTTAGAATGCTACACTATCCCCGAGTAACATAAAAACTAATTCATCCCCATATTCCTACGGTTCCCTATATTCCCACGGGAGCAGGAAC
Organism: Melanostoma mellinum; assembly: GCA_914767635.1. NCBI lineage: Eukaryota > Metazoa > Arthropoda > Insecta > Diptera > Syrphidae > Melanostoma > Melanostoma mellinum. The sequence continues at coordinate 154,091,255 of OU612060.1, forward strand.
GTATACGGGAACTTTGACACTACAGCACCGATTTCAAAAATTCTTTCACCGTTAGAATGCTACACTATTCCCGAGTAACATAAAATTTAATTCATCCCCATATTCCTACGGATCCCTATATTCCCACGGGAGCAGGAACGTATACGGGAACTTTGACACTACAGCACCGATTTCAAAAATTCTTTCACCGTTAGAATGCTACACTATCCCCGAGTAACATTAAAACTAATTCATCCCCATATTCCTACGGTTCCCTATATTCCCACGGGAGCAGGAACGTATATGGGAACTTTGACACTGCAGCACCGATTCCAAAAATTCTTTCACCGTTAGAATGCTACACTATCCCCGAGTAACATAAAAACAAATTCATCCCCATATTCCTACGGATCCCTATATACAATACCGATTTCAAAAATTCTTCCACCGTTAGAATGCTACACTATCCCTGTGTAACATTAACTTTAATTCATCCACATATTCCTACGGGAACGGGAGTCCTTAGTAATATAATAAGTGTGAAAGGAGCTCTGTCTGTACGTCGTTCTATGTTACCATCTCCCGCCCAATTTAATAAACCGATTTAAATGAAATTTTAAACAAAGATTGTTCAGAACGTGAGGAAAGACATAGACTATATATTTTTTCCCTATATTCCCACGGGATCAGGAACGTATACGGGAACTTTTACACTACAGCACCGATTTTAAAAATTCTTCCACCGTTGGAATGCTCCATAATCCCGGAGTAACATTAACTTTAACTTATCCACATATTCCCACGAAAACGGTCACCATATTCCCACGGGAACGGGAGTCTTTACTAATATTGAAAATGCGAATGTAGCTATGTCGGAATGTTTTTCGTATGTCTCCCGTTCAAACTGCTAAACAGATTTCATTAAATTAGTACAGAGATGGTCTAGAACATGCGGAAGGATAAAGGCTATATATCTATCCTTATATTCCCACGGAAACAGAAATGGGAATTCAAAAACTACGGTCTCATAAGTATTTTTAACAGGGCTACAAAGTGTTGAAATAGGGGTTGAATGTTTTTTTTGGAAATATGTACCGCCAATTTTAAGGCTAGAAGTTTTATTTCCTAAAAAGTTAAAAATGATGCTGAAAGTCACTATTCCACGCGGACGAAGTCGCGGGCACAGCTAGTTATTAATAAGTTTTGTGGAGGATTCCAGACTCCACTCCATTGTCGATTTTCTCTCTCTTTTTTCTCGATTATCATCGAGACGTTGACTTTGACGATGACTTTTGTCCATATCCATAGTTCTTTGCAACACACAAACCAAAATTCAATTGCAAGGCGGCAAATAATTGTAAGTGAATAATGAAAAATGAAATAATTTTTGATCAAATCTTTGGAACACACAATCCAAAATTCAATTGGGCGGCAAATAATTGTAAGTGACAATCCACTAGCAGTTCAGAAATGACAGCACAAGTGGAAATAATGTTCATTGAGTTGACAAAACATCTTGTCAAAATTTCTTTATCATTGAAGTGACAACCAATTTTTTGACAGTAAATGACAAAAGTGGAAATGAACTGGCAATGTATCAACTACTGACAAGATTTTCATCTGTCAAACTATGTCATTTTAGTGACATGTGGAAACCCAGCATAAGCTAATTATTGTGCGAAAATTCAAGTTAGTTTAAGGAATAAAAATTGAATTCATTTTGTGAATTTCAAAAAGTTAAATTTTATTGAGTGAAAGTGAAGAAAACGGATCAAAGACAAGAAGCAATAAACAAGAAGTGTGAGCGGTGCTTGAGTGAGAGAGAAGACAATAAGACAAAAGTAAAGTGTACATAGATAAATTTATATACAATTTATGTGAGTGTTAGTGGGGCTTGCGGTTAGGGTTAAAAGCTTACACGGAACAATAATAATAAAGACTCAGTACTTGTTGTATATAATGGCAGATGTGGAAGTTTGTTCCATCCCAAATGCATAAATTTAACTAAATATGACATCAACAATTGTCAGTGGAAAACAAATATCTTTTAATTTTATGTGAATTGTGCCGGCAAAAATTAAAATCACTTCCACACATCGAAGAAAATATTAAAATAATAAAAGAAAACTGTGATGAGACCGGGATCACTTTTGATAAAATGTTAAATAAAAGTGAAGGAAAAATGAAAATAGAACAATGTTTCAAATATAGAAAACAATCGATGAAAGTTTGGGTAAAGAGAAAAAAAAACATTCACGAGTGCAGTGAAAAAGGGTTTGGTTTTAATTAAACCGAACGAGCACTAAGGCCGTGTGTGAATTGCCTTAAAATTTGCGTTAAAACTTCTACCACGATTAAAATTTGACGTGTGGTTTGAGGTGGGATCAAATTTAGCCATTTGCTTTGTGAATTGCGTTAAAACAATTATTTTAACCAAGATTTCTGCGTAGGCTAAAAAAATTTAATAATTTAAGAAAAATCCCTGAACAAAAATTGGTTTTCTTTTTCACGGAAAAATAATAACAAAACATATTTTTAAGTAAACAGGGTTGATAAGAAGTCTCTGAAACTGAAAAAAATCTTTTTTATCTATTGTTCTCGATTCTAATGTCATATTTTAAAAGAACAATGAAAAATATTCAAACTAAATTCCCATTTCGATTAATTGATTTATTCGGTATGGTAACACTAAAAACTAGTTTTCACAGCTGATATCTGTCATACATTTCTAAGGAAACAAAACAATGAATTCGTATTTGGTTCAGAGAAATGACAAATTTAATGTATTTTGTATTAATTCTGTTATATCTTTTAAAATATCAACGCATTATAACAAGAAATTCAATTAAACAGAGAAGAGAGCGTGGGGTAAGTTTTTTGTTGAAGTTTAAATTAAAACTTTTCCAATAATAAATGCTATCGCCAGATTACACGTGTAAGCTATGGAAGACTTCGAGTGTTTTCAGAAGACATCAATGCAATTCTCAACAACAATGAGATCAAATGCCGTGAACATTTGCGGTTGAAAAGTTCCACTTTTAGAACGATTGTGGACCTCATGCCAGGGAAACGGAGTGGTTGGACAAATGAGTATGAACTCGTTGTATTCCTTTACTGGATGGCATCTGGTTGCAGCTATCGACTTGCTGATGGCTTTATTGGAATGAGCAGATATACTGTGAAGAGCATTGCGCACAAAATGCTTGATTTCTTTTGCGGATCCATGCGTCATCTCAAATCTCATTAAACATGTCCAACCGAATAACTATGAGGACATTGGTTATAGATTTTGCGGACGCTCCAAATCTAATATATTTGAAAATACGATAGGAGCTATAGACGGCACTCATATCAGGATACTTTGTCCTGTAAGAAAATATGACGAATATTTAAATTATAAACGTTTTTATTCGATCCAATGTCAATCTGTTGTTGACAGCAAATTAATGTTCAATAACGTTTTTAATGGATTCCCTGGATCAGTACATGACACTCGTGTAATACAACAACATCTTTCTTATCAAGCAAACATTCTAACACATTTTTTCTTAGGTTTTGAAAATCAGTCAACTATACAAAAGTGGCAATTATCCAAAACAACCCTATTACGTGCTGGGAGATAGGGGATATGCGTGTCGTTTACACCCGATCCCCATCATAACACCTTACAAAACACCCAATTCGAATGAAAAAAAGTTCAACACCGCACACAGTAAAGCCAGAAACGTTGTTGAATGTGCTTTTGGAATAATGAAAAGTAGATGGAAAAATATTTTTAACAAAGGGTTGGAGCTTAAAATTCAAAACAGCATCAAAAAAATTTTAACAGCATGTATTTTAGTGTTCTTAAAAACAATGATCAAAATAATTAGAATTTCAAGTCACTTTTGTTTTATCGTTTTTAAGGTAGAGGTGATCCAGATGAAGAATTCATTCATTCCAATGACAACGCTGAGGAAAATCTAGGAGTTTATGAAAGAGGCACAGCTGAAGCATTAGTTTTTTGCAATTGGTTGCTTCAAAGATTGATACATAATATGTAGATCTTCCAAATAAATAAAAAATATAAGTACCACTACCAAAAAAATCACTTTTTATTTCAATTTAAATTGTACATTTGTTACTTTTATCACACATTTTTATTTTTTATTCATCTTCTGAGGAGGAACATACAATCAGATTTTCAACATTTATATCTGGGTAATCTATTGCAACCATTTGCCTAAAAATGGGCATGAGTGCACCCATTTGTTTCGACAGCTTCTTGTTGCGGTTAATGCAGTGCTTTTCGTATGCACTAAACTTTAGTGTTGCAGTGGAAGCTGATGTTGATGGACGTGAGGTTGACGCAACGGGCGATGTTGGCGAATCAATCTCATCGAAAGTAAACTTCAGAGAGGAAGTTAATGTCGGCGATGGCATCAGCTCCGAACCAATAGATTCAGTTGGTGGCGGAGGTTCCAGCGAAACTACTCCCGATAAACTTTCTATCAGGAAAGGCGGGTGGTAGTTGTGCTTTTTGGAAGCATATTGGTGGAAAAGTTAGAAATAGGGCCAGGATTCCATTTACCTATTTCTGGCTGCATCATCACCGGCACCATCACCAGTATCAATCAGCTCAATGAACGACTGCGATCGAAAAAAATATTATAAAAAAGTGTGTGTAAGGTATGGCAAAACATTTACAACAATATAATTACCTTGTATTTTTGTGACATATTTTTCCATAGCTGCCCTGCATGCCCTTAAATCCTTGTATGGTTTTCCAGCCTGCCTTCGTTTTTTTCCTGACTCATGTTTCGTAGTTTGAATTGAATGCGCTTTTGCAAGAGCAAATTTCTCTATCACCAAAAACGTCCAAATTTAACACACTTTAACCTGCTCCACAGCTCAATAAATTTTAACCCATTTTATTCACCTCATTAGTGTCAAATTTTAACGCGGGTTAAATTTTAACACACATTTTAACGCAATTAACACACGGCCTAAGATCCTAATAAAACAAAATCGGAAGTGAAATTGAGTGTGAGTCCTGGAGATTATGCAATAGAGGCTGCAGGAATTAAAAAACTGGATAAGGGCGCAATAGTTGTGCCATATGTGAACAAATAGAATCAGTGAACGAAGTAAAAGAAAAAGTAAAAGAAAGTTTGGGAAATAATTACGTCATTAATGTTCTAAAAAGAAATAATCCGAGAATAAGAAATGTGGCTTAATCTTAAAATCAAATATAAGTACTCAAAGCTGTTTGTAAACTAGTTGAACATGAAGTTTATTCCCTGCATCTATATCTCAGCAATAAACTAAATCATGAGGGAATTAATCAAATACAAATAATGGAACCATCAAGCGATTGGAATAATTTTATTATACATGTTTAAGATGCAGTTGACTGTAAATTTGGTAAGAAAACACAAATCTTAATTAAAAAATTCAATCTTTTAATAGGTAGAGTCAATTGTAATGAGCAAAAAAGATTTTTAAGGAAGTGGAACAAGTTTGGAATTCACAACAAATACATTGGAATTACTTAATAGAAAATTAAATTTTGCATTGCAGCCAACAAAAGAAAAAGCTATCCAAAGTTCTTTGATTAACAATGAAACAGCTCTGAAACATTTCAATGATCATGATGATAAAGTTAGAGTATGGTCCGAAGCTATAGATAGAATTAATTTTGACGATCTACCGAACATGACTGCTAAAATGAAAAATGAAAATTAGAGGAGCAGCGAAAAGTTTAAAAGAGAAGAAAACTTCAGTTATCTTCAGTAAAGCTGATAAAAGCAATAATATTGTAATACTTGATAAACAAGAATATATTGAAATAACTGAACAATTTATAAGAACTAGACCTTGTGAAGAAGTAATTTTTAATCCTTTACCAGGAATGATAAGGAAAACTAAAGAAGCTATCAAAAAAGCGGTCAAAGTTTTTAATGATCCTACTTTATCAAGCAAATTAAATGTTTCAAATCCAATTTTACCAAGATTATATTCTCAGTTGAAATTACATACATAAACCAGGAAAACAAATAGGACCAATAACGTCAACAACTGGATATATATATATCAAAACTTGAATGTTGGTTATTAGAAAAACTAAATAATCTCCCAATCAAATTTGAAACAGCAGCTTTAAAAAATGGAATTGAATTTGCAGAAAAAGTAAAGAACTTAAAAATAGCTAGCAACGAGATTCAAGTTTCATTTGATGCTGTTTCATTATATCCAAATGTTCCAATTGATGAAACTTTAGTTTTTCTGAGAAAATGGCTGGAAAGAAATGCTTTTAAGCCAGAAGAAATAAATGAATTTGTAATACTTACTAAGCTGTGCTTGGATGAATATATTGGTTCCAATTTAATGAAAAGTTTTACAGACAAAAATTTGGCTGCAGTATGGGAACAGATATGAGCCCGTTTTTAGCAAATTTATTTATGTATGTGGCATATAGAAACTGAAATGAAAAATCAAGTAAATTTTCCAAGAATTTGGTTAAGGTATGTAGATGATATATGGGCGATAATCAAAAAACATGAACTCCTACAGTTCATAAACATATTAAATAGAACTAAATACCCATCAATAAAATTTACATATGAAGAAGAAATTGAAGGGAAACTAAATTTTCTGGATAAGTATAACAAGGAATGGAGACAATCTAGAATTGGATATATACAGAAAACCAACGAATACTCTGAGATACATTACAAATTACATCAGACTCGTTCCATTCCTTTGAACATAAGATGTCAGCTTTTCACTCAATAATTTTTAGAGCTCTAAATATTCCAATGACTAGAAACAAAAGTAAAATAATTCCAAAAAATTTAAAATATAGCCAAAATTAATGGATATATGTACTGAAGAATTAATTGAAGATTTAACAGTTGCATATAGAAGAAAACAGGAATTGAGAAATTATACAACTTTAGATCTGATAAAGAATGAAAGAAATGAAGAAAAGAAGTATTCAAAATTTTATTTCTGTCCAGAAATAACATCTAAGATAAGACAAATATTTAATGAATTAATAGATAATAAATATTCAAAAAAGATTTAAAGAAAATTTTGCACATCTTAAATATAATGAAAAAGAAAAGTCAAGTGTTGCAGAACATATGCTAGTAAATAGTCATAGTTTTTGTTTGCAAAAATTAAAATTATTAAGAAATGTAAATAGCAAGCAATAAGGAATTATACACTTTTGAATCTTTTTGTGTATCTACATATTTAAAAACAAGAATAATCTAGTAAATAGTGTTGATGGACCAATCAAAGATTTAATATTCAAAAATTTTTTTAATAGATTCAACTCATATCATTTGTAATTTGGTTTAGAAACATTTTTCTTTTATATTAGTTTTTTGGCAAATAATTTAATTTAATTTAATTTATAAATCTCACTGACGATGGAAGCATTGCATCTAAAATGTACATCTGAGGAAACATAAAAAGTGTTTTAGCTGTTTAAAATTGTATTAATCTTTTTATTTATTAGATTAAAAAACACGTGGATTATATCAACTAAGAAACTAATCAATTATGGCTAACGTGCTTCAAATCAAAAATTAAAAAATAGATACCTGAAACTGAGGACAAAGATTAAATATTTACAAGCAGATATGTAAATATGTTTTTCTTAGAAGATATAATAAAAATAATATGTAATTTGTCCGAGAAATTAGATGAAAATGTGTTATTTGAGTTGAGTGTTGGAGGGGACAAGTGTTTTGTTAAAGAGTCGCTGTATGTCAAAAGATATTTCAAATGTCTGGATTTTGATCACACTAGTAAAGAATTTAAGGCTTAAAACAAACTATGTGCTAAATGTGGTGGATGTCTAATGGGATCGAATGCCAAGCTAAGTGTTTTAGTTGTGTGAATTGTGTGAGAATGGACAATGAACTAAAGTTAAATCTAGATACAAATCATAATGCTTTTGATAACGACTGTATATGAGAAAATTTAAAGTTGAGAAAAGTAAGTACTTGTAGCAAACAAATTTGTGTTCAGAATCTTTTGTTTTCTATTATTTAAACTCCCAAAAATTGTTACCCAAAAAGAGTGAAGTGCAAATTTTAATACAAAACAATAAGCCAGATTTAAGCCGTGTTTTATTGGGAATTTCTACATTCACTTACATTCATTTCACTTGCAAGTTTCAATAAAACGGTTTTTTGGTTATATTCACTTACCCAGTTCACTTTCAAATTTTATTTTCAAAGTTGGTACCCTTGGCACCTTATGTCATAATTCTCGCGTCAAATCTTAAAATGCAATCAAGCAAAATGGATAACGGAACGAAAAGAGTTAAGATAATAAATTATTTCATATCGTTCTTGTATTTCAACATTTATTTTCTCTTATTTCTTATTTTGGTTCATGGTCAAGCAGTGAAGATAGTTCTTCATCCTCGGAATCTGAGAGTTCTAATAGTTTTTCATCAGCGGGTTCAGATAAACATGCAAATTGCAGAGGTTTCCAATTTCATGGAAACTATAGATTCATACGCGAGGCAGATTTCAAATTCCGATCAAATCACGCAACTTTAGAACAATAAACAGGTGAGCAATGTTTGTGGTGCACATAAAATATTTATTTTTAACCTATTTTTGTTTTGTAGTAAGATATTCTACGTCAAATTTCTTCCCATTATCCCGAATATTAATGGAGGGAAACAGAAAATGGAAGCGAAGAAAGAGGTGCATTTATATGTATGGTATGTGAGCAATACCCTGACGTTCAGACAATTAGAAAATTTATTTGGTTGGTTTGCAGTTGGTCGTGTGAGCAACTGGCTAGTTTCCATAAGCCACGAATACATGAAGTAGCCTTAAGGAAATGAAATTCATCAGAACTTGCAAAAATTTGAAGCCAAAAAAAAAAATACCGGGTATAGTTGGTGCAATTGACTGCACCCACATAACTATAACCGAAAAAAAAACTTCACTATAGTTTTGAAGGCTGTTGTTGATGCAGACATGAAATTTATCGATATATGCTGTGGCGAACCAAGTTATTTACATGACAGTAGATTTCTAAGGAGATCAACATTGTTTCATGCTGCACAAAGCCTTACAACCAGATGTTTTCACATAACACATATCTTTTGGGAGATTCCGCATACGCTGAGGTCAATTATGTGAACTCCAAAAAAGTTTCAACTACATTCATTCGTCTACGCAAATGGTTGTAGAAAATACTTTTGGTTTACTTAAAGGACGATTCAGAAGAATTTACAAATTTACAGAGCAACGAAACTTGGAATCTTTAAAAAAAATTGTTGTCAGTGCAAAACAACCACTCAAATACAGAACCGATTCCTACTCAAACCCGTCGCGATACCCTATTCGCTTACCTTTGTCAACAAAATATTATACGATGAAAACCAAGAACACCCTGAAAAATCCAACAAAGTGTTATAATAAATAATTTTAAATTGAAATTTGCCACGGCAAAAAACAACTTTATTTTTAATTTATATATTTTATTCTACACTGAAGTGTTTACCAAAAAGTTCCATTTTTTCACGAGTTCAGCTTCAGCAGTTGCTTATAATAATCAGACCGCGAAAGGTTTTTCTTCGCAGCATCTGGTGGTAATGATGGTGACGGTCAAAACGAATCTACAGCTCTGGGAGCAGGTTGAGGTCGACGGCGTTGTGGGCGATAGGATGCCTGGTGACTCCGATTCCTGCATTTCATTAACAAAATATCATTTTACTCACACTCAAAAAAATTTTGCTGCCAACATTGAACGATTCATTCCTTGAGTGAATCGGTTTATTCCCGAATATTTCCACCATTTCTTCATAGAATGGAGGGTTGCATGGGGCAGCACCAGTTGCCTTGGCGTTGTCCTTAGCGTATTTGCACGCCCTCAACAACGTCTGCATTTTAACTTCCAGGTGGTAAACGGTGATTCCCTCATCCTGCAATGCATTTGCAAAAGTGTTATGTTTTAAAAACAATAATCATACTTACATAACCCTCGGAAAGCATGTCTTCTTTAACATGTTCAAATGCAAGTCGCCTCTTCCTTGGATGAATAAATTCTGCTTTCTTCGCAGCGTAAAAACTCAAGAGAGCTTTTGATTCATCCAGTTTCCAGCACTGCCTTTTTGTTCTTAGGACAAGAAACACTTAAAATCACAATCAGAAGAATATAAATGCATACCTTTTATTTACCATTTCTGTTTAATACTCAATTTAGTTCTCAAATTTCTTTGCCGCGTTTCTACTTTTACTTTCGAGATAAAGTGCCGAATTACACCCAGACGGTTTTGCAAAGACGGAAATAAGTGCGAAAGAGAAAGCAGATGAAATAGAAATACTTTAAAAAGTCTCTACCCGCAAAGTTTTGGGTTGAGGATTGTCCAGTTGCCTTGGATGGTTTTTGACGTTTCTTTTTCTTGTCTTTCTTTGTTTCTTGTCGTTGCTTTATTGCATCTTCTAATGTTCATGAGTAAAGAAGTAGTATGTTGTCGGACAATTTCTTTAATTTTGCATGAAAATACATGAATTTTCCGTATCCATGGTGTCAATAATCATTGCTGCAGGATCTAATTAAATTATTTACCACTTCAAAAGACATTTTGCTTCTTATGAGTTTTTTGTTACTGATATTATAAAAAATGCAGCTGAGCCTCTTTAATTATTTTCACTTGACTCTGTGGGTGAGAATAAAAACTGAAAGAGAAGTGTCAAAACAGAAAAAAAACACGCAGCCGCAAAACGTCTGAGTGTAATACTGAGAGACTGACGGGATGAGGGTTCAAAAGAAAATATACGAAACACGCAGCAGGCAAACAGTCTGAATGTAATTCGGGACAAACAAACAAGCTTAACTTTAATTTTTTTTTCAGTGGCTGTGTTCAAAAAATTTATTTTTATTTTTAGGATCGGGTAATCGAATCGAATCAGGATTCAGATTTCGATGCAAGTATCTATTTCACAGTTGCGAGTTTGTGAATTAAATAAAACTCATTGTCATAAGTTAGTAAGTGACTTATGAATTAAAAAAAAAACTAATTCATAAGAAGGTAAGTGACTTGTAAATTATATGAATCATTAGTCATAAGCTAGCAAGTGACTTATGAATTAAATAAGTCGAAAGTCAGTTCAGTTCAGTTCAGTTTTCTTTATTGAGACTTAAATTCACAAGTTTAGTTTTGATTACAATTTTTTGTTATGATGCTGCCGACTTTATAAAGTATGTCTGGCTTATAAGTTTTCGTTAGTAAAAAGGTTACAGCTTTTTTCTTTAATGAGGTTACATAGTTCAAAATGTTTTCTCTTAATTTATTCATCGTATACTTGCTCCCGGCATACGTTCACATTGTGGCTCTTAAAGGCCAAACTTAAAACTAATAATGACTAGAACTTAAAACTAAAATATATAAGTCGAAAGTCATAACCTAGCAAGTGACACATGAATTAAATAAATAGCTTAGAGGAATAAAGAACAAGAGGGAGCCACTGTTGTGAGTCTTAGTTGGGCAAAATGGGGATGCAATCAAGGCAGTGGCATGCTTGTCGTCGCTCGACTAAGCTCGTGGTAATGGGGTGGTTCTTGCCCTGTTCCATTCTCCTTCAACTCAAACAACAAAACAAATCTCATGCCGAATAGGGATCAGGACAGGATCAGGATGGGGTTTTATACATAAATATGGGTAACTGTGCCACCACACACCAGAAAGGTTGTGAGTTGTAGGTTCTCAGACAGTCACGCTTCAACTATCGCTAATTTAAACCTAATTCTTATACCTACCCTAGCTACTAATCTAAGTGTTCTATACACATTATACATATAAATATATATATTTATGTATGTATATACATTCATATATACGTTTATATTTAAAAATGTTGCTCCCTACTATAACTAATCCTAAAACTAACTCGACTCACTACCTCTCCTACAACTCTTTGTCTCCCTTATGTGATGGTTCGACCAATACCCAAGAGCCTTACGTGATGGTTTTGGTAAAGATCGCTGCCATCCCTCCCTTGTGTCATATCATAACACACAACCTACGCTATCACCTTGGCAATGTTATGGTGATAGCCCCTTAGTTGCAATCTCCAGCCACCCTCTCTTAACTGTCCTAGCCAGTCATAAAGTAAGTAACGTTCGTCAAGTCTTGGTCATCTTCCTTTATCTTCCCATCGTCGCCGGCCTTATTTGAATCCCCACTCACCAACTCACCGCACTTTTAGCCACCCATGTTAATTCAATTGAAAAAAAAATCAAAATTTTTGAAACATTTGATTCAAAATAAAAAGGTAGTATTTATTGTATATATACATATATATAGATACTATTTTTAGTTTATTGCAAACAATTTAGTAAGTGAATTAAAAAAAAGTATATTCTTTTATGAATAAAATTTAATTTAATTATTTATTTATTTGGCTTAATAGCCATTTAAAAACTGAATATAATTTGCATTTAAAGTTTATATGACATTCTATTCGTTCTAAGAGTTTAATTAATAATAAGGGATTTTGCATATTTACTAACTTGGTTTTTAAAGAGATTTAAGTTGGTAAGATTCCTCATGTGATTTGGAAGGTTGTTGAAAGCTTGTAGTCATATATACAGTATACTGGACTGGAGATATTCGGGGCATATGTTTTGTTTTATTTTGAATACAAATACCACTGCCATCATGTAGTCTTTGATTTATGTTAAGCCAATTTAGGGATTCGAGCATGTTTGAGATTGAGTTATAACGATCACACTTTATAATTGTTCACATAGCTTTATTTTATAATTTTTGAAGTGCAGAAGTTGAAGTGTTAATACAGACACATAAAAGACTTGCACAATATTCGAAATGGGGCTTGACAGTAACATTTAATACTTTTATTGCACTATTTTTGGAAATGTTGTTTCGAGTTCTTCCAAGTACCCCTAATTTTTTTGAAACTTTCTGACTAATATAGTCTATATGTTCATTAAGGGAGAGTTTATTACCAAGAATAACGGCGCAGGGACATAACTCCTCGGGACATAAGTCCACAATTTTTTTATTTTAGCTGAGACAGAAGTTCACAATTTGCGTAGAATCTCACTTTTTCGGTAAATAAAAGACATTATGAACGAACTGGTGTCATGTAAGTATATAAGATTTTATTTTAACGAAATACAGAAGAAGACAACAAATGAAAAGCAAATACTAGCTCTTGTTTACAAAATGAAATTAAACTACAAATAAATATGGCAAGAGTTTTGAATAATGTGACGACAAAAGGGACACAAAAGTTCATTGTTATTTTGTGCAGCATTATCACACAGTTTTGAAAAACAGTCAGAGCACATTTTACAATGGTTGCCAGGCCCGCTGCTAGGGGTTTGAACGCCCGTGTGCAATTCCCATTATGCCGCCCCCGTTTAACTATGTCTACCTTACACGATCTAGGTTAAAAAAAACTAGGTTAAGGATGTGAAAAAAATAAGAAATACATACTTTACAACGAAAAACTATTCATTTATTTAATTTACAGTAATTTTACCTTTCTTGCCTTTATGTTGGCGAAATCAGTTATCAATTTTTTTGTGTCTAAGCTTTCTAATATCTCATGTTCAATTGAAACTATGGCTAAATTACTTAGTCTTTGCTGGTGCATTGTCGATCTTAAATAGTTTTTTATAATTTTTAACTTTGAAAAGGATCTTTCACCAGATGCAACTGAAACCGGCAACGTAAGTAATATTCTTAGTGCTATTGCCGTATTTGGAAATGTTGACATTAAATCATTTGCAAAAATATATTGTAATAGGGTTTGTGGATCATTGGACTGGTGTTCAGTAAAATGCAACTTTAAAGCATTGATTTCATTAAACAAATCTATACCGTCAATAGGTCTGTTCGTTGAAGCCCTGGGTTTGCCCTAGGGTCGCCACAAAGCGTTTTTTGAGAAACCTAAATTCACCCTGAATGTCAAATTGAGTGTTTTTTGAGCCATAGGTTTGCCATAGGTTTTCCCCAAACTCGCCCTAGCTTTTTGGTGTGGCGATTTGAGGGCTGTCAAATGTCATGTATTTTTTTTTTTGAATGACAGGGATGTGTGATGATTTGTGGTAAAGCGTTTTTTGAGGAATGGTAAACCCAGGTTTTTTTGATAGTTCACAGGGTTGTCAAGAAAACCTGGGTCAACCCTGGGGAAAGTTCAACGAACAGACCTAATATCTGTGTCACTAGTTGAACTGTCTTTTAGCTTCAAATTTAAATCCTTGCAATATTTCATTAAATCATCTTTAGAGTAACTAAATAAGTTATTATTGGTGAAAAAGCCAAATACGTCGGTAAAAGTTTCCAACTCCTCGAATCTATACTTTAAAGAAGTTAACGTTTGATCTAGGATTCTAAAAAAAACCTCTACTTTGTATTTGGTTTTGGGGTCAAGTAAAACTTCGTCACTCTGTTCATATTGAAATTGAGTTGGTTTTCTTCGTGGACGAACTGTGTTTATAGGCGGAAAATCTGTTTCTACATTAAGGTCCCGAGCCACATTGGTAGCTTCTTCTAACACCCTTTCGAAGTGCTCATCCGTGCGATATTCGGTGAATTTATCAATCAATTTTTTTAACAAATTTATGCAGATTTGAGTATTTATTGTTGGGTTTTGCATCATTTTGCTGAGAGCATTAATTTCATTTAAAATATCAAACCAAATTACAACCGAACAAATAAATCTATAATTTTGAATGTTTAAAGCAAGCGAATGAGCTTTGTGAGATGTTGTACAATCCCATTCCGACGAATTGTTATCTGATATTTCTAGCAAAGCGTCAAATATTTTTTCGAGGTGATACCGTAAAGGTTTGACTGCATCGATTCTGCTAGACCATCGCGTGGCACTTAATGCTTTTAATTTTAAATCTGGTAAATATTTGCAAATTATTGACCACCTTTTTGTAGATGACGAAAAGAAAACGTAAATTTCTTGAATTATATTGAAAAAATTGACGGTGTCGTGCGTAATATTTGCCGCATCGTTAACGACCAAATTGAGACTATGCGCAGAGCATGGAACGTAAAATGCTCGATTATTAATTTCCAATATTTTTTTTTGCAATCCGTTGTGTTTTCCACGCATATTAGAACCATTGTCATAACCTTGACCACGTAAGTTCTTAATATCCAGGTTTAATTGCGAAAATAAATCTAAAACAAAATTTAATAGTCCTACACCTGTGGAGCTGGTGATCGGACAGAAACCAATAAAACTTTCGCATGTCGTAACATTTTTAGTTTCATTGTTTAAAGTGACATACCTGAGTATAACTGTAATTTGTTCTGTGTGACTTACATCTGGTGTGCAATCTAATATGATGGAGAAATATTTTGATTCTCTGACTTTTTCAAGATATAATTTTTTATGGTCGTGCCGAGTAAATCAATGATTTCATTCTGAATTTGATCTCCTAAATAGTGAGTCATGCGAGTTGAATCCAATTTCGAGGCTTGAACTCTGCGAATATGTTCTCGCATAACTGAATCAAAGGTTGCTATCATTTCTATTGCTTTGAGAAAATTACCGTTATCATGCTCATAGAATGTTTTTGACGAGCCCCTAAACGCCAGACATTGACGGGATAAAAATTTTATAACAGCTATGATCCTTTCCAATACATCACACCATTGTTTTTTTTCAGATTCCAATAGTCTCAGTTGCATTTGATTTACAGTAGTTTTGTTTTTTAACATATTATTTAGTTGCACCCAACATTTTAAATTTTCACTGTGGGAAACGCTTGTTTCGTGTCGTTTTAAGGTGGATGACAAATGTTGCCAATCGGAAAAACCGCTTGGAGCCGACAAACTACTCACAGTTTTACTGAATATTTTACAACAGAAACAATAGACTGAATCTTTTGACGTAGAGTAAACAAGCCATTCTCTGTTAATTTTTTCTCCATTGGGAAGATTTCTAGAATAATAACTGTTTGCAAATTTTCTTCCGTCGTCATTAGCAGGAAAATTGTAGTTAAATAGCTGAACAGGACCACGACTAACCAAAATATTAACAAGATCATTAGTCATACTGGCAGGCCACAAACCGGGATCATCACCACAATCTAAACAGCTACTTATTGACGACGATAAATTCCTTACAGGTTCTTCAGCAGTACTTTCTCTTGTTTTAGTTTTACTGAAGTCTGCCTCTAAAGGACTAATATCTTCAGATACCTCCATAACTTCTAAATTTAAGGCTGAGCTTGTTGAAGCTACGCCAACATTTTCTTGACATTCCGGTTCCC
This sequence comes from Melanostoma mellinum, assembly GCA_914767635.1. NCBI lineage: Eukaryota > Metazoa > Arthropoda > Insecta > Diptera > Syrphidae > Melanostoma > Melanostoma mellinum. The sequence continues at coordinate 154,107,509 of OU612060.1, forward strand.
TATTTTCTGGTTTGCTTAAAAATTTCTCTAGGGAGCCCTCTAATTTTTTTTTCTGTGCATCTTTTTCTCGTTTTTGCTGTCGAAATTGCGCTCCTGAAAGCTTTTTCCTTTTTTGCGGTTCCTGGAATGTATCGGAAGAGGTAGGCATTTTTTTATTTTAATACAACCAATTTTACGTATAACAAATTGTAAAACTTTCAGATATAATTAGGTTTTTCCGGTTAGCGAGCAATAATTGACCTATAGGCTGATTAAACGGAGTTACTTACCATAATACGATTTTTGGCGCCGACGGATAAAATAGATAATTCTCTGAACTATAATCACACTAACTAAGTCAGAATATCATTAATTATAAGTACTTGGACTCCTTACGGAACCTATTCAGGACTAAACGAAATAATTGAAGCGTGTTGTTCACTAATCTGTTTGACTTCGCATCGCTTTCGCATTTGTGTTCACTTTTTCAGAACCCAAAGAAGATTCGGCTGAAGCTTCAGCTACAATGAATCCAAATGTGGATTCTTCAAACCAAGTCCCGGTGCAGGATTTGTACCCAGGTCCAGCTCAACCTGCTAAAAATTTTGAAGCTGGGGTTGTTGGAGTTGCAGACGTAATGCCTCATGATGACGACCTGCCTTCAAGCTTCAACAAGTTCAAGTTCCCAACCCAAAGTTGTCAACAAACAAAATCAGGAGAACCAAATGTAAGTGTATTTTATTTCATACTTTTACAGTAGATAGTTTCGGTAGGCACTATTCGTTTAAAATGCACACATAGTTCCTAACAAAATCAAGAATTTCAAAAAAAATCATCTCAGACCAATAGCTACTGTCAAAAATATTTAATATAATCAATATTTCACTTTTAAACGAGTGTGTTGTTCTGTTCTAAGATAAGCTTTTTTGAAATTCTTGATTTTGTTAAGAACAATGTATGCAATCACGTTGAGGACACTAATTGGAACTCAAAACCATTTAAGATATTCAAATAGAGTAAGTAGTGTTCATAGTAAGAGCTCTTATGTCCTCCAGTTTCGATAGTTTCATATCATTTTTAATGAAAACTACTAAACTGGACAACATAAGAGCTGTTACTATCAACACTACTAACTCTATTTGCATATCTTAAATGGTTTTGAGTTCCAATTAGTGTCCTCAACGTGATTGCATACATTGTTCTTAACAAAATCAAGAATTTCAAAAAAGCTTATCTTAGAACAGAACAACACACTCGTTTAAAAGTGAAATATTGATTATATTAAATATTTTTGACAGTAGCTATTGGTCTGAGATGATTTTTTTTTGAAATTCTTGTTTTTGCTAATAACCATGTATGCAATCACGTTGAGGACACTAATTGGAACTCAAAACCATTTAAGATATTCAAATAGAGTAAGTAGTGTTCATAGTAAGAGCTCTTATGTCTTCCAGTTTCGATAGTTTCATATCATTTTTAATGAAAACTACTAAGCTGGACAACATAAGAGCTGTTACTATCAACACTACTAACTCTATTTGCATATCTTAAATGGTTTTGAGTTCCAATTAGTGTCCTTTATGTAATTGCACACCTTGTTGTTAACAAAATCAAGAATTTCAAAAAAGCTTATCTTAGAACAGAACAACACACTCGTTTAAAAGTGAAATATTGATTATATTAAATATTTTTGACAGTAGCTATTGGTCTGAGATGATTTTTTTTTGAAATTCTTGTTTTTGCTAATAACCATGTATGCAATCACGTTGAGGACACTAATTGGAACTCAAAACCATTTAAGATATTCAAATAGAGTAAGTAGTGTTCATAGTAAGAGCTCTTATGTCTTCCAGTTTCGATAGTTTCATATCATTTTTAATGAAAACTACTAAGCTGGACAACATAAGAGCTGTTACTATCAACACTACTAACTCTATTTGCATATCTTAAATGGTTTTGAGTTCCAATTAGTGTCCTTTATGTAATTGCACACCTTGTTGTTAACAAAATCAAGAATTTCAAAAAAGCTTATCTTAGAACAGAACAACACACTCGTTTAAAAGTGAAATATTGATTATATTAAATATTTTTGACAGTAGCTATTGGTCTGAGATGATTTTTTTTTGAAATTCTTGTTTTTGCTAATAACCATGTATGCAATCACGTTGAGGACACTAATTGGAACTCAAAACCATTTAAGATATTCAAATAGAGTAAGTAGTGTTCATAGTAAGAGCTCTTATGTCTTCCAGTTTCGATAGTTTCATATCATTTTTAATGAAAACTACTAAGCTGGACAACATAAGAGCTGTTACTATCAACACTACTAACTCTATTTGCATATCTTAAATGGTTTTGAGTTCCAATTAGTGTCCTTTATGTAATTGCACACCTTGTTGTTAACAAAATCAAGAATTTCAAAAAAGCTTATCTTAGAACAGAACAACACACTCGTTTAAAAGTGAAATATTGATTATATTAAATATTTTTGACAGTAGCTATTGGTCTGAGATGATTTTTTTTGAAATTCTTGATTTTGTTAGGAACTATGTGTGCATTTTAAACGAATAGTGCCTACCGAAACTATCTACTGTAAAAGTATGAAATAAAATACACTTACATTTGGTTCTCCTGATTTTGTTTGTTGACAACTTTGGGTTGGGAACTTGAACTTGTTGAAGCTTGAAGGCAGGTCGTCATCATGAGGCATTACGTCTGCAACTCCAACAACCCCAGCTTCAAAATTTTAAGCAGGTTGAGCTGGACCTGGGTACAAATCCTGCACCGGGACTTGGTTTGAAGAATCCACATTTGGATTCATTGTAGCCGAATCTTTTTTTTGAATTTTTTTTTTTACTCTAAAACTAAAACACTTTTGAAATCTGAACACTGAACGATACTTCTAGAACTCTCGTCTCGATTTCTTTTCAATAGAAGCCAACTTTGAACTCTTTTAATCATGGCGGTTCGCGGTTTGTTTGGTTTGAAAAAAAAAAGAACAGTAAATTTTGATGTTTTTGTTTTACTTTTATTTTTCTCGTCTTGTCTGACTTTACAATATCTACCTAGTGCGAACGAGATGAACATCCAAAAAGATTTTCTTACTCTTTTCAACAGACCTAACAAAAAGTAAAATTCTAAGGAAACTTAAAAACGTTTAAGAACAAGACAACAATAATGAGAATGTATTGTCGTTCACTTTGGAGCATTAGTGTATGCTAGAAGTAGAACGTAGAACGTAGAAGAAAATGAAATTCAGAGTAAGTGAACATTTAGATAGGCAGATTTTGTGCTAACGATAAGGTAGTTTGATTTTCAGATAAATTTATTTAAACTTTATGCAACACATCATTGAATTTCTGAAAATCTGGATTCCAGATCTGGAATGGCTCTCCGTCTTTGGTTGCTTGATTTGCCGCCCCCCTGGATGCGCCGCCCGCGTGTTTTGCACGCCTTGCACGCCCGCTTACGGCGGGCCTGATGGTTGCATGGCTGCAGAAGTACACTGCGTGGATTATCGAAACAAATAGCGCAAGCAAGGTTAATTTGTTCCTGCTGATGTTGTTGCGTGTATATTTCGTCTTCTTCGCTATCTGATGATGTATCGGATACCAAATTTATCTCTAATTGGAAATCTCCATACAGCTTGGACGTCAACTTGTTGACAAATTCGGTTGGGGAAACCTTTCCTCTGTCCAATTTTTTTGTTATCTCGTGGATAAACTCATCCCTTCGAGAAAATTTAGACTTTGGTCGCTCAAAAATTTGCCATGTCTCTCCGTCCATGGCCGAACAAAAATCAACAGTGGAACTGAATTCCTCGTCCAAAAGGGCACTGCAAAATTTAAAAAAGGTACCATGTTTGGGTAGAACCCCACCAAGCTTCTTATTGTATGCTTCGAGCATACTAGTGGTTCGCATATTAACTTTGTACAATGAGAACTGCTTGGATGGATCCTAAAAAAAAGAAAGAAATTACATGAAAACTCAGATTTATTTGAAAATACCTTCGATATCCATTGCTTTTTGAAATAATTTAAGAATGCATCAAAGTGCGAGAATTTCGAAGACTCACTACATAAAACATCGCAAGCATTCTCCATTAACACTGGCTTCAGCAAAGGAAGCACAAAAAATTTATTAAAGAGTTTATAACCCTGCTTATCCTTCCGGATGGTAGTCATAAATTCTTTATTTTTGATGCTTTCCTCCTCAAGGCTTGAATATAGTGGAACCAACATCCTCTCATTGCGTCGGGATATATTTTGTGGAGTCTACTTCGTAATGCGTGCTCGAAGTCCGTTGTAAATGAAGCTGGATGTAATTAATTTAAAAATGTTTGCTTCAATGAATTGAAACATATGCTTATACATCTCTTCAGACTTGCTACTGGCTAGCATGTAGAGAAAGGGATAAACCTAAATCGTATAAAAAAATATATATTATATATCGACTTTCTTTTCTTGTTAAAGGAAAAAGGAAAAAAGTGAAACAAAATCATTCCGCTTTCTTTTGTTTTTCTCAAAAAGAAAAACACTGAATAAAATTCGAGAAAAACAATAGATTGGGGAGTATGACTTTGTTTTAGAACTAAGAAAAATAAAAGTTAAAATTCGCAAAATAGAGATATGGTTTTCTGGAATTTGAAGATACAATTTTATTTTTCGAAGTTAGTAAAATTCCTTTGATTACAAAAGAAATTTCAAAAATTTTAGTTTTTGAGAATTTGAGAAAATAAAATCAAAAAATCGCGCTTGCCACTTTCTTTTTGGGTAGAACTAATGACTCTTTCCAGTTTCTGGAGAAAATACCAGAGCAGAAAGAACTGTTTATTATGCGAATAAGGACGGGACCAATAATTTCCAAAGCGTCGTTTATCATTTTGGTATTCATGTAGTTGAAGTCATTTTTAGAGTTTATCACAGAGAGAGTATTATTTAATGCGTCATTATTGATTGCACTAAACTTAAATTCTATATTGCACCCATCTACTAAATTCCTATATTCAGAAAATATCACAGTATTGCTTAAGTCATGTACACTTTTAATAAAAAAATAATTTAGTTTCTTGGATATTATTGCACTATCAGTTACTTCATCACCATTATTAAATTGTTCTTCAGTAATTTCATCCATGTTTGATTTTAGAACATATTTTTTCAATTGTCTACACATATCTTTTTGGTTATGCGCGTTGTGTATTTTATTAGATATAAATGTAGATTTAGCTTTATCAATTTGCTTCTTATAAAAGTTCCTGTACTTATAGTACAATAGCTGAATGTTTTTCTGTTTTTTTTTTTGGTTTTGTGCATTGAATGAAAACTTCAAGTGCTTCATGATCACGTACTTTCAGATTATGCTCGACTTTAGCACTACAAATGGTACTATTATTTGATAACACATAGTCAATCAAGATGTTGGTGTGATTCTTGTTGGTTCAGTGTTTAGCATAAATAAGTTATTATCAGTAACAATTTGATTTAATCGTTTTGAATATGTATTATTTCTGTCTAGCCAGTCGATTTTAAAATCTCCTAATATAACATAGTTTGAATTGCACTGTTGCAGGAAGTCTATGCACTGTTCTTAATCATCACAGAAAGCATTTTTTGTCGATAAATGTGATCGATATATTGCACTTAAGTAAAAGCAAGTAATAATAAGACACCAATAGTTTATTGCTATGACAAATCTTCTAACAAGAGATCATTTAAACGTTTTTTCGACATAATATACTATTCCACCAGTATGACTGTATTCACTAAAACCCTCTAATTCTACTTTTCCAATATTATGATTTTTGGTTACATGGGTCTCAGTAAGCACGATTATATCAAGAAAGATATTTTAACCAGTTAAACAAATTTTCTTTTCAATCTATTGGTATCAGGTTATATATATGTATCATAAATAAAAAAAAAAAGGTGAAATGGAAAGGTTTGGTGACTTACAGTTTCTTCGTCCCTCGCAGTCCTGCCGGCAGCACGTTTCCAAGTGACGGGATTTCCCAACTCATTTACTGTTTCCAGAGTTCCCGAATCTACCTTTTTTTAACACACGCACTTCACCGATAAATACACATTTAGTTATAAATAGATCGTTACGTTGACGACACCTTTGCTGTTGTTAAACAATCTGATGTCGAACGTGTTTTAAATCTAATAAATAGTCGCCATACCAGCATCAAATTTACTTATGAATTGGAGAATACATCAGATCATACATTACCCTTTCTGGATTTAAAAATAAAACGTCTTGGTAAGAAAATTCAATTTGACGTTTACCGAAAACCAACTACCACTGACAGATACATAACACACGATTCATATTGTTCGTATCAAAACAAAATAGCGTCATTTAATTCAATGATCTATCGCATGTTTCGGTTACCTCTGTCGTTAGCTGATTATAAACATGAATACGAGCATATTCTACACTTAGCTCAAGTCAACGGCTATAAAAAGTCTGTCATCGATCAATTGATTAAGAAGCATAGCCAAATAATCAAGAAGAGGAATTGCTCTACTCTCTTCTCTCAAAACAAGCAAAACATCAACTCTGATCGTCGTGTCGCACTTTCGTTCGTGCCAAAAATCTGCAATCCACTTAAACACACTTTCAGCAAAGCTAACTTGACTATCGTGAATTCCAACAAAAACAAGCTCAACTCTTCTCTTGGTACTTCCAAAGATGCCAAGCCAATGAACAAAAAGAGCGGAATTTATGAAATCAATTGTTCCACCTGTGGCAGTAAATACATCGGACAGACAAAGCGCGCCGTTGAGTGTCGTATAGCTGAACATCAGAGGTACATAAACAATAAAGACATCCAAAAAGCAGTTGCAGCTCATGCATTTGACTTGACCCACACAGAACCTCACCACTTGACACCTCTCCTCGACAACTACAAGCTCATAAAAAGTGTACCTGTTCCATCGAAATTAGACGCATATGAATCCATCTACATTAGCATTAACGAGAATTTGATGAACATAGAAGAAAGTCCAATAACCTCTAACTTATTTGCTCTTGCTAAATAATTTGTCTTCTTCTTCTTCATTTTCGGCGTTACGAGTAGTGATCTTGAAGCGATCACAACTCTCCCACTTTGCTGCTTCACACTAGTGATCCGCCTGTGGGGTACGCCGCGTTGACCTCAGAAATCGTCGGCAAGCCTCCCGGTTTTGGATTGTTCCATGTCTGAGGCCAACCAAATGCTGCTGTTTTTGCATTTGCTTGTACCAGGAGTGTTTTGGCCTGCCTTTTCTTTTTCGTCGCGAATTTGTTGAAACGTTGTACGATATTGCCTTTTTGACGGGGTTCTGCGGATCTCTCCTTTGAACATGACAATACCAACTGAGCCGGTCGTGCTGAATTTTGTCCAAGATGGTACTTTTGACATGAAGGCTTCCACGGATCTTAGTACTTCTAATTCGATCAAGCTTTGTTACTCCTGCTGTCATCCGAAGCATCTTCATCTTGCTAAATAATTTGTATGTGTTATATTTATATTTGTACATGTAATAATCTCAATGTTACTCTCTGACTTTAAAAAATTTTGTTATTGCTTTAATTGTATTACAACCATAAGCTTTTCAGTTGTTCACGCGTATTACGCTGATGATGGTAGGCCAATTGCCTTCCGAAATGCATTCGGTATTTAGAAAAAATAAACAGATGACAACTAAATTAAATTTCGTTTGTGTTTTTGTTTAATTTTTCTTCAATCATTTTTGCGGTCAATAAGGAAGAGACTTCTACAATTCTAACTATCAATTTAGCTTCAAATTTATGTATCTATACATACATGTACTATGGTACACATAGGTATATGTTTGTATATCTTAACAAAAATAATTCTTGTTTTTATGCAAACTTATCAAATTGACTTTCTCATTTTTTCTTTTCAATTCACTTTCTATTCTTAGTATTTCTTTTTCTCTTTTTATTTAAGCTTTATCTTTTCTTTAATGTCATGACACTTGGTTTTTTTAATTTTAATTTTTCATCCGAGAACACCCTCTGAAATATCTCACTCTCTGGTTTTCTCATCTTGAACTCCCTAGCTGCTATAAGTGTTTTTCAGCTCTTCGGCACTCTTCCCTAAGGTCCCTAATAATATTTGATATTGAGCAGCCGAAAATCAGGGATGCTACCTTGTCTTTTATATTTTGTCGAACTAGATTTGTCAGATTCTTTTCGTTTGGTCTGTTTCTCATTTGAAGAGTTTAACTTCGAACTTCTTCGTAAAATTTGTTGAATTTTTCGTGTGGTAGTTGTCGTCTGTCCATTATAGTACGAAGTATCTCGTGGTCACTTTTATTGTTTCTAAATTGCCACAGTAGTTCCGATTTCAGGTCAAAATAGTTAACTAGTTCATCATTTTGATTTTCTTCAAGGTATTGCCAGTACCATTTTTCGGATGTGCCGGTTACCAAGTGGTGGAAGATGGCAAATACTTTCTCGTTAGAGACTCCTTTCTTCTTTTTAAGAGTCTTAACTCGAAAGATGAAACTCTCAACCGTCACGCTTTTTGAAGTTCCATCGAACTTCACCCCCCACTTATGGAAGTCTTCTCTCTTCTTTGTTTCGGTTTGAACCTGTCTAACATTTTCTAAATGTGATACCACTGGTGACTGTGGTTCTTGAACCGAATCGTTTTTGAACGACTTTTCAAAATTCTCCTGCTTCGCGTACAGCGATAAGGTGGATTTTTCCAATATATTTAATCTGTCGTTAAAACCGCTCATATTTCTGATACAAGTGCGATCATATTTTGCATCGTCTTCATATTTCGCGTTTTGTTTTGCCAAGACCTGCATCGTTTTTTTCTGTGTATCATTAAGAGGCTGTGAAACTGTAGCCTCGATCATCTTTATCAGTTTCTCACTTTCTTGACTCCTTGAGTCTTCATTTTGTTCTAAAGCAGATACATTCAGACTTTCGCTATTTATTTCCTCTGTTTGTCTGACTAGACTTTCCCTATCTTCGATTTCCTCTCGCTCTTGCGTCTCACCTTCCAACATACCCTCAGAATTTGAAGGAAATCCATAATAGGTGGCTCCTAAACTATTTTGGTTATCCTCAAATGGATTTATCTGCCCTTCCTGATCTTTTTGTGCTACCATATCAATATAGTTTTGATCTCTTTGATCAACTTCTTGGTTTTGGGCCATTCTGGAGGCCAAACGGGTAACCTTTCTCCCGCCACCTTTTGACTGGTTTGGCAGAGTGTTCTCCGGAATTGCTCCGGTATTTGGGTTACTCATTGTTGTTTTTTTTTTTGTTTTATGTTAAAATTCAAAATTCAAAATTCGAAACAAAATTATAAGATTCAAAAAAAAAAAAAAAATTTAATACAAAATATAATTCAAAATAAGAGTCAAAAAAGAATTCAAAATATGATTAAAAAAAAAAAAAATTTAAATATAAAATCCTTAGGATTAAGTTGAAAACTCAGATGTATTTTTTTTTTTTTTTTAATTATTGATAGTTTGATATTAAGTGTTAGGTGTGTGAAAATCCATTAGGTTTTCCAAACGGTATTCGGAATAGGAAGTTGTTGTCGTGTTTTGTCTTTTGTATAGTAAAGTATAGTATAGTATTGTCTTTTGTATAGTATCGTCTAGTACGTATAGTTGGTCAAGTATTGAAAGCGACTGGTGCTCTTGACGAATGCTTCAAATCCCATCTTCCTCCCCACCACTTCTCATCCTCTGGAATATAAATCCTTAGGAAAGGCTAACAGGAGAGTAGATAATCTCTCCACACGATCAGGATTCCGATGGGTCAGCCTCCCACCACAACACCACTGTCTAGCTATGCTTAACAGAATGGCTAGTGGGAAGTATATACCATCATACTCCTAACCCGCTCATCAGTTTAAACACCCCATAGGTCTACCTCACTACATCTACTGGTTCTGGACCCGTAAGATGGGACAGCTGACCCTGAAGTATCAATGCCAGAGAGCATCTACGATTCCCAAACTTGTGTACTAGGAACGAATAAAAAAATGAAAAAACAATTTTAAATTATGGTTTTGAAATGACCTTGATAAACAAAATTATCTACTTGGTGTCACAATTTATTTCCGAGCCGTTCGTATGCGTTGGGCACCATTGTTGTGGGTCTGTGTTGGGCCACAGAGGCAACATTTGGTAAGGTAAAAATGACGGAGGCATGCTTGCTTTGCACGGCTAAGCTCGAAGGATTGTGGGATGGGGTTTGCCATTTATTACCAACCATGACTCCCAAGAAGTGGTGGCAAGAGAAACTTGCCATCTCCATCTTAACACCACTTTATTTTCAGATTTCAAAAGTCAGTTTGAGGACAGACGCTGTGGTGTGTGTGTGGTTTTGCATCTTCTTGTACCTTCTCTGTGGTCAAAAGTCAAAAGCTAGCAAGTGACTCATGTTTTTGGTTGCCTTGGCTCTGATGTTCTTATTTGAAAATTTTTTTCAGACCGATTGCGAGACTTTCCTTGTGTGTGTGGGTGGGTTAGTAACTGTGCGTCTATTTATGTCTGCACCAAGTCACCACCTGACTCATCTACTAGCTATTGAATCTGTTGTCGAAACTCAGAAATATTAACGAACACAGTCCAAGGTCTGTTAACCTCTAAGTTCCAAAAAAGAAATTTACCAACCATCCCTGTTATTCACTTCTGCAAGTGAGTTATTTTTGTCCACTTACGCTATTCACTTAAGAGTTGTTGTTTTTCCATGAGCGATGTTTTGCGATGTTTTGATGAAGTGAATATAAGTGAATATAAATTCTCAATAAAACACGGCTTTTGTAATGTTAACGGAAACTTGTACCACAAGCAATATAGATGAGACAGAAATAAGTGTTGATGGTTACAAAAATATTACTGGTACCTACTTCTCACTCTAGACACACTGGAGGAGTGGTAATTTAATTAAAAAAAAGGCATACGATTTCAAGTGATAGACAATTAAAATTTTTTTAATTCTGTATTCTGTATAATGTAATATCAGTAGCAGAGTTTATAACATTTTTTTCGGAATGGTGCACCCAAAAAAATCTTGGTTGTAAATATTACAAAATGTGGCAGTCAATTTTACAATAAATGGTAAATTTGTCATTTTAACAGCAATTGCTGTAACATTCACAAATAATTGCAAGTATAACAGCAATTGCTATACATTTTACACCACAAATGTTGAAATCACTGCAAATTTTTGCTGTAAAAACGACAGCGCATTGTCAAATTTTGCTGTAAAAAGGAAGTATACCAATATGTGATATCTACAGCACCAAGTTGTAGAATCTACATTCAATACTGAATAAGAAATGTAGAATTCACAATTTGTTGTAGATCTCACAATAAATTCAGACAGGTTCTACAACCACCCAACTGTAGCTGCAGATGTGTTGGTTTTAAAAAAAGTTTGTATCATCGTAATATACTTTTACGTGCAACACAAAATCATCAACCTTACAACCACTGCCAAAGCTACAACAAATTGGTTGTACTTATCACAATCAAATGTGGGATTCACAACAAATACATTCAAAACCATCAACCATTTGTTGCAGATGCAACAAAAACTACTTGAGTTAAGAATATTGTCTGGAAGCATTTACTGTTACTAAAATACCGATACAGGATTTTTTTTGATATATTCGCATTCGCTCGTCAATTCTCAAAGTTGTAAGTCGCGGTACAAATTTGTCCAAATAGAATTTATTTAATAAAGTGAGAATTTATTTTTAATGGAGAGTGAGGTTTTGCCGACATTGCAAAATGCTGATCCGAGCATTTTTGATAATATTTGTGTTAATAAAGATCCATCTGTGGAAAACAATCACTCCGTCGTCGAATATTCGATGTTGTTAGACGCGGAGTTATTTGAAGTGGTAAATAATTTTACTTTATGCAAAAGTGTGGCACCGTTTTTGGCCGGTAAGTTTTATTATCTTGTGTTTTTGTACTTGCTTATCCAATTTATGTCTCGGAAGGTCGTGGATTGACAAAAGGAAGTTTGATGCTCCTTAAATCGGAACACTTATCTAAAATATTTCCTGACAGTGAACTAGGCCTTCAGTTACAATTTGAAGATGAATTGTTGAAGTGGAAAAAAAAAGAAGTATGTATAGTTTATCTTTTTAATTTGCGATGTACATTCATATTACATAGTGAAGTAACTAAAGCCAAAAAAATGAAATTATCTACCCGCTGTTGCCGCATTGTTTTTAATGAAAAATTAAATTAATTTAATCCAGGATAAAGTATTTTTAATAACCGACGTTATAAAATATTATTAATATCGTAGTTTGGGTCAGTTTCGAGGTAATTTCATTTTTTGAGCTTCAGTTACTGCACTGGGTGATATCTATTCAGTATTCAGATATAAAATTATTTGTATATACAGTATACACAATGCAGCACGGTGACCAGTGAAATTAGCACCGCAAATTGGGTTGATGGCTTGTCCAATGAATTTAGTGGAACCCCAACGTCCAGGATCTCTATTTCCTCCAATTCCTCCACTAATTTAGTCGTATGTTAAAAATATACATTTTGATTATATTATAATAAATTTATTAATTATAATAATTTAACTAGCTAGTAAGAGATATCTTATTGCTTTCCTTAACGGGAAGAAATATTTTAGAAAAATACAATTCGACAAAAACACTCAATCACCGACAACAAAAACAACTCGTTCAACTTATTGTAGAGTACTACAAACTTAAAAATCAAAAGCTTCGCACGCATGAACTAGAAGCAATTGCAAAAGACATAGCGACAACATTTCATCGTGAAGAGAAGGTGAGTTTTTTTTTTTTTTTTAAACATATACGAGTACCTTTTTTTCAAAGTATCTTATAACTGGCAATATATTTTGTTTTCAGACAACCTATTTTAATCCCTCACAAGGCAAATTTTCTCATCCCAGTGGGATTTTATATAACGCGTACCATAATTTTAATAGGGGTAGAACAAAACACACCGGCAAATATAAAGTTAAAAGTACAGAAATACAAGATAGAGTTCCTTCACCAGATCTTCAAATTGATGAAACAGAATTTGAAGAAATAAAACAATTCTTAAAATTCAATGACCGCCCATGGGCAGACATAGAGGAAAAATGGGAAAAGACAACATTCAATAGGCGTAAGGAGATAAAAGAAAATAGTGACAAAAATTGTATAAAAATTTTAAACGAGTGGCCATTATACAAGCACGCCGATTCATTTTCACTGGTAAATCAGCAATTTAAATGAAAAGTATTCGCCTTTTTTCATTTTTGTATATTCCTAGATTAATATCGACTTTAAACAACTACAACCCGAATCATCAAACAAGTTATTTGGCTCACATTCCAAATTAAATAATTTACTGACAAATTATTACCATCAAGAAGGTGTTCTCAAAAATAAAGAATATAAGAATTTTCTTAACTCCATACCATTACTCGATGAAGGTAGAGAAAATATCTTTAATATTTTTTTAACTTTTATTAACCTACGTTATATTTGTTGTTTTAGGTTGCAAAACGTTTCCTTTATTATTTTTTTTAAATTCTGTGCTTTTGCCAACACAGATAATCAAATGTCCAGGAAAAACACCTTGGCGGGTAAGTGTTAAGGATGCCGAAGATTCATTCCTTTTATATTGCTCATGTACCAACGACATTGCCAGACGTATAGAGGCTCAAAAAGGTAAAAGCTTGGACTACAAAATATCTTATCAACCATCCATAGTTGCTGTGGGTGAAAATATTTTAGATATTCAAGAATTTTATATATATTTTGATGGAACGCTTATGAAATTCAATAATTTTATTTTTTTTTATTTCATGGACATTTAGGTATGAATCATATCACCAAAACAGCAAACAATACACACATGTTAATAAGAACAGCAGAAATATATGTAAATCGCTTTCAATAAAAGCTTGCTTATCATTTTCAAACTTGTTATTAAACGACTGTGGATTTGCAATAGAAAATGTTGTAAAAATTGAAGACCCTTTCTCAGAAAGTTATGAAAACTTACCTTTTTTTTTCAATGCTAAAAGATATAAATAATTTAAATATTGAAACAAGTATTTTTTGTAAATCGGTTTTATATAAAGGTACTCGATATAAAGTTAAAAATTACTTGAATATAATTAAAACTAATGAAAAACGTTTTTTTGAGATACTTTACATAATTGTTGATGAGAAAAAGGAAATATACTTAACATGCTGCGAGTATCAACTTTTGTATTTGAATCATCATTATAGCTCTTATGTTGTGAATAAGTCCGAAATAGTTAATAGCTATGTTATATTAAATATAAGTAATTTTACAAGTCCACCAATTCATCTTAACAAATTAATTGATGGCACAAAAGTCTTTAGAAATAAGTTTATTTAAATTATTGATAAATATATAATTCATTGTATCATTATTAATAACTTTTGTTCAAGAAAAAAAAAATAATAAAATGAATTTAAAAAATATTTAACGTATTTTATTTTTTGAAAAATGAAATACCCTGTACCTACCTGGTTAAATATTTGGAAATAGCTGTTGATTCTACAAATCAAATTGTAGATTTTACAAACCAACGGGATTTTTCGATCGCAAAATGTTGTAAATTTCATAGCAAAAATTTGTAGATTTTGCGCATGAATTGGTACATTTCACATATTTTGCTGTGCAATCAACAAGGAAATAGCTGTTGTTTCTACAAATCAAGTTGCACATTTTACAAACCAACGGGATTTTTTGATCGCAAAATGTTGTAAATTTCATAGCAAAAATTTGTAGATTTTGCATATGAATTGGTACATTTCACATATTTTGCTGTGCATTCAACAAGGAAGACTGTTCTTTTTGATTTTTATTTAGTTGTGCAATTAACAGATGAAGTTGTAGTTTTCACAAATTATTTGTAAAATCTGCAAACAAGGAATTATAAAATTGAAAGCAAAGGATGTCGGGTAAAAACTGACAATCAATGCAGTAGAATTTACAGCAGTTTTCAACGTTTTTACAACAAATTTCTTTGGGTGTGTGTTTATTCGCTGGAAAACGAAGACAATATTTTAATGACTGGTGATTTTAATTTAGATTTACTGACAAGGGATCGAAATTCAGAAAAATTGTTATAATTGCGAATCAGGGGTTTACGCAATTAGTGAATCAGTCTACGAGAATAACGGAATTTTCGTCTACTTTAATTGATCATATTACAAAGAGTGATTAAAAGTCCCAAGTCAAAGTGAATATAAACGCAAATGATAAAATATCAGACCATGAAACAATAAGAGTAGAATTTAAAATTAGACAAAATCATGTTATACAGCAAAGAAAGTATAAGACTTTTCGTTATATAAACCGCGGTTTGATGCTTTTCTGAACGAAAAAGGATTTTCAAATATCTAATTTGAAAATGATTTAAATATTTTGTCCAATATATTTTGTGAAACATTAAACGCATGTTGTGAAGCTCTAACAATAGAAAAAATAGAAAAACTAAATGATAATAATGCATAGTTCAATTCTCGTTTGCAAAGATTAAAAAAAGAGAATGTGAGAATTTAAAGCGCTGCTTTTTTAGTAGCACAGCTGAAAATTGGATATGTTATTATTATTAATATTATAAATAATAATAAATATTATTATTATTGGAAGATATAAATCTATTCGTAATAGAATGGTGAATGATGAAATATCTTGTGCAATAATCAATGATCTGGGAGTTCTTCAAGGTGCAGTGTTGGGCGTATTCCCCTTTCTTTTATATATGAATAATGTTAAAAGATGTTTGAAGTATTGTAGTTTGTAGAGTTAAACTTTTTGTGGATGATAGTCTGATCTACATTTGTGGGAAAAATAGTGAAGCAATGTGTGATAAATCGAATGAAGAGAATTGATGAGTGGTTAAAAAATTAACAAATTGAAGGTGAATATCAAAAGGACTTAATGTATGAAATCTAGAGCGAGTGAAGAAATTAATGTATAGTATACGGACGGTGTATTAATAAACTGTGTTCAAAGTATATAATAATTGGGTGTCATAATAGATGGAAAGCTTAATTTTGAGGAACATTCGAATCACGTGTGTGCAAAAATTTCAAAGAAAATCTATTTTTTGAGCAGAATAAGAAAGCAATTGACATTTGAATCTTCCAATCTTCTGTATAATGCCTTAGTAATGCTACACTTCAATTATTGCTCGACTCTGCTGTTCGGAGCCAATGAAGATGACAAATTAAAACTCCAAAAGCTTCAGAACAAGGGTATGAGAGTAATATTGAGGGTGAACATTTATACTCCGATTCGGTTCATGCTAAACAGAGACTGATATTATTAGGCGATGATTTTTATTTTTAAAATCCGTAACGGCAAGCTCCCGGAATATTTATTGGATGGGATATTGGCAGTATCTCAAATCCAATCGTTTAGAATAAGAAATATTAGTGATTTAAGAACGATGTCGTTAGAGCAGAACTCGGAACTCTATTTTACGTACCGTAAAAGTGAAAACAGTATAAATATAATTTTAAAAAACTCAGTGCGTATATTAAAACTATTTACGCCAAAACAAAATATTGAAATTTAATTTATTTTAATAATGTGTGACGCTAATATCTTCGTGTACTCAAAAGTTTTTAACTGATAACTCTATGTTTACTTAACCATTCTTTTTCTGGGCGCTAATATAAAGCCTAATCTTGACGTTAAGATGGGTACTCTTGGCCCCGGCGAAGATGGTGTGCAGTAAGTCTATTATTATTAATCTTTTTTTTATACTTACATTGTGTTAATTGTTCCTTTAATTTTAAGAATAATATACATAATATGCAGCTGTTTTTGTTGAAATTGTGTTTTTTTATTATAAAAGGAATAGATATATGGAGTTGTCCTAAGGTTGAAAATCAATTTTTCTTTCATTTTGGAAATAATGAGTCAGCGTTTTCCGTATTTCAGCTGCTCTTTTCGTTCGGTTGTTCGTTCTACACCTGCGAATGGGTAACAAAGTGTTGGACTCCTGTCGGCTTCCGCCAGGCTCCTTTGGACGGGTTCATTTTATTTATTTATATATTTAGAAATCTGGGCAATATGTTTTTACATTGTTTATGGTGTCTGTACTTTTAAAAAAACTGTGAAGAATTGTACAATCAAGCACAACTTTGTCGGTATTTTGAGGATGAAACTCGATTGCCTTTCCGGGATTCGCCAGCGGGCTGCTAAGATTCCAAAAGTGTTTTCGATAATTCTTCGGGCTTGTGATTGCCTAAAGTTGAAGATTTCTGCAGGTTTATTCAAAAGGGTGTCAGGATATGGCCTTTGTCGCCAACAAAATAGTACGAAACTTTTTTGTTGAAATTAGGGAGTTTTTTCAGGGTGGTAAGTCTAAATTGTTACCAAGAATTTTTTTTGCCGATAGTACAATTGCGAAAGATTCCAGCATCGCTCTGATGGCGTCACAAATTTCTAGCAATACGATGCTGAAATACACCGAAAGAAAAACCTTGGTAAAATCAAACACGAAGCTTGTTTGTTTTTGCGTCAAGCACAAACATACTTAAATTGAACAAGCTGGCATTTTAATTGTAGGTATTTATTTAAATGCTACAATTTTCATTGCTCAAATCAACAACGTCCTTTTCAATTTCGTGTTTAAACATTGAGTAAAAACATTGTTAACCAACAACGTTTGTGATACTAGGAACATACAAACCGTGTTTCCGTAAATATTAAAATGTTGGTGCAAGAATTTTTGTGTTAGAACTAAGACGAAAATAATCAAGCTCATTATTGACCAACAATGTTTATGGTGCTAGAAGCATCAAAAACGTGTGTACGAAAATGTTGGTGTAGAAATTTTTGTGCTTGAATACCAATTTTAAAATGATCGTTGTTGATCAACAACGCTTTCAGTGTTTAAAACATCAGATTTGTGTTTCATTAATTATAAATATTTTTGTTTGATAATTATTGTGCTCAATTTAAAATGACATTGAAGGCGATCGATGTTGACCAACGATGTTTGTATTTTAAGAAAAATTAAGTCAGCACTTTATATTTTTCTGTTCGATGTAACAATAGTTACCATTTTTGATTTCCACTTGAAAATTCCAAGGAAATAGAAAAACCGTTACGTTTTTTTTATAATTTTTTTTTAATATCAAATAACAGAAAAATATGTTTTTCTTAAGCTTCAAACAATACATTTTGAAAGTATTTTCTTAGTCTACATTCACATATTATATTATATGTACATCTACATATATGTACATCTACATATATTACATTATTAGTTTTTCAACTATTGAAGCATTGAAAATCGGTCCAATCAGTGATTTAAAATTCTCCCAACGCTCTATCAAGCAATTCAACTTTTTGGGATATTTACTTTCGAGGTCGGAATTTATCTGGAAATATTATAGAAATATAGGCTTCTTAAGAACCTTTAACTTTAACATTTAATACATAAATGTGAGAAAAATGTAAAATTTATAAATAAAGAATACAATATTTACCAAAAATTATTCCATCCGAGTGTTTCAATAGCGGCCAATCATTCAACAAAAAAAGCAAATTTCAATAAGTGAACATCCTTTTATCTCAGCGCATATGTTTTCTTTCACTTTGATTTGACTTCTTCCCACGGAGAATTGTTCAGTTGAAGCCATTTCTTATCAGCAAAACAGTTCTCTATACAAAGCATATGAATAGTTTTAATAATAAAAAATTGTAACTTAAAATAAAGATTAGCAAAAAAGACAGGTTTACCTTCAGATGCTTCAAGCTCTTCTGAGTTTATGCTGGAATTATCTTGTTCCATGAAAGGAGTTTTGAAGATGTCAATTCCAATTTTCCCGTACCTTCTTTTTGAATTGTAGTATCTGTTGTACATTCTTCCTGATGGGGTTTCTTTTGATCCTCTGGGAGGAGGAACAAAATATTCTATACAAAAAAAAATATTTAAAAAATACATTGCGTTAGTAATATTCGAAACAACGTTTTCTTTGCCCAAACGTTCATGAATTTTCTCGGAAATGTACGTGAATTCAATCCGAGACACAGATTTTTTTATTTTTAAGCAATCAGGAAGAAATAATGTTAATCTAAATAGATCTTGATGAATCACCAATTCGACCACTTTTATCAAAATTATTTAAAACAAATCTTCCTGATAGATCACCGGCAAATATTGCATCAATATCCTTTTGATTGTGAAATGAAATTGAAGTTGAATATTGGTAAAATAAAGTGAGGAATTCGAATGTCGTAATTAAATACAGGGAAAATTATAAAACAAGTCATCTTACAAAGTTTTGAAATCAAATAACAGGAGATGTTTGATTTGACCAATTCGATGAAGTTGATGGTGTTCTTGAAATGGCTTGTGTTGTTGTATGTATACATACTGTAAGTGTTGTTGATATGCAAGTTTTGTTAAACAGCTAACAACATCTTAAATATTATATTTTGTCAGTATTGTGTACATTATGAGAAAGATCTTTGAAAAATAGTGTCTCACTTAAATTTTTATCGAAATCGTTAGACCCGTTTTTTTTAGGTTGTTTGTAAGGTACCGTTATTTCAAGACCTAGAGACGAGACCTTATTCCAAAAAACCCTCCGTAGGCTGTCCTATAGACCCTAATTTTTTTAAGAAAATCGGTTGAGCGTTCAAGTCTGTAGATCCATTTACGGACATACAGACATGCACCTAACCGACAGACAGACATAATTGCAGGACCAATTTTTTTCTATTCCTTGTCACCGTAATGTCATATTTAATTGTTATCTCAAAGTGCTTTTCCGCACGATATCAAGGCTTGGCTTATTTATAGTACCTTTAATCGCAAAAACTGGGGTGACACGAGCTTCGCGGCCGCCACTAGTATAACAAAATAATATTAACCTCAAAACTGATTTATTGTTTTTCTATTTCTATTTGTCGTATTTCAAAGCAATTTCTGTTTTCGAATATCCTCTGAGTAAAAAAAAAAATCCGTATATCCATTGAATGGATAGCAAAATAATTATTGCACTTAAAACTATTGAGAGACTACTGTATAAGTTATAATCTCATAAATTTTAAAAGGATTGGATCAGGGTGCCACCTTAATTTGTAATTTTAGAAAAAGACTAACCTTATCAATATGTTTTTGTAAACATCTTGCTTCTTTGAATTAATCTCACTTCACTTTCACTACTTGTACACTGATCAAGAGTCCAAGCCAATTAGACTTACGAAATTATTAAATAATTGTTAACTTTATATATATATGAAAATGAAATAAAAGTAATTTCATGATCACAAAACCGAATCAGAATAAGCACGCATTTAAATAACTGTTGTTTGTTGTTGGCCTTGCTAGAAAAGTATTCAATTTATCATATCCGTATTACTTTGACCACGTTTGTGTTTCTTCAACAATCCTGAATTGTTGGTAAAATATGAACATTGTTGACCAAGTATGTTCGTGAGAATTTAACCATGTTCTTTTTTATCAACAGTTTTAATGCAAAATTTCTATGATAAATGCCTGAATTGAAGTTCCGTTATGTGACTTCACGTTTTCTGTGAAGTTCAAGTATGAAAAATATTGAAATTCAACTATTTCTGATACTTTAACTATTCTGTTTATTGATTAAAGAAGTATGAACATTGTTGATCACACATAGTGGTAATAGTTCAACAGTGTATTTGGTATTTCAATCACAAACGTGATAGTTTTTATATCTTTTGCCTTAATTGTTAGTTAAAGATGTTTGTTGTTGATCAAGTATGAAATCAACAATTACCTTGGTGGTTAAAAATAAGGAAATATTAAAATCAACTTGGAACATACTTAATTTTTTGATACTTACCTGAAAAAAAATTGATCATGGCAGCATATTTGACTTGAAAATGCGTTCTTATTTGTATTCATCACGAAACTTGGTTAATTTCACAACTTTGGATGAATTGTTGATTAACACTGAAACATGTTTAAAACAACCAATTATAATTTTTGTATTTGGAACCTGCATTGAGAAAACATAAAACAGTTAAAAATACCCTTAATAGCTTGGTGTACTTTTAACCTGTATTCGGTGAACATTTGATTTTCACATGTTTGCCGTCAATGCTTCCATAACAGTTAGGCATGTTCCAGCGATCGTTGAAGCCTTCGCCCACACGTTGCCAATCACATGTTTTGAGTTCAGGCATTTCAGCTGGTGACAAAACATCCCAAACAACTTTACTGGTTTCTACAGTTATTTTGCGAACCGTTCATGCTCCCATTCTGAACGACCATGCCAGGTAGTTTGGTGATACTCCTTGTGACAGATATCTTCACAAAAAGAAAGAAAACTAAGACTCAATAAATTAGGTTTTACAATAGCTTACGCGAGTGTCAGAATTTTCTGGACCCATTGGCTTCCGAATAGACGTTTTGGTCAGGCTGTTTTCGACCAACGTCAAAAGCAATTCAAACTGCATTCTGCTCATGCAAGTAGACTTAAAAACAGGTCAGGATCATGTTCCTTGATGAATTTGAAGCTTGTTTCAAAATATCCTTCAGTTTTTCTACTTTGGTATAATGGTAGTACCCACCATCTTCGCTTTTTCTCTTTGAAATATTGTAAAGCCAAATAAAAAATCTGGGTTACAGCCATCAGAAAAACCATCTATTCATTCTCACTTTCCATTCTAGCTTTTATTTTTTTTATGCACTCAAATTTGATATACAGTGGTGGTCCAGTATAACGAACGATATAATGTCCAGAGTCAATTCGTTATATCGAAACCTTTTTGTCATACAAATCTTTAAATAAATAAAACGTGCAATTGTGTGTATGTATCTTCCAATATTATCACGACCATACATGTAAGTAGACACATTAATACACTTACAGTAATTTTTTTTTTTTCATTTTCTGAAATTCGTTATTTGTTCGTTATATAGAGTACGTAATTTCCATTTCGTCTGAAATTCGTTATTTTGTTCGTTATATAGAATACCTAATGGACTTGAAAAAAGTGTTCGTAATATCGATCATTCGTTATATCGGCATTCGTTATACTGGACCTCCACTGATGTGATTTCATTTTGTCAGCTGTAAGCTATTATTTATTATTAAACAGCTAAAAAATCTATCTAAAATGGTTGATTTTTAAGGTCTAATTCTTCAAATTCGAAACAAATCGAAAATTAAATTTCCTTAATGGAAAAAAACAGAACATTGCAAATGCCTTTGTCAGAAATAAAAGCAAGGATGATGTTCAAAAATTTGGGAAATATCTAGACTCTAGAGCAAAACCTCAACTCTATTGGGCCCCCTATGAAATCAATTTTCGAGTGGGAAAAGTAAGCTGTTAATGATTTCAATAATGTTATTGTTTAAAAACTGCTATTTTTTACGGTTTGGCAAGATAAAAAATAATATGTGAGGAAGTAAATCTTCGACAATTTGAAGCACAAAAAAACGACTGGTGGAGGCAAAGAATATAAATTCAGCTCTTTAGAAGAGGCAATAATATAAATTTGTGATATAGGAGTATCGGTCGAAAGAATTTCGAATTCTTCCGTATCTGGTTTGCCTTGGAGCTCAAAAAAAGAATCTTCGGGGAGGCAAACAATTTGCTTTCATCAATATGCAATCGCCCAGTTTGGATGAAGTAAGTATAATATTGGATGAGGACAATTTCTTAGAAATGTTATTTACCAATTCGCCAGAGCTAGAATTGCAGCAGGAAAATAAAGTTGAACAGAAAGCGGAAGATAGACCATATATTCCTTACAAAAAGTCAAAAATTTTGCGAGCTATAAAAGAAAAGCAGAGAGTCATACCAAGGAGTATAATATTAAAAAAAGAAATAGAAATTCAAAGGGAGCTCTGTAACAAGATCGATGATACCGTCTTGTCAATGAAGTATCACCAAGAGCAAATGGAATCAAGCTTTAAAAAATATATAGATCTATCGACCGACTTTTCGACAAGCAAAAAAAAAAACATTTTAAGAAACAAAACGCCTCGACCTTGACTATATTTCTACACCGGGTATGGGTTTGGTTGAATTTACTTTCCGAAGATCCTTCTCCTGTTGTTCTATGTGGGTTGTAACCACGGCTCCAGAGGACAACCATCAGCATCATATGTTAAAAGATTGATTTGTTTAGTGATTTGTTGTTATGAATTAATCAATCAATACCTTATAGCCAAGAATTTTTTCAAAAATTCTTCTTCCATATACGATCGTAGTTCACTTACTTTCCAAATGAGTGCATCAAGACATGCTCCAGGATTGGTTGAATCAACAAATCGTAATCTTAACTCGTCGTCGCAGACCTTGTTATAAACATGTAATTTAGTATAAAATAAAAAAAAAAAACAAGAAACAAGAACACAAGACGTTTAAGATGAAATACAAATGTTTGTCTGTTGGCGGAGCAATTATATTTATATATACAGCCTAATACTCCAGGTATCTTATGTTTCCCGTAAAAAGTTGAAGTTATTTTTCTCTTTTTTTCTTCGGTGGTTGGCTTTTTAACCCATTAATAGCCATTGTACCCAAGCGGGTACAGAAAAATTGGCATTTTCAAATAGCCGTTAATCCGAACAGATAAGAGCTTTTCAAACACTTTTTTTTTTGTTTCGCCCACGCAATTTATGCTTTACAACTTTGCGTACACAAAGTGGCTGCAACGAAAAACGGTTGTTATTAGTTTACATTATTTTGCTTCGTCTTTGTCAGTTTTGAAAGTTTTCAGTATAGTGCAGTCAATGAAGCGAAAAATAGGGCCTTACCTCCGAATTTTTTTACTGTGAACCGATTTGCATGAAATTTTGGAATTAGGCTTATCTTACCCTTAACTTCAAAAGTGAAAATGATTTGAACACCGCCACCACCCTGGGGGTGGTTGCCACGCCTTCTCGGGGGTGAATTTTTATTTTTCAAAATAACCTCGGATATCGATAGAAGGCCTAATTTTAAGCAAAAAATCAAATATAAAGTTTTTCATTAAGTCCAATACTTTTCGAGTTATTGGCAATTGAAAATTCGGAATTTTTTCACGTTTTTCATCTATTTATTGCAAATATCTCCAAAACTATACGTTTTATCGAAAATTTTATAAAGAACAAAATTGTAGCAAGTAAAACAATGAACAATTTGGTTTTTTATAAAGTATTCTAAGAACAATATTAAGCTAGATATAAAAGATCAAAGCCATTTTTTATTTTGTCTGAAATTTAATTGTTGTGGTCAATACCATTTAGCGGCGAGCAGATGCATTTTATGCATTCTAATACAAGAGAATGTTTTGTAGTTCTTAAAATAACCTTTAAAATGAGCAGTATGAAAAGTTTTTTGCACGTAAAATAAGTGAGCTGTAGTGCAAATAAGGGGAGCATTTAATGTTTTTTCCTTTTAAATCAATGAGTTTTTGGACCATAACTCCTTCAATTTTCATGCTATCACAACTTATAAAAAACTATTGTAAAGGTAATTAAAAGAGCTACAACATCCTTTATTGCAATATATAGTAAACAAACTTTTGCTAAAACGGTGAAGGGTTAAAGGACTTTAGAGAGGCTGCGATTGCGCTTGCCACGCGCTCTTTAAACAATCATATCTCCGTCAATTTTTGTCTGACAGAAAAAACTAAAAAACCAAATTGTTTGTCAGAAAAATACCTAAATTTTTCCTACCGACACTTTTATACGTATCTGTCGTCATTTTTGAGTTATTTTGAAAAAAGTGGGTTTTTTAAAAATTTTAAAATTTGTTGTTTTTTGTTTTAATCGGAACTTTTTTGAAAAATATGTGTCCTGAAGCAGCCAAACTGATACTATCTATCAAACTCTTCATAACAAACTTAATTTTAGGCGGAATACGATTAAATTTAATTTTGGTGGAAATGGCACTTATGGAACCCATTGATTTAAAAGAAAAAAACATTAGATGCTCCCCTTATTTCCACTACAGCTCACTTATTTTCCGTGCAAAAAACTTTTAATAGTGCTCATTTTAAAGGTTATTTTAAGAACTACAAAACATTCTCTTGTATTAGAATGCATAAAATGCATCTGCTCGCCGCTAAATGGTATTGACCACAACAATTAAATTTCAGACAAAATAAAAAATGGCTTTGATCTTTTATATCTAGCTTAATATTGTTCTTAGAATACTTTATAAAAAACCAAATTGTTCATTGTTTTACTTGCTACAATTTTGTTCTTTATAAAATTTTCGATAAAACGTATAGTTTTGGAGATATTTGCAATAAATAGATGAAAAACGTGAAAAAATTCCGAATTTTCAATTGCCAATAACTCGAAAAGTATTGGACTTAATGAAAAACTTTATATTTGATTTTTTGCTTAAAATTAGGCCTTCTATCGATATCCGAGGTTATTTCGAAAAATAAAAATTCACCCCCGAGAAGGCGTGGCAACCACCCCCAGGGTGGTTGCGGTGTTCAAATCATTTTCACTTTTGAAGTTAAGGGTAAGATGAGCCTAATTCCAAAATTTCATGCAAATCGGTTCACAGTAAAAAAATTCGGACCTAAAATGCTTCATTGACTGCACTAGTAGGCTAGTCATAATTTTTCAGCGTCTAGTGAAAATCGCATTGCAGTTGAAAGCATTATAACTAAATTTGGAACGTTAACAACCTGTGTTTTGATATTGAGAACAAATTTAAAAAAAAAAAAAAAAAAAATTGGATAGCATTTGGTAAGCAACAAAAGTACTGTACTCGCATGGGTACAATGGCTAATAAGGTTCGCATTTTTTATAGATAAATGCTTACATCAATATGGCTTTTCAAGGCATTATACCATCATCTTTTTACGGCAGAAACTTTCAAAACTTAGTAGGCGCCTTCGACTTCGTTGAAAGGTCTTCAAGCCATAGCACTTTCGACATTGTGTAGCACTTAGCACTTTGCGTAGAAAAGGAGTGCTTCAAACTGTTTCGTACAAAATGAGCACATTTCATAGAAAATGAGCACATGTATTGTGCCATTGTACCCGTCCGGGTACAGCCTCCAAAAAGCTTTTTCAAATATTTTCTTCCCAATTTTCTGTTGTTTTAAGGTACATTATGTGTTTTTCAATAAAATAAAATACATAAAATTAGATATTTTTGGTTTTGAAGACCTTCGGCAATTAATGGGTTTTAATCCATGTCGGGAACATTTAGCTTTCAAAGAAGCACAAGACATTCGAAAATACTTCTGAAAATGAAGATTGAGCAAACCCAACCTCATGATCCCTCTCTACTCCTGTCTGACAGCATCCTTCGGCAAAGAAGCGCAAGCATGCACTTAGTTTTATAAAAGAAGGAACAGCGCAAGGTTTCTTTGCATGGGGTAAGAAATTAGAAAGTCCTTCAACTAAATATGTACTTAAAAAGCGGCTTGCTAACTCTGTAATAATTGTAAATTCTTTGAATCAAAGCATATAAAATCAAACCTGGATAAGGTGAGAAACAGAAACCTCTATAAGAGAGAGTCATTTTTCCCTCATTGACCTCTGTAAGTGAAGGCCCCGGCCCATAGAACGCGGTGCGTGCGTGCGGCACCGCTTCCAACTGACAGCTCGATTAAATACACACGTTCTTATGAGAGGTGACCCATAAGCACCGCGAGCAACGCGCCGAACGCGCCGAGTAGCCGAACTTCTATTTTGCCGCGGCTCTCACGCGGTGACAGAAGAGAGACATGCGCAGTCACAACCATTTTGAAGTTTTCTCTTATATGGAAAAAGTGACAATGGGCGCGTTCAATAACATATCGGATAGCCTGTCTCGGATAGCCATATCTTAGATACCTTTTTGAACGATCGACAACAGACAATAGCTGTGAAATATTAAAATTCGACTTTTGAAAACAGAAAAACATTCAAAATATCATTGCTAGACGATTATAACTTATTTTTTTCGATTTCCCACACGTAAACAACAACAACAAGCTATCCGGATACGATTTTTGAACGCCCCCATTTTGACTAAATTTATCTGTCAAAACACCGCAACGGATTCTATGGGTCACCCCTATCAGTTGCGCGCGGCAAAACCCACCGCATCAGTTGCCGCGCCGCTTCTACCGCACGCACCGCGTTCTATGGGCCGGGGCCTTGAGACTGCTACTTAACTATACCTCTCTAAGCGACAGTCGAGCTTTACATATTTACAAATCTAACATCTGCTATTTTACGACTCGTTCTTAACTTTCGTGGAACTTTCTACCATTGTTTTTGTATTGTTTTCTCGTCAACATTGTACCTACTCATTCTATTTCGTGGAACTAAAAAATTCTTGTTATTTTATCGCATTCTTTTCGTGTCCCTGCGTGTACCGTCCTGTTTGTCGGATTTACTCAGTTTTAGTTATCAATTGCGAAGGAAAGTTCAGTTCTGCATCATGTCAAAACGGAAAATTAAAGTACTGTCATTAAGTGATAAACTTAAAATAGTGAATGCGTTTGAATCCGGAAAATCGCGGAATGAAATTCAGAAGGAGCTTAATTTACCAGAATCCACCTTTTATAAAATTATAAAATCAAAAGAATCTAAGGTCTGAGTGCTCTGATGGACATGGAAATACAAAGAGGACTAGATTTTCTGAATTTCCCAATATCGAAAAGTGTCTTTTGTAATGGATAAAACAAACTCTCGATAAATGTACGAATAAAAACGCACACGATGAGTAGTTGTAAGGTACTAAATTTATTTTCTCTCAAATTGTTCTTTATATACACGTTTCCTAATTACTATACATTTTCTTATCTCTATACATATGCTAATTACAAAAATTGGGATGACCCTTCTTTTCTTTCTTTTTCTTATCTTAGGGTCATAAACTAAAAATACTCATGCAAAGGATACAGGTCATAAAACTATTTATTCTACAGCCCACCGAACAGATCGAGTTTCCTGTTCAAGTGCAATACAATATGTTGTGTGCCGAAAGATTAGTTTCATGTTCAAATATGTTTGAACAATAAGAACGTTCAAATAGATGGACCTTTGTTAAAAGAAAAATCTAAAGATTTTGATACAAAACTGGGAATCCAGAACTTTTCTGCTAGCAACGGCTGGTTAGAGGGTTTTAAAAGGCGTCATGATATAGCTTTAAAAAAAGCAGCAGGGGAAAGTAAATCTGTGGACCAAGGTGTGTGCAACCACTGGACTGAAGATCTGCCAAATCTTTTAGAAGTTTGTGAACCAGACGATATTTACAACGCGGATGAAACTGCTTTGTTTTTCAAGTGCCTTCCGGATAAAACATTTACGTTTAAAGGCGAAAAATGCCATGGAGGAAAACAAAGCAAGGAACGCCTTACACTTCTCCAGTGTGCAAACATGAGTGGTACGTACAAACTTCCACTTCTCATCATCGGGAAATCAAAACGACCTAGATGTTTTAAAGGTGTCAAGACTCGTTGATTATGCCAATAATACAAAGGATTGGATGACCAAGATATTATTTAAAGATTGGTTGAAAAAAGTTGACAAACAAATAAAGATAAACCGCAAAAAAAATTCTGCTATTCATTGACAACTGTGCTGCCCATACGGACTTACCAACACTTTCAAACGTAAAAGTAATGTTTTTACCTGCTAACACCACTAGTAAACTTCAACCATTAGATCAAGGCATCATTCACAATTTTAAACGCTTTTATCGCAGAGAAGTTGTTAAACATACTCTTACGAGTCTGGAAGAAAACAGAAGCCCTGACATTAACGTACTTCTAGCTATGAAATTTGCTAGAAAAGCATGGTACTTAGTCAGTGGCGTTACTGTCAAAAACTGCTTCAAGAAAGCTGGGTTTTGGAAAAGTACAGATGTGCAAATCCTGCCAGAGGAAAATGATGTTGAAGTTGGACCCAGCAACGAGGAATGGACTAGGCTTGTGTCTCACGAATCCAATATGTTACTGCCGAGCTTTGAAGATTTTGTTCAAATTGACGACGACGTAACTACCGCTGGAGAACAAACCGTTGACGATATCGTTATGAATTGTGTGAACACCTCTAATGCTGAAAATGACAGTGAAGACGAGGCACAGATCCCGGAAGCAGAAATAAATATCATTCCAATGAAGCAAGCTTTAAATACGTTGGAGACGGTTCATCAGTATCTTGAATACGCGGCAGTTGTTGATCGAGCAATATTCGACAAAATTTATGAGTTAGAGAAAAACATTCAAAATACAAAAACAGAAACCCAAACGAAATTGACAGATTTTTTTAAATGTAACTAAGTTCTAAATAAAATAAAATTACATAGTATGTACATATATATGTATGTACATGAATTTTTGTTTTGTTTTCGTAAGCATTTACATATTAACTATATTCGTTCTTTCTGTCACTTGTTAGTGCTGCGTACCTCTATAAGTGAGAAACGCTACCCATGGACCTTAATTAGCGAGAAACTCGGGTTAGTGAGAAACTAAACTAACTATAAGCGAGAATGAGATTGTGCTCCCTTGAACTCTCGCCTATCCATGTTTGACTGTAATCATAAAAATGCGTTCAAATCAAACGAATAGCTATTTCAACATACAGTGTTTGTGGTAACTCCAAAGGATTTGAATGATCTCTTAAACCGCTTTGTAAGGCTCTCGACTCATTTCACCTTCTTTGTTCTTCTTCTTCTAATAACAATAACACTGATAATTTTTGCATTTTTACTAATTAAAAATTTTTATACAACCTAACTCCTTTGTTTAAAACGAAATGTCAAAATATTCGAAAACTAAGCTCGAATATTTTTTCCTCATTTTTATGTTGGTAAAACTTGTTCCCAAAAAAAAAGCATTCCGCGAGGAACTCCCGATAGGAGGAATGTATTATCGAGAATAATCAAACTCTGCGGGAGAAATATTTCCCAAGGAATTCCCGATAAAGCTGTATATGTATTAGAGTGGTCCTTAAAGTGGTTAGGTCGGAATTTTAATGAGTGCACCCCCCACAAATGTTGCAAATAAATAAAAAAAATTTTTCCCAAAATTTCACCCCCCTATCTCAATTTTAACACGTGCCGCCGGACCTGCACTTTTTTCCATATGAATTACATGTGATTTTTTTTTAAGTTTTAGTTTTTATTTTTTTAAGCAATATACATAGCACCAATTAATCCGGTCACTATTTTTTTCTCATCGGAAAAAATTCTACTTTTTTTTAGGAATTTTCCCAACTTCGAAAAACAAAATGGCGAATCAAATATGGCGGTAAATTAAATTTTTCAGACCGCCATATTTGTTTCGCCATTTTGTTTTTCAAAGTTGGAAAAATTCTTAAAAAAAAGTAGGATTTTTTCCGATGAGAAAAAAATCGTGACCGGATTTTTTGGTGCTATGTATATTGCTTTAAAAAAAAAAACCAAAACATAAGAAAAATCACATGTTATTTATATGGAAAAAAGTACAGATCTGGCGGCACGTGTTAAAATTGAGATAGGGGGGTGAAATTTTGGGAAAATTTTTTTTTATTTATTTGCAACATTGGTGGGGGGTGCACTCATTAAAATTCCGACCTAACCACTTTAAGGACCACTCTAATATGTATATTGGTCATGGTGCACATGCTGTAGGCGAGCTTTTTAAAATAGCACAAAAAAAAAATTAGAGATAAATTAGATGCAGTTGCTCAAAAAGAAGTACCGCTTATAACTCAGCATACCATTGTCGATAGAGTTAAATAGTTGTCAATTACCTACTACGGACATTGTCAGAGAAAAAGTTGAGGAACTTCTAAAAGATATCAACAATGTTTCAAATGATTACGTTTTGAGCTCGATATTGGACTTGATAATGGCTATTTTAAGGACCAGTCATTTTTAAGATAATAAACCCTACTTATCCATAAAATTTAACTCACATAAAGCGAATGGTTTGCCTGATCCTCGTCCGTATCGTGAATTACTATATATATATTTATTCGTAGTTATATTAAAGTCATATATAAATATAGAACTTTACTAGTAACAGAATATTTTGATTGATTGTAATTGAGATTAAAAAAAAATGTTTTAAGTTACATATTAAATAGTATTTTGCCAACCGAGCTGACGGCTAAGCCATAGCTTCTAAATTCATTCTTACTTTTAAGTATTTTAATAGAAAATTATGAATAAATGAATTTCTTACTTACTTACTACTTACTATATTTATTCAAACCTTTTTCAGGGAATACATCTAAGAGGAGAGAAATCAGCCCGTGGAGGCTTAAGGTGGAAGAATAGGACGGAAGATTTACCACACTGAAGTTTTGGGGCTCATGAAAGCTAAGTGGTTACCAACTCGTTTTGAGAAATTCAGTTAAACTGAAATGAAGTGCCGTGCAATTTGGGTCAAGAACGCAGCATCGACTGAAAACGATGAAGTTTCTGTGCGCTCCCGGTGAGCTACTTAAATTTTTTTAGTTAAATAAATGTTTTTGTATAACGGGTTTTACGGAATTTAAAACATAATAAGGTGAGAATATGAATTTAACCGAAAAGCTGACTGAAAAGGTGCGCACAAAGCCAATTTCACTCAAGATTGATTCGTAAATTTACATATACATATATCAATTGGTTTGTTACATTAAGGTGGATCTGCTGCAGAAATTTTTCGAAACATAAAAAGCTACTTCTGGATGAATGTGCAAACGATTTGCAATGCTAAAATGATGTTCACCAACGTGGTAGCAAGATAGCCTTAATCAAGTCATGATGCAATGCAACGATTTTCAATAGCTGCAAAATAAGAAATGTTTTGGAAACACAGTCTAGCGAGTCTAGCCCATACTCAGATTGTTTCATTTTTGGTAAGTTCTAAAATTTCATTTTTGTAGATATATTTTTACATATTTTTCGTTTTTAGCCAACGGTGCCCGTTTAAAGTTGAGTACTTTCTAAGCTATTATTATTGCAACCTGCGTCTTGCACAACATTTTAAGAGAAAACAACATACTTAATGAGCCCCCAGAAAGTTAAGACTTCAATAATGAAGATCTTGAACATGTTATCAATACTGGACAGATAGATATTGCTCATGCTACTCATCAAAGTAATTCAAGAACAAAGTCTTAAAATTTTAATAGGCAAAAGCGTACGGATTTGATTAGTAATTATTTTGCAAGATTGTAAACATTATGTCTAACTTTTTTTTAATACATTTGTATTACATTTATTATTATTATTTATTCAATCTACCTTAAGGCGGTATTACACTGTCATATATATTTATGTATGAACAAATCTGTCATATAATGTATTGCAAGTGATATTACACTATGCCATATGTGTATATATGGACAATTTGTATGTCAAACAATAATTATATGACAAAGAAAAGTATCGCTATCACACTTATATTGCAGCCTGTGCTCCTAACGATCTTGAAAATTTTTAGATCATCAGCGTACATTAACCATTTGGCATTTTTAAGAAGGTTTGGAATTTCATTCACAAAAATATTAAAAAGCAGAGACTTCCTTGGGGAACACCAGATAGAACATCAATTTGCCTGGAAAAGAAATTATTCAATTTGACTATTTGTTTTTTGTTGAATTAATAACTTTTTATCCATTCAAATAATGAGTAATGTATTCCAAAAACTTTTATTTTCTCAAGAAGAATTTCACGACAAAGAGTGCCAAGAGCTTTATTGAAATCTGTAAAGATCACGTCAACCTAAGGTCCTGATTCGAGAGAGTCAAAAATGTACTTGATAAATGACACTAAAATTAGTAGAAGTTGATATAGCAGATACAAAACCGTGCTGGCACGTAGATATTTGTTCCTTAATGTGAAAATAAATTTTATTAGTTACCATATATTCTGATAATTTTGATATACATAATATGTACATCTGTAATTTTGTATATTTTGCTTTGAACCTGCCTTATGAATTGGGGTAATATATGAAACTTTCCATTCATTTAAAAATATACCTGTTAACAGAGATGAATTAAATATCTTCGGTAGAGGAAATGATAAAGACAAATAACATTTTCTTAGAAATTCTAAAGGTATAACGACCGTCAGTGCCAGAACTAAATTCCGATTTTAAGGATAATATACTATTTGCAACTTCAAGCTCGGAAATTTCATAGCCGACTACGTTCACATTGGAAGCAATTATGTTGCTTGATGAAAAGTTAATGCTCGAGTGATTAACATAAACGGACTCAAGGAACCTTGCAAATAATTCGCATGTGAAATCTGTTATGCTCGATTTTTCATCATTGAATTTTAATTTTCAGGTATTATGCCATATGTGTGCCTTTTTCCGTTCAGAAATGTCCAGAAGCTCTTTGGATTTTTTTTAAAATGTTTGATTCCGTATTTAAGACATACTGTTTGTACAAAAATTTGTTCAAGAGATCCAACTCGCGACGCAATTGTGGAAAACGAATTTTGTTAGCTTCCGAGCTACAGTGTTGTTCACTTAATTAGACGCACAATTTTTTTTTACATATTTCTAATTTTTTTCGTAAGTGTGGGCAGCAATTATCAAACCATTGCACTCATTTGAAAGCTTATTAACTTGTATACAAAAAAAAAAAATAAACAAATCAAGGGTGCGTGGAAATTTTGTGATATTTTTTCTCTCTTTTGTCTATGCTCCTAGAAAAACTGCAGTTTTTTTTGTTCACTTGAACGCACCTAGACGCACCTTAGACACACCTGTAAAATTAGTTAATTGGTCGCGATTTGTAACGTGTATTAGAGTTACTGCAAAGTTGAATCAATGAAAAAGTGTTTGGCACCGATTCCAGCTCAAAATGGGAAAACAAAAAGCCTTAACTGCCGAAGAAAAAGGGAAAATTGACGTTCGGCAATCCGAAGGGTTTTCCATGAGGAGTATTGCCAAAAAAATAGGCCGAAGTGACCATGCCGTGAGGAAATAAAGTAAAAACTACAAAGGAAGGTGAAAACGGCTTTAAATCCTCAGGATAAGCGAAAGATTTTAAATATTGCGTCCAATTCAACTTTATCCGCCAGCAAAATAAAAGAAAGGGCGGGGGTAACAGCCAACATATCAACTGTTCTTCGAGCAATTTTAAGTTCATACTACCTTCAATAAAAAAAACTTTAAAAAAAAGCCTCCAATTAACGCCATAAGGAAAGAACAGCAGTTGGAGATCGCACGCGTTCACATGACTTGGGATACCAACCTGGGAAGTGAGCTTAATTGGCGAAATGTGGTTTTTTCGGACGAAAAAAAATTCAACCTGGATGGTCCTGGTGGATATAATTCCTATTTCCATGATTTAAGAAAAGAGGAAAAGTTTTTGACACGTCACCATTCGAGATATGGAGGAGTAATAGTTTGGGGAGCCGTTTTGTACTATGGAGCGTTCGAATTGTTTTTTGTTCCAAACAAAATGACGGGAGTTTCGTACAAAGTCCTTTGACAATCGGCCTTACCCGCTATGAAAGAGCTTTTTGAACCATTTAAGTGGATTTTTCAGCTAGACAATGCGCCAATCTACAACGCTCGTCTAGTCAAAAGCTTCCTTGCCGATGAAAATGTTGAACTTTTGCCTTGGCCGCCCTATTCGCCCGACCTCAATATCATTGAAAACGTTTGTGGATGACTCACGCGTAAAGTTTATGAAGGAGGTAGGCAGTATGAGACCTGTGAAGAGCTAATTGTGGCAATCAAAGATGCTTGGGATGCGATTCCATTAAATAATATAGAAAAATTATTTGCTTCAATGAAAAATAGAATTTTTGATGTTATTTTAAATCGTGGTGGCTCAACACATTGTTGAAAATATAAAAAAATAAGATAAAAAAGCAAAAATAAAAGAAAAAAAGTAAATTAAAAGTCTTTGTTTCATTTTTACGATCATTTTACAGGTGCGTCTAATCATGTGAATCAAAAAAACTGCAGTTTTTCTAGGAGCATAGACAATAGAGAGAAATAATATCCCTAAACTTTCACGCAACCTTGATTTGTTTATGTTATTTTGTTGATAATTTAATAATCTTTCAAATGAATGCAGTGATTTGATAATTGGTACCCAAACTTACGAAAAAAAAAAGAATTATGTAAAAAAAAAAATTGTGCGTCTTATTAAGTGAAGAGCAGTGTATATTTTTTAAATGTTTAAAATGCTTTATTTTTAACGTTTTTTAAATTTTTTAAATTGCACAAAAGAGATTATTATACCATGGATGCTTTTGAACGAAACAATTTTTCTTAAGAGGTATAAACATATCAAATCCATAGTAAACAATGCTAATTTTTTTTTCGTAAATTTCGGAAAGATTAGGTCTGTTTACTTTCTGGGTAAAGTTTGGGAAAAGGCTCGGAAAAAAGTTTGGGCTCGAGCTTTTTAATGTTGTTTTTGTAATCTCCATCCGAAAATGAAAAGTAAAGATACGCCTTTGGGATGTTTCTTGCTGAATGATCCCACGGGATCCCGCGGGTGAGTAAAGATACAGACCTATTATGACCTGTGATAACATCGAAATAATTATTTAAGTCGGTGTAGTTACCATTAGCAAAATTATACATTTTAGTGTGTCTTACAATATTATGCTCTGCGTTTATCTGAAAACTTAAATCTTTAACGCTTTGTGATGCGTTTTATTTTCCATTAAAGAAAATATAGCTTCACCAACTGAGCACTAAGATAAATTGCTTTCGAAAACAAGATCTAGCATCCTGTTTAAAAAATTATGAACAAGACTTTTTTGATTTAAGTTAAAAGAGAGCATTAATAAATGCAAAATCGCAATCCTTTTTTAAGTTACACGGAGATATACGTCTTTCAACATTAGAATAAACCCATTTTACCTCACCCAAATTGTAGTCTCCCACAGCAATTAATTGTTGGTAGTCGGACAGCTGGTCCGCGATGACTTCTATGTTGATTGCATGCGTTTCGTAAATATGGAGAAGGCTCTTCGGTGGTATGTAGCTTGCAATGTTGCAATGATGAATAAATTCGTATACATTGGTTACGCTCTTAAATTTAATAGAGACGCGTATCCGATCCATACTGGTGTATTGAATAGAAACATCATTACTTTTAAGAGATGATCGTACAGCAATCAATACTCCCCCGCCGTATTTATTTGAGTTTTGATAACAATCTTTTCTATACACTGTGTAAAAGTCATCAAAAATTTTACTGGTTAAGAAGTTAAGATGTTATAATGGAACCAAGTCTCTGCGATGACAATGACATCGTATTCATAGCGAGACGGCACGGCAAGGAAAAGGTCGTTTATTTTGGTACGAATTCCTCCAGCATTTTGGTAATATAATATGTTGATTTTGTGCGATGGTGATGAAGATGATAACGGAGATGAAGAGCATTGGTTTTGGCAAGTGAGTGACG
The DNA here is from genome assembly GCA_914767635.1 of Melanostoma mellinum. Taxonomy (NCBI): domain Eukaryota; kingdom Metazoa; phylum Arthropoda; class Insecta; order Diptera; family Syrphidae; genus Melanostoma; species Melanostoma mellinum. The sequence goes on from OU612060.1 coordinate 154,143,824, forward strand.
GGCGATGGAAGGTGTTGTTATTAGCATTAGCATTAGCACTAACTATTCGCTGATCAATGCAAAATGCGAAAATCTCTCACATGCACATTGAGAGGCCAATTTTCAGCATTTAAGGCAATGTCAGTAATAGATGCAGGTACACCCAAACGAAAATTAGCAAATCTAAGCAAGTCTGCATCTCATTTGACAAGAGGCAAACATGAAAGAAGATTAGCAGGAACATTGAGTTTCTTGGCAGCATAGCCAAGTAACGTTTCAGCAGTGGTATCTATTCAACGAAAATCGAAAGAAGTGCAACCACTTTTTTGTTGATATGAAATGACTTCAACGTCTGTGTAGGTGCAATCATTGCCGATGACCTTGTTGCGTTTTTTGTTTTTGGTTTTCTCATCATTTTTGATGATCGAATCGATAAAATATCGGTTTGCTGAATGATTCGATCATTTGAATCGATCGATCATTCAATCATTTTCATTTGCTTCAATCCATTTCTGTTCATTCTGAATTCAATCATTTTGATATCAATTGATTCGATTCCGATAATAATGTGTAAATCAAATGAGATTGATATGTATAAGTATAAGCATGTTATGTACCATTGAATGAATAATGAAACAAAAAAACAAATCCAAATGTGCAGCAACAGCGAGAAGAAGCAAAAATTCTGAAGCGTTTAATTGAATGAATAAGCAGTAATTTTTTCCAGCTAAAAAAATCCTTTCTGTATAATTTTATAAAAAGCGTAGTTCAGATTGGATATAGTTTTCCCAGGTGGCAGATGGGAGACCAAAATGTTACTACTGCCAAAATGCTTAAGCTAAGTGTACACGATTGCCTGATCTGCAAATATTGCCAGATCTGTCAGTGAAAAATTTGTCTGGAATGGCTGACAATCGTGTACACACCAAATCAATTTACAGAAAAACTATTTGGCTGCTAATTTGTAGACAAATATCTGCTAATTAATTTGCATATATCTGTCAATCGTGTACACGCAAGCTGACAAACGTGTACACACCAAATTTTTTTGCAGAAAAATTTGTTCATCAATCATTTTGAAGACAAATTAATTTGCAAATGTGGCAATCGTGTGTACACAAATTTGGTTCCATTTCTGACGCTTGTGCAAATGTCTGGCAATAAATTAATTTGCAGACTCAGTTTGAGGAAAATTTTCAAATTTATTCATTGGCAGACAAGTCTGAGAAGGATACAAGAAAAAGAAACACTTGAATTGTCTGTACAATTGGATTGTCAACTGTACAACGCGTTGAAAAATTAAAGGTGATTTATGCTTTTTATAGAAATTGTGTTTAATTACGTGAAAATATTTTTAGTGATGGATTCTAAAAATATTGAGGAAAGTGCTGTAAATTTTTAGCCCATTGTGGAGGTACCAGTTACCTGTTTACCACTAGCCGAAAAGAAAAAAAAATGTTACCGAAAGAAGGTTGAAACAGAATGGTCCCACGAATACATTCTCAAATTGATCCATGAAATTGAGATGAGGCGGAGTTTGTGGGATGTTGGGTGTGCCCAATATAAATTGCCGAAAGAAATGCTTTGGCAGGAGGTCGCCGACGCCGTTAATATGTGGGCAAACAATTGCAAGAAAAAGTGGGCTAACCTTCGAATAACCTTTAATGCTAATCTCGACAAACAGCGGAAGAAGAAGTCAGGGCAGGGCACAATTGAGACAGCTCCTATCACTCGGAAGTATTTTCGCCCTATGCTGTTTTTGGAGTCAAACAAGGTATTGCGATCGACCAAATCAACATTGTCATTGCAAATCGTAAGGAATCCCCAATTCATATTTAAAATTGTTGTGTAGATGCAAACTTTTCTGTTTTAGCACTCCGCCACAGACGATGAATCATTTTTAATAGCCCCCGATGAGGAACTGCCCGTTTCCACATCACATGGGCGTAAGACTGACACATTTTGATAGTGACACCAGCCAAAGCCGGGGGTCAGAACTGCAGAAGTTCTTATGGTAAGTGTATTTTCCAATTTTTTTTTTCACTCATTTGATTTGTGTACACTCTCTGCATTTAAGACGTCTTCATCTCAACAGGAGCAAGCTGGTTTTGATGCGAGTCAAATTGTTTACGTTGCACGAGATCCGAAAGACACTCCAGTTGCAGAATCGTTTTATGAACCACATGAAGATTTTTCATTTGAAGTAAAATATTTGTAAACCTTTGTTAACTTTGTATTTATGCATTTACATACTTTGCTAATTAAAAAACATTTTTGAAAGAACACTTGTTAAATTTATTGGTGGTTGCTGGTTGCTTTTTTTTTGGTTGATTTGTTTGCCATTTGTCAACAAGAAATTTTTACTAGAGGTTGAAGTAAGTACTTGAGAATAGTTTCACTCTGGCTATGTGAAGAGTAGCGCTTAGTTGAATTGAAATTGAGTTTAACGAAGTGGGAACTGGGCTACTTTTGCTGAAACCAATAAGAACATTGTTGATTGGAAAATAAAACATAGCAATGTTCCATAAAAATAAACCTTTTATATTCAAATCGAATTTCAAAATTGTATACATGTTTGAATTCAAATGAATCTATACTGCCATTCCACCTCACCTTCTTCGATGGAGTACGATTTGAATTCGTCTCGTATATCTTTGGCTTCCAATGGTGGATCATTACGGGGTCTTTCTAATGGATACAACGTTCTAGCTTCCGGTTCTAGATTTTGCCGCCAGTCACCTAAAATAAGTTCATGATTTTCATTGTAGCGATCAACATAATTAAAAGCAGCTTAATTGTTTTTATTCGTCGTCATCAAGAAATTATGTAGTACGCAACAGGCAAGCGTAACTTCCTTTGCCTTTTCAGCATTCAAATATATGGGCTTGCGCAAAACTCGGAAGCGTGCAGACATAATACCGAAAACATTTTCGATAATTCGTCGAGCACGGCTCAAACGATAGTTAAATACTCTTTGCACCATTGAGAGACCACGTTCCCCAAATGGCTTCAATATGTTTGGTCGTAAAGCAAATGCGGAAAAGCAAATGCATTTGAGGACATACGGAACAGGTAATTGTCTACCGGGCAGTGGTTGGTGTGGTTGCAAGCACAGTTGATTCCTATCCAAACCTTGTCCAAACGTGTAGCGGTTGAACACACAACCGTCGCCCGTCGGAAAATCGCCCATTGCGGCCGACATCGATGTAAAGTAATTTGTAGTTCGCATCGGCTATACCCATTAATATGATACTGTGTGTACCTTTTTAGTTGTAAAATATGCTGCCGAAATCAGATGGTGCGACCATGACAACATGCTTGCCATCAACTGCTCCAATGCAGTTTGGAAATTGCCAAAGTTCGTTGAATTCGTTGGCAATAGCGTTCGTTCCAAGCCTTTTGTGTTTTCGGGGCCTAAAAATCGCAATTTTAATACATTCAACAATTATTGAATTATGTAAATTTACCTGCAGAAACTCGTCTACGAGAACTTTATAGATAGCATCGAAAACATCTGGAATCATTCTCGAGATCATTGTAGCAGGAATGCGAAACAGATATTGTAGTGACCGAAAATTGTCGCTAGTATCGTTGGGTTAACGAAAGACGCTCACCTGCAGTAATGCTCTTGCGCATATTCGTATCTGTTTTTGTATATGTGGAGTCACCGAAGCTAAAAGGTAATCAAATTGCTTGTAATCCATTCGTAAATAATTTCGGTACAGTTCTGGTTCCTCTGCTCGTAATTCCACCATTAATTTTGCGTAGAATCCCTCCTGCTCACGACTGGCCACCTAATCCTTCGTCCATACCTTACGAAACATCTTTTTCGGCTGCTTGGCTCTTTCATCACTGCTTTCTTACAAATACGCCGTCCAAATAGTTGCGATTGCAACGTTTTTATCCATATTATATATAAAAATGAAATATATATTATTTTTTGATATTTCACTTTTAGTTGAATATTAAACGATTGAAAGTGAAATCTATGTTGTTTTCACTTTTAGCTTTAAAATTTTTTTTTGACAGATGCGATGAGACAATGAACTGAAAATGAATTTACAGATCCACAAATGGAATTTGTGTGTACACGGAGACAATGAACTGAAAATGAATTTGCAGATCCACAAATGGAATTTGTGTGTACACGGTTTGCAGAAATTTACAAATATCTGCAAATCTATTTCCAGCTATTTGTCCAAATTAGTGTGTCGACATTGTCAGCCAAATAGCTGGCAATAAACTTACAGATATTTGTAGATTTTTGCAAACCGTGTACACACATTGCATTTTCACCCCCATTGTCAGCTCATTTCTCCACATTGTCAGACGTTCGCAGATCTGACAATGATTGTCAGACCTACCAATCGGGTGTATACATAGCTTTAGAGCTTCAGCGGTGGAGCAATATCCAATCTTACGCGGCATTTAAAGTCTCAGCATGTTGGTGTGGACGTAGAGAGGGCTAGGTACCAAGCGACATCTACTGCCAATGAACCTACCCTATTGTCGTTAGCTCTAACAACTGCTTCAAGATCAGCATCATCAACTGCTTCAACATTCGCATCAACATCAACATTAAGACCCACACCCAAACTCACATCAACATCAACCTCCACATCAACATCAAGACCCACACTCACACTTCATCAACATCAACCTCCACATCAACATCAGGACCAGCTTCAGCATCAACATTTAGCAGACCAAGCCATCATCAACAACCAACGCCTGCATACACACAACAAAATATGGCCGCTTTTATTCAAAAGCCCATTTCGATCCCATACGCGAAACGGCTTGATGAACAATTGACTAAGACCATAGTTAAGCAGTACTATCCGTTTTCGATGGTTGAAGACAAGGAGTTTAAGGAGTTCGTGCGGATGCTTAACCCGAACTACCAAATACCAACGCGAAAAATAGTCTCCAACTCCATAATTCCTCGGATGTCTGCTGAGACGCGGGAAAAGGTAAAAGTTTCGCTAGCATCCGTGGAAGCAATGTGCATTACAGCAGACGGATGGACCTCTCAAACACAGCAGTCGTATGTGGGTATTACGGGCCATTTCATTTCAAAAGACCAGGACAACATCTCCCTGAATTCATGCCTTCTTGGGTGCATTCCCTATAACAACAGTCATACCACCCAAATTTTAGGCACCTTACTAAGTTCAGAGCTTGAGAAATGGGGTATCAAAGAGAAAGTGGAGTGTGTTGTCACTGATAATGCCTCTAACATTGTTGGAGTGGTTAAGGCAAACCACTTCAGACACTTTCCTTGTTTTGCCCATACTCTGAATTTGGTCCTAGGAGAAGGTGTGAATCCCACTGAGGCAGAAGTTGTAAAGGTGAAGAACATTGTTAGTTTCTTCAAAAAAAGCACCAAGACAACAATAAAGCTCTTCGAAATGGAGCGGCAGCTCAACATTCCTGAGCTGAAACTTAAACAATCCTGCATAACAAGATGGAATTCCACATATGAATTCCATACTGACTGTGAGGAATGCAGTAATAGAAAATCTTAACCTGTTGTGTTTATCCACAGAGGAGTGGGATACTTTGGAGCAAGTTACAAAAATTTTCGAGATTTTCCATGCCATCACTGAGGAAATGTCGGCCGAAAAATTTGTAACTATTTCCAAAGTAATGGTTATGATAATGGCAATCCGAGACCATCTGGATACTTTCAGAAACCAAACCATTCCTGCTGTAGCCGATATCATAAACAGACTGTGGAAAGCCATAAGTGTCAGGTTTAGAAACATCGAGAGCTTTTCAGACAATTTTCTGGCACAGGCAACTTTCTTGGACCCAAAACTAAAGAAATTCGGGTTTCCAAACAGTTCGCATTACGAAAGATGTGTTGCCAATTTGAAATCGAGGACATTACCAGCACCTTCTTCTGATGCTATTCAAGAAACACCATTCGAAAAACCACAGGCCTCTACATCAGGTTTGACCATGAACGTAAAACAAAATTTAATCTGGGGCAGGTTTGACACTCGGGTTGAACCTGTTTTTTCGAATCCCAACCAGAGAACGGCGACCATTGTCGAAATCGACAAGTATATCTCCGAAACACTCTTAAAACGAGAAGAATACCCTTTAAAGTGGTGGAATGAACGGAAGCACGTTTACCCGCGACTTTTTCGGCTTGTAATGCGCAGACTGTGCATTGTAGCGACAAGCGTCCCAAGCGAGAGCGTCTTCTCAAAAGCCGGCCTAACAATGAGCAATGTTAGTTCATAAATTTTAATTTATAATTTTCTGTTTTAATTTGTGATAATTGTTGTAGAAGCTTATTTTATGTTTCGTTAGTTTACATTGTTTATTTATTATTATTATTTATTTATTTATTTTTGCTTCATTTTTTCGTTACTTGTTCTTTAATATTTTTATTAAATATTTTTTTATTAAATATTTTACTTCATCTAATGTCTTACTAAACCTGGCAGACGAAAAAAATCATTCACAGAACCAATACCTCTATTCTCTTATCTGACATACCTTAAACGAAAAAATAGTTTTCTACAAAGTTTTTGTTTCTACAACCAATAATACCGCTATAAAAGAAGCTCTTAAAAACATTCGCTTCCAATCGAACGTTCGATTCGACTCATAAGAGGGACCTTACACTTGCTCCAAGCTATTTCTGATGTGTATCAAGCCCGCAATCCCAGATTTGATCTCAACAATGAATCCACAATCTTTTATACTAGGTAGTTACACATTCTTTGTGTACGCTGTTATTGGCCAAGGATTGTCTCCTAATTGTTTTACACCCAGGGAGATTTTTCCATTTTCTCTATCTATTTTTATAATTTTAGTTTTTATATGCTGACCACAAAAAAAAAAAAAACGATGAATTTTTGTTCAGTTTCAATAAGGTGATTAACATCTTTTATTTGTTTCAAATTCACATGACTCACTGGTAAAAATGCACCTATTCCGTAACAAAGATCAACAATAAAACCGAATTTAATTTGATTGAGCGAATTAAATTGAATACATATATGTACTCATTTTAAAGATACCTTTCATAATATTCGCTATTTCTCGCTTTGAATTCTTATAAAATCCACTTAGTGATGCAACTTCTGTAATCTGTACTGAGTACTGACTTAATTCTAGGACGAAAGGTATCAGGTGTTACTCCTTCTGGTAATTCGCTTCTCCTTCTTTTTTTGCATTTACGACAGCGCCCTTGTTCTAGTTGGTATTCCACTACGTGAGGTTTGATTTTAAATCGTGCAGTTCGGTAAGTGTTTGCGGCATGAGGGTTCTATATTCCTCGTTGTTTTTAAATCTACAAACGAAAAAGATGTTAATGATTTATTTGTTCTTTTAATCTTTGTGTCCAACATACCCTCTTGGCATTAATAGCAATTTGCTCGTTTTCATGAGATTTATCTGATATTTTATGGGTACATAAACTCTCTCTTCACTTTTTTCACAATAATGCAGTTGAATATGCATTAAAATCAGAAATCAAAAGATTTTTACCTGAGTCATTGGTGCTGTATCGAAAATGGCATTTTCAGGTAATTTATACATAAGGGCGTTGAAGACGAAAAATTCTGTTGGTTCGGCCATGGTTTGGTGGTAGAGATAGAGAACATTGTTTTTGTGAGTTTCTGGGTATTGCTTCGTAATAAGATTTATTTTTTAGAATCAATCAAAAAAGATGACAAACAGCAGAAACCAATTTTGACGTTTCATTTGTTTCATTTACTTTCATGAAACAAGATGGAAATGATGTCATACCGACAAATTGGTAAAACAGAGAAGGAAAACAGTCGCTTTATTTGCACGAAGTTTCAACAGTTCTATTCTAATATTCCTTAGGGTGACTCCACACCAAGTGATAAGATTTCATTGACCTGTCTAGCAGATTGAGTAGATGGTACCGGCTCCACTGAGTTCAGTGAAAAGTGGGTGGCTATCAGTGGCAGTGTTTTTTGCGCTGTCAGAGTCCAATACATGCCTTTGCCTACCAATCTTGCGGGAATTATTTTTTTTCTCTCTTTGTAGACAACTCCAGCTGATAGTGATATGCTTGCCTTCAGATTTTTTATTTCGGTTGACCAATTTGGCACTTGTTTCGCGAGATCACTCATCCTCGCCATCAAACCGAGTATTGGCACACTTGGACAGGAATTGCACCTCCATGATAAATTAATATTTTAATTTAATTCAAAGTAGAGTCGGGAATGGCTGTGCATTTGTCGTGGAACTTTGGAACTTCAAACCCCATAGGCCGGCACAGATGACCTACAGCCGTATTTATAATCGCATAATAAACTCCGAACAACTTTATAACACGCTTATTCATTCAGTAAATCAGAAATCGTTATTATAATCATTTTTCGTCAGTGAATAGCGGCTGAATAGCTTAAACGCAGAAATGTGTGTTTTAAGCTTATTTTAGCGTATAAATGTCGTTTGATTTTGTGTATTGAGTTGTCATTCAGTGGTTTATTTACAACTTTGAGAATTTTAAAAGCAACTTAAATGGAAATGTAGGTACTCAAATTACATTAACTTTATTCATAATTTGGATGGTGTAAATGTGTTATCCACTGAAAGAAGTAGAGCGCAGAAAGTCTACAAAAAAAGATTTGATCCAATGAAGCTTAAGGAGTCATTATTTAGGCAGAAATATGGATTTTCTAAATCAAATATGAAGAAAATTATAGACTTGGTGAAAACTGATTTGGAAGAATCGAAGCGAGGAGGCCATATTCCTGTTGATTTACAAGTGATGGCAGCTATTAGATATTGGGGACGAAATGAGGTATATTATGTATTTTATAGTGCCTTTAATGTATTTATTTTAAAATGCTTTTATTATTTTCCATAGATGCAAGATGATGGCGCTGACATTCACGGATTCAGCCAGCCTACCCTTTGTGTTATTTGGAGCAAGGTTGCAAGAGCACTTGCTTCAAAGAGTGCACTCTTCATAAAAATGCCAACGCAAACGTCAGAACAAATAATGGAGATTAATTGGATTTATGCGGATTCGGGGTTTCCCAGGTGTCATCGGGGCAATAGACTGCACCCATATTAAAATATCAAAAGTTGGAGGGCCAGTAGGTAGGGCAATATTATATCAACCGGAAAGGGTTCTACTCGCTAAACACACAAGTTGTGTGCGACTCAGCCCTAAAAATTCGAGATATCGTGTGTCGTTGGAGGGGAAGTACTCACGATTCTCGAATTTTGAGGGAAAGTAGAATCAAGGAAAGGTTTGATAGGGGTGAGTTCAAAGGACGATTACTAGGAGATGGAGGATACGCGTGCTCGAACATTCTTTTCACTCCACTACTCAATCCCCGAACTCATGCGGAAGAGCAATACAACATAGCACATATAGCCACGCGAAAAACTGTTGAAAGGTGTTTTGGAGTGTGGAAAAGTCGTTTCAGGATTCTTCTCACAGGATTTCGATGCTCACTTGAACTTACAAAAACAGCAATTACAGCTTTGGCAGTCTTACACAACTTAGCAATTAAGTTCAAGGATACTGCCTCAGGTAAAAATAAAATATACTAGTATACTAGTAGTCATACAATAGCTTTTTTTTTCCTTAATCATAATGTAGGTATTGATGAATACGAAGACGAAAACATCCGTGCTGAGCAAAATATACATTCCGAAATGGAAGCCCTTGATGAAAGAAATTTAACACGAAGCGTTTTTATCCAACAACATTTTAATTAAATATATCATCTTGATCTTACTTACTAATAAACACAAATCACAATTCATTTACTAATCTATATATCTTACGTACTAATAAACACAAAAAAATTATCTTAAATATCACAATTCATTTCATTTATTCATTTATTAATCTATATTATATCTTACTTACTATATCTTACTAATAAACACAAAAAAATTAACAAAAAATAGACTCGCATTAAAAAAACAAGAATAACAAAAACAGATTAACAAAAGAAACACAACGAAAAACAAAACGAAAATAATAAACTATCTAATATAAGCCTTCAATTTTAAGAGGTGAAGCTCCTCCATCTGTTCCCTCTCCCTTGCTTTCAGACGCATATTTTCCTCGTGTTCCATATTGAGGAGTTCCCTCTCCCTTGCCTTCAGACGAATATTTTCCTCGTGCTGCACCTTAAGAAAATGAAGCTTTGCCTCATGCTCCTCCTTCATATATTGGAGCTCCTTCTCCTTTTTCTTCTTCTCCAAGTTGAAGAACTTCTCCTTCATAAGGTCTTTCTTGGGCATTTTCTAAGGAAAAAGTTATTATGAAGTTATTAGCTATAAGAAAATATTTTCAAAGCACAAACCTTATTTCTCTTGGGTTCCTTTTTTGGTGCGGAACATGGAAGAGTTTTTTCTGGAGAGGATAAAATAGCGTCGATTTCCTCTTCCAAAAACTCAACCATTTGGAAAGACTTATCTAATTCTTGGATTTCAGCCTGAAAAAGTACAACAAATTAGACTAACTTTATTCTTTTTTATACAATTTAAGCTTACTAGTGCGGTGCTGTGGCTATCATCGTTTTTGGTATTAGAAGCGGTTGGTTCGTTTTCCTTATTCTGTTAAGAAGTAAAAGCATTATATCATGAACAACTTTACAACATGTTTTTACATACCAAGTCCTTTGATGAAAAATCGCAATCGAACACGTTTTCATCTTCCTCGAACTCATGAGGAATCAGCTCAACCAGCCTCATATCGTCAGCATCTGGTGACTTTGGAGCTGATCCACCTCCTGTAGCATTTCTCTGTTTTTTGAAGGCAGAAACACTAGCCTTCGCCCGCATCTTCGTCGCACGCCATTGAGTTTGGAGTTATTTAAGCTAAAATTATTTACATTAAAGTTAATTAAACAATGCTATTGTGCTTACCAAAAAAAATTTCATACCTAACTGTTATGTCCTTCCACGCTTCTCTTTTAGATTTTGTTGTGTTGGTATCGGTCTTCTTGTCTTCTATTATGTTTATTTTTTCCTCTACTAGTTGTCGCAAAAGAGCCTGTTGATATTCAAAAATATTATTATTTAAAATGAATCCAGAAAACACATATGTAAGGCAGACACATTCCTAACCCTTAATCGTTCTTAAATAACGTTATTAAATGTCCAACTTCTCCCATTTCTTTCGAAAAGCTGAACAAAGTAGCATCATTTAATTTCACACGGAGTAGTAGTAGTAATAGTAAAGTAAATAAATATTTCTAGCTTTAGTTCACTCGTTGTCACTACTACTGCTACTACTCGACAGAAAGAACTCCTTATAATCTTTGGGTTGGTCTCTCAGCAGTGGCGGCTGGTAGGTTAACGAACAGGTGGTGCACTTTACTTAAATATTAAAATTAGAAAATTGAACAAAACAACATTGAAAATTACAAAAAACAATTACGGTTATATAAACAAACAAAAATTAACGCGTCACACTTCACACACACTACATACATACAGTAAAACTACACTGACAACGAGATGTCAAACATGTCTGCCGTCGCTTCATTTTATTCTCTATACTCTATAGTGCCTATTTTCTGCACAATCAATTTTCAATGTTCAATGTGTGTACTGTGTGTGCTCTTGGCAATCTTCGTTTCTCTTTTCCCGTGCGGCGCTCGAGAACCGACTCATTACTTGGTACATTTCTATGAAATATCTTTTTTTTCACGCGTCAGGCATATTACTCGTATCTCATACAAGTTATATTAGCAGTCCTCGTGCGCTCGCCGAAGCGCACGAGATTTTATCTTTGCAGGAAAATAAGTCTTAATAGTTTAGCAAAGCGCTCAAACTGTTTCACATAATTTGAAATTAAATTTCTTATACGTTTTTGTATGTTTAAAAAATAAATATTGAAATGGTAATTTAAAAAGTTGAAGTTATGCTTTGTAATTTTTTAATCTTTTGAATTGAATTGGTGGTTCAGCGCACGAGCGCACTTCAGGTACAGCCGCCACTGTCTCTCAGCATTTGCTGTTTTTCAATACACATATTCGTTTTGAGATTGCAGGACCTCTGTACTCCTCTGCGCTCCCAATGGTGTGCAAGTCAAACATTGATCGGTGTTCAAATTTTACTCAGTTTTGTTTCTCAAAGACAACAACAAGTAGGTACGCCGTACGCAGCATTTGCAGTGTCCTTAACAACTACCTATACCTATGTATCTTTGTTATTCATAGAATCAATTGATACATAACGCCTAATGCCATTCTGTTTACCATAATCACATATTTACTCTCAAGACCACAGTGAGCATAAGCTCCATTTACTGTCCACAAACAATACCAACTGTGAATTTATTTTTCATTACCAAAATTAAACAGAAACTATAGTTTGTCGTCCTTTTGATGTCCTCGTGTGTTCGGAATCACAATATAGGTACCAACATGAAATCCAAACCAAATAAAGTCCCTGGAGGTGAAGATCTCATCTTTCAACACTTGGGTCACACAACACAAGCACATGTTTCAAGAATCCTACCGTACATCAACAAAACATCATTCTCATCTTGTCTCTGTAAGAAGAAAAACAAAACTAAATCGAATTTAGGGAGAAATGTGCTTGCAACCAGACTGCACTTCCTAAACGATTTCGATGCAAATATGTTGCCCGCCTTTAAAACATATTCTCAAGGGCATTCAAAGTAAAGCTTATCCAAGTGTCCTGTGATGTGATATACAACAATGACACAACTAGCAAGAGGTCCTTTAAAACAGTCAACATGATGAAATTATTTGAATACAACACTCCGGGTTGTATGTTTGGTTGCATTGTGATTTGTGAAGCGACCCTGTATAGTTTAGATCACCTAAGTCGGAGGTTATTGTTGTTGTTGTACCCAATGGACAAACATTGAAATGTCCTTATTGTGCATTGGATATTTCAAAAGTATATCCATTTTTGCAGATTGTTTGGCTTGTACTTGGAGACAGTGTACTTCAAACACCGATTTGAGTTTTATTTGGAAACAAAAAAGTGGTGGCATTACATAAAAGACAGCAATCATACAAATACCTGTGCTGCAGGACAGAAGAATCATGGGATTCAATTAAGTAGGAAAGTAGTTGCACCCAGTTTCCATTTTATAAGAGCTTAAAAAAAAACCATACATACCTTATCTGAGGAATCCCAGTTTTCGGTGCGGGTCCGTTTTCTTTTTGATGGGTCCATTTTCCAAAGCAATTAGTAGGTATTAAAAATTTTATAAACTTAAACCGAAGAACCGAACACCGAACGTAAATAAAAACAAAACAAAATTCTGTTGTCAGTTCAACCATTGAGAAACCCAAATAAGAGAGTTTCTTTATGATTTTGACATAAGGGATGATTAACTAGTATGGGCGAAAAAAATGATTATAAATTTTTTTATTCACTGATTAAAGTCTCAATAAGTTCTTAATCACTGAAAAACTAATATGCGTTTTAAGCGTGTTTTAGCGAAATCTAATAAATACGGCTGATAGTAGTTAGTGGAGGCTTAATCATGTATATATAAGCAATTTCCATTTAAGCCCGGCTCAAAAATGTTTATCATGTCTAAACATGTTATCATGTCTAAACATGTTATCATGTCTAAACATGTTATCATGTCTAAACATGTTTGATCATGTCTAAACATGTTTGTTCATGTCTAAACATGTTTGGTTATGTTTAAACGTGTTTGATCATGTCTAAACGTGTTTGATCATGTCTAAGCATGTTTGATCATGTCTAAACATGTTTGATCATGTCTAAACATGTAGGTATGTAAGTGTTCTCCGTTTTCGGCTTAGGTGTTAAGACTGCGGTCTTCATTAGTCTGTCAGTCAGCTTCCACTTAAGTATTATTCACATGAGAACGAACAACGAACGACGAATGAACGAATATTCGTTAATATTGACATTTCATTCACATGAGTGTTTTACATTCGTCACGAATAACGAACACACTTTACATGCAAAACAAAAATTAGGAATGATTTTGAGGTTAAGCACACGCGAAAAATTTATTCGTTGGAGTGTGGATTGTATGTGGAACGAGAATAAAGTATGACAGTTCGTGCCTACTAGATGTTTATTCGTAACGTATAAACTTTTTTTCTCAATTTTTTTAATTTTAGGCACAAAAATAAAAGTTTATCCACCTAAAAATAGGTATGAACTATTTTTCCATCGTTTCCAAAAAAAAATCGTGAGGAATTTATGCTAGTAAGGTACTCAAAATCTCATTTCTTGATTTATTCGTCGTTCGTTGGTCGTGCTCATGTGAATAGTCCTTTACGCTAGCCAATCAACGGTTTCAGAAAGGTTCCTGGTATTGTATTCCATACATAAGTATGGATACAATACCATACATCCTATCATACATGATACATACATACATCTACAAAGTCCTTCTAATCTCTACCAAAAAATAAAAAAATTGTTCTATGAAATGGTGTTAAGTACCTATCCCGTGAAAGTTAACTCCGATCCATTTCTTTTCTTTTTCTTTTAAAGAAACAATATGAGTTCACTAAAAATCAATTTCTACCTCTTCCTATTTTCATTTCCACACTCCACGCACTATTTTTTTCTCTCTTTGTAAACAACTCCAGCTGAGTCTGATATGCTTGCCCTACGGTTTTTTTATTTCGGTTGACCTATTTAGCACTTGTTTCGCGAGATCACTCATCCTCGCCATCAAACCGAGTAGTGGCACACTTGCACAGGAATTGCACCTCCATGACAAATTAATATTTGAATTTAATTCAAAGTACAGTCGGAAATGGCTGTGCATTTGTCGTGGAGCTTCAAACCGCATAGTTCGGCACAGATGACAAAGTCTTTAACGATTTTAATGTCGCACTTTGGGCAAATTTCCGACGTTAACGAGAGAAAAAAATATATACTTTGGAGAGAAAGAAATAAAACACGTCTGCACTCAACGATGGTTCCAACTCATTTCATTACATTCAGTGGGTGGTTATCACATGTTAGTAATACAAATTAATAAGCGTTTTCAAAACAGGTACACAAACAAACTAGCGCGAAACAGAATTTAAGTTCTAAAGTAAATAAAGTTCTTTGAAAAATAATTCAATATCTTTTAAAACTTTGTTTGCATCTTTTGCTGTGCAGTTCTCTTTTTGTAATTTTTTTTTTGGAACGAAGTTCCTTATCGCGAGTTGTGAAAGGGGGCAAGACGGAAAAAAATTCTCACAAAAAGTTGTCACGACACTCTTTTTGCTATAATAAGCTATTGTAAGCTGTGCAGCGTCGCATGTTTCTCTGTCTCTGTCTCTGTCTCTCTCTCTCTGTCTCTCTCTCTCTCTCTATCTCTCTCTCTTATAGAAAGCAAGCCAGATATTTTCATTGCTATTTCGCATTGTGGATTGTGGTGTCGCGACGATCATTTTTGTTGAGTGTATTCGGGGTTTTTTGTAAATAAAAAATAATAAAAAATAATAATAATGAATCCTGACAGTGTTTCTGCACAAGTTCCGGATATTGCTGATGGAGTTAGGTAAGTAGAGATTATACATATACAGATAATAATAAATGCTTTTGTATTTTTACAAAATATTACAATTACAATTCCTTCACTAACTAATCGTAAGGAACTACGTTCCATCCGTGTGTCCCTTGACACCTCTCAAGTTTTTTTTTTTTTTCAAAACTTCGCTTTTGATTGCAATGCCGAGTTCCAACGATTTTCGCTTCAATTCGTAAACAACGTTGCTTCGATATTATTTTTAAAGTAAAGGTTGTGAGAGCCTATCCCAAACTTTTTCTCCACGACACGACGGGCACCACACAGTCTTTTATTGAAATTTTCTTTTCGGATATCGGATCTTGATTATCGGTGAGGGTATGGTCACATAAGGAACTCCTTTAATGTAAACGCTTCATTGCCAATTAGAACACAACGTCTAGCCACATTTTTGTTCGGTATTGGCCTATCTTTTTCTCCACGACACGACGGGCACCACACAGTCTTTTATTGAAATTTTCTTTTCGGATATCGGATCTTGATTATCGGTGAGGGATTAGTCACATAAGGAACTCCTTTAATGGAAACGCTTCATTGCCAATTAGAACACAACGTCTAGCCACATTTTGGTTCGGTATTGGCCTATCTCTCGGCAGTTGAAAGGTTCCACTGACGAGAAATTCGGGTTTTTTTCTTTATATTTTCAGACATTGTTTAATTTGTAGTAATAATACACCGTAAATTTCGCTTGAGCACAAAAGCAAACCAAAACGACTCATGGCAATTTGACATTTTGACAAACCAAGTTGAAGTAAGTACATAACAGTTCAAAAATTCAAAAAGTGGTCTCTTGCTGCCTATGATGCACATACATTTTTTTATGCAACATATATGCAATTATATATCACATAGAATTTATGTGAAGAATAGATTTATGTTCTGATTTCTGAATCAGCAAACGGGACTAAGTGCAGTCCACACAGAACAGAGCAATTATGTCGATTTCCATATTGGGGCTTTGGAGTATTCAACGCATTAAGTTTTTCAGATAAATCTAACTTTTTCGGCATCTGATTGATTGGTGTTCAGTCTTTCGTTTGATACGGGTCTTCTTGTATATTTTGATTTTCTTGCTTAGATCAGCTTTCTTGTTGTTGATGGCTGACTGAAAGGTGAGGATGATAAAAATTAAAAAGCAATAAAAATGAAGAACAATTTGTATTATGAAAGTAATTACCTACATTTTATTATAATCTTAAACATTTTCTAAAAAAAATTTCAAATCTTTCACATATTTTAAAGGCCAGATTTATTGACCTCCTCCCATCCATTTCAACATGTTCGAAAGGCTGAACAAAAGACTCGTTTTCCTCTCCTATTGATTCATCGGAGTTTTGTACTCTTAGGTAATTGTGCAGCACGCACACAGTTAATTATCCAGCAAGAGTAATTATCTTAATCACATATTTTAGCAAAGTTAAAATAGGTTTCACAATGTTAAAGTGCGTTCCACCCTAACATGTTATTCCATATTGCAATTTGGAATGGAAAATTCCATAATAAATTTTTTTAAGAAGATCATTGCATCATTGTGAAGGTAGGATCTGAACCAGTTTTTCATAAAACTCCTTATACCAGCATTTTCCAGTTTAGATAACAGGTTTTCGTAGTTTACCATATCAAATGCCTTAGTGATATCGACAAACTGACCGGCTTTACACTTTTCACTGTCTAGATTATTAAAAGTGTCAGCAAAATTTCAGGAGAGCGTCTACAGTGGATCTACCTTTCCAAAACCCAAATTGTAGGGATCTAAAATAGTTGTTTTTTATTTAAAAAGTGCATTCCTTGCAATTAAGAAAAAAGCTTAATTTTTTAGCAAATTATTTGAGACACCATCAGCTCCACATTTTGTTTGAATTATTTAGAGAGCCAATATTTTTTAAAACTTCGTATGCCGTTATGGGTTCAAAAAAGAAGGTATTTTGATTCAAAGAATCGACACAAATAATGGAGTGACTACAAGAAGCACAGGAGGAACGGAAAGAAGACTGATTGCCGGTGAGCATATGGTCTCATAAGGAACTCCTTTAATGGAAACGCTTCATTGCCAATTAGAACACAAGGTGTGGGCACGTTTTGGTTTGGTAGTGGCCTATCTCTCGGCAGTTGGAAGGTTCCACTGTTGAATTTTTGGCCCATTGAAGGATGCTCAAAAATCCCTCCGCCACTATTTTTGCCGTATTCTCCGACATCTATCGCTGCAAATTTGTAGTCGTGATCGACAATGGCCATCAAAACAATCGAAAACTTTTGCAAATAGCAGAAGTAATTAGATCCTCAGTTCTTAAGACATTTGATGGTTACATGTTTTCCATCGATACTGCCCAAACAATTTGGAAACTAACATTTGCTGTTGAACCCTTCAATGATTTGCTCTCAGATTTCTTCCGTCGATTCTGTCATGAACAGTGGTTGCATTCTGTTTCAAATCGCAGTGCAAACTTCCAAAACAATAGCGCTTACAGTGGAGATCTATAGTTTTGAAAGAATCTCCAGTTGCCAGATATCCTAGAATAAGATAATAATGCTAACAATTAGAAATAATATTAATTTTGTTTATATTCCAATTTCAGGCGAATCTCTAATAATAAATGGAGAAATCTGAGGGACTGTTACACAAAATTTTAGAAACGTGAAAAACACACACCGGACAGGATATGAAGCGTTTAGAATGTTGCAAGATGTTGCTTTGGGCTAAGCAAATGGAGTTTTTAAAGCCTTTTTTGTATTTTGCCAAAACTCATTCAAATATTTCTTTTCAAACACAAACAATAGCCGAGGTTACTGAAACAATAATACTTTTTCACAAAACGATATTTCTTGGTCGCAAAATGATATACTACTTTGCCGCACACCGCAAAGTGTAGTAAGAAGAATGACAGCCATATCCTTTCATCTGTTAATGAAGTAATATTTTACATGGACAACAAAAATCAAGGTGATGAAATTTTCAAAAAGAACACAAGCCACTTTGAAATTGAAACTGTTGAGATCCACGGATAGTGAAAACAAAACGTTATGAAAAAAAGATTTTATTTAGTTATATAAGAAACAAACTTGTAGAAAGAAAGAAAAACTTAGAATGAAAATATCCCTGACAATATTAGTAAGGAAAAAACAGCAAAGCCTGCTAGATGAAATTTAATTGTGAAAATAAATGTAGATTAAAGCAAAGTGTTTTTGAATACATACATCTAACAGAAGCTGTGCACACTATTCACAGAAATGGAGAAAAAAGAACTCAATGAACTAGAAAATCGGTACTCTTCTTCTACTTCGATGACTGCCAGATCTGTTTCTTCCTTAAATTGTTATACAGTTCTTTAATGCATAATGAACAATTCCAAGCCAGATTTCGAAGAATCGCCAGAATATTTCAAGGAATATTTAATAAGTGATGAAGAGAATAATAATATTGACACTAATTTTTAATATTGACTGAATTTTAATGCATTAAAAACATTACGAATAACAAACGAAGAGAATAATAATGTTAACTACTAGTTTCAATATTGACTGAAATTTCATTTATGAAAAATATATGTAGGTACAGTCAATCAAATTCATATTCGTACACCAGCACAAAAACTGTATTCCTATCAAAGGGAATACAAAAATGCAAAAAATCTGAATACTTTTAAACTGTTTTTTTTTTTTCATCAAATAACCTTATCTTGTATATATTTGAATTTTCAATCACAAAAAAGTGCAATTTAAAGTAAATTTAATTTAATTTTGAAAAAATAAAAAGAAGAAGAAGAAGAAGTTCGTATAGGACAAATTCGTATTCGAACAGTAGGAATTTATTTAGTTTCGATCTGATTTAAATACAAAGCTAATATTTTGTTAACGTAAGTCTCTCTTTCCGCCTCCCAAACCATTGTAGCGTGTTCCAAGCGGAAATTCTGGCGATCAAAGAGGTCCTATCATGGCTAAAAGAAAACGTGATATCCTCAGCGAATATCCGGATTTTCTCAGACAGTCAGGCAGCCCTCAAATCACCCGGCGCCGTTTCCACGAACTCAGTAACCGCCCTTAACTGTCGCCTGTCTCTTAAGGAGATGTGGTTTTCAAAATTCACCTTATTTAGGTGCCGGGGCACAGAGATATCGTGGGCAACTGTAAGGCCGATGAACTCGCCAGAAAAGGAACCGTTCTACCGATATCAACCAGCATTATGCTAAAACAAGAGGCAATGGATAGAACAAATCATTGGTGGAACAGTATCACCACGTGTGTGGCAACAAAACAGCTATGGCCAGGACTTGATCCAAAACGCACAAGGCATTTGCTATCCATAACCAGATTGCACTTTAGCTCCGTAATCAATGTCATTACAGGACATTGTCTGATAGGCAGACACGACATAAGACTTGGTGTTCCCTCAAATGACTTCTGTAGAAGTTGCTTAGATGAGGAGGAGGAAGAAACTATTCCACACCTCCTCTGCTCATGTCCTGCACTCTCCATTAAAAGAAAACGGCATCTTGGAAAATATTTCCTCGATGATCTAAACGATCTGGCGAACACAGATATCCTTCATCTCTTTCGCTTCATAAAAAGCTCCAAATGGTTTTGTTAAGTGGGGTTCTTCCTCACTTAATTCTTATGGTATCACAACGGACCAAATACTGGTCTAAGTGTGTCAGTTGGTTTTCCTGACAACCATTTCAACCTAACCTAATATTTTGTTGCATTGCCTTTGTTTTTTATTACTCCAGCAAGCTGATTAGGCATAGATTGAATAAGTTTTTTCGTTATTTCTGGTTGAATTTTACCCCACTCTTCTATAAGCTTCTCATTAAATTTTTTATGGTGTGCTTCCGTATTTGTTGGTCCAAACGGTCCCATAAATTTTCGATCGGATTAATATCCGGGGACTGGGGAGGTGTTTCCATGATTTTTGGGCAGTTGTATAAGAGCCGCAATCGGGTATTGTAAGCCTTATGCTTCAGGTCATTCTCTTGGTAAAAAATATAATTGCCCCTAAGACCCAATTTCTCAGCACTTTCTCCTAGGTTTTGCTTCAAAATATCGATATATTTTTTGTGGTCCATTATGCCTTCAATTATATGCAAATTACCAACACCTGCTTCCGAGAAACACCCCCAAACCATGACGGAGCCACCGCCATGCTTTACTGTTCCCACTGTGTTAATTGGAAGAAGCTTGGTATTTGGTCTCCGCCACACCATTTGTCGCCCATCTGAACCGGAAACGTTAAATTTCGATTCGTCGGTAAAAATAACTTTCTTCCAAAACTCAAAATCTTTCAACTTATAGGCCTTAGCAAAATTTAAACGCTTGAGTCTGTTAGTAGGTGATATGTAAGGCTTTTTCCTAGCAACTCTTCCGTTGTAGCCGTTCTCTCGTAAGCAGTTCCTCAATGTTTTTTTTTTTTAAATCCTTACTCAACTCCTGAAAAAAAAAAACGATGATAACATAAAAGATCCAACCTATAATTGTGAAGAAGAAATGTTATCAATTTCCAATGAGGAAGAGAAAACTCTAGCAGTCAACCAAAATCAAGACATACCTATCAACAGACATTCTTGCAAAAAAGGAGGCGTTACCAAAAAACTGGAAAAGAAATGTCAACAGGGACATAAAATCTAAATGTTTGCCCTATAAGGATCGGAATGGTAATTTAAAACCCAAAAAAGCTCCGAAAGAAATTACGACACATAAATGCAGATTTCATTGTGGCAATATTGAAAAGAGTTCCCGATTAAATCTATGCAAAACATATTGGGGTTTGGATTTTGTTGGGCAAGCAAAAAAACTTCATTCTTCAAAATGTTGAATGCCTTCACCCAAAATACAGACGACCAAGAAACGAAGGTGTGGTTTTGCGGCAAACAGCCAAAAAGGATTTTTTTATTCAGAACGACATAAAAATAAGAGTATGCCAATTATTCTTCTTGAGTACTCTTAATATCTCAAATCGATGTGTAATAAGCGCAGTTATAGGAAGGGATGAGTTTGAGGGGCACTATTCCGGGGAAGATAAAAAAGGTAGGAAAACTCCAAGCAACAAAACAAATCCTGAAATAATTAATATCACTATTGTCGAAAAAATAGTCAGAGAAAATATTGAGATAGTAAACTTTCTTCTCTTAGAAAGATGTACGAGTTGTATAAAAAAAAGTATTCTGAAAGCTCGGCATCTGAAATCACATATCGAAGAATATTTTGCAACGATTATAACTTATATCTTTTATTGTGCCAAAAAATGATCAATGCCTTTTATGCAATTGATACAAAATTTCAGCTCCAGATGCAAAGCTCGAAATGAAAGAAGACTATGAGAATCATTTACATCGGAAAAAAGAAGCATTCGAAGAAAAAGAACCCGACAAAAAAGATCAAATTTGGATAAAAGCTTTATATCTGTTTCGATGGATATGCAAAGCGTACTTCAAATACCATCAACCGATATTTCCTTGACTTTCTATAAAAGGAAGCTTATAGTACATGTTGGAAATAACAACTTAATCTATTTTACTTTTATACTTGTTCAAATTTAATCACTTCTTCTTTGCTATTTATTTTTTTTTCTATGTACATACATAATTATTTTTCAACTATTTTTCATTCAAAATTAAACTTTTGTCCCATCAAGTCGTTTCTCTTTTATTACATACAAAACTTTACAGCACACAACTTTAAAATGTTTGAATCGGGTTTGCCAAATAATGCTTTTATTTTGCTTGGTTAGAGGTAAATGGCAAAGGTGGAAGCTGCGAAGTAGGTTTTTGTATTCTGAAGTACATCGAACAATTACCTCAATACGTAAAAGAACTTTCTATATTTTCTGATACAGTGCTGGCCAAAACAGGAACGCAAATACTGTGGCACTTTTTTTAAATTTAGTACAAACGTCAAATTTACATGTTGTGGAACAAAAATTTTTAGAAAGCGGTCATTCTTACATGGAAGTTGATTCTATGCACAGCGCCATAGAAAAACAAAAAAAGTTCATGCCTATTTATTGCACCAAGGACTGGTTGAATGTATTCCGTGCTGCAAGAGTTCGTGTGCCCAAAAAACTTCCTTATGAAGCTCTAGAAATTAATTTTGAGAATTTTTATAATTTAAAGTTACTAGCCGAAAACTTAATAAAAAATAAGACGGTAGACATCGATGGCCAAAAAGTTAACTGGCTTAAAATCATATGTTTTCGATACGAAAAAAATAAACCGTTAGTACTTCAATTTAAATATGAATATGGAGAATGCTTTCGTAGCTTAAACATATTAAAGAGTTTTCGAAGAGGAAGAAACCCTGTTCCAAAATATCTGCCAGTAGAAGAATGGCCAAAACTTTACACCGAGCCTCTTAAAACTAGCACAGCTAGAAAAAAGTCCTTATCGAAATGTGTAAGAAAGGAGTAACTCCCGAAGTTTTTTATTCTTGGTTTTCGTCATTACCGCCACAATCTAACATAAAAAATTAACTACCAGAACCAGATGTTTTAGATGAAAGTGATATTGAATAATATCAGTTTTTTATAACCAATTATTTTAAACACTTCTGCTATTCTTACCTTTGTAATGACCCATTACATATTCGCTCCTGCAAAACAAAACGGCAAAATAAACCAACAACAACACCAATGACAATGGCAAAGTAAATATGACCCATCGTGTGTTTGTTGAAGTTGGTTAACCGATTTACCGACTGACCGTTCCAGAAGGATCAACTTGCTAAGAAGTCCATACCGACCGACCTAGAGATTGACCCAGTCAGAGGAGTTACTTCTTATCCAGATTTACCGACCGACAAACCGTTCCAGAAGAACTAACTCTCTGAGGGATCAAACCGCCCAATCAAAGCATAGGAGCTCACCACCGAGCCACAAAAGGACCGAAAAGAGAAGCTCAAGTTTCAAGCCGTTGCCAGAAATTTAGAACCATGGCAAATACCGATAGTAATATTGACATGGACGTCGAAGAAAATCTGTCGTCCATCTACTTGCTCAAGAAGACGGAGCTCATCGAGAAGATGGCTTCTAAAAGGTTGGACACCAGTGGCACTGTCTCCACACTACGATCCCGCTTGAGCACCTACATTAAAGACTCGAGGACCTACCGTTCAACCCAGAAATTGTGCACAGAAATCTCGCAGTTGGTTCAAAAACGGGAATACAAAGACGAAAACTAAGCATCACCCCAACCTGCTAATACAACCGAGACGACGGAAGAGCCTAGCGCCCAAATCCAGTTACGTGAACCTCTAGCCGTAGAAGGACGTTACCACCAGACCACTGGAGCCGGCCCTGCAACAAGTTCCAGCTCAACCACCGTGCGTTCACCCACTCACTATCCGGAGTTAGATAACACAAACTAACTAGGTCCATACAGAATGTACCGCAGTCCCGAGGCCGAAACCATGAACACCGTCCGGAAATGGGGCCTTAAGTTCGACGGTTCGGGAAATGCACTCGAGTTTATGGAACGTCTAGAAGAGTTGGTATATTGCTAATCCATACCTGCAGAACACATCCTCCGGACCTTCCCGGAAATCTTCAGAGGTTCCGCCCTAGAGTGGCTACGAATCCACCGAGGAAGTTTTCAGACATGGGAAGAGTTCCGTAATGCATTCCTCAATTATTTCTTACCGCCACGGTTCGTCCACAAGTTGGAGGAGGAAATCTGGCGAAAGAAACAAGGGCCTCGGGAGAAGGCCAGAGATTTCATCCGTGCTATGGAATATCTCATTCGACAACATCCCAAGATGAGTCAGGAAGACAACATAGATCGAATATACGACAGCCTCCGACCGGAATACCGGCTTTTTGTACGAAGGAAAGATTTCCAGACGTTGGGAGAACTTACTGACTTGGCCGAGAAGTATGAGTATGTTAAGAATGAAGAAAAGAACATGAAACCCGCCTTGGCTCCACCTCCAGCACCCCGAGCACAATTTGGTGCAATATCGGTCCCGTATGACCGTAACACGCATTGCTGGAACTGCAAGGCTCTGCCAAATCTTTCATTGGTCCCGCGTTGCGGAACCAATTAAGAGCCCTTAGACTACCCGTTCGATACCGAAGACGTGAAGTCCAGCTGGCTAATGGTAATCCGGTTGTTACTCGAGAACACTACTCCATAAGGTTCAATCTGAAAGGAGGGGCAGTGGAAGGAGAAGTAACCTTTTTAAACGAATTAGCGGAGGATGCCATATTGGGAGTCGACATGCTGGACCGGGCGAAGTTCTCAATTACCCTAGCGGGAGAAACATTGACTAACCGCAACATACCGCGCCCCTTAGTGAACCGATCTGCACCTTAGTCAACAATGTGCAGCTACCTAAGGACGCTTTAAGAAAATTTTTGGCCAAAGAGTTACTCAAGTTTGAGGAACTAAAAGGACCATCCAACATCGCTACCCATCGAATCTGACTCACCACCGATCAGCCGTTCAAACAACGATACTACCCGAGGAATCCTGCTATGCAGAAAGTCATCAACCAAGAAATAGATGAGTTATTGGAAAATGGAAGAATCGAACCATCTAAGAGTCCATTCAGCTCCCCGATAGTGCTAGTAAAAAAGAAGGACAGCTCCTGGAGACTGTTCATCGGCTATCGCCAGCTGAATGAGATTTCAGTCAAAGATGCTTACCCGCTTCCCCAAATCCATGCAATCCTCGATAAGTTGCGAGGAGCAAAATTCATCTCGACCATTGACCTGAAACAGGGTTATTGGCAAATCCCCTTAGAGGATGAATCCCGAGCCTATACGGCTCTTACCGTGCCCGGACGTGGATTATTCCAATGGAAGGTCATGCCATTTAGATTACATTCAGCCCCGGCTACTTTTCAGCGGGTACTAGACCAGGTAATTGGTATTGATTTGGAGGAGTATGCGTTTGCATACCTAGACGACATCATTGTCATTAGCAAGACCTTCGATGACCATCTTGGACACCTTGCTCAGGTTTTTGAGCGGTTGAGAAGAACCAACTTTAAAATAAATTCCGAAAAGTGCGAGTTCTGTAAGTCAGAATTAAAATATTTAGGGTATGTGGTGAGCCGACAGGGCATCCACACTGATCCCGACAAAGTGGCAGCGGTGAGGGAATTAAAAGCCCCCACCAATGTCAGAGAACTGAGACGAGTTTTAGGGATAACATCCTGGTATCGGAGGTTCATCCAAGACTTCTCCACTGTAGTTTCCCCGCTGACCAAACTTTTGAAGAAGAATCAGGGATGGTCGTGGCAAGCCGAGCAGGAGGAAGCATTCAATGCACTAAAAGGGAGACTTACGGAAGCCCCCGTTTTAACCTGCCCAAATTTCAATGAACCCTTTACGCTACAAACAGACGCTAGCGACTACGGCCTCGGAGTAGTCCTGTCCCAGAAGGTGGATGGGCGTTGTACTATTCGGGTAGGCTCTGATTGGTGCTAACTTGGCGGCGCCCAGATGCTGTAACTTATAGTACACGTCAACTGTGCTTACTATACCTCCAAGCGGTATCCACTGGGACCTGGGATGCTCCGTCCAGAGCTGACCTGCTAAACTAGTAAGTGCGAGTGTTGAGATAAGGGAATCCGGAACAAAGAATTGTGATCGATCAACACTATAATTGCTCTGCGAACAATGACTGACTGCACGAATCTCAGTGGTCTACGAGAGCTTTCGTGTAAATGTCCCAGCGGATGAATTCGAAGGACAGAATCAACGGTGGACTTCAGCAGCCATAAAAGCAGAAACCCCTGAAGGAGCTACTCCAACATATTTGGTTTAAAGGTCTTTCAGGGTCTTTCAATACTAGGACAGGGTATTGAAGTAGAGATGGTGGCGGATGAGCTCCTGGTGAGCCAACGGCAGCACTCACACCCCTGCAGCAGGGTACTGACACTGGATATTCCAGCCCTTTGTGTCCGAAGGGATCCAAAAGGACCTGGCCCTCCAGGTTGGGGGTTGTGCGTAGGGTTAACTACCCTACCACGGAAAAAATAATTTGTTCCGAAACAACGAACAGCCTCGGATAACGATAATGATTTCAAAGTTGACGACCCATGCAAACGAAAAAAGGACAACGACCTCCGGATCTGCACTTGGAACGTAAGATCTCTTTACGGACTAGGTGCAGCTGGAGAATTAGCGGACGCCCTGGACTGCTGCAAAGCAGACATAACCGCCATCCAAGAAGTGCGATGGAGTGGACCGGGCATAAAGAAGATGAAAAACTGTGACATATACTATGGCGACTGCTACAGACAACAGAAACAGCGTTTATTTGGGTGTGGATTTGTCGTTAGAGGAAGACTCAGGGATAAGGTGATTAGCCAAAATCCAGTCAATGAGCGTATAATGACCATCCGCATCAGGGCTAAATTCGCCAACATTAGCCTTATATGCGCCCACGCCCCCACAGAAGAGAAAGACGACGATTCCAAAGACTGTTTCTACGAGCTCCTCGAAGAAACATATGAGCAATGCCCTAGATACGACGTGAAAATCGTTCTTGGCGATTTCAACGCAAAACTAGGGAAGGAGGACATCTTTGGAAACACAATCGGTAAGCATAGCCTCCACGACAAAACCTCCGAAAACGGATTGAGGCTAATCGATTTTGCTGCGGGGCTAAATCTTGTTGTAAGTAGTACACGCTTCCCGCATCTCAAAATTCATAAAGGCACATGGCGATCCCCAGATCAATTAACCGTCAACCAAATTGACCATGTTGCGATCGACGCAAGGCACTCTTCCAGTGTGCTAGATGTCCGAACTTTCCGAGGGGCCAACTTTGACTCGGACCACTACCTTGTTGTAGCCAAGGTACGAATGAGGATATCTTGTTCACGACCAGCACGAACTAACGCTGTGAAGAGATATGACGTCGGAAAGCTACAATCGCAAGAGATTGCCAATGCCTTTTCCAATCGAGTGTCCCTTCAATTATCCTTGAATCCCATGCCGCCAGCATTAAACATTGAAGACCAGTGGCAGCAATGCCAAGAAGCTATCAGAACCGCTGCCTCTGAGATTCTGGGTTTCACTCGGCCACCAACACGAAACCCATGGTTCGATGAAGAATGTAGGCAGGCAAATGCAGCCAAGCAAAGAGCACGACAAATGCTTTTGCAAACACGAACGAGGGCTGCTCACGATCGGTATAACGAGATTTACAAGGAGAGAAGAAGGGAAGAACACCGACTTCTCAAAAAGAAAAAGAAGCAACATGAGAAGCGCTCGTTTGAGGAAATAGAGAGGTGCCATGACAGGAACGAGACTCGGAAGTTTTACCAAAAGGTAAAAAGATCCTGCCAGGGTGGCAAACCCCGAACTCAAGCCTGTAAAGACCAGCAGGGAAACATAGTTATAGAGTCACAGTCGCTACTGAGGATCTGGAAAGATCATTTCTGCAGACTGCTTAACGGCGAAGAGGACACAAATTCCGCTGTCAGGCAGACTGCCCCATTCAGCCTGGACGATGATCAAGAATGCCGTCCTCCCGACCTAGAAGAAGTTAAGCTTGCTATATGCAAACTTAAATCAAATAAGACTGCAGGTGCAGATGGCCTTGATGCCGAACTTTTCAAGGCAGCTGGAGATCAGTTGGAAAGGAGCATGCACCAGCTGATCTGCATGATATGGTCGAAAGAAAGCATGCCCGATGAATGGAACCTCAGTATCGTATGCCCGATCCTAAAGAAAGGAGACCCTCACAACTGCGCCAATTATAGAGGGATAAGCCTCCTTAACGTCGCTTATAAGATCTTGTCTGCTGTAATATGTGAACGTCTGAAACCCCACGTCAACAACTTGATTGGTCCTTATCAATGTGGTTTTAGACCGGAGAAGTCCACAATAGACCAAATTTTCACATTACGGCAGATCTTGGAAAAAACCCGAGAACATAATATCGATATTCACCACCTCTTTATCGATTTCAAGGCCGCTTATGACAGTATCTACAGAGACGAGCTGTACAGAGCCATGTCTAGTTTCGGCATCCCTGCAAAACTCGTACGACTATGCAGGATGACTTTGGAGAATTCACGCTGCTCCGTCAAGGTCGGTAAAGAACTCACCGAGACCTTCAATGTCGAAAAAGGTTTTAGGCAAGGCGATAAACTGTCATGCGATTTCTTCAACATCATACTTGAACAGATTGTAAGAAACTCAAACGTCAACACCAGAGGAACAATTTTTCAAAAGTCTGTGCAATTGCTCGCATATGCAGACGATATTGACGTAATGGGAAGAAAAAAGCGTGATGTCATAGGTGCTTTTGCGAGTATTGAAACAGAAGCGGCAAAAATGGGTTTGATGGTTAATGAGGGCAAAACAAAGTATATGCTGTCATCAAACAAGGACACAGAACATCGACGAATTGGACAAAACGTCACAATAGACAGACATAACTTCGAGGTAGTACAGGACTTCGTCTACCTAGGATCCGCTGTAGACACGGAAAACAACATCAGTGCGGAGATCAAACGGAGAATAACTCTTGCCAACCGTTGCTTCTTTGGGTTAAGAAGGCAATTGAGAAACAAAACCCTCTCCAGAAAAACCAAGGTAACCTTATATAAGACCTTAATCATCCCAGTCCTGCTGTACGGCGCGGAAGCATGGACCTTATCGAAAGCGGATGAGGAAACCCTTGGTCGTTTCGAAAGAAAAATTCTCCGAATGATCTTTGGTCCCGTATGCGAAGGCAATGTGTGGAGAAGAAGATACAACAACGAGCTGTATGAGCTGTACCGCGACATGGGCATAGCCAGAAGAGTACGCATCGCGAGGCTACGATGGTTGGGCCATGTTGAGCGGATGGACCCAAACGCTCCGGCTCGTCGGGTGTTCGAAAGCACATTGCAGGGAAATCGCGGAAGGGGAAGACCTCGTCTTAGGTGGCGCAATCAAGTGGAGGATGACCTCAACCGACTTGGAGTGCGAAACTGGAGAGAGCTCGCCCGAAATAGAAGTCGTTATCGAAGGATGTTGGTTGAGGCCCAGGTTCACCCCGAACTGTAATGCCCACCTAAGTAAGTAAGTAAGAAGGAAGAAGGCCAGGAGAAGGTCGTGGCGTATGCCAGTCGCACGCTGACAGAGCTTGAGAAAAAGTACACGGTCACTGACAAGGAATCAGGAAATGGCGCCCTTACTTGGAAGGATACCACTTCACGGTCATAACCGACCAGCACTCCCTCAAGTGGCTCCATTCACTGGAAAATCCCTCAGGGTGATTGGCCCGTTGGGCAATCGAGCTCCAGCAGTATGACTTTGACATACAATACCGTAAAGGCTCTTTAAATGTAGTTGCGGACGCACTGTCCAGGGATCCCCTACCCATCACCACTGTTGACTTCTTGGCTGCCAGCGTTGATTCGAAGGTAAACTGGATCCTCCGACAACAGCAATTAGTATCCCAGCATCCAACCCGCTTCCCTGATTATCGGCTCCAAGGTGACCAACTGTTCCGGAAATTTCACAACAAGAACCCGCCTAACGATCCTAACACGGAATGGAAACTATGTGTTCCTAAACTTAAGAGAGGGGAAGTACTCCAGAACAACCACGATTTAGACACAGCCGGACATCTAGGAATTGTCAAAACCACGGAAAGAATTGCCCGACATCATTATTGGCCTGGACGCGGAAGTGGCCAAATACGTCGGCCAATGTATTAAATGTAATCAATACAAGGTATCCCAACAAAAACCTTGTGGTAAGATGCACACCATGGCAGTGGAAGGACCATGAGAGGTTCTATGCATAGACTTCGTTGGACCACTTCCAAGGTCAATGAAAGGTAATACCATGATGATGGTCATGGTCGATAAATTTACTAAATGGGTGGAAGCCGTACCACTCCGTGTAGCAACTACGAACGGAATTGTAAAAGCTCTTCGGGAAAGAGTCTTCACACGGTTCGGTGTACCAAAAATTATCATTTCGGATAATGGCACCCAGTTTGTTAGTCAACAATTCAAAGAGTTTTTAGATGACGTAGGCATCCAACAATGCCTAACCACCCCCTATACCCCGCAAGAGAATCCCACCGAACGCGTTAATCGTGTAATTAAAACCATGATAGCGCAATATGTACAAGACAACTTGGGATGAACACCTCCCCGAATGTACCTTCGCCATAAACACGAGCAAGCATACATCAACCGGTTTCTCCCCCCCCCCCCCCCTACTCAATTTTGGACGAGAAATCCGTGGACCAAAGGACCCCGATAACCCCACCGCACTCAACGGACCCACAACTGATTTGTTGTCTCTTCGACACGAGAGAATGAAAGCCCTCTACCAACTAGTCAGACTGAATTTGGAAAACGCTGCAGAGACAAAGTAAGCACTACAACTTATGAAGGCGGTCGTGGAAACCAAGCATCGGTGAGCGAGATGACAGCGCAATATGTACAAGACAATCATCGCACTTGGGATGAACACCTCCCCGAATTTACCTTCGCCATAAACACCAGCAAGCATACCTCAACCGGTTTCTCCCCCGCCCTACTAAATTTTGGTCATTAATTCAGCAGCCATGAACGCGGAAAGTAGCAAAAGAAAAGTGACGCGTAAAATAAATAAAAAACCCAACACTAGAGGGCAAGCAAAGGAGACCGATAAGCCCTCACCCGATGGAGCAGCAGCCACATCACCCTTTGTACGGCTAAGCAGTGTGCCGGCGAAGATGAAGCCACCATGTCTCCGGCCAGCCCAGCCAGAACGCAGTCCCATCCATGTGGAATCCGTGGTGGTAATTCGGCCACCAATACCCATCGCGGACCAAATTATAGCCATCAGGGAGATGAGGCGACTGGCGGAGCAAAAATGGGCAACACGTGGTAAAAGTGAGGATGCAACCCCAGTAGCTGAGACCACCGAGAATCAATCAACACCCAGGCCCACACCCCCAGGTTCCCCAATCTTAATCTGTGACAGCCCGTCTTCCACCTACGGCGACGAACTACTCCCAACTCCGGGAAGGAGTATGCCAGATGTCGAAATGGACGAGGACCGACGACGATCACAGGCGGTCTCCAATTCGAACCAAATACGCAGTGATTCCACCTCCAGTATCCCGAGCAACTCCAACCAACAGTCGAAGGCCAGCCCAGCCGATCCATTTGCCGGCATTAATATCATAAAGCATCCTTTGTATCGACCCGGTTCAAAGAGGCAACGGTTCATGATCAAACGTCGATTTGGATCAGTGGTTGTCAGAATCAATAATAAACAAGCGATCCTCACTTATCACGACCAACGGAAAGTCGAACTCTTGAAGCATTAAAAGACGCATTGTTATGAAGAAAGTTTTTGCTTACATCCATAATTTTTTTGTTGCTTACATTCACCCCAGAAGAATTGTTTTGTTAAGGAAAAAAAGAAATAATTTTTTTTGTTTGTTTACATTCACCCCAGGAAAAGTGTTTGTTTGGAAAAAAAAGAGAAATAATTTTTTTTACGTTTACCTCAGAAGAATTAGTTGTTAGGAAAAAGAATATATATATATATATATATATATTAGGGTGGTCCTTGTTTTGTTTTTTTCCGAATTTTTTTCCACGATAGTCCTAAATCGGTTCTAAATATATTTGAAAAAAATCATGCCAAGTTATAGCCCTTTATTTCAATTTTAACCCGACCCCCCCGACAATCAAAGTTTTATATGGAAATAACATGGGAAAAGTTCTGTTGATTGTTTGAAATTTTTTTCATTATGAAATAATGAACAGATCATGTCAAATAGTAATGCTTATTATAGAAAATTTAACGCTCTACAAAAAAGGTCTTTCATGATTTTTTGCTAACTCTAACGGTTTCTGAGTTATTTAAGGTCATAGTTGAAGCTTAAGTCAAGTATGACCTTAAATAACTCAGAAATAGTATCTTACGCTACCTCGTTGTGAATTTATAGTGGCTCCAGCTACCTCAGAGCAATCATTAATACCCTCTTACAAGTATCTTTACAGAAGCTACTTTATCCAGGGAGAGATACCATGAACCCAGCGTTACTCAAAATCCGAGCCCTAGAATTAGAAGCCTCTAAACCCAGACAGGCAGCCATTATCCGAGTCCAAGAGCTGGAATAACCCAGATAAAACCGTAATCCAAGTGGCCCAAGACCAATCCAAGACAGGAAGTCTTCATCCGACTGGCACGAGGACCAATCCAAGAATCTGGTCGTGAATCCCGGACTAGCCCCATCCCTTCCGAACCCCAAGTGAAACTTCACCAGAAGAGGCGTGGAATCTACCAAAATCCATAGAAACTTCGAAACAGAAATTTGAACACCTCTTGCTTATGATTTTGCTTATATAAACCTTAAATAAAGCTTCTGTTTTTACTTTTGGCTACAATCATGCTGTTTTCATTTATTTGTGCTTCAAAAAGTGCAGGCAAATCGCACTAAGTCAGATAATTTTTTGCTTTTGCTCAATTTATTATCATATTGAAGTGGAAATAATTGTCAGAATGTTAATTTTGTATTTAACAAAATTCATTGACAAATAAAAATTAATATTGATTTTTCAGAAGAAAACGAATCTTAAATACATATTAATTTATTCAGAACTATGTTTTCTGGCTTAGTGTTTTTGGCTTGTAAACCAACGAATTAAGCACGGGTCACACACGGCTGGTTGCCAGCTGCTTCCTGCCAGCCAGCGGCTGGCAGTAGCAGAAGCAGGCAGCGGCTGGCAGCCCGGTCACACACAGCTGCAAAAACCATACAAAAGTTTGTTTTTGAACATTATTTCTAATTTTTAAACATATTTATGATATTTGACACAAATTTCGAATGAACAATCACTAAATAGAATGTGTATCAGTATTTTTTTTATTTTGTCAGCCGCTGCTAGCAGCCAAAAGTTGAACAAGTTCAACTTTGCCAGCCGTTTACTAATGGGGGCGTTCGGATTTTTACCTAAGACGAACTAGATTCCTTTCGTGACATTTGTTGTTAGTGTAATCCCATGTTAAAAAGCAGCTGACTGCAAGACATCTTTTGAGGGGAAAGCGATCCAAAGGTACCTTAAAAATCATGGTATAGCAAGCTACCCAATTTTGAAATTTGAGAACAGCTGACTTGGATTCATTTTGTTTTGCTCTCTGTCATAGCGCTTTGTTGCAAAATTGTTTTTTGTAAACTTAAATTTAAAATATGGTGCTCCTAATTAGTCTAAACGACGTTGCTTACAACGATTGTGAAGAAGAAACTAAAAAGTGTAAAATTGTTGCTGGTAAGGACATAAAGTACGTTTATACGCATACATTTGTTTTATCTATTGTTTTTAGGCAGTTAAGGTAGCAATACTGCGGATACTGAAGAACCACAAGATTACCTTTCAGTCCCAATTATTGGTTGTACATTTGAAGTACATTTCTTTTTCTTTCTAAAATTTACAGAACCATCTTGGGACCACAAGACCGTGCTCCTCTTTTTGCATGAATGCATAAAGAGGAAAGCGGATTTCCGAAATCCTAAGATTCGCCGTCGGAGTATATTCCTACAAATTCAGGATGAACTTGTGAGAAAAGTGGGGGCATTCTTCGAAATGTCCTCTCTCGATCAAAAATTAAAAAACATGAAGCTCAGGTACCACAAGATAGTTGACAACAACAAAAAAAACCTCAACTGGACGATGCCGTATGCCATGACAGAATTTTGTGTTGGTGAGCGAAATTTTTGATGCCGAGGCGACGATTCGGGATGCCCCCACCACCCACCATTAGTTCACTAGTAGCTAAGCCTGCGAACCCTAATTCGGCGGCAAATGAAACGCCAAGTGCAAGGAGGAACGCAGCATTGAAGGAACGGTTGCTCAATATTGAGGAGAGAAGATTGGCCATTCCAGAGGAGCTCCTTAATGAGGTTAAGGAGCTGAGGCTTATGCGAAGGGAGCGGATGGACCGTGAAAATCCACACTGTAAGAAAATGAAAAAATATGAATCATTGCCAGTATTAATTTTCGTCCTTATTTCAGAAAATACAAAATACATTGGGAAGTCCAAATCAAAAAACTGAATTTTTTTTTGTTTATTTTATGTTTAGTTCAAATAACCCCCGAAGTGTTTTTGTTATTTTTTTTATTTGTTAAGCTTAACAATGAATTCTTGTTTTGTTTTTTTTTTATTAGTTTATAAGTTTCTTATAAGTTTTTTATAGGTTATAAGTTTTTTTTATAAGAAAATAAAATCTAAAAAAAAAGTTAATTGAGATTCTTTCTTTTGGAAATATTTTGAGACAGCATTATGGCGATAGTGTAAAAGTGATTTTACAAAAAGTGAAAATTAAAAATAAAAGTTGTATAAATGTAACATTTACTTATTTTTACACTTTTTTGTTGAGAGTTCTTAATATCAAAAATTAAAATAAGGAAAGCAAAAAGTTCCTTTTCTGGCTACTAACACCTCTTTCAGTTGTATTTGCGTTTTCTGGCATTGGGTCAATAACAACGTCATAGTCGATTTCAATGTCTGCACATTCTTCATGGGTTGGTATTTGAATGTGGTTATGCAGAACGCAACACGCAGTGACTATCTTATTCGCCATCATTGGTTCTGCAACGTCCAAATATTTGAGACGACGAAAACGACCATTAAGTAGCCCAAAAGCTCGTTCTATTGTAACCCTTGCGCTACTCAGACGAGTGTTGAAATGAGCTTGTCTTTCCGTCAGGTGTCCATTGTCACGAAATGGGGTTACAAGGTTTCTTCTTAACGGGTACGCCGTGTCACCCACAATGTGAAATTCTCCGCAAACAAGACGGTCAATTTCGGAAAAAAGAGGGCTGTTTTTGTAAACCCTTGCGTCATGTAAGCGCCTAGGGGCTCCAACATAAATATCTGTAAAAATAGTGCGATGATCACAAACACCTGAAAGAATAAATTAGGTTAAAAGAATAAAACTTCACTAGCATAACGCAAACACTTACCTTGTAAAATCACAGAATGCGTATTTTTTCTATTATAATAGTCAATCGGGTTCTTCAAAGGCTGTTTTATTTGGATGTGACATCCATCGATAGCCCCTGCTATGCCCGGTATGTACCCTGCAGATTTTTCCCGAAATGCCTTAAAGTTTTCTTGCTATTATAACATAATGTATCTACGTTTAAGCTAAAAAATAAGAACTTGCTTGTGAAATAGAGTTGTACTCGCTTGTAGTAGGCCACTTGATATAATCCACCATGAGGGAACATAAAAGTTCCAAAATTTCACAAAAAGCGTTGTGTGCAGAACTTTTGGCCAGATTAAATCGGTCCCCAGCTGACAAAAAACTTTCTTGCTTACTAAGAACCCATAACGTAAACAAAAGTTTATCTTCTAGGCTCAAAACCCGCTTTCGGTTTCCCACCTTCTCCATAAGATCCTAAATTGTAAGAATACAAAGTCAAATAACAAACATTTTGCATGTATTGAAGCTTACCGCAAAACTACTTCGACTCATTCGGAAGTGATCTCGAAATTCATGCAACGAGTATGAAGGAATCGTTATTTCACGGTAGTTTGTGTTCCTCGTTGGCATATCGTCGCTCAGCAGTTCGGGAAACATTGTCAGCATGTTGGAAGGTGCCAATAGATCGTTGACAACAAACGATTCAATTAAAGCTAATTGTTAAAAAATTTAATAAGCTACATTAATTCACAAATCACAATGTAGAAACTTATTTTCATACGAACCCAATAATTCTTCTTCTTCCTAATCGGATGAAATGTCTAAGCTTGCCATTTATTATTTTTTAGTTAATTTTTATTTGATTTTTAACAGAAATTACATACGTCCAATTGCCATTCGCTTTTGGTTTGGTTTGTTTTCACTTCGATTTATCAGCTGTTTCTGATTTGAACGCACCCAATTACTCGCCGCGCCGGCTGGCAGCGAGTGTGGTGAATTTCATGGTCACACGAAACTGATCAGCGGCTGGCAGTAGCGGCTACTCGATTCGCCGCTGCCAAGCAGCTCTGTGTGACCCGTGCTTTATATTGATTGATTATTATGTATGAGAATTTATCATACAATTCTTACAACAAAAAATTGTGTTGTTAGAAAGGTTTTCTAAAGGGAAAAAATGAGTGGCTCAACAAGGAAATACAAAAAGGTAAGTTGTAATTATTTAAGATAGATTAATAGACATAAATATGTTTGTTTATAAAATAATGCATTTGTTTTGTTTTTTAGACAGAGAAGGATTTGCAGCTTATTGTTTTGCAACAAATGCTGGAAGAAAAAGAATTACTTTTTGAGAAGTTTAATGGGGTAAAGCAAACGAAAAAGGATATTTCGGATGCGTGGAGCAGGGCGAGCTTCTCTGCTGCACTGTTCCAAATTTCGACAGCTACTGAAATTGTCGTTCCATCTCATTGGGAACGATATAAAGCTTTTTCGATTGGATCCAGTCTTGCCAGCAAATCCAATGAATTGTTAGCAATTTGAATATCGTCGACAATTCGGTAAATGTCACTATCAATTTAATTTCGATGATTTAGACAAATCTGGACTAAGATTCCGCGATTTTCGACAAGTGATCGTACCGTATACCGCATCGAGTTCCAGCTAACGACAGTAGGCATGATTAATTTTTTACCTCTTGCTTCTTTATACCACACTGCTGGCAAATGCTTATTTCTGAAATACTTCACGACTTTTAAGAAATGTTTAGTGACTCCTTTTTTTGGATATATATCGTCGAACCCTGTTTGATATATATCGGATATATATCGGATATATATCTTGATATATATCCGTTGATATATATCCTCGAACCCTGATGAATAGTTGTTATGTGTAAAAGTTAATTAAAGTGGTCTTGCATTGTGACAGTTAAGATTTTGTCAATGTTAATTAAAAATACTTTTTGATTCAAAGTAAAACAAAAGGATGAGTTCTGTTTTTTAACTAATTGAATTGAATTGAATTTAAATGAAAATTTGTTTCAAAACTGAAATTTTCCTTCCTAGAAAACATTCAAGGTTGTGAGGGAAGCATTGCAGAAGAAAATATTGTCAAATATATTGAAAAAGGTATGAGAACTATTTAGAATTCACAAATGAAATGAGTATTCACTATTAGCACTTAGGAAACACTTACGAAACGGAAACCTATTGTCAAGAACATTTAAAAAATCAATCTTCAACAGAACAATGGTCAAGTAATGAAATTACTTACCTTGATTTCCTACAAGGTAAGAATATAAGAGCATACGAAATATTAGCTATAAAATTTTTACTTCAAGATATAAAATTTTGTGATTTTAATTAGATATGGTATTTAAAATTATAATACTTTATTATTTAGATGAACTTCAACAAGCCGAACTCCGATGATTCACTATCAGATCCAGATTTTGATTTGTCTACTAAGTGTAGTAATTCCAATTCTGAAACTGATGAGGATATGATTGCTCTGGGAGCTCAAATAGAAGAAGCATTAGCGACACCAAAACGCAAGAACAAGAAAAAACTTCGAACCGAACTCCGAAATAGTGGAAAATCCTATAAATCAGTTGGTGGAAAACCTGTTAAGGCTAGAGCCTGCAAGAAGTTTGATGATTGCAGAACTAAGTGCAATCAAAAGGTGGAATTTGAAAAAATTCAATTACTATTTAACAAGTACTGGTCATTGGGAAGCTATAACCAACGAATTTTATATATTGGTTCGATGATACACGTAGAAGATAAAAAATGTGATACCTTGGTTAATGCAGTCAGCAGAAAGCGTAAACGCAGTCACACTATGAAGTATACACTCGAAGTTGACGGTAAAATTTCTAGTGTTTGTAAAAAACACTTTCTGTGCTGTTTTGACGAAACTGAGAGCTTCGTTAAATCAGTAATTCAAAAAAAAAAACTTGGATGTCCTTCAATTTCTATTAAGGATAAGAGAGGAGAACACACCCCTGCAACTAAATACAGTGCAGATGTAGAAGAAGAAGTAAGAGGCCATATTTCAAGGTTTCCTGCATACGAAAGCCATTACAGCCGAAGGGATACCTGCAAAAAATACTTACCAGCCAGCCTTAATTTGACATCTATGCACCGCCTGTATAAATCAGAACACTCCAACCCAGTCAGTTTGTCAAAATACATTGTATATTTTCTATAGTACTATCACAGTTCATTTTTCATTTTCAAAACGAATTTGGAATGTAGTCCACAATCCTGAAAAGGTGAATTTGAAGTTGGTCCACAAACATGCGTTCAAAAAGTGAGAGATCGTATAGGTGCGAGTAGGAAACAAACAATAACATTTAAATTGCAATATATATGCCTTTCTTTCTAACTCATACGAAATCCCCACCTAAAAGAATACATTCCACCATGTGCATAGCAGCTGCTTCTCTGAGTCGCATTTTTCCCTATCAGAAG
This sequence comes from Melanostoma mellinum, assembly GCA_914767635.1. NCBI lineage: Eukaryota > Metazoa > Arthropoda > Insecta > Diptera > Syrphidae > Melanostoma > Melanostoma mellinum. The sequence goes on from OU612060.1 coordinate 154,182,661, forward strand.
AGCGCACCCTAGTGATCAATCATGTCCCTAAAATAAGGGGTCCAGTGATAATACTATAGTTTTCATATACAATGCAAAATATTCCCAAATTTTAATACACCGAAAGTAGACACATGGTCTACTTGTGATACTTTTATTTCGAAAATAAAAGTGGCCGAATGCGGGGACGAAAAGTTTGCTCTGATTGAAAGCAAAAACAATCATTTGGACAAGGCTGAAAAGGCATATGAAGCTAAGCGGAATGATAAAAAAGAGACAACACACTCCAAAAATGTTAAAACTTTTGTCTTTGATCTCCAGCAATGCTTGCCAACCCCATTTTTAAGAAACTCCATGAGTTTCTATTAAAGACAACTCTGGACTTTTAATTTAACGGTTCACGACTTAGAGACAAACAAAGCAAAATGTTTTATGTGGCATGAAGCTATGGCCCGTCGTGGCGGTAACGAAATTTCATCCTGTATCTACAAGCTTCTAAAGGATTTACCGGATGAAACTAAAAAAGTCACTTTGTACAGCGATTCGTGTGCTGGACAAAACAAAAACTCTTTTGTTGCGGCAATGTTTATTGTATTTCTAAAAAAACTCTGTAAATGTTGATACCATAGACCACAAATTTCTGGAACCAGGACACACGCATATGGAATGCGACAGTGACCACGCACTAATTGAGCGGATGAAAAAAAAACGAATGTCCAAATTGAAACGCCGAGAGATTGGTATCAATTCGTAAATAGCGTTGGAAACAAAATGGAAGTCGTCGAAATGAACTGCGTCGACTTTTATGACTTTGGAAAATTTTCCAAATCTAAGTTTTCATTTAAACGAGTTGATGAAGATGGCAACAAATTTCGGTGGCTTCACTATTCCCAAAAATGGAATCAAGTTTCGTACAAAAATTCACTGGACGAAGATGAGAAGTTCAAAATTTTAAAAGTAGGAAAGAGAGGAGCTTTTCTCAATGTGAACGACATTTCAATCGTGACGGATCCATCAAGCATTTCTCAAGAAAAAAAAGGATCTTATGGACTTGAAACAGTTTATCAGTCCTGAGTTTCATTCTTTTTATGAAAACCTTTCATCTAATAAGGACGAGCGAAATACACATCCTGATTTAACAGACCCTGAAAACTCAGACGATATTTAAATAACTTTGCCAAAACCAGTTACCAAAAAATGCTTAAATTTAGTCAATAAAGTTTCCTTAAAAAATGTTTGTATGATACTTTCGCTTTCGATCCGTGGTTAAAAGTAAGAAAAAACATCTTTATTCAACATAGAAAATCTCATCTCATAATAACACACAGGGAATAACGACCTAAGTCGACAAAAAATATTTGAACCGTGTTTTCTAAATATATCATAACAGCCTTACTCGAAATAAGCATTTAGTTTTTTTGAAGTTTAATATGCCATAAAAGCATAACTTGAGTTATGCTGTTAATTATGGTGAATTTCAATAAACCATATCGGCTTATGTGTATCTTTTTTAAATTACTCCTAAATTATATGGTATAAATTTATACACTTTTAATTATATTGCCGAAATGTATTCTTTCTTCATTTTAGCATTTCAAAAACGTTTAGTTTAGCAACTACTGATTGCTAGTAAAAATTGAAACATAAAACTGCTCTCCTGAAAAGTAGTCAAAATCGACTTAAGCGGTTATGGTTTGTGGCCACCGACATATTTCTTTCGTGGACCCAGATTCTGTTACGCCTTCTGAAAAATAAAACACTAAAAAAAGTCAATAACTTAGTAACAAATGTTGAATAGTAAATAGTTTAATAAAAAATAAGATTGCATGGTGTATGGTCGTTATGATCAGGGGCTTATTTCACAGATCATACATAACTTACATTGCATGATTTCAAAATTTATTTTCACAGAAATGTTGTATGATTGCTGTCACACAATACCTGATTCGTTTGGAATGTTTAAAATAAAAATTCTGTTTCATAGAAATTCATCATATATTCATTGATTATAATGTTTGAAAAATTATCATACAAAAAAAAAATAATGTCTTTAGAAAGGTTTTTAAAAGTGAAAGAATGCGTGGCTCAAAACGGAAATACAAAACGGGAAGTTGTAATATTTAAGGTAAATTAATAGACATTAATATGTTTGTTTATAAAATAATGCATTTGTTTTGTTTTTTAGACAGAGAAGGATTTGCAGCTTATTGTTTTGCAACAAATGCTGGAAGAAAAAGAATTACTTTTCGAGAAGTTTAATGGGGGAGCAGGGTGAACCCCTCGGCTGCAGGATATGGTCTTGTTGGAGATGGTGCGATGGCGACAAATTTCGGAGGGTGACGTGGCAAAATTGGCGCCGCAGCACCATCGTAAGATTTCAACTGGAATTGTACTTACATACGTACATAGCATACATATTAATAACGGGTGGTTTTTTAGCTGGTTTGGTTTTGGCAACACTGGTTTTGACAGCTGATGTGTGTTTAGTACCTTGTGTCACTGTCAAACAGCTTCACTTTGGTTTGCAATTTAACCATGGGTAATCTTACAAATGAACAACGCTTGCAAATTATTGAATTTAACTATCAAAATTCGTGCTCGGTTCGAAATGTTCATCGCGCAATTGCGAGACGAGTTTGGTGAACACTTAATTTCACGTTTCGGGCAGGTCAATTGGCCGCCTAGATCGTGCGATTTGACACCATTAGACTATTTTTTGTGGGGGTATGTCAAGGCTACTGTCTATAGGGACAAGCCCGCTTCGATTGACGCACTGGAAGCCAACATCCATGCATTCATTCGTGAGATACCGGCCGATATGTGTGAAAGAGTATGCCAAAATTGGACTCAGCGGATGGGCTACCTGAGACGCAGCCGCGGTCAACATTTGCATGAAATTATCTTTAAACATTAAATTGCAAGGTTCAAATTATCGATTCAAATAAATATTTCATTCATTTTTTCGAATTTTTTGTGTTTTTTTTTAAAAAAAGTTCTTAACCTCTTAAAAAATCACCCGTTAGTTTCTATCTATTTTCAGATTAAAATTGACCGAATAAAGCAGACGGGATTGGGTGGGGCTAGAAAAGAAGACGTGTTGGATAAAAATGATAAGATGGTTTTCGCAATAGTTGAACCATCGGTACAGTTATTAAATACTTTAAAGGTTCTCCCAAACCAAAGCTTTTTTACCGTCGCGGCCTTGCGGCAGCGACATTTGCAATTGTTTGATTTAGAAAAACAATTAGAAAAACGAACCACAGAAAACATGGTGGATGTAGACAGAAAAGTAAGAAAAGTTATCGGTTCTTTGCAAACCAAAATCTTGAAACTGTAAACTAGTGGTAAAAATATAAATAAATATTCAAATATTTGTCTAGCCAACGTAAATTCGTTTCAGATTGTTCGTCAGGATGCAATTAAGCGCTTCGGGTAGTGATATAGAACTCTACTACATACGACAATAAATTCTCCCACAACGAGCAAAAACCGAATCGCTTATCTGTAAAAAGAAGTAACACTAGCGAACACAATATGTATGAGATCTGTAGTGTAAGTGATTCTCTGCCTCATGAAATGTCACGCCTATGCAAGGACTAGCAATTGAATGGATCATTGATAGTATCTGTGACTTGCTGGAGTACAGCAAGAGGTGAAATTAGGTCCGTTCGTTGAACTTTCCCCAGGGTTGACCCAGGTTTTCTTGACCACCCTATGAGTTGTCAAAAAAAACCTGGGTTTTCCAGTCCTCAAAAAACGTTAAACCACAAATCACCACATCCCAGTCATTAAAAAAAAAAAATACATGCCATTTGACAGCTCTCAACTCGCCACAGCAAAAAGCTAGGGCGATTTTATGGAAAACCTAGGTCCACCCTAGGGTTCAAAAAACACTCAATTTGATATTCGGCGAGTTTATGGAAAACCTAAGTCAACCCTAGGTCTCAAAAACACTCAATTTGACATTCAGGGTGTCTTTGGGTTTCTCAAAAAACGCTTTGTGGTGACCCCAGGGCGACCTTAGGGCTTCAACAAACAAACCTATTCACAGAAAAAATAAGAGTTTAGCATCTGACAGACAGGAAAGGGTAAATAAATTTACTGAGGAAATCGCAAGCACCAAAAGGCAAGTCTTTTTTATTCGTTCTTAGTATGCTTATAATATCTTACTTAATTGAGATTTATAATTTAATAAACAGCTTTTTCAGGTGCTGCTTTTGTTAGTTGCATTCGTCTAGCAACCGAGGCGAAGGACGTTGCAATAAGATTTCCTTATGAAGCTCAAGGGAGATTCAATATTGACAGCAAAATGGTGTAGTATTATATGCTAATCAAAAGTAAAATTTATTATTTTTCAATTTCATGTGCTTTCAAAGGCATTCTATAACATTCAATTGGGTTAGAGGATGTTTTCATCTAAATACATCTCACCAGTATGGACTGCGTTAAGCACTTGCTTCATCCTCTGAATTTAATCAAAATTCGTTTTGCTGTCAATAATGGCCGTACTGCAGCAATTCTACAATACAGAAGCTTGGGTAGTGCCTTTACTACCATCCTTCGTCAAGAAGGATTTCGTGGACACGGTTGCCGTTGTCATGAAAAAAAACCTACCAAGTTTTAAAAAAAAACCTACCAACTCAATGAAAAACCTACCAAAGCTTAATTTGAGTTAATTTTTCGAAAAATATAATAAACAACATAAAAAGCATGTTTTCGCAGTAATTCATATTAATTTTTTTTTTAACGCACATTAGTTTAAAATTAAGTTTAAAGCATAGTAACCATTAACATAGGTATCCAGTAGGTAGATATGTATATCAGAAAAAAAAGTCACAAATACTTATGTAATTATCACAAAAATTATATATGTACTTCATTTAAAATTAAATTATAATATATATACTAAATTATAGTAAATATGTTATTATATCATAAAAATTGAATACTTCATTCAAATTAGATTATAAACATAAATAAACATTTTCAGTAGAAAACATAAAAAAAAAAAATAAATTAGTTGATTAAAAATAATTTTTAGCTGACCAGACGTAATGAGATTCAGATTTGTTGTCAGCGGCCAATTCTTTTGCCAACATTATGCTGTTAATAACATTGAATCCCAATTTGTTTCTAAGCTTTGTTTTTATTAGAGATAAATCAAAGAATTTCCTTTCTGCTGCTGCAGAGCTGTGAGGAAGGGTCAGTAGATTAAAAACGAAATTTGTTAAGTCTTTATAACAATATTCGTTCATTCCGTTTTGAATTGAACCAATTTTTTCCCAGAACTGATTTATTTCCATGGTAGGGTTCAAACTGTTTTTGGAAAATCTTAGAAGCTTCCATTGTATTCCGATAGCTTCAGGATCACAATCAAACAAATAATTAAAAGCAGTTACCAAGGGTACAATAGATATTTCATTGTCAGATAGAACTTTTTGAGGTGTTATGATTGACAAATTTTCAAATTAGTGTTATCAAAATCAAACCTCGGCATTATTTGGTCTAACAGCTCTATGTAAAAACTACGAATATTTGTCTTTATTGCCGTTTGTTTTGCACTAGATATCTTACATTTAATTATGTACGCTTCAGCTTTGCTTCCTTCAAAAACTTCATCAATTGGCAAATAATTACTTGTATCCTTGTAGTCAACATCTTGAAGAGAACTCTTTCTTATGTAATTATTGTTAATAAAATTACTCAACACTAGTTTTGTATTTGATTCAAGGTGTTCATAAAGATACGGTAATCGAGCTTTTTCGGATTGAAACTCCTTGTTTAAATCATTTATGATTTTGAGTATACAATATGACAGAAAAAAGAAATATACTTTGGTGTCGGGACAATCCATTAAATTAGCCAATTCGTTAGTGCTAATTCCATTAACTTCTAAATATGTTGAAATAAAATACAGTTTGAGGGCTTCCCATTGCTCAACTATACGATTAATAACAGCCTCCAGAGCAAGCCACCTAGTTAACGAGATTCCAAGTATCTTATGAGGCTTGACGCTGCAATAATCTTGAAATTCCTTTAACTCATTGATTCTCTTCGGACTGTATGCAAAAAACTTGTATATCTTTCGACAAAGTTTTTCAATTTCCACCGGAAGTTTTTTGCATGCATAAGACGAACACAAATGCAGTGAATGGCAGGTACACTTCATGTAAAAAAAGTCAACACCTTTTTTTAGTCTGGCTTGTACTCCATTTATTTCCCCAGCCATAACACTAGCTACGTCTGTGGCAAGTCCAATCAAATTTTTTATTGGAATTTCATTTTCATGCCTTGGGAAATGGTGTCAGCATCGGTTTTAAATAACTCTATCAAACCCAAGAAACGGTCATGAATGCATTTCGATATGCTATCCACATACCTTGCTACCAACACCAAAGACTTTTTTGTTGACAAATCTGTTGTTTCGTCGACTATCAATGAGAATTTTGATCTTTGGAGATCCGTCACTATTTTTTGCTTTGCCTTGTTGCCCAACACGTTGGCCAGTTCTGTTGCTTTTGTTCTGCAACACTTTATCGACTGCGCTACTTTTGAATCTGGGCAGCATTCTCTCAGCAGATTTGGTAAAAAATTCATCAGAAAAAAAGCAAGTTGTGTTGAATAATAAAAAAAACCAGAGTCAGTTCGGAAAGACGGACTTGATCAAGAAATTGACGATTTTCCTCGGCCATAAATGTGTCAATGTTAGTTTGATTCTTCTTCTTACATCTTACCTATGTTTCGAATATGCGACTCGGTTTTTTCGTGATTTTTGATGGTGGCTTAAATGGTTGATAAGCATTTTGTCACAAGCTTTACAAAAGCATTTATTGTTTTTATTTGTCAACCATGGAAAACTATACAGCCACTCACTCCGAAAATGTCGATCCTTCTTCACATTTTGCATTTTTTCTTCGTCATCCAACGATAAAGTTTCATCTCTATAAAAAACATTTGAACTCAGTTATAAATGTACATACATAGTTTTGTATACACGAATATTGCATAAAATATATGTATGTACCTTCTCGAAGGAAATTCCAATGATTTGGATGTGCTGGTTCTTCCAGAGACGCTCGCTTTAGCTTCATCATCTATTGGTTTTTCTCGTTCACTACTAAGAACATAAAGAATTCAATTTCAAAGTTTTATTGTTGTTTATTGAAATATACCTGTTCAAGTGCAATGCTGATAGTGGAGGAAATGAAATCCAGATTGACTACCATTTGGTAACCAATTACATGAAATCTCGGGTGAAAGACTGCAAAGTGATACTAGGAGAAGCTGCTGCTCAACAACACCGTCTTCTTTTAACAGAATTTTTTACGGATGCGGTAAAGGAAGTCAAACAAACAAAGGCTCCTAGGAGAATCAAGTGGTACAATCTGGAGAAAACCAAAGGACAGCAATTCATTTCGTATATGCAAAGTCAGCTGTGTAATACCATCGACGCAGTTTCAAATGCAATCACGGCACAAAATATGTGGGATCGCCTACAACGAACCTGCTTAGAGAGAGCCAAATCACTGTTAGGAGTCTCAAAAGGACACCACCAACAAGCTAAAGAAACCTGGTGGTGGGATGATGAAGCTAAAGCAGTGATTAGAAAGAAGAAAGCAGCTTTCCAAGCTTGGTCGAAGTGCCCCTCAAGAAATACAAATGAAAAAGCGCGTTTCAAAATGGAATACAAGAGCTGCAGAAAAGAAGCGAAGAAAAAGTGCGCCCAACTTCAAGCAAAAAGCACGGAGGGCCTGTATCGAGAGCTGGAAGAGATTTCTGCCCCAGCTGCTGAAGCAAATCAGGCAATCCAAGAGCTAAGACAAAGCAACTTGAATAAGGGAGCAACCATTTTCAAAATAGCCGCTCAGAGAAGGAGAAATGCGCAGGAGATTCGTTCGCCGAAGTTCATCAATGATGCTCAAGGAGTGCTACTTGTGGATGACGACAAAATTCTTCACAGGTGGCGACAGTATTGTGATGATCTTTTGAATGAACAGTTTCCTCGGCGCCACTTTCCAACAGCTGCACCTAACTTTACGGAAGTATCCGACATCACAGTCGAAGAAGTTAGGGAGGCAGTTAAGAACTCCAAAAAAGGCAAAGCGATTGGGCCAGACGAGGTACCATATGAGTTTTGGAAAAATATGGGAGACATCGGGTTAAGATGGCTCACGATTCTCATCTCCAAACTTGTAAGAGGTGACAGTTTGCCTAATCAATGGAGGGAAAGTTTTCTTCTTCCAATGTACAAGGGAAAGGGAGATACCAGAAGCTGTGACAACTATCGTTCGATCAAGTTGATGTCCCACACTATGAAGATCGTTGAGCGGGTTTTGGATAGCCGACTGCGGAAAATAATAAGGCTGTCTGATGACCAATGCGGGTTTGTCGCGGGTAAGTCAACTACAGACGCAATCCAAAGCATAAGGATCATTATGGAAAAACACCGAGATGCCTTAGAGGATTTGCATATTGTGTTGGTTGACTTCGAAAAGGCATTCGATCGACAACCACGAGATCTGATATGGGTGGCCCTCAGACACCGAGGAGTTCCTGAAGCCTATGTGCGAATAATTATGGACATGTACGAGGGAGCAGTTACAAAAGTGAGATGCCCAGCTGGAGTCACCGAAGAATTCCAAATAACAGTAGGTGTACATCAGGGAAGTGTCTTGAGTCCACTGCTCTTTATTGCTGTTCTGGATTATTTGCTCGAAGGAAAAGTAACGGACAATAAAGTACAACAATTATTCTTTGCTGACGATGGAGCCATCATAAGCGAGGATCCTACATCCCTGCAACGAGCACTTGACGTTTGGATTGATGTTCTGGAAGGAAATGGGTACCGTATTAGCGCTAAAAAGACTGAATACCTGTGCTGCCCTTTTTCTGATCCAGACAAGCCTATTCCAGACATTTATTTGAATGGAAATGTGCTTCCCAAGTGTGAAAAGTTTAAATATCTGGGATCTATGATCAATAGTGAAGCATCTTGTGATGACGACATCAATCATCGAGTAAGCGTAGGGTGGATGAAGTGGCGAGAAAACTCCGCTATCTTCTGTGATCGAAAAATGCCCCCTAAGCTGAAGGGAAGACTCTACATAGCAGTTGTCCGTCCAGCTCTGACATACGGTTCACAATGTTGGACAATGTACAAAAAGTATGAGAGCAAATTGACGGCAGCCGAAATGAAGATGCTTCGGATGACAGCAGGAGTAACAAAGCTTGATCGAATTACAAGTACTAAGATCCGTGGAAGCCTTCATGTCAAAAGTACCATCTTGGACAAAATTCAGCACGACCGGCTCAGTTGGTATTGTCATGTTCAAAGGAGAGATCCGCAGAACCCCGTCAAAAAGGCAATATCGTACAACGTTTCAACAAATTCGCGACGAAAAAGAAAAGGCAGGCCAAAACACTCCTGGTACAAGCAAATGCAAAAACAGCAGCATTTGGTTGGCCTCAGACATGGAACAATCCAAAACCGGGAGGCTTGCCGACGATTTCTGAGGTCAACGCGGCGTACCCCACAGGCGGATCACTAGTGTGAAGCAGCAAAGTGGGAGAGTTGTGATCGCTTCAAGATCACTACTCGTAACGCCGAAAATGAAGAAGAAGAAGAAGAAGTGCAATGCTGACGTGCTTGGTTTTCCCGAATCAGCTTCGATTTCAATATCAGTCTTACGTTTTTTTCTTACTACGAATCTTTAGAGGAATTTTCACTTCATATTCAACGCAAATTGTAAAATTATTTTGATAAAGTACTTACCTATCCATGTTTCGAAGTCACAAAATAAATAACTTAAAGACACCCGAATGTAATAAAATTGTTTTGATCTGTTATCTCAAATGCCAATTCGAAAAATGTATGAGTGAATTCAGTAAAAAATGTATGAGTGAATTCAGTCAAAAATGTAGGAGTGAATTCAGTCAAACAAAATAAGATAAACATTCACGCAAGTCATTTAGTGCCAGGTTACATCTGCGTACTTCTTTTGAGAAATTAATAAGAGATTATTTTATTTTTTTTTGTAAGAGTTGTTCTGGATTTCATAGTAAAAAACCTACCAAATTGAATTGAAACCTACCAACCTACCACAGCTGAAAAAACCTACCAGTTTTGGTAAGATCCTACCAAAACGGACGGCAACGAATCGTGGACTGTACAAAAGGGTTACACTCAATGTTTGGGGATCAGGAAGTGCTTGGGAATTATATTTCATGTTGTAAGTAGTTGAATCTCAAAATTAAGTTGAATCCCAATTAATCACCCCTATTACCGATCTCATCTCGTCGTCAACTCTCGTTTTCTCTGTCGTGTCGTTTTTTAAATGGCATTCCATAACTTCTTCGACACGAAAAATAAGTAATCAAAATCAAAAGAAAATGAAATAAAGTTTCAATAAAAAATCATTGTTTAGAGCTCGAATGCGGATATTCTGATTTATTGGCACCTACATAAATAAAGAGAATATTAAAATGATAAGTATAGAAATGTATTACAGCACAAGTAGTGAGAGTGAAGATGAAGAAGAAAGAATTCTCAAAGAAAAATTAAACATAAGAAAAAAACAGATATGGCAGAACTCAAATCCATTCGACTCGCCTGATTCAAAGTGAGTTTATACTTTTATCCCAATATAGTTGCTTTTAAATAAAACTTTTGTACGTTTTAACAGATGTAGCAGTTCTTTAGATTGACAAAAAGAAGCGTTTAAGTATTTGTTGAATGAAATAAGTGATAAAATAAGGATTCGTCATCGTTCATCATCAATTCCAATCATATTGAGGCTTGCAGTTACCTTAAGAATTTTAGCTGAAGGAAGCTACCAACACGGTGCCGGGAATGACTTTAATTTGTGATTAGCTCAACCAACAGTTAGCAAGTTTTTAAAAGAAATTATCAATGTCATAGAAAGACATATTTGCCCCAAATGGATTCGCTTCCGAATGACACCGGCCGAAAAATCAGAAGCGAAGCTATCCTTTTTTAACAAGACAGGATATCCGGATGTATTGATGGCACATATGTGGGAATATTCACGCCCAAAAAAGAATTCCAACACTCTAACTACAATAGACAAGGTTTCTATAGCCTCAATACGATGTTGGTAAGCATTTTTTTTTTCTTTTTTTTTCAAAAAGTAATTTTTTAATCCTATAATTTAGGTTTGCGATCATAAAATGCGTATTCGGTATGTTGATGCAAGACAACCAGGAGCTAGTCACGACTCACGACGCTCCTCCAGTAGCATTTAATTCTTTCGAATTGTGTATCATCTTTTTTTTACATTGTGCTTCAAGTCCGCCCAAACCTGATAAAGCAAACATTTATAAAAATGTATACATATAGATTTAGAAAAAAGTAATTCAAACCTTTTGCCAACCGTCTCCATCTCTTACTGGAGGACCCTTGCTATTAAGCTGCTCCGCTATCGCAGCCCATTCCTTTTTAATATCGGTTTTTTGAATTCCCTTAGAAAAACCTCTCGCTAACTCCACGTTCCTCCCCATCAACTCTACAAGCGTCTGGAATTGGTTTTGGTTTGTCAATTTCAACTACAAGTCCAACAAATGTTTTATTAGTTATACAATTTTTCAAAATAAATTCATTTAAAAAGATCACTTACTGTTTTGCGGCCTTCCATTGCTATGTCGCGTTCGAATTTTCGAACGAGACAAATCAACGATTTTTTTCGTCGTCGTCGTATCCTTTCGTCGAACAGAATGCAGAATGACTGCATTCAACGACATTTGACGTTTACACACGACTGCACACGACATCAAAACGAGTGTGCAAGATCGAAAACGACTTATGGAATACAGATGGTGTCGTGTCGTTTTTTTCGATGTCGTATTCGACATCGGTAATAGGGGTGAATAAATGTTTATTTGCTTTTTCAGTTATAATACATTAAGCCCTTTATCCCAGGACGCAATACAACGACACCGCTAGTAGTTGGAGTGCTTTGTACATTGTTTTTTGCTATTTTCACAGAGAAAACTTCACTCTGCGGTTGTGTTTCTAATAGCATTTCATCCTCATCGGTGGCGTGTGGCGAAGGAAAGGAATGAATGACTGGTGGCGCTGGGATTAGCTATGCTGCTAAATGTATTGCCTTGTGTCTCTCTTTGGAGCATCGATTCTATGGATCAAGTCAACCGACTGCGTAAGTTCAATTTCGTTAATACCAAACTGGTTTGGTTAATAAATTAGTATTTTCCTCCAGAGACATGTCTACGGATAATTTGCAATACTTAACATCGGAACCAAGCATGTTGGGCGTTTCGCATGGTGCTTTGCAGTTTATGACCTATTGGACAACATCATTAGAAACGGAGGTCAAAGATTGGTGGCTGTAATGTTACACTTGTTAATGCAAAATCCTTTCCTACAATTCTTTGCTGCTTTGTGCTTGAATGTTTACTGCATAGCGTTTCTATTAATACTTATTGCATCAAATGAAGTAAGAAAGACGTGTCGCTGATCAAAATTACACAATTTCAGTTTTTTATATCAGAATTTAGTAAACAAAACAAGGGGCTCTTAAACCTCCGAGTATTTAGCATTCGCTGATGTTTGCCTACTGATCACCGCCGCAGCAACATAATTATTATCCATACCAAGTAATACGTGCACGGTTACAGGATTGCATTTTCAATCCGAATAAAATTTGAAGAAATTCCAGATAAAAAGTGACTTTCATTCAGTAAAGGTATCTCATTAAATTACTATTGGAACAACTCTTTGTATAAGATTATTTCAATTTTTATTTTATATCAAAATATTTTGATATAGTTTTGTGGTAAAAGCAATTATCAAACAGAAAATGTTTAGCTTATTTTTCTTAGTCTAACCGTATAGAAACGAGACACAGTCAAAGCAGCAGGTGAGATTGTCATAATCCCAAGTTTAAAAATCAGCAAACTTTTTATTTTTAAATTTTAGAAAAAACTATAACTTTCTCGTACAGCCAGTTGATTCAATTCCTGCTGCTCAATATTCAATAACGCTGATATTACATCGCACCATCACCTTCCACACCAGCAGCAAGATTAGCTTTAGTAGATTTTAGCTTTAAAACCAATGTAAAATCAAGTTGAGCATAGTCATAAAGTTTACTAAAATATTGAATTTTTGGGGCAACAAGGCTGCAATTGTCATACTGTTTCATACGCGTAAAATAAAGACTATCAGTGTGGTCAGAATCAGGCAACTTTGGCAATAGAGAAGCGCAAGAGTGACTTTCATAGCATTTCTGGAAAAGCCAGCCACATACATAAGTAAAACTGTTTTCACTGATAAAATCAGATTCACTTATGTTGGCTAAGGCGACATCGACAATGCTACTAGCGACAACATCAGGCTCACATTGCAGCCAAGTGCAGTCCAATAAAAGATTGTTTTCAGCCGTTAAGACTTTTGTTGACTGATTCTCATCTTCTATCATGCAATTACCCTCCCTAAAAATTTTGAGGTATTGGATGCCCCAAAACTTTTGAAAGGCACCTGGGAACTGCGAACACGTGGGGCGGCTGTTAGATCCTCCAGCCAACCTTATTTGTCCAAAAAAGGTTTCCAAGCAGTCTTGGTTAAGGTGGTGAGTAAGTAGATAATTGAAATCAAGCGGTTCGAGGTAGCTCCAAAGTAAAACCAAAGATTCAATATTATATAGCCACCCCTTGATAAAAGAAAAAGATTTTGTTACAATTTTTCCTTCTTTTAAATTAATTACTTTAATTTACTTGAGAAAAACCTTGGCATCTTCTAAAAACGCTATTTGCTTCTCGGAAATGACGAGCTAAAGAGATCAAAAAGATCTCCGAAAAACAACAGTAGTTTAGCAGTACTAGCCATGGTATTGGTTTTATAAGGGGTTTAAAGGATAGTGTTGAGTGCACAATTGACTGTATTGCTGCAAACCTGGGCAGCAAAACGAACTTTCATTTTTTGTAGGTTATTGGGCCTTATTTGTGCATCTTTTAGTTTCGGCACCAATCGAAACTCGTTTAGACGATCCTAGCTGTAAAGAAATTCTACATCTTCCCACAAAGCCTTGTTATCTACGGAAAAAAGCACGTCGTTTTGTAGAATACAGTTCCTGGAACTTTTTAACAAGTGTGGGACGTCGTAAAAGAAATGAATCCGAGAACCATTCACTTCGAAGTGTGGATTTTTAGGGCTTATCTCCAGCGCTCTCGCAAATCCCCTAAAATTGGATCCTTGATCGCACACAAACTGAACAGGAAACAGGTTGCTATTCTGCAAGATGATGATGATAATAGCTTTGAAAATTACTCTCTTGATCATGGAGTGGGGCAGGAACTCCTAACAAAGAAATAGGCTAAAAGATGTTTCCATCTCTTCATTAAAGCAATCACACAATAGCGCGTCGCGTCGCGTCAACCTCAACGTTACGTAGTTAAAACCTCAAAGCGCACTTCCGCACCGTTCTGTCGTTTTGACTTACAGCTGATTTTATACAGACTTAAAAAAAAAACAAAAAGTGTAAAAAAGAAAAATCTCAAATCTCAAAATCTCAATTTTGTTGTGGAGTGTTTTTGTGAAAAGAAAAATGGAGCAAATAGAGAAAATTATACAAATAACAAAAATTACTTGCATTTCCTATTTGGCATATTTAACATACAAAAAATATAAAGAAGAACATGAAAAACATTCGGTGAAAAGTTGGTGGGCTCGCGAATTAAATCTTACAAGAGATGTTGAAGGATTCTATGTCATGAATTTTCAAAAGATGAAAACAGTCAATCCAGAAGAATTCTACAGAATAACAAGAATGTCGAAATCGTCTTTTGAACTCCTTCAAGCTCTTATTGAACCATGCTTGGAAAAGACCTCTTGGCGAAAGCCAATTGAGCCCGAAGCTCGACTGTTCTTGACGTTATTGTGAGTATATCATAGTTTAAAAAATTCCCTTTAATAACATTTCTTAACTTACTATAAATAGGTACGCCTGGGAACGCCTTGCGATAAAGGACTATGCCTAATTGCGTGGCAGCTATTGATGGCAAACATGTCAATACTCGTTGCCCACCGATGGCCGGATCTGAGTTCTACAGATATAAGGGACACCACTCAATAGTACTCCTAACAGCTTGCCACGCAAATTACACCTTTGTTGCAGTCGATAAAGGAGCGTATGGTAGCCAAAGTGATGGCGGAATATTCGCTGAATCATCATTTGGCTCGAAAGTTTTATTGGGAAATATGAATTTTCCACCACCGAAAAAGCTTCCAAATTCAGATCTGGTATGCAACCATTATATGGTGAGTGACGCAACTTTTCCATTAAAGCCGTATTTAATGCGTCCATACCCCGGAAGGTTGCTCGAAGCAGATAAACTCTACTTCAACAAGAGATTTTCAAGAGTATGCCGGGTTATAGAGAATGCGTCCTCATCGCAAGGTGGAGAATTCTGGAAACTACGCTGAATATGCTTCCTACTAATGCGGAAAAAATTGTTTAAGGAACCGTTGTGTTGCACAACTTCATCAAGCTAAACGATGCAGTATATTGTCCCCGCGAATTGGTCGATGTTTGGGATAATGAGGGTGAAATTACAACTCGAGGCCTTTGGAGGAGTGAAGCAATACCACTTCCAAGGAGCAGAGCCATAGGCTCACACAATTCATCTCGTGAAGCTTTTGCCTTGCGGGACGAATTAAAAAATTATTTAAATGCAAATAAAATTTAAAATAATCTATATATTAATCGGCAAGTGGTTTTTTTTTGGTACATTTTTACCCCACTTAACGATGACGCACCCGCATGAAGTATATATTTTCTGAAAGGTATTTAGCCATAGAATGGAAGAATATACATTTTTTCCGGATCTGTTAACGTTTATCCGGTTAAATTGCGGTAGAAAAATCGCGCAAAAACAACAACAATAATGTGTTTTTTACATAACAATCTCATAGTCTCTCGCATACATGAGCGCATACAAGATTACCAGTGGAAGAGGTGATTTTACGAACAGGTAGTGTGATGCTGAAAACTGAGAAGTGTGTGTGCGTTAATTCCGTCTCAGCTTTGGTATTGTCTCTCGCATACGTGAGCGTTTGGTCAATTGGACATGATTACCATTGGAAGTGGTGAATTTACGGCGACGCTGAAAACGGAGAAGTGTGTGTGCGTTTATTCCGTCTCAGCTTAAGTGTGAATGCAAAACTGTTATTTTTGCTTTGAGCGTTTCACTGTGTGGAAAAAGCTAAATGTAAGTAGAGTTCATCGGTTCAGGAGAGTGTGTGTCTTATTAAATTTTTTCTCCTTTTTCGTAGAACGCTTTATCTGAGGAAGCTTTTTGAATATTTTGCAGAAGTGTTTTGAGTGGCGGCTAAAAAATTTATATTTATTGATTTGATTTGATGTTAATAAAAAAATACCTGCCTAAATTGATCGCCTATGTAAGTGTTGCATTCTGATTTACTATCCCAACGTAATTTGGATATTTAATTTTGCAGAAAAACCTAAATGGAGCGGCGGCAGAAAAAAAGATTTTATTTGGATTTTTAAATACGTGCCAAGTTTGACGGTTGATATAAGTGTTGTCGACTTTCTTTATTTTAATAATGAAAAAAATTAAAAAAATTAAAAAAATTAAAAACATAGCATTTGACACATGGAGTCATGACAGATTCAAGATAATTTTTCTTAAGTAAACAAAAAAATTAACAAATATTTTTATCGGGACGAACACCAGAGATGTTTAGCAGACAAAAAAAAAAAAAATATTAAAATTTTTTGTAAAAAAGAAAGAATAACTTTAGTGGTCGAAGCTCGACCACAGGGCGAAACTAGTACTTATGCATCTAAAAAGAATATATTTATGTACATTTACATATTTCAATTAGAATAAAATTTAAAAAAAAAGTATTCGATATAATCTAATTGGTTTTTATATTGGGTCTCAATTCATTCTTTCATACAAGCATGTCATTGTACAAAATACATTCATCAGTACATACATATCTTCTACACTTCTACAAAAATAAACCTACAGTTACGAAATATATATTTTCTGATAAGTTTTTGTATTGACAACAAACCTGCATTGAAAAAAGAAAAAAAATTCAAAATATCCGAACCAAAAGCCGTTTCCATCGATTTTAACAAAAATAAATAAATGAAGCTGATGTTGGAATAGCTTTTGTACTAGGATTTTTTGAAATATGTCTTATATTGGAAATTTAATGATGGAATCTTCCTGCCAATAAGGTACGGATTCAGAAAATGTATAGTTTATGCTTATCCGTTTGGTAATACAGAAACACTCATTTCAGGTTTTTGTCCTTCATAGTTGATACACTTACTTCCTCATTGTTCTTATTTCTTCACACAGTCACTTTAAACACTTACTTGATTAAAAAACACAGAGAAGGTACAATCCGAAAGAGTCAACAAAAAAAAAAAAAAAATACAACAAAAACACAAAACCATTTTTCGTTACTGCTTATCTGCCATAAGTTCTTTGTTTATTTCGGATAAGAACAAAGAATGCAACCTCATTTTGGCTGCCACACCTAGGGGTTGCATCCGATGAGCCATATTCAGCATAAACTCTTCATCAACACTGAGAATCTGGGGACTCTTTACTACCAACGGAGCAGAAAGCTCTTCGACGGTTTTTTCAACCCCCCCTAGGAAACTGTCGAAATCCGAGCTGAACCGCCGCCGTTTTCCGGTGCTGGATGATGGGGTCGGAGTTCTTCCCAGCTCGATATCACCAAAAACTTCATCATTCCACAGTTCTGAACTTTCTTGTTGAAGCTCTGGGGTACTAGCTGTAAAGTTTCCAGTCTGTCTATTAAATATAAATTTACGAGTTTAAAATTCATTTTGTTTTATTAAATGTTCACATTTTTGTCTTCTTGTTCTTCATAGGGAAAAACTCCCAAGAATACTCCTCCTGGACAGCACTTCCAGAGGGCGATTCTTGTTTCCTCTTTTTCTTTTTCTTTATGAAGCGGTCCCTCAAACTTTTCCATCGATGCTTACATTCACCGACTGAAAGGAAAATGATGTTTTATTTAAAAGAATGTATATACTATACATACATATATATATAAAGCTTATTACCTGGTCTTTGAAGCTCCTTTGCGATCTCGTCCCATGATGTATTTCGTTTGAGTACGTTCTTGTAACCCTTTGTTTTGATGTTATACAAAAACTCCTTGTCTCTAACGAGAGCAATGAGTTGCTCTTCAAAAATCTATAACAATAAAGCTTTATCAAGTTAATTTACTATTTTTTTCCTTTATGAACTTACCAAATTGTTGTCTTCCATTACTTAAAAAGTTTATTTCAAAAAAAGCCGCGATCCAAAAAATTTCTTTCACTTTTTAAGAAATAAATTCATTTTAGCTGGCACATAGGAAGGTACGATATTACGATAACATATCGATCGATGAACCATCTTTGCTATCAAAAATTATTATCGATGGCAAGGTGATATATAAATCCGTGAAACCGCAATATGACAAATGAATTTGGCTTAATTAGGCAGAAATAAATCCAAAATGTTAAGTTAAATTTTTCGATATCTTCGAATTTAACGAATCTTAGGCTATAAATAGTTTTTGTTTATTAAAGTATAAAATTTTTAATAACTCGTGTTCACAAAAGTAATAATAATTCACTTCGAAGTGTGGATTTTTAGGGCTTATCTCCAGCGCTCTCGCAAATCCCCTAAAATTGGATCCTTGATCGCACACAAACTGAACAGGAAACAGGTTGCTATTCTGCAAGATGATGATGATAATAGCTTTGAAAATTACTCTCTTGATCATGGAGTGGGGCAGGAACTCCTAACAAAGAAATAGGCTAAAAGATGTTTCCATCTCTTCATTAAAGCAATCACACAATAGCGCGTCGCGTCGCGTCAACCTCAACGTTACGTAGTTAAAACCTCAAAGCGCACTTCCGCACCGTTCTGTCGTTTTGACTTACAGCTGATTTTATACAGACTTAAAAAAAAAACAAAAAGTGTAAAAAAGAAAAATCTCAAATCTCAAAATCTCAATTTTGTTGTGGAGTGTTTTTGTGAAAAGAAAAATGGAGCAAATAGAGAAAATTATACAAATAACAAAAATTACTTGCATTTCCTATTTGGCATATTTAACATACAAAAAATATAAAGAAGAACATGAAAAACATTCGGTGAAAAGTTGGTGGGCTCGCGAATTAAATCTTACAAGAGATGTTGAAGGATTCTATGTCATGAATTTTCAAAAGATGAAAACAGTCAATCCAGAAGAATTCTACAGAATAACAAGAATGTCGAAATCGTCTTTTGAACTCCTTCAAGCTCTTATTGAACCATGCTTGGAAAAGACCTCTTGGCGAAAGCCAATTGAGCCCGAAGCTCGACTGTTCTTGACGTTATTGTGAGTATATCATAGTTTAAAAAATTCCCTTTAATAACATTTCTTAACTTACTATAAATAGGTACGCCTGGGAACGCCTTGCGATAAAGGACTATGCCTAATTGCGTGGCAGCTATTGATGGCAAACATGTCAATACTCGTTGCCCACCGATGGCCGGATCTGAGTTCTACAGATATAAGGGACACCACTCAATAGTACTCCTAACAGCTTGCCACGCAAATTACACCTTTGTTGCAGTCGATAAAGGAGCGTATGGTAGCCAAAGTGATGGCGGAATATTCGCTGAATCATCATTTGGCTCGAAAGTTTTATTGGGAAATATGAATTTTCCACCACCGAAAAAGCTTCCAAATTCAGATCTGGTATGCAACCATTATATGGTGAGTGACGCAACTTTTCCATTAAAGCCGTATTTAATGCGTCCATACCCCGGAAGGTTGCTCGAAGCAGATAAACTCTACTTCAACAAGAGATTTTCAAGAGTATGCCGGGTTATAGAGAATGCGTCCTCATCGCAAGGTGGAGAATTCTGGAAACTACGCTGAATATGCTTCCTACTAATGCGGAAAAAATTGTTTAAGGAACCGTTGTGTTGCACAACTTCATCAAGCTAAACGATGCAGTATATTGTCCCCGCGAATTGGTCGATGTTTGGGATAATGAGGGTGAAATTACAACTCGAGGCCTTTGGAGGAGTGAAGCAATACCACTTCCAAGGAGCAGAGCCATAGGCTCACACAATTCATCTCGTGAAGCTTTTGCCTTGCGGGACGAATTAAAAAATTATTTAAATGCAAATAAAATTTAAAATAATCTATATATTAATCGGCAAGTGGTTTTTTTTTTGGTACATTTTTACCCCACTTAACGATGACGCACCCGCATGAAGTATATATTTTCTGAAAGGTATTTAGCCATAGAATGGAAGAATATACATTTTTTCCGGATCTGTTAACGTTTACCCGGTTAAATTGCGGTAGAAAAATCGCGCAAAAACAACAACAATAATGTGTTTTTTACATAACAATCTCATAGTAACTCGCATACATGAGCGCATACAAGATTACCAGTGGAAGAGGTGATTTTACGAACAGGTAGTGTGATGCTGAAAACTGAGAAGTGTGTGTGCGTTAATTCCGTCTCAGCTTTGGTATTGTCTCTCGCATACGTGAGCGTTTGGTCAATTGGACATGATTACCATTGGAAGTGGTGAATTTACGGCGACGCTGAAAACGGAGAAGTGTGTGTGCGTTTATTCCGTCTCAGCTTAAGTGTGAATGCAAAACTGTTATTTTTGCTTTGAGCGTTTCACTGTGTGGAAAAAGCTAAATGTAAGTAGAGTTCATCGGTTCAGGAGAGTGTGTGTCTTATTAAATTTTTTCTCCTTTTTCGTAGAACGCTTTATCTGAGGAAGCTTTTTGAATATTTTGCAGAAGTGTTTTGAGTGGCGGCTAAAAAATTTATATTTATTGATTTGATTTGATGTTAATAAAAAAATACCTGCCTAAATTGATCGCCTATGTAAGTGTTGCATTCTGATTTACTATCCCAACGTAATTTGGATATTTAATTTTGCAGAAAAACCTAAATGGAGCGGCGGCAGAAAAAATGATTTTATTTGGATTTTTAAATACGTGCCAAGTTTGACGGTTGATATAAGTGTTGTCGACTTCTTTATTTTAATAATGAAAAAAATTAAAAAAATTAAAAAAATTAAAAAAATAGCATTTGACACATGGAGTCATGACAGATTCAAGATAATTTTTCTTAAGTAAACAAAAAATTAACAAATATTTTTATCGGGACGAACACCAGAGATGTTTAGCAGACAAAAACAAAAATATTAAAATTTTTTGTAAAAAAGAAAGAATAACTTTAGTGGTCGAAGCTCGACCACAGGGCGAAACTAGTACTTATGCATCTAAAAAGAATATATTTATGTACATTTACATATTTCAATTGGAATAAAATTAAAAAAAAAGTATTCGATATAATCTAATTGGTTTTTATATTGGGTCTCAATTCATTCTTTCATACAAGCATGTCATTGTACAAAATACATTCATCAGTACATTCATACATATCTTCTACACTTCTACAAAAATAAACCTACAGTTACGAAATATATATTTTCTGATAAGTTTTTGTATTGACAACAAGCCTGCATTGAAAAAAGAAAAAAAATTCAAAATATCCGAACCAAAAGCCGTTTCCATCGATTTTAACAAAAATAAATAAATGAAGCTGATGTTGGAATAGCTTTTGTACTAGGATTTTTTGAAATATGTCTTATATTGGAAATTTAATGATGGAATCTTCCTGCCAATAAGGTACGGATTCAGAAAATGTATAGTTTATGCTTATCCGTTTGGTAATACAGAAACACTCATTTCAGGTTTTTGTCCTTCATAGTTGATACACTTACTTCCTCATTGTTCTTATTTCTTCACACAGTCACTTTAAACACTTACTTGATTAAAAAACACAGAGAAGGTACAATCCGAAAGAGTCAACAAAAAAAAAAAAAAAATACAACAAAAACACAAAACCATTTTTCGTTACTGCTTATCTGCCATAAGTTCTTTGTTTATTTCGGATAAGAACAAAGAATGCAACCTCATTTTGGCTGCCACACCTAGGGGTTGCATCCGATGAGCCATATTCAGCATAAACTCTTCATCAACACTGAGAATCTGGGGACTCTTTACTACCAACGGAGCAGAAAGCTCTTCGACGGTTTTTTCAACCCCCCCTAGGAAACTGTCGAAATCCGAGCTGAACCGCCGCCGTTTTCCGGTGCTGGATGATGGGGTCGGAGTTCTTCCCAGCTCGATATCACCAAAAACTTCATCATTCCACAGTTCTGAACTTTCTTGTTGAAGCTCTGGGGTACTAGCTGTAAAGTTTCCAGTCTGTCTATTAAATATAAATTTACGAGTTTAAAATTCATTTTGTTTTATTAAATGTTCACATTTTTGTCTTCTTGTTCTTCATAGGGAAAAACTCCCAAGAATACTCCTCCTGGACAGCACTTCCAGAGGGCGATTCTTGTTTCCTCTTTTTCTTTTTCTTTATGAAGCGGTCCCTCAAACTTTTCCATCGATGCTTACATTCACCGACTGAAAGGAAAATGATGTTTTATTTAAAAGAATGTATATACTATACATACATATATATATAAAGCTTATTACCTGGTCTTTGAAGCTCCTTTGCGATCTCGTCCCATGATGTATTTCGTTTGAGTACGTTCTTGTAACCCTTTGTTTTGATGTTATACAAAAACTCCTTGTCTCTAACGAGAGCAATGAGTTGCTCTTCAAAAATCTATAACAATAAAGCTTTATCAAGTTAATTTACTATTTTTTTCCTTTATGAACTTACCAAATTGTTGTCTTCCATTACTTAAAAAGTTTATTTCAAAAAAAGCCGCGATCCAAAAAATTTCTTTCACTTTTTAAGAAATAAATTCATTTTAGCTGGCACATAGGAAGGTACGATATTACGATAACATATCGATCGATGAACCATCTTTGCTATCAAAAATTATTATCGATGGCAAGGTGATATATAAATCCGTGAAACCGCAATATGACAAATGAATTTGGCTTAATTAGGCAGAAATAAATCCAAAATGTTAAGTTAAATTTTTCGATATCTTCGAATTTAACGAATCTTAGGCTATAAATAGTTTTTGTTTATTAAAGTATAAAATTTTTAATAACTCGTGTTCACAAAAGTAATAATAATTCACTTCGAAGTGTGGATTTTTAGGGCTTATCTCCAGCGCTCTCGCAAATCCCCTAAAATTGGATCCTTGATCGCACACAAACTGAACAGGAAACAGGTTGCTATTCTGCAAGATGATGATGATAATAGCTTTGAAAATTACTCTCTTGATCATGGAGTGGGGCAGGAACTCCTAACAAAGAAATAGGCTAAAAGATGTTTCCATCTCTTCATTAAAGCAATCACACAATAGCGCGTCGCGTCGCGTCAACCTCAACGTTACGTAGTTAAAACCTCAAAGCGCACTTCCGCACCGTTCTGTCGTTTTGACTTACAGCTGATTTTATACAGACTTAAAAAAAAAACAAAAAGTGTAAAAAAGAAAAATCTCAAATCTCAAAATCTCAATTTTGTTGTGGAGTGTTTTTGTGAAAAGAAAAATGGAGCAAATAGAGAAAATTATACAAATAACAAAAATTACTTGCATTTCCTATTTGGCATATTTAACATACAAAAAATATAAAGAAGAACATGAAAAACATTCGGTGAAAAGTTGGTGGGCTCGCGAATTAAATCTTACAAGAGATGTTGAAGGATTCTATGTCATGAATTTTCAAAAGATGAAAACAGTCAATCCAGAAGAATTCTACAGAATAACAAGAATGTCGAAATCGTCTTTTGAACTCCTTCAAGCTCTTATTGAACCATGCTTGGAAAAGACCTCTTGGCGAAAGCCAATTGAGCCCGAAGCTCGACTGTTCTTGACGTTATTGTGAGTATATCATAGTTTAAAAAATTCCCTTTAATAACATTTCTTAACTTACTATAAATAGGTACGCCTGGGAACGCCTTGCGATAAAGGACTATGCCTAATTGCGTGGCAGCTATTGATGGCAAACATGTCAATACTCGTTGCCCACCGATGGCCGGATCTGAGTTCTACAGATATAAGGGACACCACTCAATAGTACTCCTAACAGCTTGCCACGCAAATTACACCTTTGTTGCAGTCGATAAAGGAGCGTATGGTAGCCAAAGTGATGGCGGAATATTCGCTGAATCATCATTTGGCTCGAAAGTTTTATTGGGAAATATGAATTTTCCACCACCGAAAAAGCTTCCAAATTCAGATCTGGTATGCAACCATTATATGGTGAGTGACGCAACTTTTCCATTAAAGCCGTATTTAATGCGTCCATACCCCGGAAGGTTGCTCGAAGCAGATAAACTCTACTTCAACAAGAGATTTTCAAGAGTATGCCGGGTTATAGAGAATGCGTCCTCATCGCAAGGTGGAGAATTCTGGAAACTACGCTGAATATGCTTCCTACTAATGCGGAAAAAATTGTTTAAGGAACCGTTGTGTTGCACAACTTCATCAAGCTAAACGATGCAGTATATTGTCCCCGCGAATTGGTCGATGTTTGGGATAATGAGGGTGAAATTACAACTCGAGGCCTTTGGAGGAGTGAAGCAATACCACTTCCAAGGAGCAGAGCCATAGGCTCACACAATTCATCTCGTGAAGCTTTTGCCTTGCGGGACGAATTAAAAAATTATTTAAATGCAAATAAAATTTAAAATAATCTATATATTAATCGGCAAGTGGTTTTTTTTTTGGTACATTTTTACCCCACTTAACGATGACGCACCCGCATGAAGTATATATTTTCTGAAAGGTATTTAGCCATAGAATGGAAGAATATACATTTTTTCCGGATCTGTTAACGTTTACCCGGTTAAATTGCGGTAGAAAAATCGCGCAAAAACAACAACAATAATGTGTTTTTTACATAACAATCTCATAGTAACTCGCATACATGAGCGCATACAAGATTACCAGTGGAAGAGGTGATTTTACGAACAGGTAGTGTGATGCTGAAAACTGAGAAGTGTGTGTGCGTTAATTCCGTCTCAGCTTTGGTATTGTCTCTCGCATACGTGAGCGTTTGGTCAATTGGACATGATTACCATTGGAAGTGGTGAATTTACGGCGACGCTGAAAACGGAGAAGTGTGTGTGCGTTTATTCCGTCTCAGCTTAAGTGTGAATGCAAAACTGTTATTTTTGCTTTGAGCGTTTCACTGTGTGGAAAAAGCTAAATGTAAGTTGAGTTCATCGGTTCAGGAGAGTGTGTGTCTTATTAAATTTTTTCTCCTTTTTCGTAGAACGCTTTATCTGAGGAAGCTTTTTGAATATTTTGCAGAAGTGTTTTGAGTGGCGGCTAAAAAATTTATATTTATTGATTTGATTTGATGTTAATAAAAAAATACCTGCCTAAATTGATCGCCTATGTAAGTGTTGCATTCTGATTTACTATCCCAACGTAATTTGGATATTTAATTTTGCAGAAAAACCTAAATGGAGCGGCGGCAGAAAAAATGATTTTATTTGGATTTTTAAATACGTGCCAAGTTTGACGGTTGATATAAGTGTTGTCGACTTCTTTATTTTAATAATGAAAAAAATTAAAAAAATTAAAAAAATTAAAAAAATAGCATTTGACACATGGAGTCATGACAGATTCAAGATAATTTTTCTTAAGTAAACAAAAAATTAACAAATATTTTTATCGGGACGAACACCAGAGATGTTTAGCAGACAAAAACAAAAATATTAAAATTTTTTGTAAAAAAGAAAGAATAACTTTAGTGGTCGAAGCTCGACCACAGGGCGAAACTAGTACTTATGCATCTAAAAAGAATATATTTATGTACATTTACATATTTCAATTGGAATAAAATTAAAAAAAAAGTATTCGATATAATCTAATTGGTTTTTATATTGGGTCTCAATTCATTCTTTCATACAAGCATGTCATTGTACAAAATACATTCATCAGTACATTCATACATATCTTCTACACTTCTACAAAAATAAACCTACAGTTACGAAATATATATTTTCTGATAAGTTTTTGTATTGACAACAAGCCTGCATTGAAAAAAGAAAAAAAATTCAAAATATCCGAACCAAAAGCCGTTTCCATCGGTTTTAACAAAAATAAATAGTGGAAGCTGATGTTGGAATAGCTTTTGTACTAGGATTTTTTGAAATATGTCTTATATTGGAAATTTAATGATGGAATCTTCCTGCCAATAAGGTACGGATTCAGAAAATGTATAGTTTATGCTTATCCGTTTGGCAATACAGAAACACTCATTTCAGGTTTTTGTCCTTCATAGTTGATACACTTACTTCCTCATTGTCTATATACTATACTTACTTCTTTATTGTACATCTTCTTATTTCTTCACACAGTCACTTTAAACACTTACTTGATTAAAAAACACAGAGAAGGTATAATCCGAAAGAATCAACAAAAAAAAAAAATACAACAAAAACACAAAACCATTTTTTCGTTACTGCATATCTGCCATAAGTTCTTTGTTTATTTCGGATAAGAACAAAGCATGCAACCTCATTTTGGCTGCCACACCTAGGGGTTGCATCCGATGAGCCATATTCAGCATAAACTCTTCATCAACACTGAGAATCTGGGGACTCTTTACTACCAACGGAGCAGAAAGCTCTTCGACGGTTTTTTCAACCCCCCCTAGGAAACTGTCGAAATCCGAGCTGAACCGCCGCCATTTTCCGGTGCTGGATGATGGGGTCGGAGTTCTTCCCAGCTCGATATCACCAAAAACGTCATCATTCCACAGTTCTGAACTTTCTTGTGGAAGCTCTGGGGTACTAGCTGTAAAGTTTCCAGTCTGTCTATTAAATATAAATTTACGAGTTTAAAATTCATTTTGTTTTATTAAATGTTCACATTTTTGTCTTCTTGTTCTTACGGACTCCATCAAGAACTGGAGCATAGGGAAAAACTCCCAAGAATACTCCTCCTGGACAGCACTTCCAGAGGGCGATTCTTGTTTCCTCTTTTTCTTTTCTTTATGAAGCGGTCCCTCAAACTTTTCCATCGATGCTTACATTCACCGACTGAAAGGAAAATGATGTTTTATTTAAAAGAATGTATATACTAAACATACATATATATATAAAGCTTATTACCTGGTCTTTGAAGCTCCTTTGCGATCTCGTCCCATGATGTATTTCGTTTGAGGACGTTCTTGTAACCCTTTGTTTTGATGCTATACAAAAACTCCTTGTCTCTAACGAGAGCAATGAGTTGCTCTTCAAAAATCTATAACAATAAAGCTTTATCAAGTTAATTTACTATTTTTATCCTTTATGAACTTACCAAATTGTTGTCTTCCATTACTTAAAAAGTTTATTTCAAAAAAAGCCGCGATCCAAAAAATTTCTTTCACTTTTTAAGAAATAAATTCATTTTAGCTGGCACATAGGAAGGTACGATATTACGATAACATATCGATCGATGAACCATCTTTGCTATCAAAAATTATTATCGATGGCAAGGTGATATATAAATCCGTGAAACCGCAATATGACAAATGAATTTGGCTTAATTAGGCAGAAATAAATCCAAAATGTTAAGTTAAATTTTTCGATATCTTCGAATTTAACGAATCTTAGGCTATAAATAGTTTTTGTTTATTAAAGTATAAAATTTTTAATAACTCGTGTTCACAAAAGTAATAATAACCTAAATTTGAAATTATTAGTTTTTTGACCAATAAAAATGAAGTTTTTTAAGTGTAATTATTAGTTTATATAAAAAAAAAATAAGGAAAACAAATTTTTTTCGATTTCAAATATTGGTATCTTTTAATTAAACTAGATAGCGAACATTCTTATTTTATATTTTCGGCTTTGGGACGATTTAAAAAATTAATATAAAATTTGTTAATACTTGTACTGGAGAGGAACAAAGATGCGATGCAAAAGCAATAAGTTGAAAATGTAAAATGCAGAACATGGGTTCTTAGTACTGATTACGATTCCATAAGTTCAGCATGCGTTCGTCATACTCAGATTCATTGATCATCTCATTACAGTGGTATAAGTTTGGTCTTTACCAAAATTCGAAGTAAAATTCGATTGATTTATGAGTCACAAAAATCTATTATAGACAATATTAGCTCATAATATATCGAAAATTCATCGAAATCCACGATATCAAAAATATTACATAAAGTATAAGGTACGGGGGCCAAATAAGGCCCTGTTCCTAATAAAGCCCACTTCTCAGAAAACACAGAAACGAACAAATAACGGGACTTTTTTTCCTTTGCATAAGTAAACCATGTCTGCAAAAACACACACAAAGGAAAAAATGCCAGCTGCGCGATTCGTGTCATGACCTGCAGTTGAATGAAGTTCGTCGACGGGTGAAGACCTACGAAATTATAAAAAAGTGGTGTGTTTTTTGTGTTTTTTCAACGAATTTCAATTAAGTAAGCACATAATTTTTTATTTTTACGGTATAACATATAATATTTTGAGTAAATTAAAACATTTGTTTGTAAAAAATTTTTGATAGCTAGTTTTATATAATTTTTTTTTTAAGTCTTGCATGTTCCTTATAAGGCGCAAAGAAAAAATGGGTGGGCCTTATTGGGCACACGCGAATTTCGTTTTTAAGTTATTGGTTTTTATTTTGTATTTTTAATGTGTTTCAGAAAAAATGTCAACTTTACCCAAAAAAAGAGCTTCTAATTGGTTCTACGAGCTTTGTGTTGGGTTGACCTTAGAGGATAAGAAATTTGAATGCCCTGGAGGATGCACATAAACACCTTTAAGTCATATAAAATCATTGAACTTTGTTCCTATTGTTTCTTAAGTTTTTTTTTGTGATATTTTTTTTGATGATATAAGTTTTGTTTTTGTATGAAAAAAGTGAAGTTTTAGGTTTTTTGTTTATGTTTTTTGTTAAAATTAAGTTTTTGTTCATTTTTATGTTTTTTTTTCAATTGAAGAGACTGTTTTCTTATGAAATAAATTTCAAAGAATATATTTATTCAAATATATTGATTTCTTGTACTTTTTACTTTAAAAATATTGTTTCCTTGCTAGAAATTTTGCGAAATTCTTAAGAAAACTAAGTGGGCCTCATTAAGACCCCATGGGCCTTATAAGGAACAACATAAGCCTTTTTTAAATGTCAAAAAAATATATTTTTCAATTCCAAAAAAAACAATAAAATCTATGTATTCATGTAGATAAAATGACAAAGAATCATAAAATTTTTAGTTTACTCGGATATTCTCAAAAGTCTAGAAGATATTTAGAAACATCTGTTAGGTGGGGCTTATTTGGCCCCTCTACCGTAAGTCGACTTTTCAAAACATCATTTCAAATTCATAGTAGTTAAAATGCTTCAACAGCACCTACGTTGAATAATCTAACAAAAGTAAAGTTTAAAACAGCTTTAACAACGAGAATTTAAATATTTATATAATATTTACATCGATAAATTTCAGCTGAAACAGACTTCAACATCGATACTGACATATCGATAATTTGTTTTCGTAAATCGATGTTCTGCTTACATTGATTTTATTACTCTTCCCTATTGCAAAACTGAAAAGGAGGGATATGTCAGAAAGCGAGCAAAAGTTCAACATAGCTGAACTTTTTTTTGAAGTTTGGTCGCTTCGTTACGTTACGTTTGTAAATCGACGAGTTTGAGGACAAAGTGTGATTGTAAGAGACTCTACAGACTTCCTATGGTTGAACTGTTGAATTTTCTGTCAAATGAGGTCGACGCGCCGTAGACGCGTGATTGTGTGATGGCTTTTATGCCTTGAGCCATTATAATGAGTACATTTCCTGCAGAAAAACTAGAACGAAATTCGTCATCACCAAAATCTTCTAATCCTACAATTTTATTAGTTTGTAGGAGTAGACTTTTTCCACACCTCAAATTATGTTTTCGTGGGCGCCAAATTTAATTGTAGAGCTGGAATGTACAAAATGATTATCCGTCTGATTGGTGAAATCTCTACCACGGTCTATGCTGTCCTGAGACTGCAGTAGACCGTTGAATAGGCAATTCAACAAACGATATTCATTACGAAAGTAAAACACTTTTTTTTTATTTAAATTAACAATAACAATTTATTTGACTTGAAAAAATTATAGTTAAACGATATTTGCTGACTCCACAAAATTATGCTGTCCGTAGGACTACAGTAATTTCGGTTAAGAAGGCAAATCTATTCGCGATCAACAACGTACGAGAAGCGCAAGAGACTTTTGGATTACTTTAGCTTTGGCTGTATGGGAACAACCTCCGACTGACTCAAGCAACACAGAAGTGACTTTTCAGTTTTGTTCTGATCGTGTGTGCCTTTTATACAATTCTTAAAGGAGCTTTTATTTTTTTGTGGAGAAAGCTTACAAGAGCTTTTACAATTTTATAAAGTAATGAAATTGCCAGCATTACATTTTTGTGGAACGCTTTTCAAAATAACAAAATTCATTTGGGAAGTAAGAATTAATTTAAGTATTAAAGTAATTATAAATTCATTCAACTGAGAAAGTAATTTGTTCATTTAAGTAGGAAATAAGAAAATTTATTAAAATTTAATGGTAGGAAAAGTTGGTTTTTACAAGTTTTAATATTAAGATCAAAATGAATTTTAAGGGACATTTCACTAGCGGAGATTGAACAATATTTGAAAACATTGGACAGCTGATGTAATTTAAGCTCTAAGCTTTTTACATCAAAATCTACATTACCAGGCGATTTTGGCCAACCTGAAACAAATTTTTTCAAAAAAGTAACACAGGGAATACCAATTACTGGCTTCAAAAACCTATGCTCTACTGGAAAAAATAAAAATAATTGAAAGTGCATAAATTTTCATTTCTTTGCTATATCCATATCCCTGAGGCTGTTTATCAAAATTTCTAATAGCATTAGATACTATATTTTGAATATCTTCTGTCGGTTTTTCGAGCTGAAGGATATTTGAACCTACTCTATTTCTCAAACTCTGGTTTTCGTTTTTCAGTAATAAAATTTCGCTATCTTAAGACTGTATAGTCATTTGGAGTTTCTTCCATTTCTTCAAGTTTTTTTTTTTAAGTATGTTATTTGCTTTTATCAATTTTACCTTTTTTGGAATGTTGTTCCTCAGTGTGGAGCAAGTTTGCGTCCCACTTTCATGTGTTACCACTATGAAGCTGTCATACTCATTGTCATCGACACTTACACCGTCAACAGGAACATTCTCGTTAACCTCAACATCCGAAGTTGAAGACGTTTTTAAAAACGACGTCACTTCTTTAGTTGTGTAGTTTTTTGAACTGCCCGGCAAAGAAAAATCCTGTTGCAGACTCTTTGGTTTTTAGTTAGGACTTCCAAATTCAATTTTTGGCGCCATATTTCAGGGCTGTTTTTATAAAAAAGAACTCATAATTATAATAGTTGAAAGTAAAATACTTTCAAGAAAATATTTTATTATTATTTATTTGTCAACGAAAATAACTCGGAGCCATATCCGAGTTTACCAATGAGTTTTTTTCCTGTTTTTTTTCTTATATCCCTAATGTCTTAAATAGGTTTGTTTTAAATAATTTTAAATAATATTCCTTCTAGTTTTGTTTTTATTCTATTCTTATGTAATTTATATTTCAGCTTATTTCATAGTTATAAAACTATAATTAGTTTCTAAAATCTGGTCGAAGATCTCTATGTCAGTAAGACTTTAAAAAGAGATCATTTTTAAAACTTAAACAGCCTCTAATGCTATTCGTACCGATTAAGAGTTTCGTTAACTAAAGATTAGCTAAATTTTTTTTTAGGTTTCCCTTAAATAATCACTTCAGTGAGATTCTAAAACTCATCAATTAGGTCTTGGTTCTACAACCAAATTGTTATAATATGTAGGAACAAAAAACAACTAAAGTTGTAAAGTTAATTAATATATCTACTTTCTTGAGAATAGCGTTAAAAATTCTAATGAAAAATATTAAGAACTAAATTATGTGGTGTGTCGAATATCATATTCATAATTGCTCTAAATTTCCTAATTAATCTTATTTCTAGCTAAGAATTAGCTTTACCTTTCCTTTACCAGGAGATCAATTAAGAATTTAGGATTAGGTGAATATGAACGGAAATCGCTAAAAAGCAAAAAAAAAAAATCAGTCTCGAATTTTTGTATAAGGTGGTTAAAAACCTTATTTAGTATTCCACTGGGCTATATTTTTTTTTAATCAAAAATAGTTAATGTTTATGTTTTATAATACCTGTAATCATCCTGAGTACACTTGTGAAGAGTTTCAAAAACTTCGCAGTTTAGGGTACACTTCTTCGTCAGTTTTTTTCCAAACTGCATCCTTATAGCATTACTTTGTTCAGCAAGAACCTTGAAAGATGTAAAGTATTTTTATTCTGAGTGAAAATATAAGTATTTTAAAGTATATTATAATCTTATAATGATTTAATATAAAACTGTAATCAGATTTGAAAACAAAAAAAAAAAAAATAAAAAAAATTTACAGCAAAAGTGTTTCTTTTTATAGTTTTATTAAAGAAAAGTAAAAAACTGACGACGGAAACACTTTTGTTCAACGATTTTTTGAAAAAGCATTTAAGATCAAAATCTTATTATAATCTTATAACATACTGAATACAGAGTCAAGAAATATATAGCTCATTTCTGTGGGTGTACCCATTCAAAAGTGATCACCAAATATTCTTGACTATTCAAATATTTCCAACTATTTAGAGAAAACTTGAAACACTGTGAGCATTTTATGACGCGATTTCTAAATAGTTTTCAGTACAGAGAAACTATATACATTTCTACAAACACATTTTTTCCGATTAGGAATTGAATTTGCAACAAAACAGTTTAGTTAGATTTGAAATCGAAAGAAATTCTGAAAAAATTTTCATATCAGAAGTGACTTTTATTAGTTACTTAATAAGTACCGAATGAAAACCACTTCTGATTAGGATTTTTTTAAATATTCTTTAGATTTCAAATCTAGCTGAAATGTTTTGTTGCAAATTCAATTCCTAATCGGAGAATATAAGACTGATTTCTGAAAGTCTATTCGTATAGAGTCTGAGCCCAATCAAGTACCAGGAATTTTTCCCATTTATAATTTTTCAAGAAATTCTTGGTATTTGGTGGTCTCACTTCTATATCAATAAACTTACGGATACGAGTTATATATATTCTAATCAATAATCGTATTGAGCTCAAAACTGCATCACAACATTTGAACTCAAAAGGAAATTAAAAAACAAATACAAATCAGGATTTCCATTAGTTATTTTAATTTAAATTTCCTTTTGAGTTTTTCTACTGGATACAATAACTAATCAAAAAATATGAAACTCGTTTCTGTAAGTCTAGCCGTATAGAATCTAGGCCAAATAATGTCACAAGAACTGGAAATGGTCCGGCTTCTAATTTAGTAAGAATTTCTTGGGTCTATCAAAACAAAATTTTGCTTTCTTTATACTTTTTACTTACCGAAATCCCCGATTCAATTTGAGAATTTGAATTATCCATACCGAAATTTTTTTTTGAAACTAAAATGCACGAAACAATATTTTAATTCTATATTTTTCCAACTATTGCTTGCAAATGAAAATAATTGGCGGGCCAAATCATTCTGTCAGTTGGTCTACCACACCAGTGCCCCTGTTCTGTAACTATCGCCTTGGCGATAAACGGTGGAACATGGAACGAAATTCTATGAATTTTGTAGGATTTCGCTCCATTTTCCACCGTTTATCGCCTGCTTTTATCGAGGCGATAGTTGTTACAGAACAAGGGCACATGTGCTATCGAAAGGTGAGTTTAAGGCTATATGTGCACTGAGATGAACTGTTAGTTTAATAGAGTATCTGCATCAGTATGCAAATTTAGTAGTGATGAATGCATTTGAAAAAGTAATGCATTTTCTTAATATTTTAATGAAAGAAGCTTCTGAAATGAAAATGACTTTGAAGAAAAGACAACATATAGGCACATATACACTAGTCGCATTTTATTTCATTTAAATATTATAAGTTAGTTAATAATAATAATAAATAATGGTAATTAAGGAAGTGATGATTATAGTTAAACTAAAATTAAGTATTTATTTCTATTTGATAAATTAAAAAAAGTAGAAAAATTATTTAAAAAAAAAAAAAAAAAATAATAAACAGTTTCATTTCCTTGCTGGTTATCTTCCTTTTTTTGCTGAGCTGTCTTCTTGAAATGTAAATTTTTAATGCGTCTGAGTGTCAACCTCATTCCATTCTCGAAAAGTTTTGTAGATGGGTATTCATTTTTGATAGCATCTGCAAAAAAAAAATTAAAAGGTTTTTAAAATATTTACATATCTAATAGCAATTAAGAATAGAGACACTTGCTTAACCAAGCATTGTTTATATTTTTTAAGTCTTTAAAAAAAGACTTTTTGCCACTTGTCCCATCGAAGTTGTATTCGACAGCAACTTATTTTGGTTCAATGAGATATCTGAAGTTTTTGCGGATACCTCCAGGTCCATTTAAGGGTTTTTTGAACAGTTCGATCTGAAATTAGAAAAAAAAATAATATAGATTATTTAAAAACGCTATAGTAATAAAAAAAAGTTGTTAGCAAAAAGAAGAAAATAATGTAATTTGTGTAAGGTCTTACAGTTTTCTTTTATATCTGTCGGGTTCAGTCTCAATTTTTATTTTCAGCTCCTCAAAATCCTCCACTGTTGCTATAGGAAAGGCAGTGGAGATTTCCCGAGTGTTAATCAATTAATTTTAAGAAATCTGCTTAACTTGGGCGGTCAGCTCACTAATGCTGTTGTTAAGTTGATGCAAAATCGCACGTGTAATCTTAAATTCAAGCCGGACGTAGAATTCTAAAATGTAGATAAAATATTGAAGGACTGCTGTGGATAAAAAGACAATCTTGCAAGAGATAAGACATACCGTTGACATTGGTCGAAAAACTCTTCTTTGACGCTTGGAAGGGAAGTATTTGGAGAGCAGATTATCAATTCCTTGTTTTCGTCATTGTCCTGTGCATTTGAAATCTAAGGAACAGGAAAATTGACTAGTTGTTCACGTCCATTGTTCTTATTTTGTAATACTATTAATTGATTTTATGTAATTTGGTGAGTATTTGAAGTAAAATTAAAGGCACTGATGGAGAATCGGAATGAGCAAAAGATTATTTTCATTGCTTGGTAAAATAAGATACTTAAAAGTTAAATCATTCATTGATTGACAGCTGTCAAAGTTGTGAGAAGGTTGAAAATTTGTGCGCTCTTTTGAATTTTTTAAATTAAAACAATAAAAGTTGATTTTATTATATTTTTGAAACTATAATTACATTTAATAAGTCTGTGTTCACACACGAAATACACAAAGTTTCAAAGGTTTTACCACTGGAAATACAAGGTACAATCTTATCCGATTTATTTTATTGGGGCTATTCGATCGTTTTAAATTGTAAGTGCTGCATATGCAATCGAAAAGAAATTTGCAAGATACTTCGCCTGACCATACATCAACGAACAAAAAACGCACTGTTGAAACAATGGCATCGGTTGGAACAATGTCGATTGCTCAATTAAAGGTTATTTTTGATGAGTGCTTAACCCCGAAATTGAAAGACATTGCTACGAAAAAAGAAGCCTTGCTGTCTCAAACGAGCTTCAGTAATTACAGTCTCAAAACGGCTACCTGCTTAACCGAATAACAAACATGGAAAGCTACTGTCAAACGTTAGAGCGACAAATGTTGTCACGAAAAGACACCGAAAACACTGTTGTTGTTCATTTTCCGGCAGAAGGGAAAACCAATAAAGTTGACTTTGCAAAACAAATTAAAGGTCTTCTCCAGCTTCAAGAAAATGCAGAATTACCTATAAGTCAAACACAAGAATTCACAAATCGCAATACAAATAAAACCACAGTTGTTTTGAAATTTCATCCCGGCGAAACCGCAAATAAAGTAATCGAAGCTACTCCGAAACTGAAAAACACCGGAATTGTTATACATCGCGAGCAATCAATTATAACACGGCAAAAAAGAACTGCACTGTATCAAATCAAAGCGAGGCTAGCTGAAATGTCAACAACAGCAAAGATTTTTTTAAGAGGAATCAAATTGAACATTAATAATTTTGCGTTCACTTATAATCTGGCACGAGGGTTGGTTATAAAGAATGCACAAGAAATGTCATTTATAAGAAACACGTTTGGTGAGGCTGGATTGCAATTCTTTGACATCAACAACAACATCAACTGTCAGAACTTTGCGACTGCAACGCCTGTACTGCAACAAGGAGAAACGAGTCATCAGCTGAGTCAGCATTATATTTAGGATAGGGCTGCCGTCTGTCATTTAAATTTAAATATTTTATGCTATAATGTGTCTGGCCTAAGAAACAAACTATTAATGCCAGATTTTTTCAAATTAATACAAAACTTTGAAATACTCATTTTTATAGAAACATTTCTTGAAGAAGGTACAGAAACACAATTTACTAATTATTTTAAAGATTTTACAGTCAAATTTATTCCAGCCATTAGAAATAATATTTTTGGTAGAGCTAGTGGCGGCTTGTTAGTTACAATGAAAAATAGTTTGAAAAATTTTGTAAAAATTAAGTCGATTGATAGAAAAACAGTTATTGAGATTAGACATAGGCAAGACTCCTACTTCATTGTTCCGATATATCTCAATTGTAACAACTGGATTAATGATTTCAATGAAATGAAAACTTTTTTTAATGAAACTGAAATGCAAAATGTAATAATATCAGGTGATCTTAATGGGAGAATTGACATTTTCAGAATTCAGCGTCACTGGTGCAAAGTGTTTCACATGTGTTTGAAGGTGTAAGAAACTCTAAGGATGAGACGGCTAATAGATGCGGCAGGCAACTTTTAGATTTTATTGAAAATTTTGGTTTTATGGTACTCAATGGTACTACTAAGAGTGACAAAAATGGTGAACTAACTTTTGTATCGGGTCAAGGTAATTGATTATTGTTTAGCTAAAGGGAATTGGTTAAGTAGAATTGTAGATTTTGAAGTCCCAATTGCGAATTATTCTAGTCATCTACCAACAGTTACTTCAATTAAATTTCAAGATCAGACTTTGCTAACTAATAATTCAATTAAATGTATAAAGTGGATAGAAAACCGTGCTGAAGTATATAGGCGTAGGCTTGATGCTCAGGTAAATAATCTACCATTACAAGATTATTGGAACTGTGATCAGGAGTTAGATAGTATTTTAAACTGTGTAAAGCAAGTTTCTTCTGTAAAGAATAAGTGCAACAATGGTGGTGGTTGTGTAGCTGAGTGGTATGACTGGGAGTGTAGGAAACTGCGAAAAAAATCGTTTTCTTTTTTGAACTTATTTAGAAATACCAATTCTCCATTTTTCAAAAGACTCTACTTAGATTCTAATAAAAAATATAAAAATTTATTAGTCCAAAAAAAAGAAAACTATGTAAATAAAGTTGCTAATAGCATCTCAGTTTGCAGAGATTCAAAAATATTTTGGAGAAAGGTGCGTATACTTGGAGGGTGTAAAATTGTGTCTGCCGCAAGTATAGAGGTTGAAAAACTGGCCGATCACTTCAAAATACTGCTGAATCCGCTAACTGACTGCCATTTGTTCCATTATGCAATGCCTCTAGTCTTAACTCCTGAATTGGATAGGCATATTACATTGCTTGAGTTGAAAAATACCTTGGAGCGCATGAAAAATGATAAATCTGCAGGGATCGACGGTATTCCTGTTGAATTTTATAAATATTCAAGTGAACTCTTTTTGCAGCATATCTGTAAATATTTTAATTATCTTCTTGAAGAAGAATTGATTCCAAATTTGTTTTTAAGAGCATGGATCTGTGCAATTTTTAAAAAAGGGAATTTGCAATTAGCCGAAAATTACAGAGGTATTTCTATTTAACCATGTCTTAGGAAAATATTCATCCATATTCTATACCATAGGTTGACAAAATGGGTTGAAGAGAATAATCTCCTTTGTATTTACCAAGCTGGTTTTCGTACAAGACTATCTACAGTGGATCATTTATTTGTTCTTACAAGTATTGTCAAAAGATTTTTGGATAAGAAAAAGAAATTGTACATATGCGTTATTTGTGGATTTCAAAGCAGCATTTGATACGGTTAACAGAAAATCGTTAATATAAAAGTTTTCAACCTTGGGCATATCGACTAAATTCCTTAACCTATACAAGCTCCTTATTACAGAAACCTCTGCCGCAGTGTGGAA
Source organism: Melanostoma mellinum (assembly GCA_914767635.1). Classification (NCBI taxonomy): domain Eukaryota; kingdom Metazoa; phylum Arthropoda; class Insecta; order Diptera; family Syrphidae; genus Melanostoma; species Melanostoma mellinum. The sequence continues at coordinate 154,220,915 of OU612060.1, forward strand.
TGGTAGCAAAATGTCTGATTTTTTTGGTACAAGTTCCGGTGTTCCTCAAGGGTGTAGTTTGAGTCCTATCATATTTACTTTATTTATTGATGACATATCTAAAGATTTCCCTGGAGGAATAATGTTTGGTGAGACGCCAGTAAAAATGTTTAGGGTTTTTGATGCAACCATTAGAACATGTCTGTGTTATGCAAATCAAGTGTTTGGGTACCAAAATATTGAAGATTTTGAAGCAATCCAAAGATTCTTTTTTAAACGTATCTTTAAACTAGCTGAATCAACTCCTACTTATGCTATTCACGTTGAATCTGGTATCTCACAAATATATCTTAAAAATCTGAAGGCAAATGCGGATTACATAATTAGAGTCATGAACAGATCGGATTCAAATCTTCAAAAACAAGTCGTGAACTATGCGTTCCAACAGCGTTTTTCTCCGTTTAAGGAATGGTTTGATCTGTCAAATAGTCACAGCACGTACTTCAACATTAATAACCTGAATTTAGTAAATTGGCGAGATATTTTCTATCGATGTATAGCAAAAATAGACGACTCTTTATATCTGCAAAATCTAAACAGAGCTCAGACATCCCCGTCCAGGCTTATTTACAGGGAATTAAATCATGTACTGCATAGTAGAAATTACTTTAGTGAAAAGCTTTCTCTCAACCAGATGAGTCTTATTTTTAAAGCGAGTACGGAAATGCTCAACTTAAATTATAAACCACATAGAACTGATCTTAACCCGATATGTAGTTTGTGTAACCAGAATGAAATTGAAGATGTGTTCCACTTTTTAGCTGTATGTCCTATTTTAAAAGAGATCCGCAGTCTTTATTTTCAAAAGAGCATTCTTACACGCGAAGATACAAAGCAGATTTTAAATGGTTATTTATGCTGGAAAACCCTTTGTCTCTTCATTAATCACGCCTTATATTACCGGAACAGCTTTACAATAACGTAATACAAATATTGTGAAATGTGTACTCTGTGGTGGAGATGGACACCCTGCTAACTATCGGGGTTGTCCTCGATACCAGGTTATAAAAAAATCATTAAAAGCTGCTCCAACAGTAACTAAGGACGAGGGAAGGCAAACAGCTAGACCGACTCCAAGGGCCGTCGTTCCCCAAGTTTCCTACGCCCAAATGGCGGGTGGAGCTGGGAAAACAGTACAACCTCCCCAGAAAGCGGCCGCACAGCCATCTGTGTCAAAGGCAGCTACTGGGGAGTCAGAGGTGATGGTCGCTCTGCGTGTCATTCAGGCACAAATGAGCGAACTATCGCGGCAAATAAGTGAGCAGGCGCGTAGGGTGGACTTGATCTACCGTGCAGTGCCGTCGCTTGCGCAATTTTTAGGTTAACGGGCGCGCTGCCGGAGAGGCCTTTTAAGATCCTAGCCGTGAATGTGAATTCGCTAGTTAGGATAGAACGACGAGCCAACTTCCTTGAGTTGTTAAAAGACCAACGTCCAGATGTATGTATGGTTAGCGAAACTAGGCTAAACCAGCATCACAAATTGACGGATAACAATTACATTATCGTAAGGAGGGACCGACCCAACTCGACTTTCGCGGGTGGGGTTGCGATCTTCTTACGTAAGGGCATAGCTCATAAGGTAATATATAGCGGTGAAGTACGCCGATTCCAGTTTCTTGAAGCGTGTATCGTATGCATCCCTCTCAAGCAGGGGAGGCGGTTGTATGTGGTCGCGATCTATGCGCCGGAGGCTTCTCAACCCTCATGTTTTATAACAGAGCTCGAATCACTTTTTTGAACTCTGAAACTGAACTCAGAAGAAAACTATTTCCTTATGGCTGGTGATTACAATGCTAGACACCAAGATTGGGGAAATCAATTAGCCAATCCAAGGGGGACCCAGTTATTCAATTGGCTGGGGCTCCACAGTATTGAGTGTAAAGTCGATCTGCTGGCTACTGACAGGCCTTCATATCCTCGAAGTGGCTCTTATTTGGATCTATTGCTTTTAGACTCAAGACTGAAACTGACCGACGACTTTCTTCGACGGACGAAAAATTGTTTGATGACGCGACGGTTGAGTACGACAGTGACCACTGTGGACTTGCCGCAGTCATACTGCTTCCGAACAACCTTGTGGAACTGGAGGAGTACGTGCCATCGCACTCTTACAACTACGGTAAGACACGTTGGCCGCGCTTTTCCGGTGCCGTCTCAAGGGAACTTCATTTGAACGGTATTGCGCCGCCATGCAACAGGAATCTGTCGAACGTTGAGATCGATGGGTACCTGCAACGTATGGAGGATACAATCCGTAGTACAATGGACAGGACAATTCCTAAATATAGGCAACATGACCCTACGAACATGTACAGAAACGCGACAATAAACGCACTTTACAAACAAAAAGTAGATTCTTGTCAAGACTCAAACTCTTGCACAGGAGGTTTACTGACCGACACGATTTGGAAATTAGAACTCTGAAGTCACAGATCAAAAATGTACAACAGTTAATTAAAGAAAATTACAGAATATCTATATCTCATTTCTGGAACAACAAAATTCGGGCTGTACAGTCCAACAACCCGAGTATGTTTCCGGAAATAAATAAAATTTTTAGGAGAAAAGATCAAAATGACCTTCAGAGTATTAAACTCCAAAGGACGACAGAGAACAAAAACTTACTTCTGACACTAGGAATAGATCCAGATGATGCCATCTTGGATGATGACCACTTTATAGTGGAAGATGCTCAAGAGAAGGTAGAGACGGTGGGTGCTGTTTTCGAGCGAGTATATAAGGTGAATGAATGCATTCGCCCGAATTACGACCTTGAGAACAGAGCCTGTGTTGGACACTTCTATCTTAAAGACGAGATCTCGCATTAGCATTTTCACTGGCGATCTAATTGGTTCTCTTCACCATGCTATAGCGTACGCCGACGACCTCATTGCGTACAGAACAGATCCAAAGATCGAAGACATCAGAAGTCTCTTGCAAAGTGACTTCGATAAGATTCAGCAATATTGCGATGACTGGAAGTTGAAAATCAACTTTCAGAAATCGGAAACAATTGTGTTTAGAACCCCGTTGGATAGGGCCTCATGGGATACGAGAAAGAACTGGCGAAAGCTGGTGATCGTTGATCTACATGGCCACCCACTGCCAAACAAAGTAGTAGTCAAGTATCTCGGCATCTGGCTAGATCAGTATCTATATTTTAACAAACATATGGATGCGGCTCTGGCCAGGGCTAGAGGAGCTTTTGCTCTGACGAGGCGACTGTTTCACAGCAGTCAACTTGATAGCAGAGTGAAGGTGATTTGCTACAAGGCCCTCATAAGGCCAATGATTGTCTATGGGTGCCTCGTGTGGTTTAATGTTACAGCGTCTCAGATGGAAAAGATTAGGGTGTTTGAGAGACAGTGTGTGCGTACCTGTCTTGGATTGCACAGAACACCAGAGTCGGAGTACAGAAGATATTATCCTAATGGGGTCCTTTGCAACGGGGCTCAAATAAACAGAATCGACAACTTCATGATAAAACTGACTCGGGGTCATACTGCAAGGGCGATGTCTTCGAACAATGGCCTGATATTTGGGGCCTACTACCCCAACATAGAATATTTGGAGAGTACACGTTTCAGTGGATTTGTCCCACCGGAGGCTTTCCTCTATTTTGACATGATAGGTTTGATTCAGGACAGATTGGCGGTTCCGTTAATTTACCACGTCTGCCGTAAGTCCGAAGAACGACGGCTCCTTTAATTTTCTTTTTTTCTTGTGTTATTTGCTAGACTTAAATTTCAACCTTCTAATTTTTAATGAAAAACTCGAAACATGTCAATTGAGGCAGACGGCAAAATTTTTGCCATGCTATTATTCTTAAGTATCATTTAATGAAAAATTGTAAATTTATAGAGGAACACAATAAAGAATTTATAATAATAATAATAATAATAATAAAAGTTAAATCACTTAAATTAAATTTTTCATCATCAGAAGAAATTTCTTTTTCTACTAAAAGAATTCCTAAATCTTTCATAGAATTCAAAGGCTCAAGGAAGAAAGGCCTAGCGTTTAAAATTATTTTTCCTATAACAAATTGTTGATTTTCTTCTTCCAAGAAGCTTGAGATTTTAATGTATATGTTGTTATTTATGCAGCAAAAGTTGTCTGATTCCCTCACTGATAAGTATAAATCAGCAGACTTAATGAATTAAACCATTTTTTTTTTTAAATAGGAGCTGGGTGATTTTTTACTAATTTTATATCTTTATATCTTTTATTATTAATCTGTTCTTAGATTTTGGTTGGTTTTTTAACCATCTTCTTTAACGGGAGCATGAAATTCTCGAATTTATATGCCGACAAGCCAGGAAGGAAACCCAGTGTTCTGACATCTCCATAGATATGCAACAAGCTATGCACGTTGTACGTAACACTTTTTTCAAAATAAATATCTGGAAATATTTGTACAAAATACTTAATCATATATTCAGCTGGCTGTCAGATAAAAATTCTATAAGCGCAGTGCAAAAGAAGGAAATGGTAGTATAGTATATCTTTGTCAACTACATCGCTGAAAAGTAAAATCGCAGTGTATAAAATAAACTGCCTGAATTTTGTTGCTTTCCCACGGGAGAGTTCTAAAAAAGATCTTGGCTTTCGAGAAAATTCCCTTGGAATGAAGGATTTGAGTGAAGCCATTTTAAGATCCAAAGTATATTTTGCATCTGAGTTAAATTTTGCCTTTGTTGTTTTATATTTAAAAATAGCTGTTAAAATTTTTTTTTGTGATACCTAAGTCTATCAAATGCATTGGATCAAGCGGAAACTGCGATACCATACCAATGCCAATAGATCCTAGTAAGTTTTCCCTCGATACAAAAAAGGGTTTGTGATGACTAATATGAGTCCTTTCTTTGAAACTAATATCTGACCTACTATTTCCTTCAACAATACTATAAGTAGTTACTCCATCAACAGTGCGAACAACTTGATCGCATTTATAGCATCCACTAAAAGAAGTGTGGGACATTGTGCCACAAACGAAAGATCTTGCAGGAACATCGCAAACAAAATATTTGATGTTAATTTTCAAAGTATTTTGATTGATTGTTAAACCATTTATTTGAAGATCCTTTTGTTCAACGCAAAAAAAAACTGTTTATACAACGGGGTTTACCATTCCCTAATTTAACACCTATCATAAACACGTTGATATTAGGTATATTTTTGATGTTTAGGCCAATACAGGCCAAACCTCCATTGAACTACTTTTAAACAACTGTAACCAGGGCATCTTTTAAGGATTTTTCACTAGGTGGCCAAAAGAAAAATACATATTCCTTAAACACTGTCAAATGTGTCTCTTTCAAAAAGTCCACTTGTTAGTGTTAATAATTTGGAGCCAAATAATAACTGAAGATATTTTTTTAGTGAGTATAATAGCCAAACGAAAGCAATTTCAACTACATATTTCATTTTCGTTGATTGTTGTTTTAATAAACTCAACATTCTTTGAGGTCAAATAATTGTGGAAAAAATGTATCCCTTTTAAAAAATATGTATCCTCGAATCCCATAGGAAAAAAAGAATCCCCCGGGATACTATTGTATCCTTGTGGTAACTCTAATGCAAGAGGGATTACTTTTAAGAGAATAAAATGATTTATTAATACAAGCAAGCCTTTTTACATGAGTTCTGATTTCGCTAAAAAAGCTGCCAACTACTGTATTGAATCGCATTGTGTTGCAGTTAGCTGTGAGCTGTTTACATATTTCGTTGTGTCAATTCTATTTAGTGACTTTTACTGATTGTTTACTCTCGTTTGTTAAACTTTCGTCATTCAATTACTTGCTACTTGCAAAGAAATTGTGAAACTGAGATGTCTACTCTTGATAAGTGGTTGAAAAAAGTTGATTTTAAAGACCTCGACGAATCAAGATCAAAACAATGGAAATAAAGACCTGAAGAGAGTAAGTACATATTTCACTGATAACTTTTTTCGACACCAGTAATTCACCGATAAAGCTAATTTTCTGTTCGTATGTGCTTAGGACGATTCCAAAAAATAAAGAATAACGACGAAATACCACAGCTGTGGCCAAATATTTTCGTACATTACCTTCGAAAAATAAGGAATTGCAAAAATTTTGCCAGAATATCGTTCATTCCCAGGTTACTTTAAAGTAAGATTTGCTGAATATGTCCATAATTTTATCACTGCAGTTTTACACAATTTACCGTGATGTTTCAAATACTGGCGACTTGTCTCAAAAACTCCAGGTTCACTGATAGACAAGAATGTAGCAGTTGGGGTGCTTAATACTCGGAGCAAATCGGAATTTCAACAACTTCTCCAAACATGCTTGATGGCAGATGTTTTATTGATCATAAAAGATTTGCGAAAAAATCTCCAGAAAGGGCGTTTGATTCTGCTTGATGTTTTAACTTTGAAACAAAACGCTCTCAGAAAGTTGAAACTCATGCTCCAGGGACCATATCCAGGCGGACAGGAAGAGAAGTTTCCTTTACACCAAAAAAATGTTCAAGGCAGCACTGACAATAAAGAAGACGATAGGAAAAGACGCAAAGTATCGCATTCTCTCGTCACAACAGGCACCCGATCATGGACGGCACTCCGAATCGAAATGATGTCAGCGTTCATCAATTTTCTTGACATCCGGCTCAACATTGAAGGAAATGAGCTGATCAAAAAATTTTCAACATTTCTAATGGCGAAAACCACAGCCGAAATGATTCAAGACTCAAGAGGGTCGATTCTTGGTTGAAACCATTTTTGGCGAAGAAAACGTTTCCGACTTTTCATCAAATGTTTGCGATTGTTGGCCAGCAATTCAAGAAATCAGAGATCTCGACACTTCTGCAAAAATGTCGCATAAGCTGCTTCGACTGATACCAGTGACATGTGGGATTTTGCAGAAACTGTTGTGCTCTTTACTGGTCACTTCACCTCACTCCATGATTGTTGAGAAAGTGATTTCTCATTATAATCAAATTAAATCAAACCACCGACTGTCAGCTTCAGATGAGACCATGAACTGGAGATTGTTTGTGGCCCTGAATGGAGTAGGTACAGCTTTATATGATCCGAGGCCAGCTGTAGCAGAGTTCCTTCGCAAGAAAGAGAGGCGTTACCGCGAACCTGATCTGACCTTGTACTCCGACAGAGATTTCGTTCGGAAGTTTTTTCGTAAAGATGGCGGTTTGTGATCTTATACTCATATCTATTTAATAGACGAATTGTGATCGACGGGTTGTGACTCACTCATACCGAAAAATTTGCAATAAAAAAAGTAGTCCCCGAAATTTGTTGTTATTTTTCATATCCAACTTATTATATGTATATACTTGCCCATAAATTTTTAATTATATGCTGAGAAAAATCCTCGAGCACGTGCAGAATTTATAGAATTTATATATCTAACGGAAGTCGTGAGTATGTTTTTTCCATATATATATCATCATTGACAGTATATTTGATGAACTTTCATTCATTCGTTGACAAAATTCTTCGATTAGCACCTACAAACTTCATTAGAATTAGCAAGTTACATATATATTTTTTGACATTTTTGAGAAATCATGTATGTTCAGAAAATTTCTGACATTATTTCAGTTATGTATGTGTTGTTCACGCATTTTCGAAAATTGGTTGTGGCCAGATTATGATTACTACGTGGCCACGGCGGACTACTACGTGGCCATTTGGCCACGTTCATGTTACTTAAAAGATGCCCTGACTGTAACCCATCTATACCTATAATTAAATCTATTTCTTTAAATTTAGAAATGATTGCACCTACTTTTTCAAAATTTTTTTTATACTCCTATATGAAAATACTTTCCTGGTGCAACAGTTCTTTTTCTCTTATTATTTTGTTTTTCACTATCAAGTAATTTTTTTAAGTTCAGCGGAACGTTAAGATTTTGATTTTTAAGAACCTGAAGTAAATCTTCGGCACATTTCCGTGAAGGATGATGCTTTCTATACCACTTTTGAAGCTCACTGCTCAAACTACAAACACTATTTTCATTATTGTCACTTTCCTCATAAACAGTGTCTAAAAACAGCTGAACGACCAAACGATGTAAAAACCCACAGAAAACAAAGGATTTTCTATTGCAGGTCAATTTCTATACAAAGGAGGCTGAAAAAGCAGTTACATACATTCATAAAAAATCTGTTTAAAACTGTTTAAATTTATTGGGTTTAAAATGTTTTTTTTTTTCGGTGTCACATGATTGAATGGGTCGCCGACGCTTATTTTGTCTTCATTGGGTCGTGGCCTTAAGCTTATACCTAATGCCTAATGGATTATCCTACTCGTGGGCGAATTAAAAAATGAAAAGTGAAAATATTTTTGTTTACATTTTTATAGATTTATAAAAATTTTGTTATGTTTCTGCGCTACTTCGCTCGTCGATGAATAAAAATAGTGGCATATATATACTTCAAAACTCAAAAATTTGCGTTTTTGTTATTGGAATATGCTTGGTGGTGTATCTTTCTCTGGTAGGTTTTGCTTCTTGTTGTTTGTCGTCTTCGTTGACGGACGATGAGTCCTCGTTTTTCGACGATAAATCTGGTAGTATGCGGAACAAAAACAATTGGAAGATTAACCAGCGGTGACGATGATGGTAAGAATGCTGTGAACTCAATCGAATGTCAAAGCAAAGTAATTCGAGACAGGTCCCTGCATTGACCCAAACAATACCCAAGTGGTGGCATTCTACGGGCTGAGCGGGTGATTCTATCTAAGAACAGGATGTTTTGCGTTGCAACAAAAGCACAGAATAGATAGGTTGTGTCGAAACAAAAAAGAAAAAAAAAAAACCGTTAAAGCATTTTTTTTAAAAACAGTTTTTTTATTTTTATTTTTTTTTTGTTTTAGTAAAGTTGTTTAAAGTTATGTAGGTATGCAAGCTAAATCGTGTCAGCCATTAAGGGGAATGTCGGTTTTAAAATAAACCGTACTATGGGGGTACCATTTTTAGGCTTTTTGCAAAAAATTTTTTTACATCACAAAGATAATCCAAAATTAATCCTTCACACAAAATTTCATCGAAATCGTTGGAGTAATATCATATCGGTTGTATGGCAGTTACCGCCAGTGGCGTAGATAGCTTTTTGCAAAGGGGGGGGGGGGGATATTTCTAGTTCGCTCATTTGTTTTAAAGGTGTTGATAGTTAAAAATAAAAACAAGTAACAAGACTTCAGACTAGGTGTTTAAATGGTAGACACGTGCCGTGCACCCAAGAGGACCCTAGCGTTCATAGGTTTTTCTTAAAACCCACCTCTGTCTATCAACTCCTACTCTCACCTCCACGTGGTGAACATCGGGTGCCTAGTACCTCAACTGGAGATTGGGTCTCAACCCTAGTAGTTGTTGGTGGCAGCAAACGAGAGAGGGGGGAGAGGTGTTCCCACTAAGGCACCTCTTCTTTCATCCAGACGGCAGCGGAGGAATTCCCTAGATGGAATCAACGGTGGCGTCTACAGTTCCAGTCAGGTTGAACTACTTAGTGAACACCTTATAGGGCTACTACAGCATATTTGGAGCCCAGGCCTATAAGGAGCGGTTTATCCGGCTTCCCATCCTTCGAGCTATGCAAGGATCTGGTCCTCCAGGTTGGGGGTCGTGCTGTCGGGGTGACTTCCCGGCCATGTAAAGCAATTGTTAGTTGTGAAGCACCAAAAAGCCTCGGATACGGACGGATTTACTGATGACGAGCCTAGCAAACGAAAAACGGACAACGAGCTTCGGATCTGTACGTGGAATGTTAGGTCCCTTAATAGACTACGTGCAGCCGCACAATTAGCGGAAGCCCTAAACTGCTTCAAAGCAGATATTACCGCTATCCAAGAAATGCGATGGGATGGGCCAGGTAGACGCAGACTAAAAGACTGCGATATCTACTACGGCGATTGCTAACGGGAACAGAAGCAGCGACAGTTTGGATGTGGATTCGTTGTTGGAACTAGACTTAGGCAAAAAGTCTTGAGTTTCAACTATGTGAACGAGCGCATAGCAACAATCCGCATCAAGGCTAAATTCGTCAACATAAGCCTCATTTGCACACACGCCCCAGAGGAAAAGGATGAAGACACCAAAGACGTATTCTACGAGCTCCTGGACAAAACATATGAGCAGTGCCCTGGCTATGACATTAAGATTGTTCTAGGAGATTTTAATGCCAAGCTAGGAAGAGAGGATATCTTTGGTGGAATAATCGGAAGATACAGCCTGCACGACAACACCTCCGATAACGGATTCAGGCTGATCGATTTCGCTGCGGGGCGAGATGTTCTGGTAGCTAGTACGCGGTTCCAGCACCTCAATATCCACAAAGGGACACTCCTGATCAATCAACCGTCAACCAGATTGACCACATTGCGATCGACGCACGGCACTTCTCCAGTATAGAGGATGTCCGAACATTCCGAGGGGCCAACATTGACTCGGACCACTACCTTGTTGTAGCCAAGGTACGACTGCGGATATCCCGATCCAAGCCAACACAAGGAAATACTGTGAGACAATTCGACGTTGGACGACTACAATCGCAAGAGATCGCCAAGTCTTTTTCCGATCGAGTCACTTACAACCTCTCAAGGAGTCCTATGCCGCCAGCATCAAGTATAGAGAACCAGTGGCATCGCTGCCAATCAGCCATCAGAGATGCCGCCTCTGAAGTGCTGGGTTTCACACGGCCACCACAACGAAACCCCTGGTTTGACGACAAATGCCGGCAAGCACATGCAGCTAAACAGGAAGCATACAAAGCGGCGCTGCACAAAAAGACTAGAACTGCTTATGAGCTCTACAAGCAGAAGAGGAGAGACGAACACCGGCTTCTCAGACGGAAAAAGAGAGAGCATGAGAAGCGCGCGATCGAGGAGATAGAAGGGTGCCACAGCAGGAATGAGGTTCGGAAGTTTTACCAGAAGGTAAAAACAATAGCCTCGGGCTACAAGCCCCGAGCCGAAGCCTGCAAAGACGATCAAGGGAACATCGTGGTGGAACCGCAGTCTATGCTGAGGATATGGAAAGACCACTTTTCCAAGCTCTATAACGGCGATGATGAACCCAATTCCGCTGTTAGAGAGATAGAACCATTCGATTAAGGCGACGTAGACCAAGAATTCCGCCAACCCGACCTGAACGAAGTGAAGACAGCAGTGTCCAAGCTAAAGTCCAACAAAGCTGCTGGAGCTGATGGCCTCACTGCCGAATTGTTCAAATCGGCCGGCGATGACCTGGTCAGGAGTATGCACCAGCTCATTTGCAAAATATGGTCGGAAGAAAGCATGCCCGATGAATGGAACCTCAGCATCGTTTCCCCGGTCCTCAAGTAAGGAGACCCTCTGAACTGCGCCAACTACAGAGGTATCAGTCTTCTTAACATCGCGTACAAGATCCTCTCTGCCGTATTGTGTGAGCGTCTGAAGCCATTCGTCAACAACCTGATAGGTCCTTATCAGTGCGGCTTTAGACCAGGAAAGTCCACCATTGACCAAATCTTCACACTACGGCAGATCTTGGAAAAAACCCAGGAGCTTCAAATCGATACCCACCACCTTTTTATCGATTTTAAGGCCGCATATGTCAGCATCTATAGAGAGGAGTTATATAGAGCCATGTCTAGTTTTGGCATCCCTACCAAACTTGTCCGATTGTGTAGGATGACGATGGAGAACGCACGCTGCTCCATCAGGGTCGGAAAAGATCTCACCGATACATTCAATGTCAAAAAAGGTTTTAGGCAAGACGATGCACTGTCATGCGACTTCTTCAACATCGTTCTTGAAAGAATAGTGCAAAACTCCTACGTCAACACAAGAGGCACAATCTTTCAAAGGTCCGTTCAATTGCTCGGATATGCCGACGATATTGACATAATTGGAAGAACGCAGCGTGATGTCAATGGCGCGTTTATGAGCATTGAGACGGAAGCGAAGAAGATGGGTTTAGTGGTAAATGAGGGCAAGACCAAGTATATGCTGTCATCAAGAAAGGACACCCAATACCGACGTCTTGGACAGAACGTCACGATTGACAGCTATAACTTTGAGGTAGTTAAGGACTTTGTCTACCTAGGCGCCGCTATTAATTCAGACAACGACACCAGCGCTGAAATGAAACGAAGAATAACTCTTGCCAATCGCTGTTTCTTCGGACTAAGAAGGCAATTGAGTAGTAAAGTCCTCTCTCGAGCAACTAAAGTGTCCCTGTATTAGACACTTATCATCCCGGTTCTTATATATGGCGCAGAGGCATGGACCTTGTCAAAGGCAGACGAGAACGCTTTAGGATGCTTCGAGAGCAAAATTCTTCGGGTGATATTTGGTCCCGTCTGCATAGATGGAGAATGGAGAAGAAGATTCAACGATGAATTGTACGGGCTGTACAGCGACACTGACCTTGTCAAACGAGTCAAGGTCCAGCGGCTTAGATGGCTGGGTCATGTAGATCAAATGGACACCAACGCTCCGGCCCGGAAAGTCTTCGAATCCAATCCCGAGGGACGGCGCAGTAGAGGAAGACCGCGACTCAGGTGGCGCGCGCAAGTAGGAGAGGACCTCAACCAACTTGGCGTGCAAAACTGGAGGCAGCTAGCTAGGGACCGAGTTGGCTGGAGAAGCATGTTGGTTGAGGCCCTAGTCCGACCCGGACTGTAGCGCCACCTTAAGTAAGTAAGTAACAAGACTTCACTAAATGTATGCCATAAAAAATATAATAAATATTTTCTTTAAATAATATACTATACGCATTAGTGTGCATATAAACTAAAATAAATATTGATCTTAAGTTAAATAATATTTATTTGAAAAATATATCACAAAATATAGTACAGTTTGCTGTTCTTTTTAGATAAAACACTTATGACCTTGCCTGTTGTTATAGGTATTTTACGAAGAATAGCCAGAGCAGCCAAACTATTCAAACGAGTAAATAAGTAAACATCCAAATCTTTTCTTCACAGTGTCATTATAGTAGATATATTTTTAAGAATCTCACTTCGTTGGCCATGCTTTTGTATTATTTTTATTCTCTTTAAACTGGAGAAAGTTTTTTGAAGAGCTGAAGTTTAAACCGGCTAATATCTTTAATAAAATATGTTCATACGACTCTGAATGGGAGTGCCAGTGAGCAGTGCCACTCCCCTTTTAAATGTAAGATCAAGTACATTTTCATTTTTTACCTTTCAAATGTTCAGAGTCGATCGTCTTATTGCGACGACTCAATGGTTTACTTTAAGAAACAGAGTCGGTCGTCTTTTTGCGACGAACCTATCATTCATATACCAACCACCAGCGACCAGCCAGCCAAGGCCAACACTGAATATTAAAATTTACTCTTGGGCCTGCAGCCATTTTTCTGGTTGGTTTTTTTTCTTGTCACTAAACTTATATTTTTCCAAATTCAACCATTTGACCCTTCTGGCCTACAATCAATAGATAAATAATTGTAACAAAAGTAAAACAAAAATCCTACGTGCAAATAAAAATAAATAACAAAAAAAATACAAAAAAAGTGAGTGTGGAATTTTTTTGGAAACAGCTACTAAAGTGTGGTCGACACTATCAAAATATACAAGGTGATTCGCATAAGGTGTGACAAAAAGATAGGGTGTGTAGGTTGGACCTAGACAAGCAAAAAATCGTATGGGAGGGGGGAGGGGGTCAATTTTCCCCCGTTTAGGCAGGAGGGGCAATTTAAGAAAAAAATGGGCACGACTGGGTCGCACGAACTTGCGATTGGGACTGGCCATCACGACGCGTAGTGGCAAAAATAGAAATGAGCAGGGGCACAACAAGTCACATTTTGTATTGAAATTGCCACTTTTCCAAAAAAATTGCTTAAAAATATAGTGTTTTGCCGGTCGAATATTCGAAATTCTTATTGAAATGGATTAATAAAAGTGTAAAGAAAAATATGAAATTAAAGCACAACCAAAAAGTTTACTGGAAGTGTCCAAAATGCAAGTGCGAAAACGAGCTGTGATTTTCAACAAAAATTTAAGTTGAAAAATATGAATTAAAATTTCCACAAAAGCACAATTTAAGCTCTTAATCAAGAATGTGCGTTAGTTTAAATCAATAAAATATCGAAGACCACTCATAATTCAATGAAAATTTAAGTTAAACAAAATTTATCATCCCCTCAACAAAATCTCCGTAAAGCTTTGTTTACATTTTTTCCCATACAAAAATGGCATATTCTTAAATTTTTCAAAAGCAAATTAAATACATTTGAAAGGTAAAAATCACTCGTGTGCACTGTTTTATTTAAGCTTTAACACTTTAAGATGCGAATGCGCTCATAGTTCAATCACTTTTATTTGATTTTATATTTTATTTAAATTATTTAATCCGACACCATTTCTTCTTTTTTCAGTACAATTTGTATGGGCTGTCAAAACAGCATTTCACTTTGTGCCCCCACTTTAGTTCCAAAACAACCGGCAGGTGGTGTGCAAACTCATGTTCCCAGTCCCAATTGTTCTAAATACGATATCAAAATCTAAAGGCTCCCAGTCCCAATTGTTCTAAATACGATATCAAAATCTAAAGGCTGAGTTAAAGGTTTTGGTATTAGCTCTTCATAATATATTCTGTGGTACAGGGCTGCCAACTACACATTAATTATGAAAATTGAATTAAATCACGAAAAATAATGAAAAAATTTAATTAAATATTAAAAAGGTTTCAAGAAAAAATCTAAAAACGCCATTCTTTTGCAATAGCTTGTACATATGAATGATGAAAATTTAATCAAAATCGTTGGAGCAGTTTTCCAAAAAACGGTTTTTTATTTTTCATTTTTTTTAAAAAACTGTTTTTTAAAAGTCGAGTATGCCCAGTTTTAGATCTTAATAAGAGTTGTTTTGACAAAAATTTTAAAAAAAAATCAAAGTTATATTTTTGAAGTTATTTCAAAATATCAAAATTTTTTAAAAATATTTTTAAAAATTTCCACAACTAATTTTTTTTTAATATTGATATGCAGTCTTTTTGTAACAGTTTACGACTTTTTAAATCTAAAGTTTCGTCAAGATCGTGTAAGCCGTTAACGAGAAAGTCGGTTTTGAAAAAAACGGTACTATGGGAGGTACCGTTTTTAGGCTTTTTCCAAAATTTTTTTTTACATCATAAGAAAGAAAATCCAAAATTAATCCTTCACACAAAATTTTATCGAAATCGTTGGAGCCGTTCTCGAGAAAAGTAAGTATTATCATATCGGTTGTATGGCAGGTACCGTTATTTCAAGACCTAGAGACTCAATTCCATAAACCCCTCTGTAGACTGCTCCACAGACCCTAACTGCAAATTTTGAAGAAAATCGGTCTATTAGTTCAGTCTGTAGATCCATATTCATATACACACAGACACACAGCCAGACAGATAGAATTGTAGTACCCACTTTTTTCGTATTCTCTATCATCGTAATGTCATATTTGATTGTTATCTCAAATTTTTTTTCTGCACGATTGAAAGACTTGCCTCATAGTACCTATAATCGCAAGTAAAAATCAGTAAAAATGGGAAAAAAATTATTTAAAAATAACGGTAATACCTACAGAGTGCTATAGCATTTTGAAAAGCTAAAAACTTATACATTAATTTATATTAATTTTCAAACTAGAAATTTAAAAAAAAAAAACATAATTTTTGTTTTTAAATCAGTGTATTTTTCTGGCTTATTTTCAATGGTCTTATTTATTTTTGATCAAACACAAAAAACCGTATGTCAAAATAACCTGTAGTTTTTGAGAAAACCAAAAATTACAGAAACCACTTTTTACAATTTTTTTTTTTAAAGTTTTTTTTTCGTTATTGGATTCTTACCGTATTACCTTTATTTTTAAATAATTTTTTTCCCATTTTTACTGATTTTTTTCTTAAATTGCCCCTCCCGCCTAAACGGGGGAAAATGGACCCCCCCTCCCATACGATTTTTTGATTGTCTAGGTCCAACCTACACACCCTATCTTTTTGTCACACCTTATGCGAATCACTCTGTATATTAGGAAAGCTTTCTTCGGGGCAGCTATCAATGAATTCTTAGAGGAAGTATTATTCTATCAGATCAAAGATCTCTTCCAAGTTGTTAATTCTACAAGAACAAAAGATGTTCCGGCAGTCAAATATGTTTGGTATGGTAAAACTCAACAGTTTCAATAAATTTTTTGTTGCTTTGCCTATATCTGACGAAGAATCCTTGAATAGAAGCGAAAACCCTTCTAGTGTATTTTCAGGGTTTGTAAATTTTTATTCCAAAAAAGTAAAGTTGATTAGAAATCGAGAAAAGGATTGAAAACAGTAACACGAAAATATTCGTTTGTACTTTGAACCGAAGGGTTCAATTCAAACGATTCTTTTGCTGGTTCATTACTCGCTCATGCGTATCGTCAATGTTAAGGACTTCAGCAATTTTTTTTGCAATTTCAAACACGTTCGAAAATGAGTCGTCTTCTGCTCGTTTTATTTTTAGTCTAAATTCACTCTTTGAAACTCACGACTTAAAGGTAACGAGAGTTGGTAACCATACTCACATATAACCTTTAAACTAATCAAGAAGAAATCCAAGCGTTTTTTAAGTTCTTTTCAATATTCTTATTTGGTCAAAAGTCTCCAACACATGCAGAAATAGCTCCTCAAAATTTTTATATTTAGAGATAGTGATATTTTGAAATCCATTGCGTCATATTCAACCATTTCGATGTCTTTTTTCGTGGAGTCTTTTTGCTTTCGCTTATTGTTTTTTGCAGCATATCTTTTCTTTTCGGTGTATGGAAATAATTGTATACTGGTTTAATTATGGTTAGGCAATGTCTAGTGGCTGGTATTTTTCTGGAAACAGATATAGCAAGGTTAAAAGAATGTGCTGCAAAATGAACGTACAGACCATGCTGAACAAATTTTTGGTGAATAATTGCCTGAAAACCATTGTATTGACCAGACATATTGCTTCCTCCGTCGTGTCCTTAGCCGATCAAAAAAGAAATATCCAGATCACAATTTTGAAGATTTTCCACCATAAGCTTTGCAAGAGCATCACCTGGGGCCCTATTTCATAAACATTGACAATTGCGACAGGTGACAGGTGACAACTTGTAAATGACAACTATGAAATTGTCTATATCCTGTCCCATAGAAAAATTGACAATTTTGTAGAATTGTCGGGAAATCTGCGACAATTGTCGTAATTTCGTTTCATAAAAAAACTGTCATGACAATGAATTGTCAGGGATATTTTTAAAATAGTCATAAATTCCCCGACAAATTTGTAGTGACAAATTTTTATTGTACAGAAAAAGTTATACAAATTACAATTTTGTCAGTATGTAATTGACAATTGTGATAGGCAACTGAGTTTCGGTCGAAAAGAGACAAGTTGAATTAAAAATGTCGAATATCATTTTTTCAAGTGAAAGCGATAATGAGTCTGAGATACAAGTTCGTGAAATAAGTCTTCCTCGAATTTTTAAGGACAGAATTAACAATGATTTTGATGCATTAAGTGATTTTCAATTTAATGAAAAATTTCGCGTCGCATATAGTTTCTTCTAGCTAAATTCAGTCTCTTGCATACATTGTATGAAGTTTGTCAAAATATATTACAATGACAAAATTTTCACGACAAATTTATCAGATAGTGACGAAAATGTCACGACAATTATATCATTATCTGACAGTGACAAAATTGTCATGACAAATTGATCACTGTCTGACAGCGACAAATTTGTTACTACAGAACTGTCATATACGACCTGTCAATGCGATATGAAATGGAAACTTGTCAGATAACTGCGACGAATTTGTAGAATTGTCACTTGTCAATGTTTATGAAATAGGGCCCTGGATTGTTAATACAGTAATGTTTCGTAAACTGCTGTATTAGAGATTTCAGATTTTATTCACGTCTGTTGTGGAAAATCGATATAAAAAAGAAATTCAAAAGATTAGGTTATTCGAAGAAATAATAATTTCTCTCAGACGAAGTTGACTTTGTATTTATAGAATGTACAATCCTGTGAGTAGGTAAGGTACATACTAAATTTCAGAGTGTGTTTCCTTACCTTATTTCATTCATGATCCCAATGGGGGGACGGGTAATATATCCCCCTAATACCCCCCTATCTACGCCACTGATAACCTTTATTTCAAGACCTAGAGACTCAATTCCAAAAACTCCTATGTAGGCTGCCTCACAGTTCACAGACCCTTACTGCAAATTTTGAAGAAAATCGATCATGGCATGGAGAATTTCGACTTTGCAATTAGAACAAACTTAGTAGCCTTGATAATAATTTTGGCGTTAGCAAGAGTTTAAAATTTAAAAAAAATTTCTGAACGTCCTAGAATATAGATTACCCAAAAATATATTCCTGAAAAATGTGCTCCTCATCGGACGAAGAAGAGGCTTTGCTATTTCTGCTTACAGAAAGCGAAGAACATTTAAGGTTAGTATTCATTTGTTTAAAATCAGCAAAAATAGATACCTAAATATTGTACTTTAATTAATTTTTTCTACCAGACAAAAGAAAAGAAAATGAGTTCACGGCATGAACATGAACCGTAGAGAATTTCAGGAGTTCAAAACATTGATGCCGGAGTTATTAAAAGATCCAAAACGATTTTTTAAATATTTAAGAATGTCGGTGGAGTGTTTCGAAGAAAACTTAAGCTGCATTAAGGCGGCTATGTAGAAAAAGGACACCAACTATCGCGAAATTACACCGGAAGAAAGACTTATAATAGGCGAGTTTTATTGAAATTCTATGTGCACTTGTGTGCACTTCAGCAAAACATCGCTCATGGGAAAACAACAACTCCTTATGTCAGTAGCCTGAGTGCACATAAATATCGCAGTAAGCTAACTGCACAACAGGGATGGTTGGTAAATTTCTTTTTTTTGGCATCCAGAGGTTGGCAGTCTTTGGGTTGTGTTCATTCATATTTCTGATTTTCGACAACAGATTGAATAAGTCTGTTTCTTTACTTTTTGTGCACAGACATTTTTTTTTTAAGGAAAGGTTGTTAAATTCTTTCAGAAACTCTCTGAAAGAGCGTATTTGTCTTAAAAGTAAAGAAACGCCTTGAACAAAACATTCGCAGCAGCGCAACGCTTGGAAAAACGTCTGTTTGACAGTTGTGGTATTTGTTTTGGCTGTGCACGATTTCTGTCCGCAGAAATTTTGGTGGCGGAAATTCGCAGGACGGGGAAATTTTTTTACTCTCTCGAGAGCACTCTCTTTTGTGCACTGTTACGAAAAATCGGAACGGGATTAGACTGACTTTCGCCGAATTTCGGTGCATTTCGTGCGAATTTTCAGTGAAGAAACACACCTAATAGCTAATAGATGAGTCAGGTGGTGACTTAGTGGGGACATAAATAGACACGCAGTTACTAACACACACACACACACACACGGTCAGAAAAGGTGGTGGTAGCAGCAAAAGCAATGGTTTTCCCTCTTGTTCTTTATTTCTCTAAGCTTTTGACTTATTTAATTCATAAGTCACTTACTAACTTATGACTTAATGAGTTTTAAATTCACAAACTAGTAACCGTGATATAAATACCTGCATCGAAATCTGAATCCTAATTCCTAATTCGATTCGATTATTCGACCCTAAAAATAAAAACGAATCTTATTGAACACAGCTATTGCGAAAAAAAAATTAAAGTGACATTTGTTTTGATTACATCGAAAGTAAAAAGTTGAAATGCGGCAAATAAATTGAGAATCGAGAATTAAATAGAGAAAAATAGAAATGGAAAGTAAAAGGTATGCATTTATATCCTTAGAATGCAAATTTTTCATGTTTCTTATCCTTAGAACAAGTGCAAAGGGTACCAACCTTGAAAGTTAAAATTGAAAGTGAACTTGCTAGGTGCATATAACCAAAAATCGTTTTATTGATAAGAGCACATAAGTGCACATAGAAAATTTTCAATAAAACGCGCCTAATAGCACTTTGGTAAGACAAACAACGTATTTATTTATTTAAAATGGAACATGAATCTTTTACGAAGTTTTTATGTTTTTTTTATTTTAATTGCTTGCCGATGGGCTTAAATCCTCGTCGATATATTCAATATAGCAATCTGGCTCTATTAATGACGAGTTGTTGAGTTGATCTTCAGCAAAAATTTCTTGTTCTTCCACATGTCCTAACTCCTGCTCTGATATAATTTGAGAAATCAGCATTTTTGTTCTCGCTTGATGCCTCCTTTTTGAAAACTGTTTTGCGGTTTGCACGAATGCAGAAAAGATCAAATCAACTTCATGCATTTCTTTTTTTTTCTTACTTTTAAAGTAGTTTATTAGGCTATCCCCCGATGAACCTGGTTTTTCTTCATTTCTTTTTTGTTTTTTTGCTGGTGTTGGTGTTGAATGTGGCGGATCAAAATGCTGCTGTGATGGCATTGATTCCAGAGCATTTACAATGTTGACATTGGCAGATGGATACATATATCTCCTCACAACTTTGACTATCAGTCAATTGAAAAATATCTTCATCTGGCATGCTGCTTACATTGGAAAACGTTTTGGCCAATTTTAAAAAAGGAGTAAAAAACTCCATCTAAGTAGCCCCTTGCCATTTTCTTCCTGTGGCTGTCTCGTATCTCGCAAAACCACCTTTTAAATTCTTCCACTTCTTTTTAACTTCATCACCCGGCAAAAGAAAAAAGTCATTAACTAAAAGATTATGGTCCTTTATTTCAGATATCTTGCAACTGAAAGTTTTATTACGATTGGCCACAGTTTCAGAGTTGGGTTTGAGACTTTTAGCCAAATAGTAAATGGAGTATGTAAAGCCATATGCAAAAATATGGGCAACATCTACTACATTCCGGAACCCAATGCGGAAAATATGGTAAAAATCGGCAAATGGATTTGAAACAGTTTGACAGTTTCCAAACTGCATTGGGAGCATTGATGGAAAGCATGTGACCATCAAGTGCCCGAACAAAACCAGTTCAAATCATTTTTGTTGTTTGCACACAATTTCAATGGTCTTAATGGCTATAGTCGGACCGGACTATAAATTTATTTGTGTCTACATCAGGGGCTATGGGAAAAATAGCGATGGTGGAATCTTCGAAGTTTCTCATATGGGGCAAAAATTTGAAATTTGGCTATAGTCGGACCGGACTATAAATTTATTTGTGTCGACATCAGGGGCTATGGGAAAAATAGCGATGGTGGAATCTTCGAAGTTTCTCATATGGGGCAAAAAGTTGAAGCTGGTCTAATGGACATTCCCAGCGATAGACGGTTGAGAGGACAAAATGAGCCTTGTCCTAACGTTTTGATTGGGAATGAAGCGTTTGCTCTCAGGCCATATCTTATGAGGCCTTTTCCATACCGTCAGGTGAGTAAATGTCAATCTGCAATATATATATATACATATGTCTGTATATATAATAATCTGATTTTTTTTATATTAACAGGCAAGAAATGACCAAAGGAAAGAACGGTTTAATAACAGATTATCCAAGGCACGAAGGGTTCTGGAGAATGCTTTCGGAATACTTTACCAGAAGTTGCGGGTATTTTTGAGGCCGATGGCAACAAAAGTTAACACAACAGTAATTGTACACGCATTGAAGTTGTGGAGCAACTTCTTGTTTACCAAAAAATGTGAACAGGTTAACGGAGAAGTCTTTGAAGGTGGAAGTGAGCAAATTTGGTTCAACCAAATACGCATCCCGATCCAAGGCAATTATTAGTGAAGAAAAATGTCAAACTCTTATAAATTTTATATAAATAAATTATTTGAAAAAAAAAAAAATTTTTTTTAAATTAAGTGAAAAAAATAAAAAAAATTACATGAAGTTAAGTTGAAGTTCTGACTTGACCAATTGTTTTGCTTGCGTAGAACTACTGACTTTAAGAAAAACTTTTTTGTAATGAGATTAGCTCCGTTATAAATCTCTGTTCCTAAAAAAGCAACGGAGTACCGGCCAATCGCTATTCTCCCGTTTCTCTTAAAGGTGTTTGAAAAAACCATTATTAAACATATTCATCAATATCTATCGATCAACAACTACATGCCAGTCTGGTTTTAGACAAAAACTCAGCTGTAAATCTGCTTTGCTTTTTGTTACTGACGAAATAAGAACAGCAATGGATAGAGATTAAAAGCTAGGTTCCAAAAATCGAGTGAAATGAAACCGAAACCGAAATTGCAAATCGAGTGAATTCATTTTCAGTGTTCTGCATTTCGTGCGATTTGGTAGCTCCGAATTCTTTTCGAAATCACTTTTCGTGAAATAGAAATCAGCTGACATCTGTCATTTGGGATATTATTCAATTGTTTTTTCTATTTTTCTCGGTAATAATTTATATTGTTTACATATTAAAATAACGAAAGATACTATTTAAGTGCTAAAATATATTGTATAATGAGTGCTGTGTTGGTAGTTTTACTGTTGTAAGCAGAAAGAAATATGCGGATGAAAAATTCAAAAGACGAAGGTTGCGACCTTGCGAGATGTATCTAATCCTTTGGAAATTCCAGATACCGCGTATGTTATTGAAAACAAAAGTGAATGCCTATTGATTATTATTCTGTTTACATGTTGCTTCATTTCTATACTACCGGTTGAATAAAAGTGCCGCTTGTCGCAGTTTTGCGTTTTCTTTCCGAAGGTCAGTTGGGAAGGATGCTGAAATCGCTTTAGGTCGAAGCACTGTTTCCAAAATGCAACAGAAACGCTTAGGATTTTGGAGGACCGAATTTGTCCAAGTTGGATAAAACTTGTTATGTATATGTATGTCCGATGAAGAAGAAAGAAAATCGAAATTAAATTTTTTAACAGATTTAATATTCCTGGCGTCATAGGATGCATTGACGGGACCCATATGAGAATGTCGCAGCCAAATCAAGATCCAACGCTTTTCTATAATAGAAAAGGGTACTTTCCCATTGTAGGTTATTTTATTTTTCAAAGATAGTACATTACCTACGTTTCTTTTAAACAGATATGCGATTACAATTTAGTATCTAATCAAAACTATCGACGTCCGTCGTCCATGACCAAGTCATGATGCTCTGATATGGAGCATGAGCAAAGCTCGGAACTATTTTCAAAGAAGATATGATGGAGGAGATCGTTCCTCCTTCCTTTTGGGAGATCCTGGCTATGGACTAGAGGCTTTTCTTCTAACACCCTACAGGGACTCACAATTGGGAACCTTAGAGCACACATTCAGCCTAAAACATTCCTCGGCTCGAAACGTGGTAGAGAGGACAATCGGCGTATTAAAAAATTGTTTAAGGTGCTTAGCTCGCTCGCTTGAGTACCAGCTAAGCAAAGTGGTGCATATAATAAACGTTTGCTGTGCGTTGCATATTATTTGCAGACACTATAGGCTACATGAAGAAGAAGATGAAAGCTTTCCTGTTGAAAATGAGTCAAATGAAATGGAATAGAAAACGAAGAAGTTCCAAGTTCCAATGAGGCTAACCAGCTAAGAGACCATATTGCAAATGGAATCTTATTAAGGCACTAAACCAAGTAACAACATAAAATTCAAATAACATTCAATTCATTTTATTAAGCTATTGAGCTTCGAACAAAAAAGTACTTTAAAACTAACTAAAAAAAAGATTTCATATTAAACTTAAAAAAAGGAACACAAAAGTTTTTTCAGTCTTGGTCTTTAAAAGTAAAATCTTAAAAAACTAAAAGAAATTTCAAATTTCACTTTTCTTTAGAAATGTCCAGCTTAAGTTCTCGAATTTCAATCTCGCGAATTCTTAACTGAATTTCTTCTTTTCGCTTCTTTTTGCTCCTTGACGTGGAACGACCACCAAGTTATGACAATTGGTAAAGTTTATGGAAGACTCCGTGTTCTCCAAGTCACTCGAAGTTTCATCCGCACAAAAACCACACTTCTTGCCAAAACGCATTTACTACCTATATTATTATATGGATGTGAAATCTTTTGCAACCTGAATTCTGCAACAAACCGCAAATTGAATGTATTGAATTGTATTTTGTATTTTCCTTTATTTTGATTTCCCTTAGGTATTTTAACAAACGGAACTTAAGAAAACGTGATTATTAGCGGCGATAATTTAAGAAAGCGGGATTTTTGAAAACGCTATTCTAGAAAGCAGGATTACGAAACCGGGATTTTTATAAGCAGGAATATAAAAACTGGGATTTCGAACCCAAACCCCTATTGATTCATCGTAGTTTTGTACTCTTATGTAATTGTGCAGCACGCACACAGTTTTAACAACTATTACCTTTTCAACTTTCAATTCTATTTTTTTTAAGTAAAGGTTTTAAAAGTAGACGAAACTTGTGAGAGGCTAACCCAAACGCATTCTCCACGACACGACGGCGACGGGCACGACACAGTCATTTATTAAAATTTTTCTTTTGACGGATATCGGATCTTGATTATCGGTGAGGATATGGTCGCATAAGGAACTCCTTCAATGGAAACGCTTCATCTCCCATTAGAACACCAGGTCTCGCCACGTTTTGATTCGGTAGTTGTCTATTTCTCGACAGTTGGAAGGTTCCACTGTTGAATTTTTGACCCATTAAAGAATGCTCAAAAATCCCTCCGTCACTATTTTTGCCGTATCCTCCGACATCTATCGCTGCAAATTTGTAGTCGTGATCGAAAATGGCGATCAAGACAATCGAAAACTTTTACAAATAGCAGAAGTAATTAGATCCTGAGCTTTTAAGACATTTGGTGGTTACATGTTTTGCATCGATATACTGCCAAAACAATTTGGAAACTATTATTTGCTGTTGTGTTAGAAATATTTTTTAAATGAGACTACTAGTAATAATCAAGTACTCTTTTCTTTTTTTCAAATGTCATACATAGAATATATGTTCGATTTCTTTTTCACTCTCAAATAAATTAATAGTTCTTCAAACCAGATAAGTTTTATTTCTTGTTTCTAAGGACTTCCATTCAAATAATCTTTTAACAGGTTATGGGCCCAGTCCACAATTAAAAGGAACAAGAAATCAATCAAAAAAAGCAAACTTTTCTTTGGAAGAAAATTGCAGAACAAGAAGACAAGGCATCAATCGGAAAAACGAATTGCTCTTTGGAAGAAGTTTCTGGAACAAGAAACAAAGAAATCATTTTTGAAACTAGCTCAGTTGCTTGAGAAGGAAGTGCGGGTTGTATACGTACTACTAAAACTTTTCGCAAGAGTTATGGACGGAGAACTGAATCGAATTAATAAATTTCAAGGAGGGGAAGGCTGGGCGGTCTGGAAGTTCCAGGTCAGGGTGCTTTTGAAGTTTGAACGCATCTGAAATTTTCGATGTTGTAACTGGAAAAATTCAGAAACCGGTTTTATCAACACAAGGAGATGAAACCATTCAACAGTCTCAAGCAAGGCATAAGTTGGAGCTGGGAGTTTGGAAAAAATTAGACAGTCATGCCCAAAAAGTAATTGCAACTTCAGTTGGCCAGCATCCAATGTCTCGTTTTTATATTGTGAGTTAGCTAGTTTATCCTTTGATTCTTCAAAAGATTTGGCATGTCACATTTCAAAAGTGGAAGAGATGGCTTAGCGGTTGAAGGAAGTTGGGGAAGTGGTATCAGAATCAATGATTGTTACAAAAATCTTGATGACACTTCCGGAAAATTACAATCATTTCTTCAGCGCATGGGAGTCAACCAGTGACGAACGTAAGACATTATCAAATTTGACGGCAAGGCTCATGATGAAAGATTCTAAATTGTTGGCTCAGAAAAATAATGCATAGGAGGAAGTAGGAGCTTTCGTAGCCAAGAAATGGAAAAATAATATATGCCGACCAGGAGCTGAATGTAATAATGGGAAAAAGGTTGAATTCAAATGTTTCTTGTGCCATAAGCCAGGACAAAAGGGATTGTCCTTTAAGGAATAAAACGACAATGAAATTGTTGAAAGATCAAAACGAACTGCATTTATTGGCGAAGTCCTTCCGGCTCAAAATGATGTCAAGAGTAGATGGTTTTTAGACTCTGGAGCCTAAGAAGGATAAGGAATGGTTCAAAAACTACAACGAACTTCCAAATCCATTTCCAGGTCGGATAAGTGATGGTCATATTGTTTATGCTCTAGGCAAAGGAGACATAGATATTTTGGCTTATAATGAAATAACATGGTCACCTGGGCCCTATTTCATAAAAATTGACAATAGCGACAGGTGACAGTTGACAGTTTGTAAATGACAACTGGGAAAATGTCTATATTCTGTACCATAGAAAAATTTACAATTTTGTAGAATTGTCGGGAAATCTGCGACAGTTGTCGTAATTTCATTTCATAAAAAAATTGTCATGACAATGAATTGTCAGGGATTTTTTTAAAATTGTCATAAATTCCCCGACAAATTTGTAGTGACAATTTTTTTATGGAACAGAAAAAGTTATACAAATTACAATTTTGTCAGTATGTAGTTGACAATTGTGACAGGCAACTGAGTTTCGGTCGAAAAGTGACAAGTTGAATTAAAAATGTCGAATATTATTTTTTCAAGTGAAAGCGATAATGAGTCTGAGATACAAGTTCCCGAAATACGTCGTCCTCGGATTTTTAAGGACAGAATTAACAATAGTTTTGGTGCATGCGAGGTAACAAATTTAATGAAAGAGAAAAACAGTTACTACACATACATACATGAATACATATATTATGTACGCATATATTTTCTCCTAGGAGTTTTATCTGTATTAATCAACACCTAGGTTGGTAGTCAAAGATAAATAATATTGTAGCTAAATTCAGTCTCTTGTATACATTGCAAGAAATTTGTCAAAATATATGTCAGTGACAAAATTGTCACGACAAATTTGTCAGACAGTGAAATGTTACGACAATTATATCATTATCTGACAGTGACAAAATTGTCACGACAAAATGATCACTGTCTGACAGCGACAAATTTCTCACTACAAAATTGTCATATACGACCTGTCAATACGATATGAAATGGAAATTTGTCAGATAACTGCGACAAATTTGTAGAATTGTCACTTGTCAATGTTTATGAAATAGGGCCCTAGTGTACTTAAAAATGTATTACATGTTCATTTGAATTTAAAAAAAATTTATTTGTCTTCATTTGAATCTTTTTCACAAGGAACTGTATTGGACAAAGGATTGATATTCAGATCCGATCAAAACTCATGTCAGTTTTATTTTGAAAAAACTACCGTTGCAGTGGGAGAAAGATGCGGGAAAATTTTTGAAATGAAATTCAAAGTCGAGAACGATGTCATGAATACTGAAAATTCTGAAGCAAATATAGTGACCAGTGGGTGTTTGAAACTATGGCATGAAAGAATGGGACACCAAAATATTCCTCAAGTATTAAAGAATTTAAATAAAATAGACATTAAACTATCTGAGCCAAAGACAGATTTTTTCTGTGATGCATGTGTTTTGGGAAAGCAACATCGCCTTCCGTTTGGGCAAAGTGAAACAAAAGTTGAACATACAGGTGAGCTGATTCATTCGGATTTATGCGGCCTGATGGAAACGTTAAGCATTGGAAACGCAAAGTACTTCGTGTTGTTCAAAGACCACTATTCACACTACCGAAAGGTTTATGTCCTTGTCCTGAAACAGAAGTCTGAGCTCAAAGACATATTAGATCGATTTGTAATTGAAGTTGAAATTGAAACTGGTTTTTGCGTAAGAACAATACGTACTGACAATGTGTGAATGAGTGAGTATGTGTTGAGAATGCGTATGAAGCAAAAAAGAAATTGACGAAAAGAAAGGGATGGCATGCTTGAATGCAGATTTAATTTAAACATCTTTATGTCCTTTTTTATCTTTGTATCTTTTATTTTTGTTTTATGTATTCATTCGTATGGACGCTATCAATAAGAGAAGTTGTGCTGAAAAGAATAAAATTATAAGTTCAAAATTAATACATATAAGTAAAGTGTTTTATTTTATCAATTGCCCAATAGGTTATGGGCCCAGTGTACGCAAAAGAATAAAAATACTATAAATATTAAAACGTTCATTTTACTTCCACAATGGATAAAGGAAAGCGAAACATTAAACCCTTTGATGGAGAAAAATACGCTATATGGAAGTTTAGAGTTCGAGCGCTTTTAGCTGAAATGGATGTCCTCAAGGTTATCGATAATGATACGCCAGATGCGCCAGAAAATCTCGAAGAATGGAATAAAAATGAAAGGAGCGCCAAAAGTGTTATCATTGAATACTTAAGTGATTCTCTTCTCAGTTTTGCCAGCAGTGAAAGCACTGCAAAACAAATTTTCCGAAATTTGGACGCCATTTATGAAAGAAAAAGCTTGGCGTCGCAGTTAGCTGCACGGAAGAAATTACTTTCGTTGAAATTCAAGAGTGAGGGTCAGCTTTTGAGTCACTTTAATATATTTGACGACTTGATAACCGAATTATTAGCATCTGGAGCTAAAATTGAAGAGATGGACAAAGTGTCTCACTTGTTGCTGACTTTGCCGCCATCTTACAATGGAGTAATAACAGCCATTGAAACTTTAGCAGAAGATAACTTAACATTGGCGTTTGTGAAAAATAGACTTCTGGATCATGAGATAAAATTGAAAAACGATAGTAAAGATACCAGTGTTAAGGTATTGCAAACTATCACCTATAATAAAGAAAAAAATCAAAAATCGAAGGGACATAATTTTAAAAATAAATTCAAACCTTACAAAAATAGTCCGAGGACCACCATTAAATGCCATCACTGTGGTAAGAAAGGTCACATTAAAAGAGACTGCTTCGCATTTAAAAGGATTACGGCTAATCAAAATAACGACCAAGGCAGACAAATTCAAGTGGCAACAACTCAACGAGAAAATGGATTTGCTTTTATGATGAAACGTGTTACACAAAACCTAAATACGCCAAATGTGTCTTTTGTGCTGGACTCTGGAGCCTCTGATCACATAATTAATGATGAAAATTTATTTACTGATTTTATAACACTCCACTCACCAATTCAAATTGCAGTTGCCAAATGCGGAGAATATGTTAATGCTACAAAGAAGGGAATAGTGAGATTATGCACTAATCTTCAAAATCAGATTACGCTGGAGGACGTTTTATTTTGTAAGGACGTTCAATCTAACCTAATCTCCGTCAAGAAAATGCAGGATGCTGGAATGACGATTGAATTTAATCCGGATGGTGTCAAAACCAGTAAGCTTGGTCAAGAAATTATTTGTGGTAAATATTATTGTAATGTTCCAACTGTTGAATTTATTTTATTTAAAACTGCATATTTATTAAATTCAAAGAAAAATAAGGAATATCGACTGTGGCATGAGAGGTTAGGGCACATTAGTAAAGGGAAATTTTTAGAAATTAAAAACAAAAATCTGTTTGTTGACACGGAACTTTTAAGAAATATTCAACCAAATGATGAAATATGTGAGGCTTGTGTAAATGGAAAGCAAACACGATTGCCATTTGAAAAATCAAAAAATAAAGAATACATTAAAAGGCCATTATTTGTTATCCATTCAGATGTCTGTGGTCCAATAACACCTGCTACTGTAGATGGTAAAAACTATTACGTTATTTTCGTTGATCAATTCACACATTATTGTGTAACGTATTTAATTACATACAAGTCCGACGTATTTGCGGTTTTTAAAGACTTTATAGCTAAAAGTGAAGTTCATTTTAATTTAAAAGTAGTAAATCTATACATCGATAACGGTAGAGAGTATTTATCCAACGAAATGAAAGAATTTTGTGTTGAGAAAGGTATCAGCTACCATTTGACAGTTCCGCATACCCCACAATTGAATGGTGTTTCCGAACGTATGATAAGGACAATAACAGAAAAAGCCCGTGCTATGGTCACTGGAGCAAAATTGGATAAAAGGTTTTGGGGTGAAGCTGTTTTGACAGCAACGTATTTAATAAATAGAACTCCCAGTAAAGCTTTGAAGGAATATCCAAAAACACCATATGAAATGTGGCATAACAGGAAACCTAATTTAAAATATTTGAAAGTATTTGGTTCGACAGTATATGTGCACAACAAAACACGCAAAAGAAAATTTGATGATAAATCATTAAAAGGTATACTTGTTGGATATGAGCCAAATGGTTTCAAATTGTGGCATGTGGAAGCTGAAAAATTTATAACAGCAAGGGATGTTGTTGTCGATGAAACAAATATGATAAACTCTAGGACTGTTGTAAAAGATAAAAGTCAATCTGAATTCCCGAATGATAGTAAGGAAAGTGCAGAAATAAATTTCCCGAATGAAAGTACGGAAATTGCACAGATAAATTTCCCGAATGAAAGTACGGAAATCGCACAGATAAATTTCCCGAATGAAAGTACGGAAATCGCACAGAAAAATTTCCCGAATGATAGTACGGAAATTAAACATTTAGATATCCCGAATGAGAGTACGGAACAAAAATCTAATGACTCGAAATTAAATACGCAGCCTGGTGATGTTGAAAATAAAGAACGTACTGATTCTCCTGGGGCTGATGAGATTTCAACAGGAATTTTAAATGAGGATAAGGTTAGAAGAAGTGAAAGAATTAAAGACCGACCACAGATATCGTATAAAGAATTAGATAATTGCATAATGAATGCGCAAACTTTTTTAAAAACTGTTCCAAGTTCATATGATGATATTAGAGAAAGAAGTGATAGGTCATTTTGGGAAGAAGCAATACAAGATGAACTTCAATCACATATTTATAATAAGACTTGGTCTCTTGTACAAAAACCTAAAAATAAAAATATTATTGATTGTAGGTGGGTTTTTGCAATAAAACATGATGAATCAGGTAACTTGGTTAAATATAAAGCTAGGCTTGTTGCGCGAGGTTTCACTCAAGAATATTTGGTGGATTATGATGAAACATTTGCTCCAGTAGCAAGAATTTCCAGTTTTCGGTTTATTTTGTCTTTTGCAAACCAGTTTAATTTAAAAGTCCATCACATGGATGTAAAAACTGCTTTCTTAAATGGCATATTAAAAGAAGAAATATATATGCGGGTCCCTCAAGGAATACCATGTAATAAAAATGAAGTCTGTAGGTTAAATAAAGCAATTTATGGTCTTAAACAGGCAGCTAGATGTTGGTTTGAAGTTTTTGAGAAAGCATTAAAGGAAATAGGATTTATTGATTCACCCGTAGATCGTTGTATGTACACACTTGATAAGAGTAACATACAGAAAAATATTTACGTATTATTATACGTAGATGATTTAGTAATAGCAACAGCCAATATTGGCACAATGATCAATTTCAAAAATTATTTAATGAATAAATTCAGAATGACTGATTTATTGGAAACTAGCTGTGCCCGCGACTTCGTCAACGTGGAATAGTGACTTTCAGCAGCATTTTTAACTTTTTAGGAAACAAAACTTCTAGCCTTAAAAATGGCGGAACATATTTCCAAAAAAAAACATTCAACCCCTATTTCAACACCTTGTAGCCCTGTTAAAAATACTTTTGAGACCGTAGTTTTTGAATTCCCATTTCCGTTCCGGTGGGAATATAAGGATAGATATATAGCCTTTATCCTTCCGCATGTTCTAGACCATCTCTGTAGCTAATTTAATAAAATCTGTTTAGCAGTTTGAACGGGAGACATACGAAAAACATACCGACATAGCTACATTCGCATTTTCAATATTAGTAAAGACTCCCGCTCCCGTGGGAATATGGTGACCGTTTTCGTGGGAATATGTGGATAAGTTAAAGTTAATGTTACTCCGGGATTATGGAGCATTCCAACGGTGGATGAATT
This sequence comes from Melanostoma mellinum, assembly GCA_914767635.1. NCBI lineage: Eukaryota > Metazoa > Arthropoda > Insecta > Diptera > Syrphidae > Melanostoma > Melanostoma mellinum. The sequence goes on from OU612060.1 coordinate 154,252,715, forward strand.
TTTGAAATCGGTGCTGTATACGTTCCTGCTCCCGTGGGAATATAGGGAAAAAATATATAGTCTATGTCCTTCCTCAGGTTCTGAACAATCCTTGTACAAAATTTCATTTAAATCGGTTTATTAGTTTGGGCGGGAGATGGTAACATAGAACGACGGACAGACAGAGCTCCTTTCACACTTGTTGTATTAGTAAGGACTCCCGTTCCGGTAGGAATATGTGGATGAATTAAAGTTAATGTTACACAGGAATAGTGTAGCATTCTAACGGTGGAAGAATTATTGAAATCGGTGCTGTAGTGTCAAAGTTCCCATATACGTTCCTGCTCCCGTGGGAATATAGGGAACCGTAGAAATATGGGGATGAATTAGTTTTTATGTTACTCGGGGTTAGTGTAGCATTCTAACGGTGAAAGAATTTTTTAAATCGGTGCTGTAGTGTCAAAGTTCCCGTATACGTTCCTGCTCCCGTGGGAATATAGGGAACCGTAGGAATATGGGGATGAATAAGTTCTTATGTTACTCGGGGAAAGTGTAGCATTCTAACGGTGAAAGAATTTTTAAAATTGGTGCGGTAGTGTCAAAGTTCCCGTATACGTTCCTGCTCCCGTGGGAATATAGGGACAAAATATATAGTCTACGTCCTTCCTCAGGTTCTGTGAACGGGAGACATACGAAAAACATACCGACATAGCTACATTCGCATTTTCAATATCAGTAAAGACTCCCGTTCCCGGGGGAATATGGTGACCGTTCCCGTAGGAATATGGGGATGAGTTAAAGTTTTTGTAACTCGGGGATAGTGTAGCATTCTAACGGTGAAAGAATTTTTGAAATCGGTGCTGTAGTGTCAAAGTTCCCGTATACGTTCCTGCTCCCGTGGGAATATAGGGAACCGTAGGAATATGGGGATGAATTAGTTTTTATGTTTCTTGGGGATAGTGTAGCATTCTAACGGTGAAAGAATTTTTGAAATTGGTGCTGTAGTGTCAAAGTTCCCGTATACGTTCCTACTCCCGTGGGAATTTTGGGAACCGTAGGAATATGGGGATGAATTAGTTTTTATGTTTCTCGGGGATAGTGTAGCATTCTAACGGTGAAAGAATTTTTGAAATCGGTGCTGTAGTGTCAAAGTTCCCGTATACGTTCCTGCTCCCGTGGGAATATAGGGAACCGTAGGAATATGGGGATGAATTAGTTTTTATGTTACTCGGGGATAATGAAGCATTCTAACAGTGGAAAAATTTTTGAAATCGGTGTTGTAGTTTCTAAATTCCCGTATACGTTCCCGTTCCCGTGGAAATTTAGGGATAAAATATAGCCTATGTGTTATTCTGATGTATAAGCTATATTATTGGAAAGTTTAATTGAAATCCATTCAGTAGTTTTTGCGTGAAAGAGGAACAAACATACATCCAAACATACAAACTTTCACGTTTATAATATTAGTAGGATTAGACATTTTATCGGAATTAAAATTGATAGGAATGAAAATCAGATAAGTTTAAGTCAATCTACTTATATTAAAAATATTTTAAGGAAATTTAAAATGGAAGATTGTAAGCCAGTCAGTACCCCACTTGCAGGTAATCTTAATTATGAGGCGTTGAATTCGAATGAAACTTATGATGCACCATGTCGAAATTTAATTGGTTGTTTAATGTATTTAATGCTGTGCACCAGACCGGATTTAAGTACATCTGTAAATATATTGAGTCGATATAGCAATAAAAATAATAAAGAGCTATGGCAATGCCTCAAAAGAGTTTTGAGATATTTAAAGGGAACTATTGATTTAAAATTAATATATGTTCAAAATCTTAATTTTAAAGATTTAATTATTGGCTATGTCGATTCTGATTGGGGTGGTTGTCAAACTGACAGGAGAAGTACTACTGGTAACCTATTCAAAATTTTTGAATCGTGTGTAATTTGTTGGAATACAAAGAAACAGAATTCTGTTGCTGCTTCTTCAACAGAAGCAGAGTACATGGCCTTATATGAAGCAGTTAGGGAAGCTTTGTGGCTAAAATCATTGATAATAAGTTTGAAGATTGACATAAGTGAACCCATTAAAATTTATGAGGATAATCAGGGTTGTATAAGTATAGCAACTAATCCCTCATGTCACAAACGGTCAAAACACATAGACATTAAATATCATTTTTCAAGAGAACAAGTTGAAAATAAACTAATAAAAATTGAGTATCTTCCCACAGATAAACAAATAGCCGATGTTTTGACAAAGCCGTTGCCAGCCGCAAGTTTTTTGGAATTCAGAGGTCAGATGAATCTCCATAATTAAAATTATTTTAAAGTTTTTTTTATAAAGTGAATCTGATTGGGTTTTTCTGGGTTTTCCCCAATCCAAGCAACAAATGTTGGATCACTATATTGTTGTACTCCCAGTATGCACAACTTGTCATTTTTTTTATAAAATATTATATCAAATATTATAATAACTTATGAATAGCATTAGTTTAAGATATTACAAAGATAATAGCTATGTATATCTTTTTTGAGGAGGCGTGTTGAGAATGCGTATGAAGCAAAAAAGAAATTGACGAAAAGAAAGGGATGGCATGCTTGAATGCAGATTTAATTTGAACATCTTTATGTCCTTTTTTATCTTTGTATCTTTTATTTTTGTTTTATGTATTCATTCGTATGGACGCTATCAATAAGAGAAGTTGTGCTGAAAAGAATAAAATTATAAGTTCAAAATTAATACATATAAGTAAAGTGTTTTATTTTATCAATTGCCCAATAGTATGTAAACAAGGATGTGGTTGAATTGATGAAAAATAAAAAAAAATTCAACACCAAAGGACAGTTGCATACACTCCGGAGCAAAACGGGTGTGCTGAACGTGAAATGTGAACGGTTGTATAGGCAGCCAGAACTATGCTTCATGCTAAAAAATTTAATATGAATCTATGGGCTGAAGCTGTTAACACGGCAGTATATGTTTTAAATCAAACTGGAAAAAGTTCTGATTAAAAAAAAAACTCCTTTTGAAATGTGGTGTGGGAAGAAACCAAAGAACTCTCATCTCAGTGTTTTTGGTTCATAAGCTTTTGTTCATATACCTGAACAGAAACGAAAAAAATGGGAAAAGAAGGCTGAAGAAGGAATTTTTGTACGTTATTGTTCAAATACAAAATGATATCGAATTTTGCTGAAGGAAAATAATGAAATAGAAATTAGTCGAGATGTTATAATAAGAGAAAATGAAAATTGTGATGTAATTAAGACCAAGGACTCCGAGGAAACATTCTATTTTGTAGATTTTGGAAGTAGTGACGGAATGGAGGTACATCAAACAATAGAACCTGAAACAGGACAGGATCAAAATCGCGAAAGAACAGAAACAGAACTAATTTCTGAAGAACAACAGCAAAGCTCCAACAATTACACGAATGTTATTGATTCAATTTATACCATCGAATAAATAAAAATAGAATATACGTTCGATTTCTTTTTCACTCTCAATAAAATTGCTGTACAACTAAGTTCTTCAGACTAGATAACTATTATTTCTTGTTTCTGAGGACTTCCATTCAAATAATCTTTTGACATGTTGAACCCTTCAATGTTTTGCTCTCAGATTTCTTCCGTTGGTTCTGTCATGAACAGAAGTTGCATTCTGTTTCAAATCGCAGTGCAAACTTCTAAAACAATAGCGCTTACAGTGGAGAACACCATTCTGTAGCTATGATCTATAGTTTTGAAAGAATCTCCAGTTGCCAGATATCCTAGGATAAGATAATAATGCTAACAATTAGAAATGATATTAATTTTGTTTATTTTTCAATTTCAGGCGAGTCTTAAAAAAAAAATGGAAAAACTTTTACACCAAATTTTTGAAATGTGAAAAACACACACCGGCCAGGATATGAAGCATTTAGACAGTTGCAAAATGTTGCCTGGGGCTAAACAAATGGAGTTATTAAAGCCTTTTTTGTCTTTTGCCAAAACTCATTCAAATATTTTTTTTTTTCAAACACAAACAATACCCGAGGTTACTGAAATAGATGGAAACAAGAACAAGAATACTTTTTCACAAAACGATATTGCTTGGTCGCACACCGCCGCACACCGCAAAGTGTTTTAACCCTGCGGCTATACACGATCAAGTTATGGTAAGCCATCTGCCTACACAACCTGTCATATTCCTGTTCGTGTTTGGGATATGACGTAGGCGACTTACAATTTGCCAGGCAACTGGCTTAAAATCAACATGTCATTTATATTTTCAAGATGGCACCAACAAGAAAACAATTGAAGGTTATCGCTGCCGTCAAAGTTTTGCTTGAATTAAAAAAATTAGGAGATGCTTCAAAAAAAAAAAAAAAAAAAACTACGAGGAGATCGTGGGTAAAACCCTTTCATAATGAAAAGGTTTGTGTTTCCTTCAATTCTAAATTTAAATTGTATTTACAGTAAAACCCGCTTAAGAGAAACCCGTTTAAGAGAAAAACCCGCTTATCTGAAAGAATTTTTTCATCCCCGAGTATTTGTAGATTAATTACTTATTATACACTCCGCTTAAGTGAAATTCGCTCAAGTGAAAAACCCGGATACCTGAAACATATTTTCAGTTAACTTTCATATTTTTCATTGAAAAAAACTCTCTTAAGTGATAAAAATTTTTTATCAACATAACAATTTGATCCAACAAATGGATGATTAGGTCGGTGGAAAAACGTGAAAATATACATTTGAAAAAGCTTTGTGGTGAAAAGAATTCTGCTGACACAGTTGCTTCTAACCATTGGCTGGAAAATGTTTGGCCAAACATTCGTCAAAGCTACAACCCAGATGACGTGTATAATGCTGATGAATCCGGGTTAATGTTTAAGGCTCTACCGACGGGTTCAAACCTTCAGGAATGAAGCTACCAAAGGACCGTATCACTGTCCTTTTCATTTCCAATTTATTGTATTGGTGTGTAGTCTAAGATTAAACACATTTTCTTTTTCTTTTGCTAATAGCTTTTCTCCTAAATATGTACATTTGTACATAGGTAAATCTCATAATCCGAGATGCTTTAAAAAAAGCACAATTCCCGTTAAATATTTGCCAACACCAAAGCTTGGATGACAAGTAAAATTTGGACGATGATTATGCAAGATCTGGACAAAACATTTAAAGCAAAGGAAAAAGAGGTTTTGCTAATTGTGGACGATGCATCTTGCAACAAACTTGATCGTGATGCAATTAATTTGGAAAATATTAAAATTGAATTTTTACCCCCGAATGCCACCTCTGTCATGCAACCTATGGATCAGGGAATAATACACTGCTTTAAGGCCCATTGCAGAAGATGTATTACAAACAGCAACTTCTTCCTTTGGATAGTGGAGAATACTTATCGGATTTTTCAATTCCGTTTAAGTGCAATTTTTTTTCACTTATCAGGACTCCGCTTAAGTGAAATTTTTTTCACTCAACCGGGGTTCGGTTAAGTGAAAAACCCGCTTAAGTGAAAGAAAAACTGTGACAATTCGCTTTTTCTCTTAAGCGGGTTTCACTGTATAAAATTATAAACCAACAGATTGGAGCATGACTTGGAGGCGCATTTATTGAAGGATCTGTTGTGGGAGGAAGATGACAGCGATTTTAAAAACTTAACCAGTCTTAACATTGTTCAATTCGAGGAAGTGCTGGGTTTGGTTGGTTTTAGTTTTATTTTAAAATAATATTTAAACCCAAAATATGGTTTTCTTTTTCATGTGTTGGATGTGAGGATTTGTAAAGTAACCCATAAGCTCTATCAATCCGAAGTTAAAACTATTTGAGAAAACAGCACTTTAAGAACACAATAACACACTTTTTAAAAATAATTTTATGGTATAGGTACCCCGGAGAGTAAATTAACGGCCATAATATTCACCCAATATACCCGGGTTTAAATTTACATCCGGATGTAAATTCGCATAAACCCAATTGTCAAACGCAAATCCATATTATTCACTCCAAATAAACCCGCATTGCGTTGTCGGGTTTAGTATTTACATCCGGATGTATTTTGGGTTCGATCGCATACTATAGCGAAATTACAGTTATTTTCATACATTCCAAAGAAAGGCAGTAGGATTTTGACAATTGCAGGTAAAAAATGTGCTTTAAACACAGTATGCGAACATACCCCATTTGCAGTTGCCACTAATCAAAGTGTCAAACTGTGAAATAAAAGTAAAGGAATGTTTGAACCGTCATCATCATCACCATCACCACCACCCACACAGCTAACACAATTGCTATCACCTACCCCGGTAGCAGGTACGTCTTGTTCATAATGTAAATATTGTTGAACGGCCAATTGCACGTGAAAAAATAGTAAGCGTATTTGCTGAACGACTTGCGTCAGGAATTCGTATGTCCACTGCCACGGAACAAAGACTATTACTTAGAGCAAGAGGACCACACTAAAGATAAATAAATCATTTTTCATCATTTTCTTTTTCAAAATGTATTTTTTATTACAACTAAATACATGAATGTAGCTTGACTTACTTAATTCTACTTAATAATAAACGATTTACTTAATCATAGTTAAAAGGATTAGATCTAGCTTAAATTACTTTTTTTTCTAAAAACTAGATTTTTTTAAAACTAGAGTGAGTAGTCATCAAGGTACTCCTCACTCATTATATTTTCATCCAGTTGAGATGACCGTTGGCTTGGCTGGATGGGGTTAGCCATTTTAACATGTTTGCTTAAGAAAACAGAAGAAATGTATTTAAAACTTTGAAAAACTAGAATTTTTGAATTGATACTTACTGATTGGTTGTCACATTTTGGACTAAGCCAACTCTCCTAAGCCAACAATTTTGCCTTTTGTTCGCAGTAGGCGTCAATGGCACTGTTGGAGGTACTGGGAGTCGCAATAAGGCTGCCGTTCATGTTCCGTCTGCGACGACGACGCTGACTTTGCGTCGCAAACATTTGTGCTGGCCTCAGCAGTGGTGAAGTAGTTGGAATCTCACTGGGCAATGCAGTTGGACCAACTGCTTCCTCTAGCGGAACTCGCACACCTGTCCCTGGAGTAGGATCTGCGACCTCTCAACACTTGAAGGTTCAACCGCTCCTTCTTCTTCCGTGTTGTTGAACAACAAAACAGAGGGGTCAACAATCTGCATTGTAGTCCCTGATGACGATATAATCCCGTCGCTATCAAAAGGCGACGAACCCTGCCAGGTTCACCTGTTAAGTTAGGAATATTAGCAACTTCTTAATAATAAACCAGTTTTAAGTAAAAATTGTACCTGTATTGAAAGAGCAAACTCTTTCACGACTTCAGTTAACTCGAAACTTGTTTTCGGAGGCTTGTGAGGTGGAAGATGGCCACCACCAGTAGCTTGCACGCAGGTGCGGGTGCATAACTTCACAGGTCATAACTTCACATGGGTCATAATTTCATCTATAGTGGGTTATAATTTCACTTTTTTCGGGTGAAGTTATGTCCCACCTTAGGTGAGCAACAATTTCACCTGAAATTTGTGTGAAATTATTTCCCACCTACATTGTAAAAAATATTTAGAAATCCAATCAGTCAAAAGCCAACAAAAATTATAAATTGTAATCAATTTATTGAAACATTTTTATTAACAAAAAATATCAAAAACTGTTATTTATAAAAAAAAAAATTATTCTTATGAAAGGTACTTTATATCATGAGCAGAGAAGGTTCTTGGTTGATGGAACATTCAACATTGTTCCAACATCCACTGGCTACAAACAATTATTAATTGTGCACTTTGCATACGCAGAACATGTGAGTATTTAAGGCTGTTTACTTTTCAAAGTGGTTGTAAGTTTTTGAAATCATCTTCAAAAATTATTAGTTAATCATAAAAACTGGCAATGCATAAGTTTTTATAACAAAATCTTATACATATTCCGTTATACTGCACAATATAAATTAAAACTTAGAAATATGTTCAAATATAGTGTAGCTTTCATAAATCAATTATTGAAATTACGAACTTCGACATCATATATTTTCAAAAACAGATCTCTCGTTTTAGTAAATTATATTATATAGAAATAGTGTGAATAAACAAGCGTTGTTGGCGCTAAGCAGTAAAGCGACCGAAGAAAAAATTGCGCAATTTTTTCTTCGGTCGCTTTACTGCTTAGCGCCAATTTTAATTTCAATAATTGATTTATGAAAGCTACACTATATTTGAACATATTTCTAAGTTTTAATTTATATTGTGCAGTATAACGGAATATGTATAAGATTTTGTTATAAGAACTTATGCATTGCCAGTTTTTATGATTAACTAATAATTTTTGAAGATGATTTCAAAAACTTACAATCACTTTGGAAAGTAAACAGCCTTAAATACTCACATGTTCTGCGTATGCAAAGTGCACAATTAATAATTGTTTGTAGCCAGTGGATGTTGGAACAATGTTGAATGTTCCATCAACCAAGAACCTTCTCTACTCACCAGAAGGAATATTTGAGTTTATTAAGTCCACAATAATTTCTTGTAACTGTAATAAAAAGTGAAATTATGCCCCACTTTGTGTGGGAAATAACTTCACACAGAATTGAAATTCTGGCCCACAAAAAAGTGAAGCTAATTCCCACTAGAGGTGAAATTATGACCCATGTGAAGTTATGACCTGTGAAGTTATGCACCCGCACCTGCACGCATTCCTTTTGAAATCGTGCAAGTTTGTAAAGGTCCTTCCGAACATTTGCAGCCCTTTCTTTCAGTTCTTTCTCTGTTCTTTGCTATTTAAACGAAATATAATTATAGTGGAAGAGTAAACTATACGAATCAAAAACATACCACAAACACCGGGCATAGCATTGAATGCTGAGAGGATGGACTCCCATCCCATGGAACGAGCCTTCACGGTCATTCGGTTTGTCTCCATGCTGTTGATATTGGAAGACAAAACCAACCGAAGGAGCAGGTCTGTCTCGATTTGGGTGAATTTCTTGGCTCTTGTTGCCTTTTCAGCAACACCTAAAGCAGAGGGCGGCCGTGGTGCAGTGGTAGAGTGTTCAGTAGGTAGGCCGGATGCGTGGGTTCGAATCCCGCTCTGGGCATCTACTTTTCTTTCAGCCTCCTAGTTTCGCCGCCCTTGAGGTTATATGTGAAATAACTAACACCTTATTTCCACTACTGCAACACAGAAAAAAGGGAAGGCTGCTACCCTGGTAGTACAATGGACCGGTAATTAAGTCTGAGTTCTCCAGGTTAGCATATAAGCCTCTTCTTTTTTTATTATAAAAAAAAAAAAAAAAAAAACACCTAAAGCAGCAACTGGTGGAGTTTCCATTTCTTGAACCTGCAACATGGAAAATATAGTTTATAAATTAAATTGACAATGCAAAATATAAATGAAAAGTATTACTTACAATTTCTTCAAATTTAAATCTTTTCATGAGAAAGTGCTGTTTTAATTTAACGTTTTTAACTTTGACAACTGGGTTTATTTTAGACCTGGGATCAAAATTTGACGATTGGGTTTAAATTTAAAGAGTGAATAATATGGCCGTAAGTATCACACATGAAGATCCAGAACAAGTCAAACAGTAGTTTTGACAGCTGCATTCAACACTTCCAGTCAGTTTCAGTTGCCTTCCGATTGCACTGTTGTGTATTGTGAATTGCAGTTTGTTTTATTTGATTTTCATACATCAACACAACCTTAACAACTCTGACAGCATTCTGATCGCTGCATGCTGCTTAACTTGTGGCCTTTCGCTTGCTGCTACAAAGTGGTACAACTTGTGGTAATCTCAATCGGCAGCTATAATTGAACGATTCAAGTTTAACAACTTTACGAGCAAACTCAATATATTGCTTTTATTTTACCCTCTTCGCATCTTCACTATACACCCTGGAACAAGAATTGTATGAGGATTCTGTAAGTTATATACCTACAAGATTTTTATTAAGTTTTTCTTGCTTCTATTTTCAATTACCTATACGATCTATCTTAACTTTAGGACTAGTTTGGATCTTATCATAGGTGAGCTTAACGCCTGAAGTGATTGGATGTGATTTTATGTGTCCTTGATGTAAAAGACGGTGTGTCACCAGTCTTGATTCCATTTTTATGAAGAGGTGAATTAGAGGTAGTTCTACAATGACGTTTAGAGCTTATGGTGGTCTTGTACGCATGAATCCAGTAATGCATGTTGTTGCCATGGACATTATCCAATTGCGAATTACTTGTGGAACGTTGTGGTGTCTAAGAGCACTGTCTGTGGACACAAAGAAAGTGTGTTGAAGGCTCCTTCTATGAAGAGAAATAACAATACACAAAAATCCTTTTTATCGATAAAATGTTCGATCCTCGTAACAAGGTCATTCAACTGCTTGAAAAACTTATTATATCCATTAAACGATCCTTAATACAAGTTTAAGAATTTTAAAATTCAGTAACTGTAGTTTATCCAGTTTTTACGGCAGGAAAAGATCATGAGAGTACTTAATGATTTTTACTTTCCGACTTTTATACCATCGATGCACTTAATTTGCTTTGGCCCCAGTTATAGCGATAAGGAAAACGAATCAGGAACAATTTTCAAATGGAATAAAAACTAGTTTTTCTTTTGATTTGAAACACAAATGCTATATCAATCGATGGCAAATGACTCAAAGAATTTTTTTCACCCAAAAAACGTATAATTAAATAAATATTTTCTATTAAAATTGAATTTTTCTAATTTCCTGATGCAATTTCATTTTTCGTATCAGCTGATTGTGTTTTCAGCCAAAATGGAACAAATCGTTCCAATTATTTGAGTTCCAATTTCTATTTGGTCCACTGACAGCTACGAGGAAGAAAAAAAAAAATCGTGTGTATTTCAAACAGGAAAAATTAAATGGTGGTTCGAGTTACAAATTCTTGCGGCATTGTGTGTATAATAATTATTGTTTTTTAATCGAATAGTAAACATTTCAGTTGTTTCAGTTTGAAATGAATACTCAGGAGGAAAAAAGACTGAAGAAAGCCGAACAGAGAGAGTTTGAGACAAAGCTCATTATGGAGGTGAAGAGCCACATTTGTTTGTACGCCAAAGACCACCCGGCGTACAGCAACAAAAACCAAAGGCAGTCTGCATGGGAGGACATTTCTTCCATTTTGGGCAAATCAGGCAAGTTTAAATAGATCATAGTTATTATTTCAGTAATAACATTATTTATTTTTAACAACAGCCGAAGAATGCCAGAAAAAGTGGACGTCTTTGAGGGACTCCTTCCGTTCATATTTTAGGATGGACACAAATGTTCCCAGCGGGTCTGCAGCAGCTGCGTCAGTGAAGTGGATTCACTTCCAAAGTCTGACTTTCTTAATTCCCTACGTAAAGGTTCCAGCAGAGTAAGTATTTTTTAAATACTCTAAATATTACGCAAGCTAATGGTTTATTGTTTTCCTTTTTAAATTCAGTGACTGTGGAAACTTGAACATAGAGTTAGACCCAGTCTTGGAAGTAAGTCCCTCGATGGACTTAAACGACGTCCTGAATGTGGACATTGTCGAAGAAAGTCCTTCCCCGATTGCTTCTGGAAGCAAAAAAAGAAAAGGGAAATTAAATGACGAAACTTTGGAAAGGGTGCTCAACGCCATCGAGAATGTCCAAAATAAAAGAAGACCGATCGAAATATTCTTCGATAGTGTGGCTCAGCAGATTGAGAACTTCGATGTTCACCGGCAAATCAACTTCCAAAGAAGGATTTTGGAGATTTTGGCTGAGGAACTGGCGGCTGACCCTTAGATTTAAGTTTTTGTTTCTCTAGTGTTAAGTTGTTTGTTTTGTTTTTTGTTATTGTTGTTTTTTTTTAAGTTAAAGTTTCCTAAACAGCTGTGAATTGAACTTGTGATGTTTTTTTTAAATAAATTAAAAAAGAGATATGTATCTCAAAATCTCAATGTTTTCATATTTATTTATTTATTCCATTGAAACTCAAGGTTTCCTTCTTTGACAAACCAATCAGCAAAGCTGTTTCGTATCAAAATGGCGTTAGATGCTGGCTGGTTAACTCTGGCTTCGTGGTCAACTAAATTGTTTGTTGAACTATCGGTGGAAGTTCTATTATCTATTGCTTGAGTTGCATTTTCCTTGGTGGTTTGAAGAAAGTTTTGTAAAACACAACAGCACAAAATGAGTGGTTTAGCTACTTCCATTTGGACTTCGAGGGGCTTTAACAACACCCTCCATGTGTGCACTAGTATTCCAAACGCACTTTCCACCATCCGTCTTGCTCTGGAAAGTCTAAAACAAGTTGAATGTTTCAATGTGTTCTTTTTTGCATAACATAGTTGAATTATTACCTGTAGTTATATACTCTCTGCTTGGTGGTTAAATGTGCACCTGGGAGCGGGGTCATCAGATTGTATTTCAACCCGAATGCCTCATCTCCTACCAGGATGTAAGGCATAGGGGATGTGGTACATGGCAATGGTACATCCGCTGGCACAAATAACTTCTGTGGATAATTCAACCAAGCTTTTCCAAAGTTGGAAGACGAGAAGACAGTTGGGTCTGCATTTGACCCATGCGCTCCTATGCTGACCATAACAAACTTGTACTCCGCATCTACCACAGCCATTAGCACAGTTGAAAAACATTTCTTATAGTTGAAATGGAAGCTGCCAGATTTTCGGGGGGCGAACATGCGAACATGTTTCCCATCAACTGCTCCAAGACAATTCGGAAAATCCCAATGTTTGAGAAAACCACTGCTAATCTTTTCCCAATCTTCTGTGCCCTTGGGGGTTGTCATCACTAAGTTTTTTTAGGTGTTTGTTGATTGCTGTTATTGTGTCTATTATACACTTCCTCACAGTTGTCTTACCCATCAAGAACCGGAAGGATAAATCCGCAAAACTTGTTCCAGTGGCAAGAAATCTAACAGAAAAAACAAAATATAGCCATATGCACTAAAACAATTTCAATTTCTTTATTCCTTACCGCAGCGTCAGCACTAGCTTTTCTTTGGCACTTATGTGGTCTCCGCGATACAAATTAAATTTGGGCTTGAGATCTTCACGTACAAGCTTTAGAATATAGTCAAACTTCTGCTGACTCAATCTAAAGTACTCAAAAAACTTAATTGGGTACTTTTCGAGTAAACTTATCAGCGAGAAGAATTCTCCTTGCTGTTTACGAATGCGATACATAGGATGAACTTGAAACTTTCGACGATGTCGTAATCGTTTTTTTAATATTAGTATTGTTGCAAGGCATAACAATTGCTTCTTTTTTACGTTCATTTTAACTCTTTCTGTTTCCACTATTTTTGCACCGAGCCGAAAGTAAAATAATAACCAAAATAATAAATGGCTTTCTGAAAACACATGCAACGCGGGATGGTTGTTGACAACTAGCCAACTGACGTTTATTTTCCTTATTGCTATAAACGTTCATCAGGAAAAAAAAAACAATTTTCATTTGTTTCAACTTTTCCTAATGATTTTTCCTGATCGCTATAATTGGGGCCTTTACAAATATTATGAATTTGAGAACGAAGTACCCATGCCATGACTTTTGTTTCATTATTCGCTATAAGCGTGTTTGGAATTTGAAACATTACTCGTAAAAGTGCCAAGTTAAGACGTGGTAATGAATTATTTTTCAAGGGAAAAATATCTGGCCGAATCGGCATTAAAAAATTAAAAAATTGATACAACTATGTATAAAGAATCTCGTAAGTATTAACTTTCAATGCCGTCTTTTGAAGTTGTTTTAATGTGAACATGCTTGCTATAGAACCATTAATCTAAGATTATGCTAGAGTGCTTTGATGGGAGACCAGAAACCAGGATGGAACCATCGACATCAGCTACTACAAGTAGTTTTGAAACTTACAACGAAGTAAGTATAATCAATGTTTTAAATTCAAACCCCTGTAATGAAAAAAGATTCTATTAAAAAAGCAGTTTAATTTTAATTTGTTGATGCGTTATTTTCAAAGGTCGTTGCTAATTGCGATGCTGCTCAGGAAGTTTGGAATGGCATTAACGAAGATGAGAATATTGAACCAATTGAAAAATCTGTAATGAAAACTCAATTTCTTATTATTGCTTGAAAATAAAACTAAAACTTTAACTTGCAGCAAGTGCAAAACAACTCTCTACGGCTTGTCGAATACGATTGCACAAGTGATAAAGAGATGAATTTCAGTGATGACTACAATCAAGATCCAACTTTTCAGCCACAAATTTCAGATTCAGAAATTTCGGATTTTTCAGATTTTTTTCCAGAAAGTGGTAAGAAAATTTTAACAAGGCGTAAGAAAGCCAAACCTGAAACCTGGAAGGTTAATGTGACGAAATCTTGTAGAGCTAAATGTCTTCCTTATACGACAAAAAAAAAGAACTATCCTGTCAAGTCTCCAAAAGACATTGATTGTTCAAAATGCAAGTTTCAATGTTCCAATTATTTTTCGGAGGTTGACAGAAATGAAATTTGCCAGACATATTGGGGGTTGGCAGACTATAACAGACAAAAGGATTTTATTTTAAGATTTGTCGAAGTGAGCTTTCCCAAACGCAGAAGGAATGACGTCGGAAATTTGCGCCTAGTGTCTAAACTCTAAAGCATAATTATTGGAAAACTTATCTGGAAGACACAGAGTATGTGCAATTTTTTTTTTTTTTTTTAAACATCCATCTAAAATTCAGATTTTGGTGCATTTGATGGCAGTGACAAAAGAGGTCGAAGATAGCCTGGCAATAAAACAAGTGAAGCAGGAGTATTACAAGTAAAAACCCATATTGAAAGCTTCCCAGTTATGGAATCTCATTATGTAAGGAATTCAACGAAAAAATTATACTTGGATAAAAGCTTGTCTATTTGGAAGATGTATGATTTATATCGAAATGAGTTCTGCCAAAATAATAATATAACCAAAATTGTAAGTGAAAAAACTTATAGAAGGATATTCTGTGAAAATGACAACTACTCCTTTCTTAAACCAAAAAAAGACCTTTGCGCTACGTACGCAAAATATACGATCAAGCGGCTCAAGAAATTAAAAAAAACCTGAATGAAATGCAAAAGTGATCCTACCTTCATAACCTGCACTTTTGATTTGCAAAGTGAAATATGCGTTTACAATTTGACTGTTTATACAGGGTGTCCCGTAATTCGTTTTACATACTTTGGGATATGATTCTTGGTCATATTCTAAGAAAAAAATTGGTCTACAGTAAAGTCCGTTTCTCAAGTTTGACATCACTTTTTGACAATTTAAAAAAAGTCTAACTTTGGTGTACCCTAACCTGTGTTAAATTCGATATCTCTGTCAATACAGATGATAGAGACCGTATCTTAGACTTAATTTTTTGAAGAAATAACAATCTTTAAGACTGTATTTAAGTTGAGCTTTCATAGGTTAAGGGTTGCCAGATTTTCAATTTTAAGTGGTGTCCAAATTTTCTTCCCCAAACAAAGTTTTGACTTTGAGGTCATTTTTTCGCAGAAAATACCTGATAAACAGTTTCTTTATTTTTTACAGATGAACAAAACAATAATAAAAAAAAACATAGTAATAAGTGCACTCAAAAACCCTTCCTTTTTAAGATACTTGGAAATAACTAAAACAGGTAAAAATTCTAATTTTGTCTTTTTTACGGTTTTTTATTGCAACAACTTGCAAAGGGAGCAGTTTTCCAAGAACTTTTAGTAGTTTATTATGTATTTTATACAAATACAATTATAAGAAGTGCTCAAAGTGCCCTCCTTCGTTTTGAACGCATGCCAGAGCCCGTTTTTGGATTCCTAACACAGGTTAGGGTACACCAAAGTTAGACTTTTTTTAAATTGTCAAAAAGTGATGTCAAACTTGAGAAACGGACTTTACTGTAGAACAATTTTTTTCTTAGAATATGACCAAGAATCATATCGCAAAGTATGTAAAACGAATTACGGGGCACCCTGTATAGGAAATGGAGACATCGCACATTGTTACACTTGGAACGAGTTGAATGATAAGCGAGGGAGCAATGAGATTGGGTCAATTTTGCTCCGATTTTTGAAAACATTGCCCGTAACTGTGACAGATGTTTCACTTTTCTGTGACACCTGCGGTGGTTAGAATAGAAACCAACAAGAAGCAGCAGCTTTGATGTATGCTACACAAAACATGGCAAATTTAAGAAGAGTGGAACTTAAATTTCTAGAGTCAGGGCATTCCCACATGGAATGTGACTATTGCATTCCGCAATAGAGACAGCAAAGAAAAATAAAAGTGCCTTCACAATGGCTGACTGGACCCGCATTTTTCAATCAGCCAGGTCGATTAAAAATAACAAAAACAGAGGTAATATCAAATTCATTTGCTTAAGTTTTCGGATTTTTACAATCTTCACGAGCCAGCAGCGTGAACAAAGTCTCATGGCTTAAAATGAAGTGCATACAATTTGAAAAGGCCTGGTGTTTTATTATACAGATACGACCATTCTTCGGATTATAAAATGTTAAATTTATTTAGAAGAGGGCGCCGAAAGAAAGTCATATTGAAACCAGCATATTTGATCAATTTACCCATTTCATCTGCAAAAAAGGCCGACCTTGAAAAGCTTTGCAATGCTGGTCTGATTCCATAAGAAATAGTTCCTTGGTATAAAAGTCTACCCACAAATAATAATTTGGATAATCGGGAACTACCAGAGCCTTCAAATGATGAAATTGATGATGGGAATTGACTCCATTTTTATTATTTAAATAAATAAAGCTTTTGTTCCTAAAAAAATATGTTTTGTTATTCACTATCTGATTTTAGATTTAGAATTTCGGCTGGAAAAATTCATTACGCAATTTATTTCGCATATTGTTGAAAGCCTGATGTTTAATCAGAAAGATTGTAAAAGGAAACTCCTGTATCCTAAATTCATCTACAAAATATATTCGATTTAATAATAAATAAAATTGCAATGATTTTTTAATCATTGAAGCTTCATTATCTCCATATATGTAGTCTTAAATGCACTAGTGAGTTTAACTTGTCAACCGACGATATCCATTTTTGTTTTTTCATTTTATTTAAATTTAAATTAAATTATTAATACTATATATGAAAAAACTAACTATGACATACTGTATAATAATACAAAACTTCAATCTAAATATTTCTCCAAATATTCTTCTTCTAAATCTTCTGTTTCCAACAACTGATTTGGTTTTGTAATCTCATAAGATTTTTTTTAGCTGTTAATTTTCCTTTTTGACACCATTGTCTGGATGTCAGCCATTAGCAAAAAAGCTTCTTCTTTTGAAAATTCTTGTAATTGAGCCCCAATGTTGTCAGCAAAACATTCAAATACATTTCTCTTTGCGTTTATTTGTACAGCTTTTCGAGAGCTGAATCAAATTTTGTGTCCGGCTCTTCACAATGCTTTTTTTTGGTGGTTTTGATGTTGAGGCAATCGATGGACCAGCGTTAGGGACATTGCCTGTGGCAGTTCACTGTTATTTGGCTCCGACGATATACTCTCACATGATGGTTCCTATCAATTAAATTTAATTAATTATAAAATTTTAACATTGTTTTCATAGAACAATGTATAATAATTATATTGTCTTAATGTTATGAAATTTTTAGTTTGTTACAACATTTTACTCTTATTCAAACTTAGCTTCACAATATTTATCGAGTTTGGGGTAAGCAAATGAATTTTTCTGTCATGCACGGAACCAGGAAATCATAATATGAAAATATCTATAAATTTTCTTCTGTGGTTTCCGATTCCTTGTAAACAGATGCTATAGTTGTTTTTGTGATCCAGAGAGTCGTCTTTGCTCCTTTAAGGTGGGTCTATGATTATGTGAGTTCTGTCTATAGCGCCTTAATTATGAGATTTCTGTATTAAGATAGTACAAATATGTATATTCAAAGACGCTTACTTTTTACTCCGTAAAACCGTCCTTTGATTTAAAGTATTCCTCACTCTCCTTTTTGTTTTCTTCATTTGGCCATTGAATTGCAGTATCTGAAGACAACTTATAAAAATTGTAACTCTTTTGATAACAAGTGACACCGTTGATATTGAAACATTAAAGCGGTCGGATATATTCCTATCCGTATATTTTGGAACGATTTCTTCGAAGTAGTTTGGAATACTTGTTCGCATTTCGCTTGGGTTCCTCTGAATAATTTTCATCATCACTGCTTGATAAGCCGAATAAAAGTTCGTCTTCAGATCCGTCGTTGGCATTGGACACTAAACTTGTGTCTAACAAAGTATGAACTGCTAAAAGAATTTTTTGATTTTCACATTTGCTCATTTTATTTTATTTGTCACTCTACTCATGCGAAAAATAAATGACAACTAAAAAATAGCATACTTTCAGCTCTGAAGTGTTCGATGTAAAATCAAATCCCGAGCAGGTATTCAGTGGATCGACAGATAATTTCAGTGCGTTGACATTCCCCTGTGCGCACTGGGGCACTGCACATCGAACAGACTTAATCAATCAAATACCTACTTCACCAATGGTAAGTTGAATTAGGGCCGTTTTCTTCACTAAAAGTTGAAGTCAACTGGAGGATTTTTAATCTCATCTCAACTTGTGATTTTGTTTTTCTTCACTCAATTTTGACAGCTTCAACTTTATCGAGTTAATCAACTTCCGATTTTTTCAACTTCTGTTGTGAAAAAAGCAGAAGTTGAATGAGTAAACTAGACAAATGACTTTGAAATTTAATTTTGTACTATATTTTGTTGCTTTTGCCAATTATTTTCGATTTACATAGGTATGTGAATAAAAATATTTTTTAAATAAAATGTTCCCAAAAAATTAATATTGGAAGAGTCATCCATCGTCTGCTTCTGAAAGCGAAGAAGAAAAAGAAGAAGAATTGATTGAAAGAAGACAGTATAAAAAGTCTCCACGGGTCGGGCTTGAAAAATGGGATGACCATGATTTCATTCATCGATTTCGCATTTCGTAGCGAACCACAATGATGCTGTTGGAATTGATAGAAGGTAGTTTGCCTTGCAGTGAGACAAGGTACGAAATGAAATATTTTGAATTTTTTATAGTTTGAAAAGTATTAACTTATGTATAAATCGCGGGAATTACGACCAATTACCCAAGTATTAATAGTTCTGAGGTATTATGCACTCGGGTCAATACAATTGGCCATTGCTGATTTTACTGGCGTAAGTAGTTCAACAGTACATCGCATGATAAAAAGGGTGTCGAACGCAATTGCTAACCTTGCGCCCCAGTTTGTTCGCATGCCCCAAACACGAAGAGAACGGTTAGAAGCGGCACGTGAATTTTATGCTATAGCTAAGTTTCCAATAACTATTGGGGTAATAGATTGCACGCATGTAAGAATCCAATGGCCTGGTGGAAACGATGCTCAACTTTTTAGAAACCGCAAGGGTTGGTTCTCTATAAAAGTTCAGACTGTAGTTTCTGCAGATCTGAAAATAATAGACATCGTTGCTCGTTGGCAGGTAGTATCTGCACTTTAAGTGAAAGTAAATAAAAGCTTTACTCTTGACTTTCGGTTCTATACTTTTTTCAGGGTTCTACGCACGATCAACGTATTTTCAATTCGTCAACTTTGAGGCAACGATTTGAACAGGGTGAATTTGAGCAATTTATTATTATTGGTGACTCTGGCTACTCAAACACAAATTACTTGGAGACACCTTTTCAAAATGTTTTAAATAATGTTGAAAATTTATACAATGAGTCTCAGATTCGTGCTCGAAATTCAGTCGAGCGTTTTTATGGAATTTGGAAAAAACGGTTTCCAGTATTGACAACTAGGTTAAGATGCAGAGTTGAAACCGTGCAGTTGGTTATAATTGCTTGTGCCGTCCTTCACAACATATGTAGCAATTGACTAAAAGAAACCACAACCTCCACCGGAAATGCTCGGATTCGATGATATGTTTAAATACACATGTTCCATCGTCAAATACCTTCAATAACGATTGGAAACGCGAGGTCCCGAATTCTATTTTATTTTCAGTAAATTTTAGACCAAGAACAAAAACGATCAAATTAAAATCCAAACACATTCAATATGCAATACATACATATGTATGTATATAAATTGATATTAATTATCTACTATTATTAAAATAAAACTATTTTTGAATTTAAAAATATGACTTTTTTGCAGCAGCTGTTGGAAATGGGTTAATTCGTTGCTCTCTGAGCATATCCATACGTGCTTTATGGATTTCCGCATCATGTTCTAATTGTTTTTTTTTTTTTACTATTTCCAATTCTATTAGAGCGCATTCTCGTTCGATTTGTGCTTTTTCTCTTTCGAAGCTATACCGCTCTTTCTCCGACTCCAAAATTTGCAATTCTATTGCATTTTTCTTTAGTCGGTGTTCTCTTAATTCTTCCTCGTACTTTTCCTTTTTTGAAGGTCCTATTTCACCGTCTATTCTTTGCTTCCGACCAGCGTTACCGTTGGATATTTTGGAAAAGTTGCAAAAAAAGTGGCACTCGAGAAAAAAAGGTGACACTTGAAATAAAAAACGAAACAACACCATATATGTATGAAAATTGACTTATTGATCAAAATTTCACACATCTGAACGAACTCGTAGGAGTTGAAGAAAGCACATGATCTTAACAATCATAATCGCAAGTTTCAGTTTTTAGTCGGCTGGTGAGTTTATTTTTCATCAAATTTAGCTTGGAAAAAGCCCTCTCAACGCAGCCACTGATATGTGAAAAAGTTAATATTTTTGCAACAAATTCATATAGGTAAGTCAGAAAAAGGTATTCATTCAAACTATTTTTAATGTTAGCCACTTTAAACCAAATCTATTCGATATTGACAATTAAAAAAAAAATTGGTTTAAGCTTCAAGCTTGGTTTAGCTTCAAGGTAAAAAAAGACTTTTTTGCGAAGTTTTTTTCTTAAATATGGATTGAGTAATTTTATTCGGACCTTTCGTACGTTATTGAGCATACTTTTGACAATAAAAAGGTAATTTTTTCATGCAGAAATATTGAAGCATAAGCCGGTAACAGAGCTTCCCCAGAATGTCTTGAGAAAAAAACAATTTGCGGTGTTCACTATAACTCGGCTGGAAATTATTTGAAATTAAGAAATCAAGAAAAAGTAGCCAAATTATGACCAAATCTTCCCCCCAACTTTCTCTGATAACTTTTTTTTTTTTTTTTTTTTTTTTTTTTTTAATAAATTGGCGGCCATTGAAAGTGTAAAATGTTATTTTCCTCTAAATATGTCAAAAATGTGTATAAAGTTTGGAATGAATAGCTCAAGTAGTTTTGAAAAGACAGTGAACACGGACTTTGAAAAAGTAGTTTTGAGGAAAACGCGTCTAAAGTTTATGAACTAGTGTTAGAGCGTTTGAGGCCAGGAGATTAATAAGACAATTATATTAAGAATATTGCTTCTATTGACCTAATATTTTAAGGACATTTTTTGAAATATTAAACAATATGATTAGAGATAAAAAAAAGAATCGATTTTTCGAAAGCTATTTCTAAAAATTTATATTGTTCAATTACCTTTTAGGGCTAGTTTTAAAGTCTTAATGCCTCAAAATAGAAAGTTTTTCATTTTTGATGTCAATCGATTAAATATTTCATCTTAAAGTATTTGATAATGACTACGAATATTTGTTTTTTTAAATCTGAATTGCTAACTTTAGTTTTACTTGTGGGGAAAGCTAAAAAAGTGGCACAGACTGAAAAGTGGTAGCTCGGTGGCACAGCCAAAAAAAGTGGCATTTTGATACTAAAGTGGCACAGCGGTAACGCTGCTTCCGACGTCTGTTGGTCAGCAAAGGATTCGGTGGCTTGCACAATTCGGTGGCTTCTTCCAAAGCAGTCGTCTGAATTGCGACTACATTTTCATAAACATTGCCTTGATGCAGGCAATCATTTTGCAATATTAAAATGTCATTGATATTAATACCAGGTTCAGTGGCATCATTATCTTCGATGGGTTCTGGCGCAGGTTTTTCTAGGGAAAGAAAAGCACTGTCGCCATTCCCTGCAGAAAGCCCCTACGTTGACGGAATCAATAATTGATTAAGTTCTTGCATGGGCTCGCTTAATGCAGGGAGTTCTTTCTTTGGTGGACCTCCACCAGTTGCTTTGGCATCCTAGAAAAAATATGTTGTTCTGTTTTTTAAATTTGGTTTTATTTTACCATATTTTTCCCTCAAAGATTTCACGCTCCTCTCCTAAAATAAAAGAAAATCGTTTTTAAATAATTCGATAAAAGCTAATTTTGTACAAACCTGGCTATGTGGGGCGATATTGAATTGTTTGGCAATGTCCTTGTTACCGAATTTACACGCGAACCGAACTTTAATTTATTATTTAAAACGTTGGAAATCGATTCCAAATACCGCGAGCAAAATTAACAAAGAAAACGTAACCGATACGAAAGAATAATTATATTTATTCGCGAAACTAAATTGGGATGTCAACAATCCCGATTCCCGACGTGCGCGCAACTTTCCCGTCTAAAACAAAATGTCAAAGTGACACAGGTTTGTTCGTGTTTCGGCAATCCAACAACACATACAGTGCTGTCTCCCGTAGCTCAGTCTGATGGGTGGGTTCGTTTTGATATTCCTTTTTAATCCGCTTTGATTAAAAGGGAATATCAAACAATTATAAATTTATCGCGATCTGAATGAAATGATTGGTGAGGAAAGTACAGAGGCGTACTTACTCACTTATAAAATGGGCGCCAGGAAACCTTTTTGAGTGGTGGTTTGCCTTAACCAGAAGCTGAAATGTTTCAATAAGAAAGAAAGAAAGAAAAATAGGATAGTACTAATATAAATAAAACAATAAGAAATTCCTGGAGGGAAAATTAAGAATTTTTTTATTTGCTTAAGGGTGTCTGGGAAACCGTGGCCGAAGCCTGGATTAAAACCCAGAATCTTTTCAACAAAATATAAAAGTACAAGTAGTACAAATCCTTTTCAAGGTTGGCAGCAGGCCAAGTCTCGAAATAAAGGAAATGTATTAGAATGGAAAAATAGAAAAAAAAGAACAGATGTGTGTCGTTTAAACACAAGAAAGAATCAGTAAGGAAAGTTTCCGAAAGAAATAGTAATAGCAAGAAAGGAAAACGGTCGCGAGTCCCGCAATCTCGGGATATTAAAACGTTAGGTCAACGAAGGCCTAGCGGATCACAATTTTGCCGCAAATAAGACGACTCTAAGTTCGTTCGAAAAATCCTTGAAAGAGAAGGATTCTTCGATACGTAGGTTTTAAACCAAAAAGAAAAAGAATACTTAGCTCGATCTTCTATATATCACTCCTCCTGGACTCCTTGAGAAAATCTCTTCTCCGCAATTGTCTCGATCTAGAAAATTCCCAACTGGAATGTCTCAAAATTCCCAACTGGAATTTTGCCTCAATCAATATTATCAAAAAAAACTCGCTAAAATGAAAAATCTGGTATCTCGAAATATACGTAATAATTTTTCGCACGCTTTCTTCTATCCTTTCACTTGCACCGCCAAAAGTCAAGAGACCATCAAGATGGCGGGTTTTTCTCCTCCATCCGGCATCGGCCAAACAGCCATCCTCGTCAGACCTTAAAGCGTGGTGTTGTTCGGTCTCACTTTTACTGCAGCATTCCGCCATTAGGCTGGGATGTGCAAGTGAGATGTCACGAATCAACTACCCGCGGTCCATTGCGTTCAGGTGATGCGATCACCAGTAGCCGAGTGGACGAGTTCAACCTCTTTCAGAAAGACTTACTCCGAAAAATTATTTTACTCGCGCAAAGTCCCCAGCCCAAACCGGCCCAAACTAAAATACAGAGAAGATATTTTCCAGGAGAACGGAGAACAACAGATGCTAAGTCTAAAAGCTCGACGGATACTTTCCGTAGACCTTCGTTCAGATAGTTAGAAAAAGAAAGGGGAATAAAAACGGAAACACGTCTTAGTGATTCTTTCTTGATGTTGACGTACTCAATTTAATTTTAATTGAAATTTACTAGAAAATTTAGGGTGGTGTGAATATAGTTCACACATTGTTGGACATGGATCTTAATCTTCATGCCATTCATCCTATCTCGATTTTCTTTCGTAGGCCGCCTGCCGTACGAACTTTTGTGGACCGACCGTCACACAAGAAAAGTGTCTTCTACTGTGCAATCTTTTGCATCGAGGAACAATGTGACCTGAAAATTGCATTTCGAAAGTTTTAGAAGAACAGGTCTCTGGCTGATGGACCAGGTTTCAACTGAACTCTTCTACTACTTCCGAGCAGCTATGAATAAAGTTTATTAGCGGGAGAAGAACGGTGGATAGAACTTGTTGTGGTAAATTTTACCGCAACAAATCCCACCCTCACCTCCTCGGAAGTGTGCTTACATTTCGTAAGAACTGTAACAAACTTCCAAAAAGGTACCTAGGATTTAAAGGTGTGGGAGAAGGACTTTCCATCAGAAAAAAAAAACTCTAAAAAAAGTCTCAATCACGTTTGAGTTATAAGATTACAAAAAAAAAAATAAGCTACGTTAACATTAATCGTTTTCGGATGCATCGTTATACGGTTTTAAATCTTTGACGTGCCAAGTCCCGCGCTCTTTATTATTACTATCTTGAAGTACGTATGTCCAAGGTGACACACGTTTCTTAATCAAAAACGGACCGACAAACTTCGGTGCTAATTTGGCTGCATAGTAATTCGCGGCATCCGATAACGTGAAGTTCCTTCGCCAAACCATATCGCCGACGTGATATTGTATATCACGTCGTCGAAGGTTATACGCTTCTGCAGCTCTCTTCGATGCTGCCTTCAACTTCGTCTCAATATCCTTTCTCAGTTCCCGAAAACGTTCGGTGATCTCACCCAGATCTTGAACATCCTCGGAACTCTCTCCTACAGTTGGTGCTTCCTGACCCGAAGTCACCATGTCCCTCCCAAAATTGGCGTAGTAAGGTGAAACACCCAAAACCTCGTGTTGTGACGTGCGAATTGCACACGCCACCTTGCTTAGTTGCGAATCCCACACTCTATGGTTTTCAGCAACGTAAGCTCGTAATGTTGTCTTAAGGATCTGGTTGATCCTTTCTGCAGGGTTAGCCTGCGGATGGTAATGCGCCGTGAAGCGTAGTTGGGACGCATATGCGTCACACAGCGTTTTGAGTTCCTTAGAACGAAACTGTGGACCATTGTCACAAATAGTGACTTTTGGTATGCCAAAAAGCAGGAAAACATTGTCTTCCAGTTCCCTACAGATTGCTTTGGCCGTAGCCGACCTCAGCGCGAACAGCAGTGGAAACTTCGTAAAGTAATCCACTACCGTTAATATATAAATAAAGCCCCTACTAGATTTTGGAAGTGGCCCTACTAAATCTATGCAAATCATCTCCCAAGGTGATTTGACTCCTACCCTTTCCTTCATCAAACCAGCTGGCTTCTCATTAATTGGCTTAACCTGTTGGCAAACTTTACAACTCCTAACATATTTTGTGATATCGGCCCTCATCTTTGGCCAGTAAAACTTCGCCGCAATTCTGGCAAACGTTTTCCTAACTCCCATGTGGCCCGCTAAAGGACCATCATGGTTCTCCTGTAAAATACCTAACCTCTCATTTTTCCCTATCACTCTCTTCCATTCCTGATTGGTTTCATGTACTACTATGTGATTGGGCTTTACGAGTTTGAACAACTTGCCTTGTTCAACCCTCCAAGCCGGATACCTAAGTGGATTTGTATTGACTTCCGAAATCATTTTTAACACCCAAGGATCTAAAACCTCTTCTGAGATACCACCCAACTGCGGCACTCCCCGAGACAGCATATCCGGAACCACATGCTCTTTCCCCTTACGATGAATGATTTCGTAGTCGAACTGCTGTAACCTAATAGCCCATCTAGCTAACCTACCCTGCGGATCCTTCAAATTACTTAACCATATCAGTGAGTAATGATCAGTTACTACTGTAAACCTAACACCCTCTAGATAAGGCCTCAATTTCTCAATAGCCCACAGTACCGCTAAACATTCCTTTTCTGTAGTGCTATAGTTACGCTCATTCCTATTCAAAGACCTACTAAGGTAACAGACAACCTTTTCCCCTTCCTCAAAGTTTTGGGATAAAACTGCACCGATCCCATAATCTGAAGCGTCTGTTTGTACGACGAATGGTCGCTTAAAATCTGGGCATGTGAGTATAGGTGCTGTCACCAAACACTCCTTTGCCTTCCTAAAGCTATCCTCACATTCCGTTGTCCAACTAAACTTCCTATTTTTCTTTAGTAGGTCCGTTAAGGGCCTTAGCAACTCTGCGATATTCGGTACGAAACGTCTGTACCATGAAACTGTCCCTATAAAGCTCCTAACCTCTTTAACATTCCTCGGTGCTGGAATCCTAACCATACTATCTACTTTTTCTGGATCTACATGTAATCCGTTCTGATCTACTATATACCCTAAAAATTTCAAGGATGACATGCAAAAGTTGCACTTCTCCTTGCTAACCTTCAAACCTGCCTCACATAATCTTTTCAAAACCTCATTCAGAATTTCGAGATGTTTCTCAAAAGTTTCTGAAATGATGATAATGTCGTCTAAATAGACGAAAACGAATGGCTCTAAATCGGCACCCAAAACCGTGTCGATGAATCTCTGCCACGTCGCGGGCGAGTTGTGAAGGCCAAAAGGCATTCTCCTAAACTGATAAAGACCCCTCCCCGGAACTGTAAACGCAGTGTAAGGTTTTGATTCTGCCTCCATAGGTATCTGCCAGTAAGCTGACTTGATATCCAGTGAAGACAAGAACCTAGCACCTCGAAGCCTATCTAAAATTGAATTAATGTATGGAAGTGGGTACGCGTCCCTATCTGTATTCTTATTTAGCTTCCTATAATCTACGCAGAATCTATAGGAGCCATCTTTCTTTTTAACTAATATTATTGGAGATGACCAAGCACTTGTCGATCTCTCAATAACTCCTGCCTCTAACATTTCATTAAGTTCCCTATCTATATGTTCCTGCATTGCCGGGGAGACCGGATAATACCTTTGTTTTATCGGCTCCGCCGACGTCCTAATCTTATGTTCGACTAAAGTCGTACACCCTAAGCCCTCAGGCATCTTCCTAAAAGATTCTTGCACTAATTTTTCTAATGTTTCTAATTCCCTAACACTCAATTCCGAACGTTCTGTAATAGAACAGATCGAAATTGAACTATCCTGTTCTGAAAAATTCCAGCTACGGGACCTCAAATCCGGGACAATACCCGACAGCGCCCAGAAATCTGCGCCGAGGATCACCGTATGTGGTAACGACGGAATGACTAAACATTCAACTAGTATAGCCCTATCCTCAACTATAATTGGAAGAGAGATCGTCCCTAACACTTCGACTCCTGTTCCATCTGCCAAACACACGCAGTGAACAGTGTCCTTCCTACTGATTAACCCTAAATTCTGCAGGATTTTCCATGCGTCCCTACCTATTATAGTTCGAGTAGCTCCTGAATCTAATAGTCCTAAAAATCTCGAACCATAAATACTAACTGTTAAATAAGGTCTCCTATCACTACCGTTTGCCTCTAACGTAAATCCTAAATGAACCCTATCTGCCAGCTGGTCTCCAGCAGGCGACCCTCTCACTGTCTGCGGACTTCCCGCCCTGCTGGCGCAGGAGCCCGTTTCCCATTTCCCGAACACTTCCTACAATTTTGCTTAGTCACCCCCGCAGCCCCGCAACCAAAACAACGCCTAGGAGCGGAACAACTACTTGCAAAATGGCCTGATCCATTGCAATTGAAACACCTAACCGAAGAATTTTGTCTACTTGAAGATGGGCCCTGACGAGTGATTTCGTTGTTCACCGCAACAACCGAAACCGAAGGATTATCGACACCTACGTATGCTAGATCCGGTTCTAGCAAAGTCCTACTACTCCTAACATTTGGTGGGGGAACATAAGCCTCAACATTTGCCCTAACAGCTTCTAAATTCCGACCTAACGCAACCAAATCAGACACACAGCTTGGCTTAGCCAACCCCAGTTGGGTTTGATAGAAAGGTGTCAAGTTCCTCTGGATCATTGACAACTTCCTATTTTCAGAAATTGGATCATTCAACCGACCGAACAAATTTTGCATCGTAGCAACGTACACGCCTATCGTTTCATCCTTCCCTTGTGTGCGGTGCCTTATCTCATCGAGGAGCTGATCATCATAGTTAGGAGGAAGAAACTCTAGTTTCAACTCCTTAACTAGTTCTGACCATGAATTAACAGAAATCCTAATCGCCCTAAACCAAATCAACGCTTTGCCTACAAAGAGCTCCACCGCTGCTCTAAAAAGATAAGCCTCCGAAATACCCCTAGCCTGTCTCATTTCCTCAACCCTTTCTAGAAATGAGTTCACTGAGGTGCCACAGCGCTCTCCAGTGAACTTCACTTCCCACTTCGCAATATTGTGAAATTTCCTAAAATCTGCACTGTCCTGACTAACACTAGTATTTTCCCTAGCACTAATATCTTGAGGTGCAGCTGAATGCTGCTTTGCGACCTCACTACCCCTTTCTAACCCTTTATCCTGCACAGCTACTTCTTCTAATAAGACCTCATCATCATCCACATTATCATCCTCATCCTCATCCCCATCCAAAATAGTCATCGCCATCACCACATCATTCTTCAGTTTCAATTTCACCTTCTCATCCTTTTCATTCTCAGGAATGCTCCTATCCAACCTACGCAGACACCATTCAACTTTACTCAAAATCTTAACATATTCCTTCGAAGTCTCCGACTTCGGAGGATTCTCTAACAATTTATTAATTTCTCCTAACTTCTTCTCTACTGCCACTGAATCCTGTTCGAAGGTGAACGGATAAGCGGGTGAAACAAACGAATTCCTACGCTCTAGTTTAATAGCTACCCTAAGCGCTTTGCGCATATCCTCCACCGTCCCTACATTCAACCCTCTACATTCTACTTCATAAACAATTTCATCCTGCGACAATCTATTCACCTGACTTAAATCCATTTTGTAAATATCTAAAAACTACCTAGCCGATCTCGGAACAATCAAGAAAATATAAATGAAAAACGTAATATAAGGTAAAACAATACAACCGACAAACAACCGGCAAACTGTTTCAAAAACCTAGCAAGCAAGCTTAAAAAAAAAAAAAAAATACGAATATGAACCCTAGCAGACATCGTTATATATTACAAATACTGCAATCACACAACAACCACACTTGAAATAAAATATGTATAATAAAATGTAAATGTATAAATAAAATGTAAAAAGAAATAATAAAATTACTAGAAAAAGAATTCAACCAATAGAACACAGCAAGTGGTTAAAAAAAATTAAAATTAATCAAAAGTACTAAAAAGTATTAATCGTACCAGTGACAGCCCTGATTCTGTTAAAAGAATTTATGCCCACTAACACTAGCGTACGTAATTTATTTGCAAAAGAAAAAAGAAAATGGCGGGTATCAAAATTCGCGAAATGTCAAAAAAAAAACCGAATCAAATTAAATTTATAAAGCACTTTATCACACAATTATTAATTTAAATTGCAGCCACAAACAAAAAAAAAATCAAAACAAAAACTCACAGTTTACTCCTGAACACTGATATAATCCAAAAGACAAACTATCCACTGCCTATTCCACAGTCATGCGTTTTCCTCCTCCACAGATTCCAATCCTGTATCCTGTTTGTTCCCAGGTCTTCCACTGACGAACAAATTTGTAAATTTTCTCTGTCTCCTGCACTCTAGGAATAAAAAACACAAAGTAAATATTTCTCACAATATAGCACTTCAAAAAAAAACTTCCCTAAATACAGCACACAAGGGAAGGGTATACACAATATATAAAAAAAATTGCAAAAGCCCCACGTTGTGGACGCCAATTGTTACCGAATTTACACGCGAACCGAACTTTAATTTATTATTTAAAACGTTGGAAATCGATTCCAAATACCGCGAGCAAAATTAACAAAGAAAACGTAACCGATACGAAAGAATAATTATATTTATTCGCGAAACTAAATTGGGATGTCAACAATCCCGATTCCCGACGTGCGCGCAACTTTCCCGTCTAAAACAAAATGTCAAAGTGACACAGGTTTGTTCGTGTTTCGGCAATCCAACAACACATACAGTGCTGTCTCCCGTAGCTCAGTCTGATGGGTGGGTTCGTTTTGATATTCCTTTTTAATCCGCTTTGATTAAAAGGGAATATCAAACAATTATAAATTTATCGCGATCTGAATGAAATGATTGGTGAGGAAAGTACAGAGGCGTACTTACTCACTTATAAAATGGGCGCCAGGAAACCTTTTTGAGTGGTGGTTTGCCTTAACCAGAAGCTGAAATGTTTCAATAAGAAAGAAAGAAAGAAAAATAGGATAGTACTAATATAAATAAAACAATAAGAAATTCCTGGAGGGAAAATTAAGAATTTTTTTATTTGCTTAAGGGTGTCTGGGAAACCGTGGCCGAAGCCTGGATTAAAACCCAGAATCTTTTCAACAAAATATAAAAGTACAAGTAGTACAAATCCTTTTCAAGGTTGGCAGCAGGCCAAGTCTCGAAATAAAGGAAATGTATTAGAATGGAAAAATAGAAAAAAAAGAACAGATGTGTGTCGTTTAAACACAAGAAAGAATCAGTAAGGAAAGTTTCCGAAAGAAATAGTAATAGCAAGAAAGGAAAACGGTCGCGAGTCCCGCAATCTCGGGATATTAAAACGTTAGGTCAACGAAGGCCTAGCGGATCACAATTTTGCCGCAAATAAGACGACTCTAAGTTCGTTCGAAAAATCCTTGAAAGAGAAGGATTCTTCGATACGTAGGTTTTAAACCAAAAAGAAAAAGAATACTTAGCTCGATCTTCTATATATCACTCCTCCTGGACTCCTTGAGAAAATCTCTTCTCCGCAATTGTCTCGATCTAGAAAATTCCCAACTGGAATGTCTCAAAATTCCCAACTGGAATTTTGCCTCAATCAATATTATCAAAAAAAACTCGCTAAAATGAAAAATCTGGTATCTCGAAATATACGTAATAATTTTTCGCACGCTTTCTTCTATCCTTTCACTTGCACCGCCAAAAGTCAAGAGACCATCAAGATGGCGGGTTTTTCTCCTCCATCCGGCATCGGCCAAACAGCCATCCTCGTCAGACCTTAAAGCGTGGTGTTGTTCGGTCTCACTTTTACTGCAGCATTCCGCCATTAGGCTGGGATGTGCAAGTGAGATGTCACGAATCAACTACCCGCGGTCCATTGCGTTCAGGTGATGCGATCACCAGTAGCCGAGTGGACGAGTTCAACCTCTTTCAGAAAGACTTACTCCGAAAAATTATTTTACTCGCGCAAAGTCCCCAGCCCAAACCGGCCCAAACTAAAATACAGAGAAGATATTTTCCAGGAGAACGGAGAACAACAGATGCTAAGTCTAAAAGCTCGACGGATACTTTCCGTAGACCTTCGTTCAGATAGTTAGAAAAAGAAAGGGGAATAAAAACGGAAACACGTCTTAGTGATTCTTTCTTGATGTTGACGTACTCAATTTAATTTTAATTGAAATTTACTAGAAAATTTAGGGTGGTGTGAATATAGTTCACACATTGTTGGACATGGATCTTAATCTTCATGCCATTCATCCTATCTCGATTTTCTTTCGTAGGCCGCCTGCCGTACGAACTTTTGTGGACCGACCGTCACACAAGAAAAGTGTCTTCTACTGTGCAATCTTTTGCATCGAGGAACAATGTGACCTGAAAATTGCATTTCGAAAGTTTTAGAAGAACAGGTCTCTGGCTGATGGACCAGGTTTCAACTGAACTCTTCTACTACTTCCGAGCAGCTATGAATAAAGTTTATTAGCGGGAGAAGAACGGTGGATAGAACTTGTTGTGGTAAATTTTACCGCAACATCCTCCCACGCCTTGTCCTTTTCTCGTTTTGTTGCGCCATCAGTTTTTTTGTTTTCTATAACGTGGCTGTATTGCAATGCATTTGCAAGCAGCCAGTCCTCTTCTTCTTTGTGATACACCACTTTTGGTAACTTGTTAGTTTTTTCTGCCATGTTTTTATTAAATTTTATTTTCGCAATAAACACAATGAACTACCGCAACTTTAATTTTCAAAATAATCGAACAACCGAAATTCAAATCTAAAGTTGAAATTTATGTATCTGTCAAAAATATCCCTAGGAAGTTTTTAAAAACGCAAGTAGGCGAACTTTTGACCATTGAAATAGTAAGGAACCGTGAAGATTATAATGATTCTAGAAAAGTTCAAACCTAAAGTTTTACCAACTCGGAGTATCATATTAGCATCTGTTTGCAAAAACCAATTGAGCCCTTTAGTTTAACAGAAGCCAACTCAAAGAAACGTTTGATACGTTTACTTCAGAAAAAAAAGGAGTAGAAATTTTGAGCAGACGATGTTAGCTAAGTGTCTCTGGTGTTACTGACCCCAACGCAAAAGGCTTGTGACTAACTCAAAAGAAATTTAAAAAAAAAAAACCAATTCTAGACTTTAACTATCTCACAAGGGACAAGGTTGAGATGTAACTGCCGGTTTCTCCAGAGCGGGTTAAATAAGCAATTTGGTTATCAAGGATTCTTCTTAATCCAAGATTAAGAATCTGTGATCACCAAAGAGTGTTTGTTCTTGGTTAGCTTGGTTAGCAAATCATGGGTTATTCAAAAATCGTTCCAATTTCCAGTCTATATGTCAAAACATAATCAAGGAAATTATTGAAAATACATACATACATTTTTTGATGATAGGGTCAGGGGCCAGATTCTATAAAAAGCAAAACGAAAGCGATCAAACGTTTTTCAAAAGCGAAAGATATTGTTCGCAAGGCAGAGTTTGCATTCTGTATCTCTTTTCGTTTTATTCACTACGATCGCCAGAGTGTCATTGCGATTGAAGTTTTGATTGCATATTTATAGGCCATTTAATGTTCATAGTAGAGGTAGAAATGAGAGATGACATCCAATCGATGCCCAAAACCAATTAAGAGTAATCGAACTTTACATGTATTTCGTCATTTAAAGCACAAAATGTGATAAAAATTAAAAAAAGGTTATTCTATTATTCTATACACATTCATTTCAAATTTTGTGTATCAATAAGATAAATTTAATCAAATTATAAAAAAAAAATGTGTTGAGTGTAGTCGAATTTCATGAAAAAATAACCTCAAAAGTCTCATCACTATTCATTTGACATCTTTTTTTGATTTGAATTTTGAAACTTAAGCAGGATCGTCGCTTCTCAAAATGTAAGTACATAATATACACCATTTTTATCTAAATAGAATCATTATTCCTCTAATTTTGTATGAAGGACTTCTAGCACAACACAGTCACAAAAGGATATTTTGTTGGACTTCATGAAGAAGTATCCATCGATGGCTACGAACTGTCCAAGCACTTCCTCAGGCGGACAATACGAACAAGCACTGGGAAGAATTAACGGAATTGCTCAACACAAATGGACCCCCAATCAAGACTTTGAAAGCGTGGAAGAAAGTAAATAAATAATTGTTGTACCTTGAACGACTCCTAATATTTTTCTATTTTTATACATGGGCAGATTATAAGCATCGCACAAAGTCAAAGCTCGCGAAAAACAAGTTTTTCTTAAACAAAACAGGTGAAGGACCATTTGAAGAAAAAAAATTTCTGCCTTTGAGGAAGCTACGATAGAGCTAGGCAAACTTGAAGCCGCAGTAGCTGGAATAGATGGTGCTTAATCCTTCTGTGGTGAACCAATCGAACAAGAATCGTCAAAGAGACCGTCAACATCAAAAACGGTGAAGACGTTGAAAATCTTCTCAAAGAACTAATGAGCGATTCCTATTCATCTTCCCCTTATGAAAATTGTGTCAAACCTGTTCCTTTGTTGCAACCAAAAAAATTGATTGCCAACCACACAACGAAGGCCGGATCCAACAGTTCAAATCAAGCCCTGCCCGAGCAGCTAGACAAGCTTGAACTATTTAAAGTCTCTGTCAATTCAACCGACGACTTCCATAAAAAAATTATTGAAATTTTGACGGAAATACGAGACCTTAAAAGTGAACAGGGCAAAATTTTAAAGAAACAAGCACAAGACAATTTAACTGCCCAAAAAAGAAAACTAGCATTGCGGGAAGAAGAAATAAAAGTGGCTATGAGAACCAACGAACTGAAAGAGTACGAGTTAGGTTTAAGAAACTAAATGTAGAACTAAGTTGCTGTTTTTTTTTATTAGTTATTTAATGAATTCCTTTTGATTTGTTATGTTTTTTCTTTTTATAATTAACTCTTTTTATAAGAAATCTTTATTTATTTTTGTGTCTGAACGTTCTTTTGAAAATACTGTAACGTGAACCCAACATTTAATACCAATTTCCTAATCGAAAACGTTCAAACGAAAAACACATCTGGGAGCACTAGTGTAAGTGTAGAATTATTGTAGGAGAGAAAATGTTTGACAGTTGCAGTGGAGAGTGGAGACAATGTAGAAGTTACTGGAGAGTTCTAGATGAAATGTCATTCGATATAAATAGCCCGCCCGAGGCAACCAGAGGGCAGTTTTGATAATAGAGTGATAAAGTGAAGAGTAAATTGTCTACAAGTGATAGTCCAAAAAAAGTCGAGTTGAGATCGAATAAAGTTTAGATACTGAATAAAAGTGGTTGAAATAAATTGAAAAGTGAAGTTTTATTTTTCGAACTAAGCGCACGTTACAATACATACACTTGCATTTACAACTTAATCACAATTTTGCAATCAGAGGCTTATCGTAACAAAGAAAGTTTTATTCGGTCACGAATTCTTTCCGCAGCTTTTTTCAATAAAATTGAAGGGTTATCTTCCGAGTTCCAATGGTATTGAGTATCATCCTCAGTTATAATGTCCAGAACTGGCACTTTTTACTTGATACAAATGTTGTGGAGTGCAGCACATACGTTTAGACATTGTGAAACTTTTCTCGGACTATTCCTACTTTTCGAGAAGTAAGCACCTCCAACTTTTAAAAAATAATAATATTAAAATTTAAGTATAAAAATAACTTGAAGTATAAAAATAACCTTTCAGAACGCCTATACAACGCTCATTTATGTTGCGTGCTTTGGCGTGAATTTTGTTGAAATATATTTCATTAGGAGCTCTTGCTTTTCGGTAAGGAGTTAGAAGCCATGGCTCCAATGGATACCCACTGTCACCTAAAAATGTGCTTTTTAAGGTTTACTAAAAGCAATTGGTCTACCTACCTAGTAGTATACACTTTCTTCTAATGTGCTGGATATAGTTTTCTTCGAGATTATTTTTAGCAGGAATCGTGAGCCGCACCGCCATACTTAGCACAAACTCGGATGATTCGATACTTATGATCGTTTATCTATTAATATAATGACATTATTATTTTAGTTAAATAATTAGACAAGATTTACTTACAATCATCGCATTTTTGCTGTGGTATCCTTTTCTGTTATAAAACATTTTTTCATTCTCAGTGGGACGTATTAAGCTGATGTATGTCCCATCAACGCAACCGATAACTAAAATTAATTAAATTGGTAACTATTGTATCCCATATTTCATGAACGTTATTGATTACTTACCTCCAGGTATTTTAAATTTTCGAAAAAAATGTTTTTTAGCCTCGTTCTGTTCGGATTCTGATTCTGTAATCAATTCTGGGCAAAATTGATTTTCCAATGCTTCTAAGCATTCGTCCAACGCTTTGGACAAAGTGCCCTGGGAAAGAAGGCAAGCAAAATCATTACTAACAAGCCATTGGTATCCTCCGCCAAAATAAAATAATATAAAATCGTATATTAATAAAACTTTTGCTATTCCAAACCGCACAAGAACACAAAACTTCAAGCAATAAGCGGTCGTGTGGTTCCTTTCGCACAAACGAACGAAAGCATTCGTTTTTCAGGTTACATGAAGCAAATTGTTCGCACACACGAAAACGTTTGTTCGCTTTTTTCATACAGAATGTCACCACAGCTTTTTACTTCTTCGTGCAATGATTGTGATTTTAACGGATGATTTCGAGTTACACGTTTTTGTAGAAACAACCAAATCATTTCGTTTGTCAAAAATATCGAAACGTGCATTAAATTTCGTTTTGGTTTCAAATATATATACATAGATATGCTACTAAACGAACTGCCAATTTCTGCAAAGCCGAAGAAGAGATATTAATTCGACTGGTCTTGGAGAAAAAGAGTATTTTAGAAAACAAAAAAACTGATGGGAGATACGTCCAAGCAAAAGGATGCAGTTTGGGAGGACTTGGCAGTAAAATTCAATACCACCGCTGAAGGACAAGTAAGTTTTTAAATTAGTCAAAACAATGTACATATGTATGTATTTTCAAAACACCTATTTTTCCTTTATAGCTTGTTGCGAACAGGAAAAGTAAGGATAAATATAACAACATCAAACGAGGTCTTCGCAAGTCAACCGCTGACCTGCGAAAAGAAATATTTTTGAATGGTGGTTGTCCACCACCATTGAAGGAAAAGGTAGAAAACCCTTTTCGATGGGTTCGCTTCTAGGTAAAACACACCTTTTACTACCAACTGTAGTTTTGAATTTTGATGTTTTTTGTATGTATATATTTACAGTCATCATAACGATGCATATGACGCACCAATTAAAGAAAACGTCGACAACATCGTGGCCGATGAAAATTTGGAGTTCCTCTTGGCCGACACTCTAAAGGAGCATAAGCCGGAGCAACTCCTAAATTGGGAAAATTATAATCCAAGTATGCTGAAAAGCAGGCCCCATGAATGCCTTACGAGGAAAGAGAAATCCCATATGAACCAGAAACAATAAGGTCAAGATGAAGAAAATGTAAGTTTTAAAAAAGAAATACTACGACAGCAGCTAGCACAAAACAGGAGGCGCATGAACAAAAAATTTAAAACGCCGCTGAGGAACATCGCTTAAAAATTAAAACGAAACGAAACGAAGTTAAAACTCAAAGAAAATAAGGCCTTTAATGAGTAAATAAAATACCATTTCAGCCAAGCCTTTTTTACACTATTTAGTTTAATTTTTTTTCATGTTTTTTTTCAATTACTGTTCATTGTATATTCACGGCTGAATTAGCTTCAAGGAGTGCTGGAGAGTAGTTTGCTAATAAGTTCGCTCGAACATTGTCACAGCTATCTGAACCCATCCTGGCGACATCAATTATTGATTCATCAAGTGCTATGCTTTCTTCATGCACATCTGCTGGAATCTCTTCATTTAAGTCAATAGCTAGCTATTGTGGAGTACTGCGGTTGCAACAATAACATCTTTAACAGTCTTTATTTTGTCCCCAAATCTGCTTTTTCAAAGAGGCTTGCTTTGATTTGACTGGTGCGGTAAATAAACAAAATTGGCGATGAAAACCCACAAAATATTCATGAAAAACCATTACATTCGCATAAATTGACAGTTTAGTGCGGTTTTTGGATTGGTGGAGTCATCGGTCCGTACTTCGAGAGAGAGAGAGAGCGGTATAAATCGATGATAACCAACTTTTAATGGGTGAAATTGGAAGAAATTGTTTTGACAAGATTTGGTTTCAACCATACGGGGCTACGTGTCACACAGCAAATGCAACAAATGAATTATTGCGAGAAAAATTTTGAGATTCGATTATTTCAAGAAATGGTGCTATTGAATGGCCTCCAAGAAGTCGTGATTTTAACACCATTAGATTATTTCTGGTAGGGTTATTTGAAGTCATTGGTCTTTCAAAATATACCAGATTCTCTTCAAGCTTTTCAAGACAATATTGAACGTTCCATTCATGATATACGACTTGATTTAGTGGAAAAAGTGCTCGAAAATTGGGTTCATCGAATTTGTTGCTACAGAAGAAGTCGTGGTGGCCATTTGAGTGACGTTTTATTTAAAATTTAATTGTATTGTGAACTGCACATTAAATAAAAATACTTGAATTCCCTTGACAAAAAATGTGTTTTTTTCAAAAAAAAAGAAATCATATCACTCTTATTGCTCCAATCGTTCTTCGAAATTTTGCAAGTTTGTAGAATGCGTAGCTTGCTTCGACCAATTCTTCGTCACGTGCGTCGGTTTGTGGCATTTTGATAAAAATTTTTTTTTAGGACGCAATAGCAGAAGAAACTCTTTGCACTATAACCGAGACTGTTGTTTTACAAATCCCAAAAAAATCTCCAACAGATATTAACATTGTAATGTACCTTATGCAAAGAATGGAAGCGTTATAAGCAGTTTCGCCATTGGAGTTATGTTTCGGCTTCTGAAAAAATTTCATTCAGAACTGGTTCAAAGAAATTTTAGTACTCTCATAAAAAACTAGCCTTTCTCTTCTATCCTGTAATTTCGGACGTATTAATTCCAAAATAATTGCAACACTTTGCTTCTAGAATCTGAATCGTTGGAAAAAGTTAATGTCATTCCACTTATTGAAATGGTTTAGTCTTTCAGCCATTTTATACTGTCGCCTTTCTACTACCAATTCTTGAAACTCTTCTTCGGTTACATCATCATCCCAAGAATCCCAAATGCAATTTCCAGATGCACTGAAATAACAATACAATTTGCTTTTATGTACATAGACATAGACATAATGCAATAAAATTATTATAGAAGAACTTACTCCATTTCAAACAATTCAGTGAAGCTGCTTATTGATTTCACAAAGATATTTTAAGGTACGTTCGAGTACTTTGTGCACCAAAATCGGCCGTCAGAAAAATTTTAAGGAGTGGGGGTAAAATTTCTCTGAGAGCGCTTAATGTTCATAAAAGTACTCGAACGTTTTCTCGACACAAAAGCTACACACATTTAAACGTCAATTTTGAACTGACTGTCGGTGCATTCAAAATAAGTAACGAATAAGTTTGTGTCAGTTTAGTGAAAATAAAAATTGAAAAATGAATATTGAAAATATCGTTCATTTTGTAAATAATAATTTACAAAAAACAAGGAGGGAAATCGACGATGAGGATAAAGAACAGTTGTTACTGTTACAAGTCTTTGCACCTTTTGAAAACAGAAACTGTATGAAAAACTTTTTGAAGGTAGTAGTTCCCATGTACTCTGACAGGGTACAGGGAATGTAAAATGCACTTCAGAGTGAAGAAGTAGTTTTTTTGTGGTTTGCTGGCCATGAAGGGTGTTGCTTTAGGGACTTGGCTGATCGGTTTGACCTATCACTTTCATCAGTTTCACTCATAATTACAAAGACAACGATGTTCTTAAGTAGCCTTGCTCCGAAAATGATGAAGTGGCCAAATGAGTCAGAAATGGAAGAAAGCTGCAAGTTTTGCCGCCATAAATCTGGATTCCGAAATGCGATTGGTATGGTAAACTTAAAATTACACGCATTCAGTATATACTATATTATTATATCGTTGTTTTCATAATTTGTATTGATGGCACACATGTCTTCATAGATCCGCCAGCGCAAAGTAAGGATTATTACATATTGATAGGAAGGAAAATATGTGCGAGTGTTTGTTGGCAGGCAATCTGTAATGAAAAGAAAAAAATTCATAATCGTTTACGTTGGGCTTCTTGGATCATCCCATGACAGCTGGGTGTTTTAAAACTCCAATATAAGTGAGAAACTGAGTTACGTTTATGCAGGTATGCATACCTATTATCTTTGGAATAAAATATGAATGTTATACTTATTTTACTTTTATTTTCAGATTATTACATATTAGGTGATTCAGCATACCCTTGTAAGAAGAACCTCATTACGCACTAAAAGGATAATGGTCATTTGACAAATGCCCAAAAAAATTTCAATGTCAAATTGAGTTCATCAAGGGTTATCATCAATGTTGCCACTTTACTGCAATTGCAGTAGATCTACTGCATTTTTTTCCTGAAATGATTCTACTGCCTTAAAAAAATTTCTACTGCGCTTTTGGTAAAAGCCGTCTCCCAGTATGAGAAGTTTAAAATAAAACAAAATAGTAAAAAGGTACACTAAGTTACGTATTTGTATGAATTAAAACGCTTCATTTAATATTTGGTTTCGATATCGGAGCGCAGTTTTCACAAAATTGATAAGTGTAGTTTTCTTAGTTCGTTAGCATGGGACAGACTCGAATAAAATGCTTTATATCTTTACGATCTTTTAAATTGCACAAGCTGCAGATTATGGGCACATTGGGGCGGTGGGGTATGTAATTTAATGGTCTCTAGCTTTAAGAAATTGTTGAGATTTTGTCTGCATCCACATTATCTTCGAAGTAATTTATCATGCTAAAGTCATCCAAAGTTTTGAGTAATATATTCTGTATATTGATGATTGCGCTTGTTCAATAAAGGCTTTATGCATTTTTTAAATTGTAAAGCACTTCTTTTTATTGTTTAAGACTAACTCCCGTAAGATTAAGAGGACACAGGACATCCACCGCTATTTCTTCCATTTTTCAAAGCATGCTGTTTTTTTGAAACATGCTCGTCGCATTGCTACTATTTTAGGTAAGCGATGTTCTTCCATGCTAAACATTTTAAGGACGTAATAAAAATGGAGCTTCAGCAGTCCTGTTTCGATGTGCAACATATAAGCGGGCGTGGTCAAGGGAAGGTGCAATATTGTTTTCAGAAAAAATCAAAGCAGCTGCTCCACATTCTCATTTTGAAGGTACATATATACCCAAACTTGGGCTGCGTACAATATAACCGACCTCGCTGAAGCTTCAAAGATTTGGTATTTCGCTCGGAGTCCTATGTTTTTATCCTTCATACATGCTGACCAGGTTTTGTTTAGGCCAATTTTCGCAGTTTTTAATTTTTCTGTAATGTGAAGTTTCACATTATTTTGTGGAGTTATTATAACACCAAGTTACTTATAATTATCGACTACTTCCACAATTTGCTTCTCCCGTTTCCAGATGAAGTTCCCATTCCTCTGTCTCTTTCCTCTACCAAAAATTATTATTTGGGCATTACTTTGGTTTGTTGTAGGTTTCTACAATTTGCAAAACTCATCGCTTATTTATCATCATCTGAAAATTTATAGGAGTACCGGGGTATCAGTTAACAGAATTAAGTCATCAGCGTACATCAAAACTTTGATTTTAGTTCCGCTTATTTCGATCCCTCCAATAAGATAGAAGACTGTATCATTTATGTAGATGGAGAAAAGGAGAGTACTTAATACGCATCCATGCCTCAATAATGATGTGGTATTGTGGTTGCGAAACTTTCTGATATTTTGACGCCATTCCAGACCTTTGCTGTACAGTTATGGTATATTTTCTTCAATGTTTTCAGCATTTTAAAAGGAAGTCCCAATGCAGTCACTTTATAAAACATTGATTTTAGTTGTGTATTTATAAATGAATTTCTTTGAAAAAAAATCTGCTGCATAAAAATGTAATCTACTGCACTTTTTTTGTTAATCTACTTCGGAAATTTTTTCAAACAGTGGCAACGCTGGTTATCATTGAACATTCTTTTGTCATACTGAAACAACGATTCTGACAGCTATTACTACTGTAAACTAAGAGGCATAGACAAAATATGCCACTTCATATGGGCTTGTTGTGTGCTAAATAACATCGCAGACGAGGAAGACCTAGATTTTTCACTTGAGATTACATCTAATGGTAATGAAGAATATGCGCAGTACGGTGAAATGGCAAGAGGGAACTCAATAAAGGACGCAATATGCGCTGAAATTCATGAGCAGCAAACAAAATAAAATAAAATAAAATACAAAGTTAAATTTTCTGTTACATATGTCTTTTATTATTTATTTTTTTTTAAATTAGTTTTTTTTAAATCTCATTTCGTTCTCTTTTTATTCTATTTTTTCTCTCTCCTCCTCAATATATTTTTGGAAAAATTGTTTTTTTAACATCAACCAGCTCCGTCATTTTGTCCAACAGCTTTTCTTTAACTGTAGCTGTCTTTTTCAACTTTTTCGATGAAGCTGTGCTTAAGCATTCATCTAATAAAATATCTTAAGTTTAAAGAGAAAACAATATTTTTCATAAGAAATACATACCTCCACTGGTAGTTGCAGCAGTATCAGAGCTACATCCAGCTCTTGCCACAAGTTCTTCTCGTTCCTTGCAGTTTGTCACTATCGATGACGAACTCAGGATGCACACCTCTTTTCTTGCCTAGAATTCTTTCTAGTTCACTGAAAAGAATAACAAATTAGTTATTGACACTACCGTTTATTTGAAAAAAAAAAAAAAAAAAATTCGTACTTGCAAGTTTTTCTTGCTCTTCCTGTTTTGGAGTTATTCAGCTTCATTTGCTTGAAACTTCGCTCCAAACTCTTAAACTTTCCCTGCACTTGAAGTACAGTAGGGTAATGCCCTTCATCGGCAAGCCTATCCTGAATCATTTGCCACATCTTATTTTTATTTTTTTAGTTGGAAGGTCTTTCCAACTTTCGGTAGCATCTCCGCTACCAGTGAAAAGAGCAGCAGTGTTGGTGCTTCCAACCACAAATCTTTATTTCAATTATATTTTGCAGTTATTTCTTACATATTTGCCTATGCGCATATATATCATCATAAATTTGTCATACATTTGGACTTCCCATTAAATAACACCCTGAGTTGACCTATAAACCGAATTCGTCCATCTCTACACTAGCAGCTGCACTTCAACCTCAAACAGAATCAAACATAATTTTCTAAAAGCCGCCAACCACTGGTGGTTATCTTTAGAAACATGCCGAGTCTCCAGAAATCTTTGGCAAAAAAAAACAGAATTTCTACTCCAGCTTAGCAGACCTCGGCTCTCTCCACTTGTGGCTGCACCCCCCATCCAACCTAACCTGACCTACATACATCTCAAC
Organism: Melanostoma mellinum; assembly: GCA_914767635.1. Classification (NCBI taxonomy): domain Eukaryota; kingdom Metazoa; phylum Arthropoda; class Insecta; order Diptera; family Syrphidae; genus Melanostoma; species Melanostoma mellinum. The sequence goes on from OU612060.1 coordinate 154,295,508, forward strand.
CTTGTGAGATAGTTAAAGCCGAGAATTCGTTTTTTTAAATATCATTTTATTTAGTCAAAATTTCTACTCCTTTTTTGTCTAAACGTATGTATGTATGTATGTATGTATAAAACGTTTCATTCAGTTGGCTTCTGTTCAACTAAAGGGCTGAATTCGTTTCAGCCAACAGATTCTAATATGATACTCCCCAACCGGTGTCGGAGTTGGTAAAACTTTAGGTTTAAACTTTTCTCTAACAGGATTATTATAATCTTCACGGTTCCTTGATATTTCAATGGCCAATAATTTCAAACGAACAACAAGCAATAAGTATTCATGTGAGAATTCCTTTGAAGGCTCCGATTTTAGGAGAGTTCCATATGAAAGTCTTCTACTTCTAGTTTGTTGAAATTTCTATGAACGCTTTCCATTTGTTCAGGGGCCTAGATGTCGTCCTCGTGATCCTTAATCGCATCGATTGCTAAGTTTGGAAAATTTTATCCGATTGTTGTGTAAATTATGTCACCAAATGGAGACAGTCTTACACTTTTTAGATCAATGTTGGAGATAAGCTGCAACTAAGAAAAAGTAAACATTAGACATTGGAACCTAGAGTTATTTTGAAAAAATTACATTAAAGTACACTTTCGCATGTTCCATAGCTTTCATAGCCCACATTCCTTCGATAAGACTATCGTTTTCAAAATTCAAACTCTTCAGCCGGTCTATGTTAAACGTCCTAGATATCAAATAAACAGATTAGAGGTTTTTATGAGAATTTTTACAGGTTTCTGGTTAGAAATACTCTAATTACCATTGCTAAAGTACCTATTTCGTTGATTAACTTGCAAGAGCCACGAGAACGTGCTGGTGGTATATTTGGGTTTTATCTTCTTGATGTTACGTATCAACTAAAATGCGAAATCCAATATCCATTAATATAATAAAGTTGAATCAAATAAAATACATTAAAGAAGATGGAAAAGCAAAACGGGGTTCAATGCTCCCCAAACACATTTCAACTGATGCAAGAAGGTAACTAAATTTTTAAAATGATAAGAAACGTTAGTAAAGTGAAAAATATTTTCCAGAAGTTGTGTAAAGAGTTGAAATGATGCAGCATTTATTAGAAACCGGCAATAATTTCGAGAATATTGTTTTGGAAGAAGTTCCCCGTGTACAAAATTTGATTGAAGAGGAACTTGAAGTTTTGGCGGACGAAGAAGATGCTGGCTTTTCAGGAGCTGCAAAAGATCTGTGGTTGGAAGCACCAACACTGCTGCTACTTTAACTGGTAGCGGATATGCTACCGAAAGTTGGAAAGACCTTCCAACTAAAAAAATAAAAATAAGATGTGGCAAATGATTCAGGATAGGCTTGCCGATAAAGGGCATTACCTTACTGTACTTCAAGTGCAGGGAAAGTTTAAGAGTTTGGAGCGAAGTTTTAAACAAATAAATCTCAATAACTAATAAAAGAAGAGCAAAAGAACTTGCAAGTACGAAAGATATTTTTCTTTTCAAATAAACGGTAGTCTCAATAACTAATTTGTTATTCTTTTCAGTTAACTAAAAAAAGTTTTAGGTAAGAAACGAGGTGTACAGCCTGAGTTCGTCATCAATAGAGAAGAGCTTGTGGCAAGAGCTGGATGCAGCTTTGATACTGTTGCAACAACGAGTGAAGGTATGTCTTATGAAAAATATTGTTTTCTCTTTAAACTTGATATTTTATTAGATGAATGCTTAAGCACAGCTCCACCAAAAAAGTCGAAAAAGAATCACACAGCTATAGTTCAAGAAAAGCAGTTGAACAAAATGATAGAGCTGTTTGCTGTTTAAGGAGTCAAGAGAAAAAAATAGAATAGAAAAAGAAAGAAATGAAATTTTTTTTCCATTCAATCAATTGCTAGTGCTCTTCTCGGACGCAGGCATTCGTGGCGTCCAATGTATGAATTCCATTGGGCATTCCTTCTTTTTTTTCATTTTCAATCGATTGGAAGTGGTTTTCCCACAATATCTATTTCATATTTCAATAAAGGTTAAAAACATACATAAATATGTATGTTTCTCATTTTTCAATAATGTCACCAAAAAACAAGTCGTTTGGAAGAAAATCTTTAGAGGGAAAGAATAAAAGGCAAAAAGAGGCGTTGAAACTAAAGAGCAGCGTGAAATTCACCTTCAGCAAATTCGTGAAAGAGCTTCTAATTCCAGAGCCACGGAAAATGAAGAGCAACGTGGCTCCTCCAGAGCAGAAGAAACAACCCAACCACATAGCAAACGACTTGATACCAATCGATTACGATTGACCCGATCTAGGGAACAGATTAATTTGAAGTTGGAATCATTTAATTATGATAGAGACTATGATTATAGTAATCACATAGATGTGGCTATTGGACCAATGTATTAAGCTTGCGTGCATTGTCGTAGTCTGAAGTGCGCTAAGGAGTCTCCTGGAATGTGTTATTCGAACTGTAAAGCAGCTTTGCTCCCGGTGATGAAGCCACCTGAGCCGCTAAAAAGTTATCTTTCTGGTGACACTAAATTTTCAAAACATTTCCTGATAAACATTCGGAAGTACAAATCATGCTTTCAAATGACATCTTTCGGTGCAACAAACATCGACAACAACGCCGGTTACATGCCCTTTTTTAAAGTTCAAGGCCGAATAAATCACCGAATCGGTTCGTTGCTTCCTTTACCGAATCAAGAGGCAAAGTTTTTGCAAACATGTATATTTTATTGGCAACGTGGAAAGAGAAGCGAAATCATTTCGGGATTACAAACAATGTTGCACGGAAGCCACAATTTGATTCGTCTATTTAAAACTGCTATAGACCAGATGCCATCAGATGACTGCTGTAGCAATAAGAGCAGACAAAACACCGACTGGAGAACACGAAAGACCGGTGATAGCTGATAGGTGATGTAGCAGTTGTAATAGTGGACACCGAAATCAATCGACGAGACATTGTCATTCACCACCGTAATACAACTGTGCAACGCGTTTCGGAAACACACCTTTCGTACGAAGTACGATGCACTCCAATATTCACTGCTGTTTCCGCGTGGAGAAGATGGCTACCATTTCAACATCATGCAAATTAACCTCAACACGAATAAAGAGTCAATAAAGAAAGTTTCCTGCATGGATTTTTACGCGTACCACGTTACAATTCGTGCAAATGAAACCAACCACTTACTGAAATGCCGTTAACTTTACCATCAGTTCGTTGTGGACATGTACGCGAAAATTGAAAGCGAACATCTTCTCTTCATTCGGTTGAATCAACAGAAGTTGCGAGTTAAGAATACGTTGACTGACGTGATGCAATGGTCAATGATTGAAACGCTGCTAATATCGGACAAATGGTAGCCTTGCCAGCAACGTATACCGGCAGTCCGCGACAGATGCACGAATACGCACAGGATGCCATGACGTTTGTTCGAAAGTATAGACGCCCATATTTGTTCATCACCTTCACATGCAATCCCACGTGGAGTGAAATTACACACCTGCTTTTCACCGGCCAAAACTCATCGCACATGCATGATATTTTCGCTAGAGAACCATATTTTTGGAGATGCTCGATGCTGGTTGTACTCAATTGAATGGCAAAAAAGAGGCCTGCCGCACACTCAAATCTTAATTTGGTTGAAGCAAAAAATCGTCCCATCACAAATTGATAGTGTGATTACGGCTGAACTTCCGAATCGAGACGAAGATCCGGTTCTGTTTGAAACAATCAAGAAATATATGATTCATGGGTCATGTGGTGCACTCAACACAAATTCACCATGCGTGAAGGATACCAAGTACACAAAAGGATATCCATGTCAAGTATTGCAATTCGGTGAAGTCGATCAAGTACATTTGCAAATACGTCAAGGGCAAGTAAGGGCAGTAAAACATGGCAGTATTTGGCCTGACCAATCAAACTGATGTAATTAGTCAATTCCAAATGGGACGCTACATCAGCAGCAATGAAGCAGTTTGGCGAGTATTAGCATTTAACATGCACGAACGCTATCCAACTGTTCAACATCTCGCAGTGCACTTGGGAAACATGTGCACCATCGAACCTCGTAGAACTCTGGGAAAAACATCGCAAAAGTCTTCGTGAGGACATTCTCAGGCAAGGACGTGCAATCGATCCAAATCAAGAGTATTCGAACCACATTTTCAATGAAGCTCTTATATTGATTGAGGACTTATGCATATCGATCAACAGCAAAGTTTTTTGTCAACTTGGTATGCCGTCATCCTTACGAAACAGAAATGAAATGAACAAGACAGGGACTTGGTCCGTGAACGCCAGTTTGATGTAAGCCAGCAACAGCATTTTGTTGAAACACAACAAAGACTTTTAGTTGCTGTTAAAAAAAAATGCATATGACAAAGTTATGTAACGTGTAGCCAACGGAACTGGCGGAATTTTGTTCCTAGGAGGAACAGACAAAATATTTCTCATCAATTTGATATTGGCTCCGGTTCAAATGCGGGATGGCATGGCACTCGCACTGGTATCATCGGGAATCGCATCAACGCTACTCGATGGCGAACGAACAGCGCATTCAGCACTTAAAGCGAAAATTCCGGAATGGCCACAATCCTAAAACACGTGCAAAATCATAATAAGGGCCGAATACACAATGGCCCTTAAAAAATTTCTTGAGGCGCTTCACCGGACTCTGTGCGATTTTCGAGAAAAAAACCCAAACGATGGGAGGCGCTCTGATTCATCTTGCAGGTGATTTTCAGCAAGCCTTGCCAGTTTTAACTCGATCAACGCCTGCAGATGAGCTGAACGCTTGCTTAAAAGCATCATATTTATGGAAACAAGTCTAAAAAATCACACTCTCAACGAACATGCGTGTGCATTTGGGCAAAGATTGGTTCTACCCAAAAATTTTTAAACAACTATTTGACATTCGGAAACGGCAAAGTTCCAAGTGATCGGAAAACAAATGATATTGCGTTTTTCCCACATTTTTGTCAAATGCATCTAGGTATTCAAGCCGTTGTGAACAAGGTTTTTTTCAAATTTGACCAGCAACTACAAAAATTCAGACTGGCTGACCTAACGTGCAATATTAGCGCCTAAGAATGATGATGTTAGTACATAGATTGAGCGAACAAGTTCAGTTGATACTTCCCGGCAAACCAGTCAAATACAAATCAGTTGACACAGTGATGAAAATCAAGCAGTCAACTATTTAACCGTATTTTTAAATTCGATGAAACCACCATGAATGCCACCACACATACTAAAATTGAAAATTGGAACGACAGTGATGCTTAGTCAAATCATAAATTGACATTTGATCGAAGCAACAGTCATCATTGGCAAATCCAAAGGGGAAGACGTGCTGATTCAACGCATAATAATGATTACCAATGATTTGCCATTTGACTTCAGGAGATTTCAGTTTCCTTTACGTCTTGCCTTCGCGATTACTATTAACAAAGCACAAGGGCAATCGTAAGCTATTGCTGGATTATATATGGAAAATTCATGTTTTTCGCATGGCCAATCATAATATGTTGCGTGCTCTGTAGTTGGCGATCCAAAAAAATTGTACATTTATACACCAACCATAACCACAAGAAATATTCACCCCGATTATAGAATCCGAAAAATGGACTGCGGAAGCGATCAGCACGAGTTTGGATATTTTTGCTATTATCGAGCACGCATTGAATCCGACGCGACGTTGTGATAGTGAAAGATTGTTGATAATACAGGTTAAAAAAGTCGTATTGCCGAATCCGTTGTTCATCTGCAGTCCATACAATTTTTGACGCTTCCTCATCCGCACCAAAACTGTTGAGGATAGTTAAAAAGCGAATAGTCATTGTTTTGAATAAAAAATGGAAAGCTCAACAAGTGAATATTTTAAAAAGTATAGAATAATTAGGTTGAAAGTGAATAAGCACTTATTGTTATACATACAATATTTGTGTATCTATTTTCAAAGTACATACAATACATATGTAATTCAATAAAAATTTATTTTCAATAATGAAAGCAACTAACCACGCACAATTCAAAGATATGGTCAGGAGGATGAAGGAGCATCCTGACATTGCCAAAAACCTGACTAAAAAGTGCCCTGAACTATTGGAAGGATTTTGGCAGAGCTTACAAGAAGCACTAAGCCTGCTAGGTCCTCTAGCCAAGCAAATTTTTCAAGTGGAAGAAGGTAAATTTTAAAAACAGTTTAGCTAACTGAAACTAACCAACTGTTATATTTATTTGGTAAAGATTTGGTCTGACCATAGGTCAGCCAAAAAAAAAATGGCCCAAAATAAGCGATCCATCAATGCGACGGGTGGGGGAGGATTTGACCAACATAATTTTACCCCGCTGGAGGAAGAAGTCATCCAGCTGCTTAGTATTAAAGACTCTGTAGAGGGTGTGTCTGAAGCCCAAGATTTCGGACTACCGAAAAAAGGAAAAAAGAAACATGGCTCCGAGTGGACAGTTCACCACCATAAGATGAAATATCTCTGCAAGAGTATTCAGAGGTTGAAACGGTGGAAGAGTTCCTTGTTCTTTCGGATGAGGAAAAGGAAAATGAAATTCCCAGTTTTTCATGCACACAACAAAAGCACGGCAAAAATCTACCATGCCAAACAAAACTCCTTCGGTAGCTTTTTAACAAAAGAACAGAGTTCATGGTCGGATCAGCTCAACAAAACCGTTTACTAAGTGAAAAAATTGAAAATACAAGCATTTCCATTGAAAAATTGGAAATGCATGAGAAGAGGAAAACTGATATTTTGGCGTCCCTTCTGCCTTCTCTAAGAATTGAGTCGCCAACATGCTGTGATTGAAACGACGTCCTTACAGTTAATACAGATTTCAAGTCTGAGTGAATTTGATATTTGTGATTTTGTTAAAAATGTGTTTATTTGTTTGTTTGCCTGTTTTGTTTGTAACTATGTACCTGTGTTTATGATGTTATGTTCTTAGTGAAGTCTGATCAATCTGGTCAATCTTGTGCTTCTATCTCCATTGTCGCATAAAGACTTAAAATAATTTAACACTTCTCTATTTCCCCATATAAGGCTGTCGTGACTAGAACCAGGAAATTTGGATTCCACGTATGTACAGATACATACATATTACATATATATGAAGATTGTGATCACAAATCTTACATTCAGAAAATTTATAAAAGGCAATAACTAATTTTCTTATGATGTTTTACAATCATGGCATTCAAACTGTTAAATCCTTTTCTATTCAAAAATAGGTGTGCAGACTCTCCAGCTGGCTATACAATTTTTATACGAGTTCCATCAATGCACGAAGTGACGGCAGGTATTTTAGATTTTCTATAAAAATGCAACCTTGCTTCGGTCTTCTCTTCTTCTGTCATTAACAGGCTTATCCGTTTTGGACATAGGTACCTCTCTTTCTAAACTATCCAGAGCTTCGGTAATAACAACAGATACAATTGTATCTGGAACCTTAGGACGGCGGTAAGTTTCAGCTCTGGAGAAATGGAAGTTGATCTTACAACTGGTGGAAGTTATTTGCTTAATTCTCCTAACACACATTAAAATGCAGCCTTATTTAGACGAAAATGCTTTACAAACCTGAAATAAAAATCAAAAGTTAAATAAGCTTTTTAAAATTGTTTGATTTCAACAGAAAAGAAGAAACAAAAATAAGAATACTGTTTTGAAGCATCAAAACCTACAAATTTTTTTTGTAATTTTCTTCAATATTTTTTTTTGCTTTGAGCCTTGTCAATAAATAATCCTATTATAGTATAATCTTAACTACACTTAATTGACTCTTTTTCAAAATAATCTTTTTGAATAGTAAGATGCAGGGGTGAAAAACCTTGTTGATCACAAATATTCATATTGGCTCTTACTGCTAACAACATTCTTACTAGTGACGGCATTAACGTTTACCTTAAGCTCTAATAAGGCTTTAGTATCACCATTATAGCTAGCTTTATGTAACATGATGTTACCGCTACAATCTTGGTCATCTGCTTCTATTCCCTTTGAAACAAGAAATGTTACCATTTTCCAATTATTATGCTTAATAGCGCAATCCAGTGCATCAAAACCATGTTTGTTTTTTGTGCAAATAAACTCTTTTAACCTATAGCTGGAAGATTACATATTTTAGAAAAATTAATGCAGTGATTTCAAAACAAAGTGATGCTGTCAAAGACCATGCACCAATGATGTTATCATTTTACTTAGATAAAAACAAAATAACTGCTGCTATAGGTTCTAAGGGGAAAAACACGCAGTGTAAATTATCTGTATGAGTTGCCCGAAATAGATAATCATGAGAATTATATGATTAATAAAGTGATTTCCTCCTCGTGTCGTCTATGTTGAAGGAGTAAATAGTCTCTTAACAAAGCATTGCCCTCACAACACTTAGGCCGTGTGTGAATTGCGTTAAAATTTGCGTTAAAACTTCAACCACGATTAAAATTTGACGTCTTGTTTGAGGTGGGATCAAATTTAGCCATTGCTGTGTGAATTGCGTTAAAGCAAATATTTTAACCAAGATTTCTGCTTAGGTTAAAAAAATTTCCGTCGATAATTTAAGAAATTTCCCTGAACAAAAATTGGTTTTCTTTTTCACGTAAAAATAATTTCTCTTACAAAACATATTTTTAAGAAAACAGGGTTAATAAAAAGTATCTGAAACTGAAAAAAAATATTTTTTACTTATTGTTCTCGATTCTAATATCATATTTTAAAACAACAATCAAAAGTATTCAAACAAAATTCCCATTTTGATTAATTGATTTATTCGATGTGGTTACACTAAAAACTAGTTTTCACAGCTGATATCTGTCATACATTTCTAAAGAAACAAAACAATGAATTCGTATTTGGCTTAGAGAAATGACAAATTTAATGTATTTTGTATTAATTCTTTTATATCTTTTAAAATATCAACGCATTATAGCAAGAAATTCAAAGAAACAGAGAAGAGAGCGTGGGGTAAGTTATTAGTTGAAGTTCAAGTTAAAACCTTTCCAATAATAAATGCTATCGCCAGATGACACGTGTAAGGGCCCCGGCCCATAGAACGCGTTGCGTGCGGTAGGAGCGGCGCGGTAACTGATGCGATGGGTTTTACCGTGCGCAACTGATGGGGTGACCCAATGAACACGGCGCGGTGTTTTGACAGGTTTTGACAGATAGATTTAAGAATTTAAAGTGAACTCGTGTTAGCAGCAAGAAGTTGGAAAAAGTTGTGGTCTCTTTGAAAGTGTAGTTATTATTTAATTGAAAACTTTTTTAAGCAACAGCAAAAATGGACTCGATGAACTGCTTGATTTGTTGCTTTTGGTATTGCTGCTTTCAGAGGCTGAAGAGTGCCTAAGTATTATGAGAAATCAAAGTCGTCGTTTTTGGGTGCGTCCTTTGTACAAAGACTGCGATGAGTACGGATTTTTCAGCCTTAATTTTGAAAAAATTTACAACAACCATCCGGAACGATTCAGGCTTGCTGATCGGATGAACAAGGATGTGTTCGATCTGCTTTTTAATTTGGTGAAGGAGGATTTAACAAAGCACTCTAATAGGCCAGTCATATCCGCAAAGTGCAGGCTTTTTATGACCTTAGTGTAAGTTTTACTTCTTTGCAACTTGGAAAGTCCTAAAACCAAATGATTTTCATAAATCTTTGCAGTTATTTGGCTCATGGAGGTTCTAAGCAAATGTTTTCAATGGCATTTAAAATGGGACTGACAAGTGTGAAAAGAATTGTTAACTTGTGATGTGCTTTGGAATTCACTTTGTCACATTTATGTGTCTGTCCGAAGCCAATATGAATGGAGTTCTATATCCCGGGATTTCGATACCATGTGGAACTTACCAAACTGTTTGGGAGTCATTGACGGAAAGCACATCAACATTACATGCCCGCCGAATTCTGGATCTTTGTTCTACAACTATAAGGGAACCTACTCTATTGTTTTGTTAGGAATTTGCGATGCCAACTACACCTTCACTGGTATTGACCTTGGAGCATATGGGTCACAAAGTGATGGTGGAGTTCTTTGGCAATTTGTTTTTGTAAAGGCCGTCGCCTTTGTCGTATAAACATGGATGGATTTTAATACTTTCAATTAAAATCTCTTCTGACATTGTTACTGTAAATAAACTGTAATTAATCTCATACATTTAGTCAATGTAACAAAACTTACCTTTAAGTATATTTTCTTGCTTCTTAGTGGTTCGTGCCGGCTTTTGTGTTTTTGAATTTTTTTTTGTCAAACCTTAAAATGCTTATGTTTTGTTATTTAAAAAAAGATATATATATTTTCAAAGCTTAAGTAGCAACTTTTTTTTACAGAATATAACTGTCTTTTTCAACTTTTAAAATAGTTAAACAACAAATCCCGAATAAAAATGCTAATTAAACTGTTATTTTAGCAGCAGTCACATCACTGAGGTATCAGTTTGTCCTAGCTCATACCTAGCGACATGAGAGAACTTCAAATTGGTTTTGACAGCAAATGTCACGCGTGAGAGCCGCGGCAAAGTAGAAAGTTGGGCTCATCGGCGCGTTGCGCGCGGTGCTTATGGGCCACCTCTCATAAGATCGTGTGTATTTAATCGAGCTGTCAGTTGGAAGCGGTGCCGCACGCGCACAACGCGTTCTATGGGTTGGGGCCGTAAGCTATGGAAGTGTTCAGATAGATATCAGTGTGTTTTCATATAGATATCAATGCAATTCTCAAATGTGATCAAATGTCGTGAACATTTGCGGTTGAAAAGTTCCACTTTCAGAACGATTGTGGACCTCATGCCAGGGAAACGGAGTGGTTGGAAAAATGAGTATGAACTCGTTGTATTCCTTTACTGGATGGCATTTGGTTGCAGCTATCGACTTGCTGGTGGCTTTATTGGAATTAGCAGATATACTGTGAAGAGCATTGCGCACAAAATGCTTGATTTCTTTTGCGGATCCATGCGTCATCTCATTAAACATGCTCAACCGAATAACTATGAGGACATTGGTTATAGATTTTGCAGACGTTCCAAATCTAATGTATTTGAAAATGCGATAGGAGTAGGGTTACCATTTCAGAAAAAGATAAAATGGGGACTTTGAGTTTTGCTAAGCGGGACAGTAGGGTTTTAGGGGGAAAAAATAAAAAAAAATCCACTTTTTTAGTTTTAGAAATAAATAAAAAACAACTTAATTTTTATTATACCTTTGATTTTTATTAAAAAATAAAAAGAAAAAAAAAGATTTGAAAAAGGAACATAGGCTCAGGTATTCATGTTTTCCTATACACATTCAGTGAGATAAAGGTAAGAGTAAATCCCTTACAAATTATATTTATCTCCAGATTTTATTTTTTGTAACAAACTGTCATTTCCACATATAAATTTGTAAAAGTCATTGCAACTCAATTTGTAGTTATAGTATAAGTGACCAAAAACATTAAAATATGACAAAAACATATCTTTCTAAATAAAATTTAGAATAAAGCGGGCAGAGTGACAGAAGGAAAACAACTTTTGCAGTTGAAGTTGGATACGGTTCGTTGAATGGTATAAAATGAATGTATCCAGTTGTAGGGAAATTCAAAGTTATGATGGAAGTATCCACAGAATTACTGAAGAAAACAAATAGAACAGAAAATTCCATATTTAAGAACGCAATTTTTTAATAAAATGGTGAAAAATTAAGGATGTGTAAAAAAGGGGGACATTTGCGTCCCCCTTAATCATTTCCTATTTTGGGGGACTAGTTTCTTGTTGAGATGAAAATGAAGGACTGTCCCCCTAAAAGGGGGACGAATGGTAACCCTAGATAGGAGCTGTAGACGGCACTCATATCAGGATACTTTGTCCTGTAAGAAAACATGACGAATTTAAATTATAAACGTTTGATTCCCTGGATCAGTATATGACACTCGTGTAATACAACAACATCTTTCTTATCAAGCAAACATTCATAACACATTTTTCCTTAGCTTTTGAAAAACAACCCTATTACGTGCTGGGAGATAGTGGGTATGCGTGTTGTTTACACCCAATCCCCATCATAACACCTTACAAAACACCCAATTTGAATGAAAAAAAAGTTCAACACTGCGCACAGTAAAGCCAGAAACGTTGTTGAATGTTCTTAATTATAATTTCAAGTCACTTTTGTTTTATCATTTTTAAGGCAGAGGTGATCCAGATGAAGAATTAATTCATTCCAATGACAACGCTGAGGAAAATCCAGGAGTTAGAAAGAGACACTGCTGAAGCATTAGTTTTTCGCAATTCGTTGCTTCAAAGATTGATACATAATATGTAGATCTTCCAAATGAAAAAAAAAACATAAGTACATACCAAAATCAAAAAAATCACTTTTTTTTAAATTAAATTCCACATTTGTTACTTTTATCACACATTTTTATTTCTTATTCATCATCTGAGGCGGAACATACAATCAGATTTTCAACATTTATATCTATTGCAACCATTTGCCCAAAAATGGCCATGAGTGCACCCATTTGTATCGACAGCTTCTTGTGGCGGTTAATGCAGTGTTTTTTGTATGCACTAAACTTTGGTTTTGCAGTAGAAGCTGATGTTGATGGACGTGAGGTTGACGCAATGGGCGATGTTGGCGAATCAACCTCATCGAAAGTAAACTTCAGAGAGGAAGTCAATGTCAGCGATGGCATCAGCTCCGATCCAATAGATTCAGTTGGTGGCGGAGGTTCCAGCAAAACTACTCCCGATACACTTTCTATCAGGAAAGGCGGGTGGTAGTTGTGCTTTTTGGAAGCATATTGGTGGAATAGTTGGAAATAGGGCAAGGATTCTATTTCCCTATTTGTGGCTGTATCATCACCGGCACCATCACCAGTATGCTGCTCAAAGAAAGACTGTGATCAAAAAAAAATATTATAAAAAAGTGTGTTTAAGGTATGGCAAAACATTTACAACAATATACTTACCTTGTATTTTTGTGACATATTTTTCCATAGCTGCCTGCATGCCTTTAAATCCTTAAAGCGCTCCGCTACACTCCTTCAATTGAATAAAACAACAGTAATTTATAAAAAAAATTTGTTATTTGCATTTTTAGATGTAAACATATCATCCAGACTTATTCTAATTTCAATTAGTCTTATTTTTTCTTCGTGAGACCCTAGAAAACAAAGTCATTGAATTTATATAAATTAATTGATTTCAAACTTACATTTATGGTATGGTTTTCCAGCCTGCCTTCGTATTTTTTCCTGACTCATGTTTCGTTGTTTGAATTGAATGCGGTTTTGCAAGAGCCAATTTCTCTATCACTAGAAACGTCAAATTTTAACACACTTTAACCTGCTCAATAAATTTTAGCCCATTTTATTCACCTCATTAGTGTAAAATTTTAACGCGGGTTAAATTTTAACACACATTTTAACGCACGCAATTCACACAGGGCCTAAGATGCTAATAAAACAAAATCGGAAGTGAAATTGAGTGTGAGTCCTGGAGATTCTGCAATAGAGGTTGCAGGAATTAACAAAATGGATAAGGGCGTAATAGTTGTGCCATGTGAAATAATCAGTGAACAAAGTAAAAGAAAGTTTGGGAAATAATTACGTCGTTAATGTTCTAAAAAGAAATAATCCGAGAATAAAAAAATGTGACTTAATCTTAAAATCAAATCTAAGTACTCAAAGCTGTCTGTAGTTGAACGTGAAGCAAATTCCCTGCATAGGAGAAACCCCATATATTACCAATGTTTTGTTTTTTTTTTACAGGAAAATAAGGCAACGGTGGATTTCCTGATTCTTTCCTGTATATTGGCTTTCCAATTTAGCTTTTTGTCTAGGATTATATGGCAGCTCTGGTTACCATTGTGTTGGTTGTGTGTCATAATACTCCTAGAATTTTCTTTATTCTTTTCAATTTCTACTGAGATTTTTATGTGTTTTATAGTTTATTTGTGTGCTTTTAAGTCCATATTCTTAGTTTACTACATTGTGCTGTGAAATTGTGTTTAGTTTCTTAATTTTTGCAAATAAATTGTGTTAAGTTTTGGTAAGCGGTGTATTTCTCTCGTTCATAAAAAAAAAATTTAAGTCCATATTCTTAGTTTACTACATTGTGCTGTGAAATTGTGTTTAGTTTCTTAATTTTTGCAAATAAATTGTGTTAAGTTTTGGTAAGCGGTGTATTTCTCTCGTTCATAAAAAAAAATCCGTAACCTTAATTGAGTGATAATAATTCAAGTGCAAGTTTCTTCAGCACTTTACGCTACTTGAACTATCATAATTAATGCATGAATTTTTTTTTTTTCTTGTGTATTATGATCATAATTTTTGTGTTTTAAATTATTATTTTTGATGTGCAAATTAAACTGCTCGACGGCGTAGTTGGTTAGAGCGAAGCATCCAATTTCAAGAATTGTTGATTTAAGTCAAAAGAGAGCATCGAATTAATAAATGCAAAATGGCAATCTTTTTTTAAGTTGCACGGAGATATACGTCTTTCAACACTAGAATAAACCCATTTTACCTCACCCAAATTGTAGTCTCTCACAGCAATTAACTGTTGGTAATCGGACAGTTGGTCCGCGATGACTTCTATGTTCATTGCATGCGTTTCGTTAATAGGGATAAGGCCCTTCGGTGGTACCTATGTAGCTTGCAATGATGAATAATTCGTATACATTGGTTACACTCTTAAATTTAAAAGAGACGCATATCTGCTCTGGCGCATATCTGACACTGGTGTATTGAATAGAAACATCATTACTTTTAAGAGATGATCGTACAGCAATCAACACTCCCCCGCCGCGCCGCCGTATTTATCTGAGTTTTGATAACAATCTTTTCTATACACTGTGTTTTTTGAGCAACTTAATATTTACAATAGCTGTAAAATAAAGGTGCTTCAAAAACTTATAATTTTAAAGACTGAATTGTGTGTATTTTCATTGACCAGGTTTGATCTTTATTGGTTCGAATCGCTTAACCTATATATTAAGTGTTGGATTATATTCACACAACGTATAGTTCGTCGAATGCCTTCAATCCAACCATTTACCTATATCAAATTATATTCGTATAGCGTATACGCTCGCTAAACAATTTCAACTTGATTTTCTATGTAAATAGATAAGTTCACATATAGGTTACTTCTCTATAGTCGCGATCAAACTATGTTCACACAGCGTTTATGTTCGCTGAACGTTCAACGGTTTCAATTTGATAGCGAACTATACTACAAACAAATTGTGAAGGAGTCACAGCACAGCCAACGACCTCTTAATTAATTGCTCTACAACTATTAACGGGTTGTCAACCTTCGACTGTGCCTCGATATCCGATCCTCTCACATTCAGTTGCATTGCATAGAAATGCATAACACTTGACTTGCTTGTGTATCCATAGAGTGCATTGTACTCGGAACAATACGATTCCCAACGGCAGGCCACTGCCAGCCGACAGAAGTAATAAGGGATCATATTGCTTTGACTCCATGCGCGCTGTTTATGTCACAGCAATAGTCTTTGGGTATGAGCATTTGTTTATGATATAGGTCATTGGCGCTCACCCAAAAGAATGTGATGATGAAGCGTTTTAATCGGATATCGAAGTGTGGTCGATTGTTCGATAACCAGAAATGGAGCTTAATAAATTTGTAGAAATAGGGAATGAATTTACAAATAAAATGTCAATAGTGATCGTGGACTCGATCTAGAACAATCTCTGGTTTTTGTTGATATAAGGCATTGTAGTGGAGTCAATAAAGCTTTTGCTTCGGAAGTCCTCAAGAACAGCTCCGATTTTGATGATTTTTGTTTTAAAAATTTTGTTTTTTTATATTATTTAAAATCAGAAACCTTTCGAAGCGGGGACGGAACTATTTATATTGTTTAAACAATACATGCGATATTTGGTGTACCCTGACCTGAGTTAAATTCGATTTCTCTGTCAATACTGATAGTAGAGACCTAATTTTAGACTTAATTTTTTGTTGAAATAATAATCTTCAAAACTGTATTTAAGTTGGGCTCGTTTAGGCCAGATTTTCAATTTTAAATGGTGTGCAAGTTTTCTTCCCCAAGCAAACTTTTGACTTTGAGGTCTTTTTTTCAGAAAACGCCCGGTAAACATAAGGTTTCTTTATTTTTAACAGATGAACAAATCAATAATAAAAAAACCAATAGTAAGGGCACTCAAAACACATACATTTTATGATTCTTGAAAAAATACAAAATGAGTAAAATATAAAAAAAAAAAAGTTTTTAGCTTTGAAGTTTGTTTGAATAAGACAATAATATGTGCACTTTAAGTAGTTTTTAATGTACATATATCTTCAAGAACAGCTCCGATTTGATATTTTTTTAATTTTGTTATTTTATATTTTTTAAAATCAGAGATTTCTTAGAGCGGGGACGGAAATATTTATATTTTTTAAACAATATCAACGACATTTATATAAAAAACTCAGTTTGGTGTCTATTTTTTTGTAAAAGAAGTCTCCATATAATAATCTTGTTGTAACAAATAGTAGTTTACATTTTTACTGCTTACTTCAATCAGTATTAATTTACTTTTTGGGGTAACTGCACGCTTCCTCAAGTTTTAAGTAGTAATTTTTTTTACAGAAGGTATTTATTTAGACGCTAATACATAAAAATATAATTAATAATTTAGGAACCGTCCAAGTATTACGTAAGCACTACAAGAGGGCGGTGGGATCTTTGCTTTGCTTATTTTGGATGACATGGGGGTAGGGGGTCTAGATGATGATTACGTCATCGAGAGTTTTTTTTATTTAAAACTGTAAATCGGTGAATTTTGTATAAAGTCAGTGGTGGAAATCAAACTCAAGGTGGTAGTAGTGAGATTTTGTGGGAATGGTGAAATGATGACGTATGCACAAGCACAAGTTTGCACCCTATTTATTTTCTCCTCTGAGTGTTCGCTTAAGTGCCGAGTAGGGGAATTCCCGTGATCTATTCACTTGTCTAAATTTGCTCTTCCAGTTCCAGTATACTGTCTTGTTAATATGCTATAGCGAGTAGACGTATTGTAAGCATGGCAAAGCAAGTATACATTTGTGACACAACCAGCAGCACCTGACAAAGTTTTAAAATTAATATTTTGCTCTTGCAAAACAGGATGTGGTTCAGCGTGTGTCTGCAGAAAAAGTGGTCTTCATTGCTCACCAGCGTGCATAGTTTGCAGTGGAAATTACTGCAGTAACCACCCACCACTTGAAGAAGAGGAAGAAGTCTCCGAAACGCAAGATGAGAATGAAAATTAAATGTAATTTTTTTTTGTACATAAAATATTGAATTTTCTACGGTCAATAAAATATTTATATTTGGTTCACAAGTTAATTCCATGTCATTACTACACAGAACAAACTTATAGGTAATTGCTTATATTGTAACATTCATTAATATATTAACAAGTTTGTAATTATATTGTATAGCAGAAATTGTTTTTGTGCATAAATATCACAGATATTGTTTAAATGAGGACATTGGTCTAGAACGTGAAAAATGGGCATAATTTATGAATGTTTTGTGACTCAACAAAAAAATTAATCAAAAATCTTTGAATAAGGTTTTATAATTTAGGTTTTGATATAGAAGTACAAATTTTTTCGTGTCAATTAAATTCAAAATGGCGGCTGTCCAGCATTTCTTCGGAGGCACCTCATTTTTTAGACGGGTCCATGGCCGAAGATGTAACGTCCTTAATTTTAGTCTTGAAACAAAATCCCGAAAATTTTCAGTTTTATACAACAACAGCAAGAGACGTACGAAGGATTTTTTCGATATTTTGTTTTTTCGCGAAATGGTGTACGTTTGAACAAAACATTGAAATTTTCACTATAAGAAACGTCAAAATTGATGGTAAAAAAAACTATGCAATTTAAAAAAAAATCTGATGTATTTCTCCGAAAAAAGATATTTTGAATGTACTGTCACAATTTCGTAAAGATCGGTGAAGATTTGCTCGAGTTATGTCTTCGGCCAGTTCAAAAAAAATATTTCGAGAAAAACGCGTTTAAAGTTTTAAGTACTATGAAATCGTATGTCATATCTATCTGAGAGGCACTGCCGCAGAATGGAAAGTTTGGGCATTTAGACATTTTTGCCGGCATCCATCCTTTGGTATGTTATTTTTAAGACCCTTAAGTAGCTTTTAAGACAAAAAAAAAAAAATATTGGATTTTACAAAATTCTAGACCAGAGAGACGGCACGGCAAGGAAAAGGGCGTTTATTTTGGTACGAATTTCTCCAGCATTTTGGTTGTACATATATGTTGATTGTGTGCGGTGGTGATGAAGATGATAACGGAGATGAAGAGCATTGGTTTTGGCAAGTGAGTGACGGGCGATGAAAGGTGTTGTAATTAGCATTAGCATTAGCACTAATTATTCGCTGATCAATGCAGGAGAATTGCTCTCGTTTTTTGGCAAAAAACGAAAATCTCTCACATGCACATTGAGAGGCCAATTTTTAGCATTTAGGGCAATGTCAATAATAGATGCAGGAACACCCAAACGAAAATTAGCAAATCTAAGCAACTTGTCTGCATCTCATTTGACAACAGGAAAGCATGAAAGAAGACTAGCAGGCACATTGAGTTTCTTGGTAGCATTCATATCAGCAAAGAAGTGCAACCACTTTTTTGTTGATATGAGATGACTTCAACGTATTTTGTAGGCGCAATCATTGCCGATGACCATGTTGCCTTTTGTGTTTTTGGTTTTCTGCTCAATACTGCATTCCAGTTAGGCTGCGGTTCATCGACCTGTCCAGGGTTGCAAAAGCTTAATTCCTTTCTTAGCTTAAGGTAGTCTTTAATTCACAATATGTGAATTATGAATTAAACAAATAATAATAATGCAGAAAAAATTTTTGAGATAACAATTAAACATGACATTCCGATGAAAAGATTAAAAACAGCTCCCATAGTACCGTTTTTTCAAAATCGACTTTCTAGCTAGTGGCTTCCATGATGGTGGGGAAATTTTGCATTTTAAAAGTCCTAAGTTGTTGAAGAAAAAATGTATTTCAAAATTTGAAAAATTTAAATTTTTGAAATTTTTATAAATTTTTAAACAAATTTTGATATTTTGTACGAAATCATATCTTTGATTTTTTTTTTCTCAAATAATTAGTCAAAACAGTTTCACACGTATTAAGCAATATAAAAATCATTACTGATTAAAATAATAACAAAATACATTAACCTACCAATGTATAAGTAACCAAAAAAATATCTTTCAATCAATTTTCTTGTATTTTAAATCTGCATTTGTTTTGCAAATAACTCGCACTTCAAAATTTGAGTCATTAATGAGGTTATTTTTTGGTAAGTCAAGCATTGTAACTTGAGGAAAAAACCTTTCCACAGGAGCGGAAGATGACAAGTCTGTATTTTATAAAGAGTGATCGCATGAGAGGAAAGTCTCTTAAAACCTCGAGGCAAGAGCTTGGACTCACCAAAAACCTAATGACTTCTGTCTCCTCACTTCCTTGGGGAATGAGAGATGTTATTATTGCGTTATTACTATCGTCCCCGAAATCAAAGAAATCATTTGAACGTTGATTCGTTGCCGACGTTTCAAACGAACGTTTATTTGTTAAATTCTGCACTAGTCTCTTAACTTTGAGTTGCTTTTCTGAGGTTAGAAGATTTATCCGTGTTATTTTAAATCTGGGGTGAGTTAAGGATGCTAAAGCAGCTACCTCAACCTTATCTTTTACTTCGAAGTAATTTTTAAAACGTGTACATAACGAAATTTTCAATTTTTCGACGATTTGAAAGAGGATTTGACCAACGCAAATATTCACTAATGTACTCGAAATCGATTTTGTAAAATAGCAATAGCTTTTTGTTAATTGAAATGAGTTCGCATTCAAGTAACTTTTCCTTTAGTTGGAATACCTGTTCTAATTGTAATGCAGCAAATGAAGCATAATTCAGTTCACAAGTCACTAGTGAAGTAATGTTTGGAGAAGAATTGGGTTAATTTAATAAATTTAATTCATTACTCAAAAAATAGCTTATCAATTGAAAAAGATTTAATTCATAACTCACTTATCAGCTCATGACTTGGGAAAATTTAATTCATAATTCACCAACTGGCTTATGAATTGAAAAAATTTAATTCATAAGCCACCAACTGGCTTATGAATTGAACAAATTTTTATTCATAATTGACCATCTAACTTATGACTTGAAAAATTTTTAATTCTAAATCAGCAACTTGCTTGCGAATTTTTTTTTTAAATCAGAAGTCAACAATTATCACATGATTTAGGGATTTTTTAATTCATAAATTCGCAACCCTGGACCTGTTAAGCAGATGGAGTAGATGGTACCGGAACACTGAGTTCTGTGACAAGTGGGTGGCTATCAGTGGCAGTGTTTTTTGTGCTGTCCGAGTCCAATACATGCATTATTTGCTTACCAATCATGCGGGAATAATTTTTTTTCTTTTGTAACTTTTCTTTGTAAACAACTCTAGCTGAGTCTGATGTGCTTGCCTTCAGATTTTTTATTTCGGTTGACAAATTCAACACTCGTTCGCGAGATCACTCATCCTCGCCATCAAACCGAGTATATTGACACACTTGTACAGGAATTGCACCTCCATGACAAATTATTAGATAATTTAATACAATTCAGAGCAGAGTCGGGAATGGCTGTGCATTTGTCGTGGAACTTCAAACAGCATGGGCCGGCAAAGATTACCCGATTTTAATGTCGCACTTTTAGCTAATTTTTGACATTATTACGAGAGAAAAAAATATAAAATTTGGAGAGAAAGAAATAAAACACATCTGCACTCCACGATGGTTCTCACTCATTTCATTAAATTCAGTCAGTATTCATCACATGTACGTAATACAAATTAATAAGCGTTTTCAAAATAGGTAAAGCGAAACAGAATATTAAGTCCTTAAGTAAATAAATTTCTTTGAAAAATAATAATAAATTTAAAACAATGTTTGCATCTTTTGCTGTGCAGTTATCTTTTTGTATTTTTTTTTTTTTTTCAAAACTTCGTTTTGGATTTCAATGCCAAAGATTTTCGCTTCAATTCGTAAAAAACGTTGCTTTGATATTTTTTTTACTTCTTCTTTTAGCGGTTTTCTAGCTCGATTTTGCAGTTTCGCTAGCTCGATTTTAATTTTGGAAAGCTCAAAATACTGTTTAGATTTCTTGCTGCTTTGCAATGCAGATGCAACTAGTCTTCTTATTGAAGACTATTGAGTATTTGACAGTTTTTCCTTTCACATTGTTCTTG
This sequence comes from Melanostoma mellinum, assembly GCA_914767635.1. Lineage (NCBI taxonomy): Eukaryota > Metazoa > Arthropoda > Insecta > Diptera > Syrphidae > Melanostoma > Melanostoma mellinum. The sequence continues at coordinate 154,316,779 of OU612060.1, forward strand.
AAACCTTTGGACATTATTATTTTTGGTTTGGAACCTTCTTCAACATAATCCGCAGCTTCATCCGCAACAAATATGTCATCGCTGCCGGTGTGGACTATGCGGCTTTCAATTTCGGATGAACTTTGTTCTTCAGCATAGACGGCTTATGAGTCTACTTGTCTGATTTTTCCTTCTCCTCGGGCTAGTAAATAATATAAAAGGAAAAAATAGTTCATATCAAAATCTTTTTTAAGTTACCATTCTGGTATCTTCTAGTTCCTTACAGCCTTCACCACCACATTCATTTTCCAGACCATAAATAGTTTTCGAGTTCATTATGGTTACGGCCAAATCAAAGTGGGGGTCCGAAGGTGTGTATGACTTTCCTCCTGCTGTTTGCAAACTCGAACTTTTTTCTTTGCTGCCACTTTTCTTATCTCAACTTTGTAGTTGTTATAATATCTCTGAGAGAGTGTGTGTGTGAGTAGACCAGCTGTGTTCTTAGTTGAGTCCCATAAAAATTTGAAATAAAACTACATCTAAGGTGCCGTGCAACAAAGTCGTGCGAAATAAGGCCCCAACGACCTTATTACCACTCCTATGTGGCAATAATGTCGAGTTGCACCTCTTACAAGGGTCGGCGCTATTACCTTAGCGAAGTGGCAATAACGCCGAAAAAGAGGAAATAAAGTCGAACTGGGAAAAATCACAAACCAGATAGAAATCGGAAGGTAATAAAGTCGAAATTGAACAAAAATTCTACAAAGAAGCACAGACCCCATATGGCATGTAGAATAGTTTTGAAAAAAAAAAAATTGTACAGGGCATATTATATGCAGAAATGCGGCGAAAGAGAAAAAAATTTGTTTTTATGGTGGGAATAGCGGTAATTCTCTCAAGAATTTGCAATGAAAAGTTAGCATTACATCATGTCATAAGGTCTTTATCTGAGATGAGTTGTATTGTGAAAAGTTATTTATTAAGCAGCTGAGCGCAGTGCGTAGGGGGGGGCGTGGCGGCGCGGACGCAACACCGCGCCCACGGGCCCACGCGCCCACGCCGCCCCGTGCACCCACGCCGCCCCGCGCACCCACGCGCCCGCGCCACCCCATGCGCCCGCACCGCCCCGCACCGCCCCGCGCCAGCCCGCGCGACCCCGCCGGCGCGTGGGCCCGCGGGCGCGGTATTGCGTCCGCGCCGCCACGGCCCCCCCTCCGCACTGCGCTCAGCTGCTTAATAAATAACTTTTCACAATACAACTCATCTCAGATAAAGACCTTATGACATGATGTAATGCTAACTTTTCATTGCAAAAGTATACCTTTCTTGTTTGTTTTCACAGGAATAAAATTTTGTTTGTTACTTCAATATACAATACATGTGGTGTTTTACATTGGGTAATAACGCCTACCACACAAATATCCCCAATCCAGAAATCGACATTATTTCCACTTATTACAATTTTTTTGCGAAATAAGGTCGAATTAGGAAATTGTTACAATTCGACGTTATTTCCGATTTGAAGTGGAAATAAAGCCCCTTCGGCCTTATTTCGCACGGCTTTGTTGCACGGCACCACATCTAAGTCTATAATAAAATACTAAAAGTACATCCTAAACCAAATATATACAAAAACTCTAAGGTGAGTCGATAAATCTGCAGGAATCTCGCTTATTTTTAAGATTTAAGCCAAAATTAAAAAGTAAAATGCAGCGGACACCACCAAAAACAAACTGTGACGAAGGCACTAACACCAATACACTGTCGACGTTCTCCAAACGTAGCTTACGTGAAACCTCCCCCGACTTCCCTCCAAACAAAATGATTTCAGATGATGAAAATAAATTGTCTGTCGGAAGTATGTCAGTGGCATCTCTGGAAAACCTAATAAAGGGCTCAATGTCAACTTTATTGGATGATAAACTTAAAGATATGCCCACAAAAACCGACTTGGAAGGAATCGTAGCGGAATTACACATACTGCAACAAAAAAACGTTTCACTACAACACCAAATGCAAAAAATGGAATCCCGCTGCATCTCGCTAGAACGGCAAGTGGAATGGCTGTCAAAGAAGGCAAACGAAAAAAACATCGTCGTGCACGTCCCCGCTGAAAGTGGAATAATATCTGCTGACAGAGCAAAAACGCTGTGCCTAGACTTGCTGAAAACACAAAATACAGCAGCCATTTCATCAATTAGATCACTAAAATCTCGAAATCCAAAAATTTAAAATTTAATTGTAGAGCTACGAGATAGGGAAGACGTCGGACGAATCCAACAATCTGCGACAACATTAAGAAACACCGGCATTTCGATGCATAGAGACAATACAGCCGCGGCGCGAGAGAAACGAAGACGGATAGTGCAGCTAAGAAACGAACTTATAACAAAAAATCCTGGACTAAAAATGCAATTACGAGGAGAAACACTTAAAATTCGTAACAAAACATTTTATTTCGATGTCAACAACAACCTGTCGAGCAATGATGAAGGAGGAATGTCATTTATGGAGCGATTGCAAAATACAAGTGACAGAAGCGCAATGTCATCAATTGACAGCACCATGGAAAGACTTGGCCCCAGCGGCGCTCAAACTGTAGTGGGAAATGATCGCATACAGCGCCTTTAATCATAATGCCGTCAGCCTTCAAAACCAAAATGAACAAAATTTGAATTTTAATGTTTTTTCTTTAAGTATTATTTCATATAATGTAGCAGGGTTAAAAAATAAATTACTTCTTAATGATTTTTTAAACATATTAACAATTATGATATTTTTGCACTATATGAAACTTTTGTTGATAAGAAAATGGAAGAATTTGAAAATATTTTTATAAACCATAAACTCCTATGGATCCCAGCAATAAGAGAATCTACTCACGGAAGAGCAAGTGGAGGATGCCTGTATGGGATAAGGAAAAATTTCAAAACGAATTGCTGTTTTGTAAAAGTACTCGAAAGAGATTTGATAGAGTTAAAATTGGAGCGCAGCAGACTTTATATTATACCCGTTTATATAAACTGCAACAAATGGACACAGGAATTCACATATTTATATAATTTTATTTTGGAATTTGGAAAAGAAGATATCATGATTATAGGAGATTTTAATGGAAGAGTAGGAGCAACACAAATTCTTAATGAAGAACCGGAGCTTTTAATGGAACCAATTAAAGAAGTCAGAAATGCAACGGATGAAACAATTGATAGAAATGGAAAAAAACTAATTGAACTGAGCGATTCCATGGGATTAACGGTTTTAAATGGGCGATCAAACGGTGATAGTAAAGGCCATTTCACATTTACACAGGGGTACCGCATGTTCAACAATCGACTATTGTTTTGTAAAAGGAAAGTGGCTTGAACACATATCTGATTTCAGGGTAGATGAGCTGACACACTCGGATCACTTCCCAATATCCGTACAGATGAATATGGTGGTACAACACGAAACTCCGACACAGCAGAGTTTGCTACCAAAACTCCGCTGGAGAAATAACGATGTCGAGAAGTACACTGCAAACCTGAATCACGTTACTAATCTCTTAAATGAAAATGAGCTACAATCCAGTAGAGGTTCGGATATACTAACCGCAGCTATTACAGAAGCAGCAAGACCTCTACAAACTAGGGCAAGCAGTAAGGGTGAGCAACCTTGGTATGATTGGGAGTGTGAATCAGCGAGGAAAAAATCGTTTGCCTATCTCCGTCTTGTAAGAAGAATCAACTCAAACTACGCAAAATCCATATCAAAAAGCAAATAAAGAGTATAAAACCATTTGCGCAGACAAACAAAAAGCATATACACTTAACCTATCAACATTGCTGGCGAACATCAAAGACAGTTGATCTTTCTGGAAGACTGCGAAAATAATCAACAAGGCACAATTTTCAAAAGGAATCAAAGTGGAATCATCGATTTTAGCAGAACATTTTGAACAGCTACTCAATCCACAACTTAATCAAAATCCAATCCTATATATGCTCTGCCATACCAAGAAGTTATGATGTTAGACACCCATAGAAATTCAAGATGTCAAAAGAGTGCTCAATCGATGTGGAACAAATAAAGCTCCAGGAGAAGATGGAATCTCATATGAATTTTTCAAAAACGCTACAGATGATTATCTTCAAAAACTAACACTGGCTTATAATTTTATATGGGATACAGGAGAAGTACCAGCAAGCTTCAAGAGAAGTGTCATTCTGCCAATCTTCAAAAAAGAAAACCCGAATGAGGCCGGCAACTACAGAGGCATATCATTTCTCAACGCTATAACGAAAATCTTCACAGGAATTTTACTGGAACGGCTTTCAGATTGGGTAAACGAAAACAACCTCTTAAGTGAATTCCAAGCGGGTTTTCGGAAGGAATATAGCACAGTGGATAACATCTTTTCCCTGACGAGCATCGCTCGAACGTATCTGGATAGAGGGAAAAACTGTATGGGTTTTTCGTAGATTTTAAGGCAGCCTTTGATTGTATTGACAGAAAAGCCCTGTTTTACAAAGTGAGCAACCTTGGAGTATCAACCAAAATGTTAAATATTTTGCAAAAACTTTATGAAGAAAATAAATCGGCAGTTTGGGATGGAAATATTTTATCCAACTGGTTCGAAACAACAACTGGCGTAAAACAAGGATGTCTCTTGAGCCCGCTTCTCTTTTCAATTTATTTGGATGACCTAACTACATACCTGCCAGGAGGAATATCATTTGACGGACTTCAAATAAAGCTCTTACTTTATGCCGATGACATTGTCATACTAGCTGAAACCCCAAACATGCTACAGATAATGATAAATAGACTGCAACATTATTGTTCAATCTGGAACCTACAACTAAACACACAAACAAATCCAAAATCATGATTTTCCGAAATGGAAAAGGTCGCTACGCAAGAGACGAATGTTGGAAATGGCAAAATGAAACCCTTGAAACGGTGAAAGAATATAGGTACCTCGGAGTCACAATTTCTTCAACGTTATCCTATAAGAAACATCTGCAAGATAAACTAAGAGAGTCAAAGCGAGCAATAAACAGCACCTGGAAAAACGTTCTAAGCAAACAAACCATTGCACCTAGTGCAAAGTATAAAGTCTTCGAAGCAGTCGTAAGATCTATTTTGTGCTACGCAGCGCAAGTCTGGGGTATCTTCGAGTTTGATGAAGTAGAAAAGCTTCTTAGATATTTCATCAAGAAAACCTTCAGACTACCGGAAAATACACCATCCTACATGTTGTACCTTGAAACTGGTCTACCTACGTTATATATACACACACTCCAGCTGCATTTCTCATATATTGGGAAAATCATGAATCAACCAAATCATCGACTCACCAATAAGATAGTTTTATTTCTAAAAGACAGAAATCTTCAATTCTTTACGGAATGGACGAGACTGAGTGACATCCATGATGTTCAACCTCTCCAACACAATGGTATGGAAGAACTTTCGGTAGCAGCCTGCAGATGCTTTTAGGAAAAATTGAAGAATCAATATGGAATACTTTCAAACAGCAAAATCAACAAAGCCAAACAACAAGTACCTATAGACTACTGAGTCATGACCTTGGTGATAAAAATTATTTCGATGACCGAAACAGTATTGATTTTATATCAACAATCTTTAAATCCAGGGGAGAACTCATCAACCTTAACTACTTGCCATATAGAGATGACAGAACTCCAGAATGTACTTTGTGCAACCTGCGATGCAGAGAAGATATATGTCACTTCATTGGTATCTGCCCCATCCTGAACTCGATCCGAAGGTTATCTTGGGGAAAAAATACTCTTTCATCAAATGAAATCATAAACGTATTAAATGGAGAAAATTGGAAAATCCTTTACAACTACCTGAAGCCCGCTCTAAAATATCGACAACAAATTATTAACGAATCGTTTTGATACTGTACCTTTGTATAGTTTTGTATTTTTATTTCGCGATATCTAAATCAACAAAGAACTTTATTGCTTTATAAATTAACTCTTTTTTTTCGGCTGACGGCATATGCCAATGTCTTTTTGTGAAAATTGTTAACAAAGAACTATGTATAACTTTAAAACTATATTTGTTTATATATCAATAAAATCACTTTTACTACTACTACTACTACTAATATCTCTTCATGAGCATGAACCCGACGGGCTATTAAATTTTGTTTTAATGCGTTTCCAACCAGCCTCTTTCTCTTTCTATGTTGCACCGTCTGTTTTTTTCATCAAACGCACAATGAAGAAGTTTTTTTTTCATTTGACAAAAAATTCGTGTTTTTTTTTTTTTTCTTTATATTTTCAATTATTGTGTAATAAAACACCGTAAAATTCGCTGGAGCACAAAAGCAAACCAAAACAACTCACAGCAATTTGACATTAAGACAAACCAAGTTAAAGTAAGTAATAGTTCAAAATTCAAAAACCTTACCAATACTGTAATTTGGCTCTTACCTATAGGGACCGTATAATTAATGAAAGTTTTTAAAATTACAATTGTCTTTTTCAGCTATGCACTCCCTTTTTTATAAACCATTTATTGCAATTATTTTAAGAGATTGAAGTTTTCAAATCATTATAAATGTTAAAAAAAAAATTTGTTTTGTCAACTAGGCAGATGGCAAAAATGCCAAGCTTTTCTGATTTTTGTTTCTATTTTAAATAATGTAAATACTGTTTATGATTACAAATAAAATCTAATCTAATCTACTATTGTCGAATTCCTTTCAACAAACAAATCGACTGCAGTCGACTGCAGTAAATTTCCATCTCTTTCTTGAGACTTATTCACACAGATTTTCACACGGATTTACACACACACAACAATCGTGACAAATTGAAAACGTCAAACTAGAAAATCATTTCACGAAAAATAATAAAATAAGCAGTGCTCATTGTGTTTATTTTCAATTTTAAAAAACATTTTGTGGATAAAATATAAGAATTGCGTAATATTCAATATATTAAACTGTTGTGTTCTTAAGGGGATTTGAAGGTAAATTATGCATATTTTGCAGTTTATTCTGCTCAAATTATTTCAAAGTTTAAACTTTAGAACATGAAATTCTTTATAGAAAATATACATATGTAGATCCTAGATTGTTGGACTCGCTTGATAGTTCCTCGTTATCATCAGATGAAGAAGATTTATTGATGGTTTATAACCATATGAATGCTTCAATTATCCAAGTCTGTGAACTTGTTTGCAGGAAGACCGTCAGGCACTCTTGGCAAACATTTAGTGATGTCATTCAGGATTACACGGATGAAGAGGTAAACCTTTTTCTAATTCTAGTAACCCGTAAAACAGCTGCAATACTGACGGAAAAGTTTGTCAGGTCTAGGCAATTCAGAAAAAGGTTTAATGACTCGGGACGAACACCTGTGAGCGCCGATATCCAATGTTTGTCGTTTTTATGGTATGAAACCAAGTAAATTTTCATAAAATAGTTTTTAATTTTGTTATGTACTTTGAATTATAAGTTTGCTGGAAACAAAAACACACACAGGGAGGTTGCAAACCTATTCAATATGTCCATCTCGAGCGCATAAAGGTGTCAACCCCAACTTCTTTTCGAAATTTCTTAAACGTACATTAAAATGCCATCCACAACAGCTACGAAGGAAGCAATCTTCTCGGATTTTGAAAAGGTATTTTTTGAAAATCAGTTTTCCAAGGGTCGAAAACGTAAGAATGATTTTTTGCCTTAGGTGAAGGAATAGTTTTCAAGAAATGACCCAAATATTATTGAATTGTATTTTTTTTTTTTCTTTTAGGTGTCTGGTTTTAAAAATGTTTTAGGATGCATTGATGGATGCTATATATATTTTCGTTGTCCGGCCCACAAAAAAACAAATGAAAATGATATGGAAATAATATGTCTCTTTAGAATAGTATTGCAAATGCACATGTATCGAAAAACTCATAACGTGTCAGTGTAAAAGAAATGGAATATAAACCAAAACAATTGCCTTCTCCTTCCTTTATAAATGCAAATCATTTTCGGTATTTTTTTTCCTTTGTTCTCATTCTGAATTGAGCATTTAGGCAAGCAACATAGAAAAAAAACCAGTGCTGTGAATTATTTATCTGAATACAAAATATAAAATTTAAGCCAGTTTTTTCTATCGAATAAAAAAAAAAATCACAGTTTGGATTAGAACAACGACATTTGTGTTAAAAAACATTTGAATTAAAACTAATTTATCAGCGAATTTACGAAATGTATGCTTGATTTGTGTTTCTTATATGAAATACTAAGTTCATAAATTGAAGCTCAAAGTCGATTCAATTGTTTTGCTTATAAGGAATTTAAATACTACAAAATGTTTAGTTAATGGAATACATATGAGGGTGAAGTGTTTGCATAGAAATTCTATCGACTGTCAAGTACTTATACTGGGTTTGCGAGGGGTAATCGGATAATAATTCCAAGAATAACTTTAACATTCGCTGGAAGTATATTGCCATTTCAATTCCAGCGGACGCAATTTCCTCTCTTGCCTGCTTTTGCGATTACAATAACTAAATCACAAGGCCAAACGTTTGATAAAGTTGGAATTATCTTGAGAACAACAGTTTTTTCACACGGGCAATTATATGTTGCACCAAGCAGACTACGGTCATTTAATGGTTTACGTTTTTATATTTCCAATGAAAATGGACATGGTAACCTTCTCAATGACAACAGATTTTTCACAAAAAATATTGTATTTACCGAAATTCTTCAAAGAAATTAATTAGAAATAATACATTAAGTTAAGTTTAATTTAGTTGGACTTTTTTGACCAAAATAAGAAAAATTATTCCATTTTAACGTGTTTGGTTTCATTCAAAGCTACAGGTGCAACTAATGACGGCCTTAAAGGTACAGTTCTTCATTCATTTACTGTCTTTTAAAAACTGAATAATGCAAAATTTATTTAAACAAAATATTTCAGGTGCATTTGAAGCAATTCATGGTTTTCCACCATTTCCAGACATAATTATCTGGCTTACTGGTGAGAAAAGGATCTCAGTTAAGGACGATGGACTATTTACCGTCGTCAATCCCTCAATGTTTCTCACCACGACGCTTGAAGAGGAATAATTTTTTTATTTATTTTATGTTAATTAAAAAAAAAAAAATTGACATGTTTTTCAGATTTTTTTGTTGAATAAATTGTTAAATAAAAATCTCAATTACAAAATTTTCTTCTTTTAATTAATGCTTTTTCGAATTTCGACCACTGGGCGACCCAGACTAGTGAAATCATAAAAATTCATCAGGAAGGTATGCAACAACTTTCCGCATGGCCCGCTTAGCGTGGGCTCATTATCTTAGCCCTTTTTCCGCAGGGTTGAGCAATATGAAAATAGCAATTGTTTTCGGATCAATAATTTCCTTTGATTTTTTCAAAATTGAACATCAAAATTTAACAAAACAAAAAAAAAAAACAATTCCTAATAAAATACCAAAATAAACCATATCTGGTATCAATGAAACAAATGGTAATGTCAAAATACAGCCATGAAGTACATGTCATCAGAAAGAAAAACACATTGTTCTGTCATTTTGCAGTGAAAAAAAAGTAAACATGAGACTTACGATGCCAGCAGTGAGATGCCTGCCACGCAGTGGCGAGGCGTGAATAATTCCAAATGGTAACTCGAAAAAAACTTAGTCACCAAAAAAGTGAAATTTTTTTTGTGCAATGTATGTATTTGTATATCCTCGCATCAAGCCAAAAAGTCAAGTATTTAAAACCAACATTGCTATTAGGTAGACCGTCCTAAATAAACTTTTTTTTCTTCATAAGACTAAGCTGATTAAAATTATTTTTTTCCTCTAAGAGAAAATCAGTTAAGCAACAGTCTACAGATATTAAGGCCATAATCAAACCACTGAAACATACTATTGGAAAAATTTTCAAACTTTTTGCACATAATTTCAATTTTTCAAGCACTAAATCAATTTAAGTAAGTATTGCACTGCGTTGTGCTATCTCCTGGTTAACTGAATTTTTCAAATAAGAATACGGCTCATTGTGAACTCGAACTAAATTCATTTGAGCCAGAAAAATTCCAATTATTTTTTGCCTTTTCTTTCAACAATATGCTTAAAGCTATGAAATCTAATATCCACGCATATTTTTTATCAAAGTGGCAACCTTTGACACATCAGAGCCCAGTGCAGAGACACATACAAATTCATGAAATAAGTTGGAGAACATCGTGTTATTTTCTTGTTCTTGTTCTTGTTCGAAGCAGAGACCTACCTCAACCGGCAAACCTGCCATAATAATTTTTGCTTATAAGCATGTGTCCATGGGAAGAAATACGAAGGAAAGCGTTTTTTTCTTTTATTAACCCTCGTTTACAAACCGGCAAAAGTTGTGTCCACCCGAACTGGGGTCCAAATGGACCCCACGATTTTTTCTTCGAAATTTTTTTGATTTCTGACTTATATTGTTCAGTTATAGTTCTTCTGGCTATTGTATGAATTGTTTCTAAGTATTATATATAACAGGGATAAAGAAATTTAAGCAGAGATGTCATTATGCAGGTATGTAGGAGGTCAGCAATAAAATTTTTCAATTTCAAAAACGATGGAAATTGCCTAATTTTGCAAATCTGGGATTCCCGCTTATCCCTTTCGATATGTCTGTTTTACGTAATTACTGATTGTAATATTGATTCATATCAATGTTCTTGCCAGGTCCGCCTATCAAAAGAAAAAAATAGTCATTATTTCACTTTGTTCAGGTAAAAATGATTGAATTTCCCCAATACATGCCAAGCAAGCCTGCCAAAAATGGCTTGAACTTTAGGTGGATGTATGAAAGCTCAACGGGATATCCACTGAAGTTTTCTTTCTACACTGGTAGCTGTGACCAAAGTACAGGACTTGGTCGTGGATATGATGTGGTGATGTCGTTGATGCCATCATATTTCAATTCTGGACGCAACCTCACTATTGATAATTTCCTTACGTCGGTGGATTTGGCATTGAAGTTGCTGGATAAGAAGATCACTATTCTTGGCACGATTCGGAAAAACAAAAGAGATTTGCCTAAACCTTTTGTAGCGAAGGAGGTTCTTGATGAGCAGAATGAGCCTGTAAAGGTCAGTAACAAAAAGCAGTATCGTCCAGTCCACTCATCCATTTTTGGATTTTCTGGAAAAATGGCGTTGGTGAGTTATGTTCCGAAGCCAAACAAATGAGTGGTATTGCTAACAACACAACATAAATGTGAGAAAGCCACTTTCGGTCATCAAAGTAAGCCTGCAATGATGCTGGATTACAACAGCACCAAAGGTTAAGTCGATGTATTCGACCAAATGGTCTCAGTTTATTCATGTACACGCAAAACAAATCGCTGGCCGATGGTTGTATTCTACAACTTACTGGACATAGCAGCCCTAGCAACTGTTATCATTTTTCGACACTTCAATCCACCTAGAAGAAACAAAAAATTGTACAGAAGTGATAAACTCATCGAACTAGCGGAGGAACTGGTTGAGTCAGAATTGAATAACCGTTCTCAACATGCAACGCAATCTGGCATTGGAAAATCTGCAATGGATGCTCTCTGTATTTTGGGGAGAGTTCAGGAAAAATTACCAACAGTTCCCGAAAGGCTCTCTTGTAAAAGAAGCAGATGACAAGAAAACCAGAACCACCTGCGATGGATGTGGCAGATGTCGTTGCTCTTGCCACACTAGAACCTTATGTGTTAAATGTCTCCCGAAACTGCCCACAACTTCAAGTTAAATTCTTCTAAACATAAACTGGGCTGCTTTTAAAATAAAATAATTATTTATTAGAAAAAATATGATTTTTCATAGAATTTCAGTACTGGGGTCCAAATGGACCCCAGTTCGGGTGGACGGGTTCTTTTCACAAAAAAATCGCAGAAAAATCTGTAAACATCTGATAATCGTTTCAGCTTAAGAAATGAATAAAAAATTGAATTTTGTTCACTGAGTAAAAATCCCATTTAAAAAAAAATGAAAAACAAAAAAGTTATGAGTGTTCAAACATGCTCTGGGGTCCAAATGGACCCCAGTTTGTAAATTAGGGTTAAGAATTCAATACAAAATTTGGTGTTGCACTCCACCATTTGCTGAAGCAAGTTTCGTTGCGAGGTCTGTCGATGCCTTTGTCGGTGACTTTCCGATATCCCTGTGGAGAAATTCAACGTTATCTATTGTTGGATCTATTGTCTTCGTGATTGGGTTGTTAGATGTTTCAATTCTGTTTGGTATTTTCGGTTGCAACCCAATCTCAAATCCATAACATGAAGCAACTTCCTCAAATGTAACACTGAAGTGTTCCTCCTCTACAAAAGAACGGAACTAAAATATAAAAACTTGGTATCTGAAAATGTTTGCATTATTGGTGACTTTAACTTAGGCGACATAATTTGGTCATGGTCAGATGACGATAAAATGCTTATACCGTATAATATGAGAAAAAACATAGAATTTGAATTTATAGATCATTTATACTCTTTAAATTTTGTTCAATTAAATCATGTATTAAACTCCTTAAATAATATTCTAGATCTCGTTTTTGTTTGTAACGATGAGTTTAAAGCAAATGTTTTTGAAGCTCCATTCCCTTTATTAAATAACTCCATCCACCATAATCAAATTGTAATTGAAATCCGTGGTTATAATTACTTGGAGTCAATTGATAAATCAGCTATGAATTTCAATTTCGCAAAGGCTAATTTTGTTGATCTTGATTGTTTTCTTAGTACCATTGATTGGGATAGTGAATTTAAACTTAAAAATACTTAAAAATACTCAAGAAATGTTTTCAACACTTATAAACACTTTAAAAAGTAGTTCCCCTCTTTTGTTCCATGCCTCTCAAAACGAAAGTTGTCTAAGCCCCCATGGTTTAATAAACAGCTCATACATTTAAAGAATTTGAAAAATAAAGCTCATGCTAAATATAAAAAACCCTTAACATTACCGATTACAAACTCTTTTGTAATTATAGAAAAGAGTTTTCGGTTTTAAGTAAGTTCTTGCATAGGGGTCATTTGTTAGATATTGAGAGTAAGCTAAAAAACAATTCTAAAGCTTTCTGGTCATATATAAGCAACAAAAGGAAATCTGTTGGTATACCTAACACAATGATGTATAACGATATTCAGTCAAATGATATTGACCAAACTCTTGAATTTTTTGCTTCATTTTTTGAGTCTGTATGTTCGACTTCGTGCTATAAAACCAAAGTCGATGAAAATTGTTTATCTAAAATAGATTTTGGATTATTGGAGCTTGACATTATTGATATTGAAAATGCCCTTATCAATCTAAAGCCAAGCCCTAAGCCCGGTGTTGATGGAATACCTGCTATCATATTAAAAGAATGTTATCGTACATTTTCTAAGCCACTACTTGCAATTTTCAATAAATCGTTACTCTCAGGTATTTTTCTTGAAGAATGGAAAACTTCATTTTTGATTCCAATCTTTAAATCTGGATCAAAGAATAATGTAAAAAATTATAGAGGAATCTGCAAATTATCTTCGATTCCAAAAGTTTTCGAATCTATAGTTAAATCCAAGCTACACTTTCACATAAAAGAACACATATCAGAGTATCAACATGGTTTTGTTTCCGGTAGATCAACGGTCACTCATCTTGCATAATTTACCTCTTATGTGTCAAATGCCATTGAAAGTGGATATCAAGTTGATACTATTTACACTGATTTTAGTAAGGCATTCGATTCTGTCGTTCATGAAATTCTTCTTATGAAACTGAAGAATTTGGTTTCCATTCATCTATGTTGAAATGGATTGAGTCTTACTTAATTGGTAGAACACAAAAAGTGTTAATTGACGATAGATACTCAAGATCTATTCATTGTACATCGGGTGTTCCGCAGGGAAGCCATCTGGGCCCGCTCTTATTTATAATTTTTATTGATGACATTGTGTCAACTATTCAATTCTGTAGGTGTTTTATGTACGCTGACGACCTCAAACTGTTTTTGCAAATAAAACAACCTAGTGATTGTCTTAATGTACAACATGACCTAAGCAATCTCTCAAATTGGTGTTTTGAAAATAACCTTAGTTTAAACATTAAAAAATGCAGCGTCCACTTTTAACAGATGTTATTCGATTTTAAAGTATGATTATTGTCTTGGTCAAAATCACCTCAGTAGAGTTGATCAAATAAAAGACCTTGGAGTCATTATTGATATAAAGTTAACATTCAGCGCTCATATTGATTATGTAACAGCTAAAGCCAATGCAATTGTTGGTTCCATTAAAAGAAATTGTAAGGAATTTACTGATCCTCACACTTTCCTAACTCTTTTTATATCTCTGGTAAGGTCTATCTTGGAGTATGCTGATATAATCTGGAATCCGGTCTATAAAGTTCATTCTGATCGCCTAGAAAGTGTGCAGAGGCGTTTTACAAAATACATATTCCGGAAATCAAGATGGAACTTCTCTCCTTCTTATGCGGCTAGATGTCAGTTACTGGGAATATTGCCTCTTGTCACCAGACGGAGCTCGCATGACATTATGTTTGTTAGAGATTTGTTGTGTGGTCATATTAACAGCCCCACCCTTTTGTCGCTTATACGTTATACCTATCTATATTCTATACTCCAGCTAGACCACTGAGGGAAAGACAAATTCTTTTTCAGCAATGGCATAGAAAAAATTACGGATCTAATGAGCCAATTTCTAGAGCAATTAAATCATTTAATATACATTGTAGTTCTTTAGACTTACATTCATCAAGGGAACGCTTCAGGAACATTTTATTTAGCATATTAAAATAACATTATTTGTAAAATTTTAATTATAATATTTCTTTAATTTCATATTTGTAATTAATATGTATCTAAGCTTGTAGATGAAGAATAAATAAATAAATAAATATCTGCATAATATATATTTTCACTCACTCGTTCGATTTTAAATTATTATTATCAATCCTTCTGGCACAACAATGTTGCCCGAAAAATCAAGAACGACGTCGCAGTCTTTCAGATCGATTAAATTTGGTAATTGAATTTATTGCTGGCAATTAAATATTTATAAAAAAAGTTTTTTGCACGACGTCGCGACGCACGCCAACCCAAAAGAAACGCTATTGAAAAGTAAATAATCACCGTTTGCTTTTGTTTTCATCTTTCAGTTGAGCACACACACATCCACTTATGCTAAAAAGCAGAAGAATCAACTCAACACTGGGAGATTTCTCTGCAAAGAGATCTGTCAGCAGGGGCACACCGCAAGGTGGAGTTCTATCCCCTCTTCTGTGGAATCTAGTCGTCAATGAACTTCTAGTTGACCTAGAAGCTGAGGGATTCAAAGTGATTGCATATGCAGATGACGTCTCCATTGCGGTATCCGGCAAATATGCTCACGTCCTTATGGATCTGATGCAAACCGCTCTAAATAAACTAGTAAAATGGGCGAGAGAAAGTGATCTAGGGGTCAACCCTCAGAAAACCGAACTCGTTCTCTTCACCAGGAAATACAAAATTCCTCAACTAACAACTCCATCAATAAATGGAATCCCACTTCAACTCTCCAACGAAGCTAGATATCTAGGTATTATCCTAGACAAAAAGCTAAACTGGAAAGCCAATATAGAGGAAAGAATCAGGAAATCAACCGTAGCCCTGTTTTCCTGCAAAAAAGCCATTGGCACAAAATGGGGCTTCTCCCCCCAAATCACCCACTGGCTCTACACCGCGGTCATCAGACCAATACTCACATACGGAGTAGTGGTATGGTGGACCGCTCTTGATAAAAGGACCTACTGCGATAATCTGAGCAAAGTCCAACGAACAGCCTGTTTATGTATAAGCGGAGCACTGAGATCAACACCCTCAGCTGCCCTAAATATACTCCTTAATCTCATACCACTAGATATCTTCAGTAAACAAATGGCCGCAAGTACGGCCACTCGTATCAGAGCTATCTCCCAATGGACCGATAACAACATCGGTCATGCCACAATCCTGAATACATTCAGATCAATCCCTTGGCACTCTGACTACACCATCCCCCAATTGGGTTTTGATAATAAGTTCCATGTCTCAATCCCAACGAGAACGACCTGGGAAGACGAAGAATTTTTGAGAGATGATTCAATTCATTTCTATACAGATGAGTCAAAAACCGAGGAAGGGGTTGGCTGCGGAGTGTACTCAAAACGACTTAACGTTAGTCTCTCTTTCCGCCTCCCAAACCATTGTAGTGTGTTCCAAGCGGAAATTCTGGCGATCAAAGAGGTCCTATCATGGCTAAAAGAAAACGTGATATCCTCAGCGAATATCCGGATTTTCTCAGACAGTCAGGCAGCCCTCAAATCAATCGGCGCCGTTTCCACGAACTCAGTAACCGCCCTTAACTGTCGCCTGTCTCTTAAGGAGATGGCTGAACAGTTCAATATTCACCTTATTTGGGTGCCGGGGCACAGAGATATCGCGGGCAACTGTAAGGCCGATGAACTCGCCAGAAAAGGAACCGTTCTACCGCTCTCAACCAGCAGGTTGAATATCGGTATACCAATCGCTACATGTAAACTTATGCTAAAGCAAGAGGCAATGGATAGAACAAATCATTGGTGGAACAGTATCACCACGTGTGTGGCAACAAAACAGCTATGGCCAGGACTTGATCCAAAACGCACAAGGCATTTGCTATCCATAACCAGATTGCACTTTAGCTCCGTAATCAATGTCATTACAGGACATTGTCTGATAGGCAGACAAGACATAAGACTTGGTGTTCCCTCAAATGACTTCTGTAGAAGTTGCTTAGATGAGGAGGAGGAAGAAACTATTCCACACCTCCTCTGCTCATGTCCTGCACTCTCCATTAAATGAAAACGGCATCTTGGAAAATATTTCCTCGATGATCTAAACGATCTGGCGAACACAGATATCCTTCATCTCTTTCGCTTCATAAAAAGTTCCAAATGGTTTTGTTAAGTGGGGTTCTTCCTCACTTAATTCTTATGGTATCACAACGGACCAAATACTGGTCTAAGTGTGTCAGTTGGTTTTCCTGACAACCATTTCAACCTAACATAACCTAACACACACATCCATAGACTACTCGCTACTTTTTTGATTTCCTAAATGCCAAAAAAAAATCGAATTTAGTAGCGACTGAAGTCGACTATGCAAATGGGTGAAAGGAAATCGACACATGTACATAATGATGAACATAAATTTTTTTGTGCAACATAAATACAATTAAATATCACATAGAATTTATGTGAAGCATAGCTGTGAATAAGATTTATGTTCTGGATCAGCAAATGGGCCTAAGTGCATTCCACACAGAACAGAACAATTAAGACGATTTCCATATTGGGGGCACCTTTTCGGCATCTGCTTGTTTGGTTAGATGTTCAGTCTTTCGTTTGATACGGGTCTTCTTGTATATTTTGATTTTCCTGCTTAATTCAGCTTTCTTGTTGTTGATGGCTGACTGAAAGGTAAGGATGATAAAAATCAAAAGCAATACAAATGAAGAACAATTTTGTGTATTATGAAAGTAATTACCTACATTTTATTATAAACTTAAACATTATTGAAAAAAATTCTCAAATCTTCCACGTATTTTAAAAGCTAGATTTGTTGTCCTCCTTTAATCCATTTCAACATGTTCGAAAGGCTGAAGGCTCGTTTTCCTCTCCTATTGATTCATCGGAGTTTCGTACTCTTAGGTAATTATGCAGCACGAGCAGGCACACTGTTTTTATTTAATCAAAATTTTTGCCGTTTCAATTTTCAATTCTATTGGTCTTAAAAGTAGACGAAACTTGTGAGAGGCTATCCCAAACGCATTCTCCACGACACGACACGACGGACACGACACAGTCTTATATTAAAATTTTCTTTTCGAATATCGGATCTTGATTGTCGGTGAGGATATGGTCGCATAACGAACTCCTTTAATGGAAACGCTTCATCGCCAATTAGAACACAAGGAGTAGGCACGCTTTGGTTCGGTAGATGGAAGGTTCCACTGTTAAATTTTTGACCCATCAAAGAATGCTCAAAAGCCCCTCCGTCACTATTTTTGCCGTAACCTCCGACATCTATGGCTACAAATTTGTAGTCGTGATCGGCAATGGCCATCAAAACAATCAAAAACTTTTGCAAATAGCAGAAGTAATTAGATCCTGAGTTTTTAAGACATTTGATAGTTACATGATTTCCATCGATATACTGCCCAAACAATTTAGAAACTGCTATTTGCTACTGAACCCTTCAACGTTTTGTTCTCAGATTTCTTCCGTTGGTTCTGTCATGAACTGGGGTTGAATTCTGTTCCAAATCGCAGTGCAAACATCCAAAACAATAGCGCTTACAATGGAGAACCCTATTCTGTAGCTATGATCTATAGTTTTGAAAGAATCTCCATTTGCCAGATATCCGAGAATAAAATAATGATGCTAACAATTAGAAATAATATTAATTTTGTTTATTTTTCAATTTCAGGCGAACCTCTTAAAAAAAATGGAGAAATCTGAGGGACTGTAACACCAAATTTTTGAAATTTGAAAAACACACACCCGCCAGGAAATGAAGCGTTTAAACAGTTGCAAAATGTTGCCTTGGGCTAAACAAATGGAGTTATTAAAGCCTTTTTGTCTTTTGCCAAAACTCATTCAAATATTTCATTTCAAAGACAAACAATACCCGAAGTTACTGAAATAGATGCAAACAATAATACTTTTTCACAAAACGATATTGCTTGGGGGTCGATTCTCTAACTGTGAAGCTGTGAAGTGATAAAAATATCACATCTTCACAGCGAATGCGATTCTCGTTCTTTGAAAAAATGAAAACAAACGTTTAAATTTCTTCTCATGATAAATTTTATTTATCACAAGAGAATTTGTAAGTGAAATTTGAATTTGAAAATGGAAAATCAAAAAAAAGAAGACAAAAGTCTTCAACAGTCCAAAAAGGGTTTTTAATTGATTTTTTGGAGCAAAGGCAAGATTTGGCAAATGACAGTAAGTACATACATACATACATTCGATAATTTAAAATAATCCTAATCTACGATGCAAAACAATTTCATTTGCAGACTTATAACTGTTGACGGTTCACATTTTCGTTTAAGCGAGTGGACGGAACTAAGTCCTCAGTTGAACACTTAGGGGGAGCCTTAAAAGATGGACCGAAATGGAGGAAGTATTGGATCTTGATCCATGTAAGTTTTATAAACAAATTGTAGACATTAAATCACTAAATATTTACCTTTATACGCACAGAACAAGTGTTCGAAGTCGCGACACCAGCGTGAAGGAACAACGCAGCAAAAGTGGGGTAAATGGTCCTCCAATCAAAGACCTCACAGAAACAGACCGGCGAATAATAAACATTATTACACAAGAGGCTGTTCATGGTGTACCAGCAGCTGGATTTGACGAGATTTTGGTGGTTGTCCAATTTAAGTAGGTTCTAAGGCTTTACATTTTATGTTTTCTTACAGACTGAGTGTTTCAATGATGAGGTTTCAAGCCCAGAATTTTTTGTGCCTAAACCTCCAGAAGGCTTCCGATCCCGAGATCTGGCCAATCAAACATTGCCAGTGCATTCTCCGAAATCTGACGATGCTTTGGCAGTATATCTATAAAGAGTTCGAGGAGAAACGGATAAGATTAGAAAAAAAATTGAATTAATGTTTGAAAACAATAAGATTTTGGTTGAGAACAATGTTCTGCAAAATAATATCTGTGAAGAACTGGACAAATTGTTGACCGCATTGGGAAATAAATAACAAATGATTACACGTTATACTTTTGAATTTTTCTTTTATTTTTTCAGAAATTTAAATGTTTACCTACTAACTTATGTAAATGCTTGGTTTACGATTCTACTACGTGTCCGCCTACCTTCTTGTAAAATTTGGTTTGCAGGGTTCAATTCTTCGCCTTCATCATTGAAATGTTCTTCGTTATCGTTTTCCACTTCGTCGTCCAGCGAAATTTGGACCCTCGCTTTGATTAATATATTGTGAAGAACAATGCAAGCATTAATTCTGTGCTCAAAAGGTAAAAGCTCTTAACTCTATTTTCATAGTTTTTCAGAAAGTGGATTTTTATCTTGCAGTATTTGTTTGAAAAAAATTAAGAAAGATATGAAGAAACAGTTTTCAGCAATTTTGCCTTAATAGCTATGCACAACTATTTAAATAGCAAAACTAGATTTTGAAAAGTGGATTATTTAATGCTTTTTTTAATGTTTTTTTGACTTAAGTGCTTTTACAAAAACAGCTTTTTCAGTTTCTCATTACTAAGTATCTTAAGATGTTCTTCCAATTCGTATTTTTAATTGATTTGCGTGTTAAGTCAACTTAAGCTATTTTACTTTAATGAAAAAAATATAATATAAACAATCTATTTGAAACATAAGAAGTCTTATCATATTATGTATCTTATGTACCTTAAGCAAACAGAAATACACTTTTTCTTAAATATTACTAACGAAAATAAAATTTTATTTCATAAAAGATATAAGCAAAGAAATTAACATAAATTCGAAAAAGTGTTTAAATGTCATTGTCTGAATCTTCGGTAAGGTCAGGACGGAAATTTGGTATGTTTTCGGTCATTAAATTTTTATAAAAATGATGATAATTCGTATCTATTAGTGGCAATAGATCTATCAGATATTTCTTTTTCTCCCTGCTAAGGGTGTAGCAAATAGATACATTGGATGGTGAAACACTTGTTATACCTCGACGACGCAAATTTAGTTTTTTAAATGGTTCATGTTCCGAAAGGGAAGTTTTAAAAAGTACTTCACCAAATTTTTTTTCATATCTCATCCACTTCACATTTTGCCAAACAAATTTTTGCCGACTTTCATCGACTTTCCGCCATGTAAATTTTTCCTTTGAAACTTTTGAGAAATCTAAAACTTGTCTCTGTTCATTTCCGTGACGATAAATGGTTTGTTTAAAGTTTAAACCAACTGATCGAACAAGTTGGTACCAATCACCAGGGTGATGAATATCAATAGATGTTTTCTTTTTCTTTTTCTCTATAGCTGCATGATCGGTATCACACTCCATATGAGTGTGTCCTGGGAATAAAAACTTATGGTCAATTACTTGAATGTGAGAATCCTCCGTTTGCATGAATAAAAGAAACATTGTTGCAACAAACGAATTTTTGTTCTGCCCTTCGCAAGAGTTCCGGTAACTGCTTAAGGTGTTCAAAGATACAAGAAGATATTTCATTGCCACCACGTCTTGCATCGCCTTCATGCCACATATAACAAAAAGGCTGATTTGTTACGCCATCATGAATAGTCAAATTCAATGTCCAAAGTTCCTTTTTATAAAATGAGACGTTTGTTCTTAAAAACGGGGTTGGAAGACTCTGTTGCAGATCAAAGGTAAACACTTTTATCGATTCATCATTTTGTCCTCTAATTTAATCATGTATTTTTGATTCATATGCTAGATCAGCATCGTTTTGATGTAATTCTAGTTCGTTTCTTAACAAAATCTGTTCAGTATCATTGCTGGACTTAATCTTAGTATCAGTTTTTCGTATTTGTTACATGTGTCTAACTGTGGTTTCTTAAACTTTATTTTCATTGTTTTGATAATGTTTGAATACGTTGTTATAGAAGCAGATCCTCCAAATTTCTCTACATATAAACGATACATTTAAGAAATTGATAGGTCTGCGTGAAGGAATTTCTGGGCAGACTGTTTTCGTGTATAATGAGATCATACGCTGGAAAGCTTTCAATGTGATTACGAATTTCATTTTCTTTTAAACTACAGTGCTCCCCGGTTAATTGCGTCACCTTAAATGCACAACTTTAGACGCATTTAACAGGGGAACGCAATTAAAAGAATCCCGCTTAATTGATCTGCTGTCCCATTTAGAAAAACCCCGCTTAATTGAAATGAAAACGCAATAAAGCGATTTTTTTTACGACTTTGGCAAGAAAGTCAAGAAGAACCTTTTTAATGAAAATCAAAATTTTATTGAACGGAAAATTAACATATAATGGTAAGACATAAAAGAACAAAACAATTTCAGCCTAGGAATGATTGAAAAGGAACAATTTTTCATAATGTACACAACACATAAATAATGAATTGGTACATAATCCGTGCTTATATCTTTAGCAAGCGTACAAGAGGGAATTAGTCAGATTTGCTTTTTATTTGGCTAGAACATTATATCATGGTAAGAATCTGTAATTTTCACCTGCATTGTTTCCTTACACATTTTAATTTGCAGTCGCTAAACTCTGATGTTTCAGCAAACAATAGGCTCGTTCGTTGAACTTTACCCAGGGTTGACCCAAGTTTTCTTGACAATCTTATGAGTTGTCAAAAAAACCTGGGTTTTCCAATTCTCAAAAAACGCAAAGCCACAAAATCACCACATATCCCTGTCATTTGAATAAAAATACATGCCATTTGACAGCCCTCAACTCGCCACAGCAAAAACCTAGGGTGAGTTGAGGGAAAACCCAGGTCAACCCCAGGGCTAAAAAATACTCAATTTGACATTCAGGGCGACCTTAGGTTTCTCAAAAAAACGCTTTGTGGCGACCCCAGGGTTTTAACGAACAAACCTAATAATAAATAGGTGTGTTTCTTTATTGAAAATTCGGTGAAAGTCAGTCTAATCCTGTTCCAGCACAGCGATTTTTCGTAGCAGTGCACAAAAGAGAGTGCTCACGAGAGAGTAAAAAAATCTCACAACGATTTAAGTCATGTCAATTTGACTATTAACTTGTAGGCGCGCAACAATGCGACCAATTCATCATCAATCATTTAAGGTGTAAGCAAAAAGTAACTTCAATGATTTGGTTTTTTTCGTTCAATTAAACGGGCAATTTTGCTTCAAATTGAAAAAAGAGTTTTGATTTTTGGACCATTTAACCGGGAAACGCAATTAAGCGGAATTCATTTAAACGGGAAATTTTATGTATATTTCTTATGTGATCTTTTTTTTGCCTAGGATTCAGGTCAATTAAACGGGTATAGCAACTAAGCGGGGGGTATTTATCCGGGGATTACTGTATTCAGTTTATTAGGAGGTGTCTTACGACCCCGTCTGTCTAACGAAATTGTTGAGCCAGGAGACTCAAGCTTCATTTTCATCACTGTTTTAATAAATTGTTCCGTCTCGCACAATGCAAAGCGGAAGCACTTTTGACAAACTTTTATTCTGTGGCCATGAACTTTAAGAAAGAAAGAGTTGGAATGGGTTCTATTTCGCAAATTTTGTCTATCTCTTTTTTCAGTTTTCTTTTCTGAAACAACGGCTAGCGACAAATGCAGATCTGATATTGTAGTTTCCAAGCAGCCAATAATGCTCGAAAATTTTCTTTTGAGCTTCATATGAAATCTTTTCAATACATTTCATTCGACACGGGTCAAATTTCCCTACAGCTCTTTTCTGTATGAGCTCTCCTGAACTATTGAAATATTTCTAGACCAGTATTCTTCTTTACTTTTCTTACTTTGCGGCTTTTTTCATCACATACTAAGGGTGTCTCCAGAACCAGCCCGGAACCTTCCATCTTTTCACTAAGCTCACTATCCGAAGAGCTTCTTGAGGGCAAGCGGAAACTTTGATCAGCTCCATTGTCATCAGAATCAAAATCGTTTTCTTCATTATCTGCGATCAAAAGGTCATAAGATTTATCAACTTTTGTACTATTAAGGTCATTTTGAAGCTCTCTATCCATTGTCGACTCTTCAACAGAAAGCAAACCTCGACTCGTGCTTTGAACATTTTCTGGATCTTTAACATTCTGGATCTGACTAGCAGTGCAAAGACTCATGTCTTGTGAAACAAACAATAAGATTTAGCTTATAAGTCTTTGGTAGTAGGTACTTGATTCTAATAATATTAACCTGGACAATTAGTGGTTGGAATGAAGAACTGGTGAGATTCCTTCACAGCACATTGATTTAGGTTACGTTTCTTATAGTCATCTAGCAAATCACTTTCAGTATTATGAATTATTTGCTGAGTTTCACTGTTTGAATTCAAAGCTAACTTTAAAATCTTTCTTGCCCGATTCATTTTATCACTTTAGTTTATTGAAATTATCAAAAAAATAAAAAAAAATCAGAAACATACGAATGCACGTCTATGATCTCTGAAGAAAAACAAAAACTATTCAATGTGACATGTGGTCACTTCAGTCAGATATTTACAGTTTACTTGCACACGGTAAAATAACTTAGCTGAACTTAATACGAACTAAATGAAAAACCGCAATATTGTAAGACATCTTAATTCAGTTTAACCGTTATTATGTTTTTATTTTTATTCTTTTTATTATTTACCAAATATGGTAAAACATCTTAAGTCTATTTAAGAAATATAAGTGCAAGAAAAGACTTGTGGTAAGACATCTTATGTCGACATAAAAGATTTTACTTTATTGATTCATATGGAACATAAAGACAACTTAAGATATTTTACCCAAATGATTTCTGACTATTACATAATAAACAAAATAAATTGATACATAAGACGAATCATCTTATATGTCCTTAAGTTGTTTTACCTTTTGCAGAATCCTATGAATTAGACTTAAGCCATTTTACAAAAGGTCATAACTTTCTTAACTTTCTTGTTTTCAAAGATTTATCAACAAGGGTAAAAAAGAAAAATAGTTTTTTGGCAGAATATATACAAAATGGATAAACAGCTAAAACCACTTAAGTCGACTTAAGAGCCTTTGCCTTTTGAGCACAGATCATGGTTCCAGCTTTAACTGAACTGTAGCACAAAACTCTTTCCTTAGGCCCCAGTTATAGCGATAAGGAAAACGAATCAGGAAAAATTTTCAAATGGAATAAAAACTAGTTTTTCTTTCGATTTGAAACAAAAATGCTATATCAATCGATGGCAAATGACTCAAAGAATTTTTTCCACCCAAAAAACGTATAATTGAATAAATATTTTCTGTTAAAATTGTATTTTTCTAATTTCATGATGCAATTTCATTTTTCGTATCAGCTGATTGTGTTTTCAGCCAAAATGGAACAAATCGTTCCAATTATTTGAATTCTAATTTCTATTTGGTCCACTGACAGCTAGAAGGAAGAAAAAAATAATCGTGTGTATTTCAAACAGGAAAAATTAATTGGTGGTAAGTTGTAAATTCTTGCGGCATTGTGAGTACAATAATTATTGCTTTTTAATCGAAAAGTAAACATTTCAGTTGCTTCAGTTTGAAATGAATACTCAAGAGGACAAAAGACTCAAGAAAGCCGAACTGAGAGAGTTCGAGACGAAGCTAATTATGGAGGTGAAGAGCCACATTTGTTTTTACGCCAAAGATCACCCGGCGTACAGCAACAAAAATCAAAGACAGGCTGCATGGGAGGACCTTTCTTCCATTTTGGGCAAATCTGGCAAGTTTAAATAGATTATAGTAATTATTTCACTAGTAACGCTATTTATTTTTAACAACAGCCGAAGAATGCCAGAAAAAGTGGACGTCTTTGAGGGACTCCTTCCGTTCGTATTTTAGGATGGACACAAATGTTCCCAGCGGGTCTGCAGCAACTGCGTCAGTGAAGTAGATTCACTTCAAAAGTCGTTTTGAATTCCTTACGTGAAGGTTCCAGCAGAGTAAGTTTTTTTTTAAATCTTAAAATATTACGCAAACTAATAGTTTATTGTTTTCCTTTTTAATTTCAGTGACTGTGTTAAAGTAGAGTTAGACCAGTCATGGAAGTAAGTCCCTCGATGGCGCAGAATCGGCAGAATATTTTAAGGAATATTTAATAAGTGATGGAGATAATAATATTATTGACACTGATTTTTAAGACTGACTGAATTTTAATGCATGAAAAACATTACCATAATAATTGACGAAGAGAATAATAATGTGAACTACTAGTTTTAATATTGACTTTCATTTCATTTATGAAAAATATATGTATAATAAGTGTTGAAGATATATAATAAATAGTTATTTTATTTTACTTTGTTCAGTAATTTAATAGTGAAAAAGTACCAATACAAAGCATCTACTACTAAAAAAAGTTAAAAAAAAGTTAAGGTTACTGCAATTCTTTCATGTTATAGATTGTCCTGCTCTATTATCGCTAATAGATCTATACGCTCCTTCACGAGAACTAAGAATTCGTACCCTATTCCGAGAAAATACTCATAGAGTAAATTATGCTTCTAATGAACCTATTATTCGCAGTGTTACTTATACTTACTTACTTAGGTGGGCATTACAGTTCGGGGTGAACCTGGTCCTCAACCAACATCCATCGATAACGACTTCTATTTCGGGCGAGCTCTCTCCAGTTTCGCACTCCAAGTCGGTTGAGGTCATCCTCCACTTGATTGCGCCACCTAAGACGAGGTCTTCCCCTTCCGCGATTTCCCTGCAATGTGCTTTCGAACACCCGACGAGACGGAGCGTTTGGGTCCATCCGCTCAACATGGCCCAACCATCGTAGCCTCGCGATGCGTACTCTTCTGGTTATGCCCATGTCGCGGTACAGCTCATACAGCTCGTTGTTGTATCTTCTTCTCCACACATTGCCTTCGCATACGGGACCAAAGATCATTCGGAGAATTTTTCTTTCGAAACGACCAAGGGTTTCCTCATCCGCTTTCGATAACATGCTTCCGCGCCGTAAAGCAGGACTGGGATGATTAAGGTCTTATATACCCATTTTTGCCGCTTCTGTTTCAATACTCGCAAAAGCACCTATGACATCACGCTTTTTTCTTCCCATTACGTCAATATCGTCTGCATATGCGAGCAATTGTACAGATTTTTGAAAGATTGTTCCTCTGGTGTTGACGTTTGAGTTTCTTACAATCTGTTCAAGTATGATGATGAAGAAATCGCATGACAGTTTATCGCCTTGCCTAAAACCTTTTTCGACATTGAAGGTCTCGGTGAGTTCTTTACCGACCTTGACGGAGCAGCGTGAATTCTCCAAAGTCATCCTGCATAGTCGTACGAGCTTTGCAGGGATGCCGAAACTAGACATGGCTCTGTACAGCTCGTCTCTGTAGATACTGTCATACGCGGCCTTGAAATCGATAAAGAGGTGGTGAATATCGATATTATGTTCTCGGGTTTTTTCCAAGATCTGCCGTAATGTGAAAATTTGGTCTATTGTGGACTTCTCCGGTCTAAAACCACATTGATAAGGACCTATCAAGTTGTTGACGTGGGGTTTCAGACGTTCACATATTACAGCAGACAAGATCTTATAAGCGACGTTAAGGAGGCTTATCCCTCTATAATTGGCGCAGTTGTGAGGGTCTCCTTTCTTTAGGATCGGGCATACGATACTGAGGTTCCATTCATCGGGCATGCTTTCTTTCGACCATATCATGCAGATCAGCTGGTGCAAGCTCCTTTCCAACTGATCTCCAGCTGCCTTGAAAAGTTCGGCATCAAGGCCTTCTGCACCTGCAGTCTTATTTGATTTAAGTTTGCATATAGCAAGCTTAACTTCTTCTAGGTCGGGAGGACGGCATTCTTGATCATCGTCCAGGCTGAATGGGGCAATCTGCCTGACAGCGGAATTTGTGTCCTCATCGCCGTTAAGCAGTCTGCAGAAATGATCTTTCCAGATCCTCAGTAGCGACTGTGACTCTACAACTATGTTTCCCTGCTGGTCTTTACAGGCTTGAGTTCGGGGTTTGCCACCCTGGCAGGATCTTTTTACCTTTTGGTAAAACTTCCGAGTCTCGTTCCTGTCATGGCACCTCTCTATTTCCTCAAACGAGCGCTTCTCATGCTGCTTCTTTTTCTTTTTGAGAAGTCGGTGTTCTTCCCTTCTTCTCTCCTTGTAAATCTCGTTATACCGATCGTGAGCAGCCCTAGTTCGTGTTTGCAAAAGCATTTGTCGTGCTCTTTGCTTGGCTGCATTTGCCTGCCTACATTCTTCATCGAACCATGGGTTTCGTTTTGGTGGCCGAGTGAAACCCAGAACCTCAGAGGCAGCGGTTCTGATGGCTTCTTGGCATTGCTGCCACTGGTCTTCGATGTTTAATGCTGGCGGCACGGGATTCAAGGATAATTGAAGGGACACTCGATTGGAAAAGGCATTAGCAATCTCTTGCGATTGTAGCTTTCCGACGTCATATCTCTTCACAGCGTTAGTTCGTGCTGGTCGTGAACAAGATATCCTCATTCGTACCTTGGCTACAACAAGGTAGTGGTCCGAGTCAAAGTTGGCCCCTCGGAAAGTTCGGACATCTAGCACACTGGAAGAGTGCCTTGCGTCGATCGCAACATGGTCAATTTGGTTGACGGTTAATTGATCTGGGGACCGCCATGTGCCTTTATGAATTTTGAGATGCGGGAAGCGTGTACTACTTACAACAAGATTTAGCCCCGCAGCAAAATCGATAAGCCTCAATCCGTTTTCGGAGGTTTTGTCATGGAGGCTATGCTTACCGATTGTGTTTCCAAAGATGTCCTCCTTCCCTAGTTTTGCGTTGAAATCGCCAAGAACGATTTTCACGTCGTATCTAGGGCATTGCTCATATGTTTCTTCGAGGAGCTCGTAGAAACAGTCTTTGGAATCGTCGTCTTTCTCTTCTGTGGGGGCGTGGGCGCATATAAGGCTAATGTTGGCGAATTTAGCCCTGATGCGGATGGTCATTATACGCTCATTGACTGGATTTTAACACTGATTCGCAGTGTTAGGGAGATTAATAATATTTCAAATAACATCGATTTCAATTTTCATTTGAGTAGAAACTCTTTTAAAAATATGTTAAGTTTGTACTTTTTAACAAATTGAATTTTATAATACCTTTATTTTTATAGTTTTTCGTTATCTATCTGAGATTGTTAACTCTAATTGATATTAATAAATAAATAAATTAATAAAAAAAGTCCAGTATCTCGTCAAAACATTCAATTGACATTCTAAAATATGTGAAAAATCGACTTCTTTCTGCACGTAGCTCCAAAAAAAGTTCGTGGAACTTCCCTTTCGTTTCCCAACACATATTTATTTCGTGAACACAGATTCTGTTGCGCCTTCGGAAAAATAAAAAAAAAAATAAAAAAAGTTAGCAACTTAATTACAAATGTTTTATAAGAAATAGTTTAATTAAAAATAAGTCAAAGAAGGATTGCATGGCGTATGGTCGTTATGATCAGGGGCTTATTTCACAGAACATACATCACTTACATTGTATGATTTCAAAATTAACTTTAAAAAATACTCTTTCACAGAAATGTTGTTTGATTGCTGTCATACAATATATGATTCGTTTGGAATATTTAAAATAAAAATTCTGTTTCACAGAAATTCATCATATATTCATTGATTATAATGTTTGAGAAATTATCATACAATTCTTGCAACAAAAAATAGTGTCGTTAGAAAGGTTTTTAAAAGGGAAAGAATGAGTGACTCAAAACGGAAATACAAAAAGGTAAGTTGTAATATTTATTATTGATTAATAAACATACATATGTATGTTTATTTGTCTATAAAATAATGCATTTGTTTTATTTTTTAGACAGAGAAGGATTTGCAGCTTATTGTTTTGCAAGAAATGCTGGAAGAAAAAGAATTACTTTTTGAGAAGTTTAATGGGGTAAAGCAAACGAAAAAGAATATTTCGGATGCGTGGAGCAGGGCGAGCCTATCGGATGCAGAATATGGTCTTGTTGGAGACAGCGATGGCGACAAATTTCGAAGAGTGACGTGGCAAAATTGGCGCCGAAGCACCATCGTAAGATTTCAACTGGAATTGTACTTACATACATATGTACATAGCATACATATTAATAGTTTCTATCTAT
Organism: Melanostoma mellinum; assembly: GCA_914767635.1. NCBI lineage: Eukaryota > Metazoa > Arthropoda > Insecta > Diptera > Syrphidae > Melanostoma > Melanostoma mellinum. The sequence goes on from OU612060.1 coordinate 154,346,558, forward strand.
TTTCAGATTAAAATTGACCGAATAAAGCAGACGGGAGTGGGTGGGGCTGGAAAAGAAGACTTGTTGGATAAAAATGAAAAGATGGTTTTCGCAATAGTTGGACCATCGGTACAGTTATTAAATACTTCAAAGGTTCTCCCAAACCAAAGCTTTATTGCCGTCGCGGTAGCGGCATTTGCAGTTGCGACACCGCGCCGCTTTGAGTGCGGCGAAAAAAACGTTAGTATACCCATACCAAAGCCTTTTTTGCGCAGCGACAAAGCAACTCATTGTTGACATTTGCGAATTTTGTGTATGTATTTAAATAATAATTTTTTTGTTCGTCGCACTAAATTTGTTGAGCAGAAGAGTACTAATTGAATTAGCTTCTCAAAAACCAAGAAGAATGAAAGTAAATATGCAGTAAACATTTTTCTTTGTGTAAAATAATTCATTAAATCTATTTAATTTTTGCAAAAACCTATCGACGACCTAACCTAATGCGCACACATATTTTAACCCACACAGGAGAGAAGCCTTATCTATATGTGGCATTTACGGCAAGGGATTGACTCAAAGGTCTGGATTCAAGGTAAAATTATTTGTCGTTGATTTGTGAAAATCCTTCGAGCCATAACATATGTGTTCTTTCAGAAACATTATGCGATAAAAATCAAAAACTTCAAATGCATGCCGAGCGTATTTTTGATTTAGGAAAACAATTAGAAATACGAACCACAGAAAACATGGATGTAGACAGAAAAATAAGAAAAGATATCGGTTCTTTGCAAACCAGAATCTTGGAACTATAAACTAGTGGTAAAAATATAAATAAATATTCAAATATTTGTCTAGCCAACGTAAATTCGTTTCAGATTGTTAGTGAGGATGCAATTAAGCGCTTCGGTTAGTGATAGAACTCCACTACATACGACAATAAATTCTTCCACAACGAGCGAAAACCCCATCGCGTATCTGTAAAAAGAAGTAACACAAGCGAACACAATATGTATGAGATCTCTCGTGTAAGTGATTTTCTGCCTCATGAAATGTCACGGCTATGCAAGGACAAGCAATTGAATGGACCGTTGATATTATCTGTGACTTGCTGCAGTACAGCAGCAACTAGATTGTCTGTGAATCGAGCAAACATTTCAGAAACCACAGTTCATACTGGTTTTATAGGCAGTTGCATTCGGATGCTACTCCGTTCCTCTGTAGCCATTGTGATGAGATATTCAAAACAACAAACGCCTACCACAGCCACATGAATCTCTTTTGGCCTTGTCCTCCTCTAACCTGTACCACTTTTTGAAATACCTCTTCATCTCTTTGGTACATTTTTCTATTTTACCAAGGCTTTCGTGAATTCCATTTAAAGGAACATCCTGAAGTGCAGCTTGTTTTCGTAAAAGCTCTGTTCTTTCCTGTTTAAAAGCAGAAGCTCGCGTTCGTTTTCTTCCAGGGGTCTCTAGCGGTTCATTCTGTGGTCTCTGATGTTGCGCTTCTCTCTCAAGAACTTCACCTTCAGATCCGACATAGGTTTCTTCCATATCAAAGACAATGGATTCCAAAAATTGTGTCGATGTGTCTTCAGTCTGCATTTGGGATGATGAGGGAACTGATGTGGCAGTTGGCAAGGAGTTAGGAAGCAAAATGGACTGCGGTATACCTATTGCGATTCCGCTCGGGCTTACCACATTTCCTAAATGCAATAAATTTGCAGCATCTTCTTCAAATAAAAAAAAATAAAAAAAAATGATAAAACTTTTAACTTGTTTGGAGCTCCTCCAGTAGCATTTAATTCTTTCATTTTTTTTTACATTGTGCTTCAAGTCCGCCCAAACCTGATAAAGCAAACATTTATAAAAATGTATACATATAGATTTAGAAAAAAGTAATTCAAACCTTTTGCCAACCGTCTCCGTCTCTTACTGGAGGACCCTTGCTATTAAGCTGCTCCGCTATCGCAGCCCATTCCTTTTTAATATCGGTTTTTTGAATTCCCTTAGAAAAACCTCTCGCTAACTCCACGTTCCTCCCCATCAACTCTACGAGCAACTGGATTCTGGAATTGCTTTGGTTTGTCAATTTCAACTACAAGTCCAACAAATGTTTTATTAGTTATACAATTTTTCAAAATAAATTCATTTAACAAGATTACTTACTGTTTTGCAGCCTTCCATTGCTATGTTGCGTTCGAATTTTCGAACGAGACAAATCAACGTTTTTTTTCGTCGTCGTCGTATCCTTTCGTCGAACAGAATGCAGAATGACTGCATTCAACGACATTTGATCGAAAACGACTTATGGAATACAGATGGTGTCGTGTCGTTTTTTTCGATGTCGTATTCGACATCGGTAATAGGGGTGAATAAATGTTTATTTGCTTTTTCAGTTATAATATATTAAGCCCTTTCTCCCAGGACGCAATACAACTACACCGCTAGTAGTTGGAGTGCTTTGTACATTGTTTTTTGCTATTTTCACAGAGAAAACTTCACTCTGCGGTTGTGTTTCTAATAGCATTTCCATCCTCATCGGTGGCGTGTGGCGAAGGAAAGGAATGAATGACTGGTGGCGCTGGGATTATCTATGCTGCTAAATGTATTGCCTTGTGTTTCTCTTTGGAGCATCGATTCTATGGATGAAGTCAACCGACTGCGTAAGTTCAATTTAGTTAATACCAAACTGGTTTGGTTAATAAATTAGTATTTTCCTCCAGACATGTCTACGGATAATTTGCAATACTTAACATCGGAACCAAGCATGTTGGGCGTTTCGCATGGTGCTTTGCAGTTTATGATCTATTGGACAACATCATTAGAAACGGAGGTCAATGATTGGTGGCTGTAATGTTACACTTGTTAATGCAAAATCCTTTCCTACAATTCTTTGCTGCTTTGTGCTTGATTGTTTACTGCAAAGCGTTTCTATTAATACTTATTGCATCAAATGAGGTAAGAAAGACGTGTCGCTGATCAAAATTACAAAATTTCAGTTTTTTATATCAGAATTTAGTAAACAAAACAAGGGGCTCTTAAACCTCCGAGTATTTAGCATTCGCTGATGTTTGCCAACTGATCACCGCCGCAGCAACATAATTATTATCCATACCAAGTTATACGTGCACGGTTACAGGATTGCATTTTCAATCCGAATAAAATTTGAAGAAATTCCAGATAAAAAGTGACTTTCATTCAGTAAAGGTATCTCATTAAATTACTATTGGAACAACTCTTTGTATAAAATTATTTCAATTTTTATTTTATATCAAAATATTTTGATATAGTTTTGTGGTAAAAGCAATTATCAAACAGAAAATGTTTAGCTTATTTTTCTTAGTCTAACCGTATAGAAACGAGACACAGTCAAAGCAGCAGGTGAGATTGTCATAATCCCAAGTTTAAAAATCAGCTAACTTTTTATTTTTAAATTTTAGAAAAAACTATAACTTTCTCGTACAGCCAGTTGATTCAATTCCTGCTGCTCAATATTCAATAACGCTGATATTACATCGCACCATCACCTTCCACACCAGCAGCAAGATTAGCTTTAGTAGATTTTAGCTTAAAAACCAATGTAAAATCAAGTTGAACATAGTCATAAAGTTTATTCCAATATTGAATTTTTGGGGCAACAAGGCTGCAATTGTCATACTGTTTCATACGCGTAAAATAAAGACTATCAGTGTGGTCAGAATCAGGCAACTTTGGCAATAAAGAAGCGCAAGAGTGACTTTCATAGCATTTCCGGAAAAGCCAGCCACATACATAAGTAAAACTGTTTTCACTGATAAAATCAGATTCACTTATGTTGGCTAAGGCGACATCGACAATGCTACTAGCGGCAACATCAGGCTCACATTGCAGCCAAGTGGAGTCCAATAAAAGATTGTTTTCAGCCGTTAAGACTTTTGTTGACTGATTCTCATCTTCTATCATGCAATTACCCTCCCTAAAAATTTTGAGGTATTGAATGCCCCAAAACTTTTGAAAGGCACCTGGGAACTGCGAACACGTGGGGCGGCTGTTAGATCCTCCAGCCAACCTTATTTGTCCAAAAAAAGTTTCCAAGCAGTCTTGGTTAAGGTGGTGAGTAAGTAGATAATTGAAATCAAGCGGTTCGAGGTAGCTCCAAAGTAAAACCAAAGATTCAATATTATGTAGCCACCCCTTGATAAAAGAAAAAGATTTTGTTACATCTTTTCCTTCTTTTAAATTAATTACTTTAATGGACTTGAGAAAAACCTTGGCTTTTTCTAAAAACGCTATTTGCTTCTCGGAAAGGGTGATGACGATTACAGTGATGACGAGTTAAAGAGATCAAAAGATCTCCGAAAAACAAGAGTAGTTTAGCAGTACTAGCCATGGTATCGGTTTTATAAGGGGTTTAAAGTGTTGAGTGCACAATTGACTGTATTGCTGCAAACCTGGGCAGCAAGAAGAACTTTCATTTTTTGAAGGTTATTGGGCCTAATGTGTGCGTCTGTTAGTTTCGGCACTAATCGAAACTCATTTAGGCGATCCTTGCTGTAAAGAAATTCGACCTCTTCCCACAAAGCCTTGTTATCTACGGAAAAAAGCACGTCGTTTTGTAGAAAACAGTTCCTGGAACTTTTTAACAAGTGTGGGACGTCGTAAAAGAAATGAATCCGAGAACCATTCACTTCGAAGTGAGGATTTTCAGGGCTTATCTCCAGCGCTCTCGCAAATCCCCTAAAATTTGATCCTTGATCGCACACAAACTGAACAGGAAACAGGTTGCTATTCTGCAAGGCGATAATAGCTTTGAAAATTACTGTCTTGATTATGAAGGGGGCAGGAACTCTTAACAAAGAAATAGGCTAAAGAATGTTTCCATCTCTTCATTATGCCTTGAGCCATTATAACTAGTACATTTCCTGCAGGAAAACTAGAACGAAACTCGTCATCACCAAAATCTTCTAATTCTACAATTTTATAAGTTTTAATATTAAGATCAAAATGAATTTTAAGGGACATTTCATCAGCGGAGATTGAACAATATTTGAAAACATTGGGCTGATGTAATTTTAGCTCTAAGTTTTTATATTAAAATCTACATTACCAGGCGACTTTGGTCAACCTGAAACTAATTTTTTCAAAGAAGTAACACAGGGAAGACCAATTACTGGCTTCAAAAACCTATGCTCTACTGGAGAAACAAAAAGAATTGAAAGTGCCAAAATTTTCATTTTTTTGCTATATCTATATCCCTGGGGCTGTTTATCAAAATTTGTAATAGCATTAGATACTATATTTTGAATACCTATTGGCAATTTTCGGAACTGAAGAATATTTGATCCTACTCTATTTCTCAAACTCTGGTTTTCGTTTTTCAGTAATAAAATTTCGTAATCTTTAGACTGTATAGTCATTTGGAGTTTCTTCTCCATTTCCCCAAGTTGTTTTTAAGTATGTTATTTGCTTCTCCCAATTTTACCTTTTTTGGAATGTTGTTTCTCAGTGTGGAACAAGTTTGTGTCCCACTTTCATGTGTTACCACTATGAAGCAATGAGTCATACTCATTGTCATCGAGACTTACACCGTCAACAGGAACATTCTCGTTAACCTCAACATCCGAAGTTGAAGAAGTTTTTAAAAACGACGTCAATTCTTTAGTTGTGTAGTTTTTGAACTACCCGGCAAAGAAAAATGCCTGTTGCAGACTCTTTGGTTTTTCGTTAGGACTTCCAAATTCAATTTTTAGCGCCATATTTCTCTGCTGTTTTTATCAAAAAGAACTCATAATTATAAAAGTTGAAAGTAAAATACTCTCAAGAAAATATTTTATTATTATTTATATTTACTAGCTGTGCCCGCGGCTTCGTCCGCGTGGAAAAGTGTCTTTCGGCAGCATTCTTAATTTGTTAGGCTACTTATTTTGTAAATAAGAAACATTCATGCGTTTTAGTAAACTATTGTTATATTATTTTATTTAAGTATATGTTTGCACAGGACGTTCTTAAAACGCAACTTAAAGCGTCTGGGCCTTGTTTATAATGACCACTCAGTGGGAATTAAAGAAAAACAGAGAAACAAAATGTTTTCTCCTTTTGTCGTTCCAGTCATTACTAAAATTTTTATATTGCCGCATCCCAGATGCGTAATTTGTAGCACAATTACTTACAAAGCGCCAACACATTAAGTTTTAATTTTTTTTGTGTTAAGAAAAATTTAAAACTTAAAGTGTTGGAGCTTTGTTAATAATTGTGCTACTGAGATGAACGATGGCTTTCTGAGCTCAACACAACGTGGACAAAAATTCCACATTTAAAGATTTTGATTGAGACAAGTTTTTAAAAAATTTTCTACCGAGCTTTTAATAAAACAAAAAATCAAAACTTAAAGTGTTCGCGCTTTGTAAGTAATTGTGCTACAGATATGTATGGAGGCTTTCTGAGCTCTCCATAATATCTACAAGATTGCTGCATTTCAATATTTTGACTGAGATAAGTTTTTCAAAAAATGTCTACATAGTTTGATATTTTGGTTTTGGTATTAATAAAAAGTTAAGACAAATAACCGAGCTGAGGGAGCGAATCACACTATAATGAGTCCCAATAGAACCAGTATAGTTGCATGTTTATGAGTTTTCACATCTTGCCCAGCTTTACAAAAAAAAAAAAAAAAAAATAGTTTTTAAAAAACAAAAACTTTGGTGTTGTTCAAACCCTCCCCTTAAGAATTTTTCAGTAGTGTGGTTAAAATTAAATTTCAGGTTATGTTTTAAATAGCCAAGCGTCAAATGAAAATAAACTCACCGCACATTTACTTCCACAACTTTTTCGCGCCTTTTTTCTGCAGCTCACACGTATTCACAGAAGGAGGCTGCGATTACAAAAACAACAATGTAAACAAATGGAAGTTGCGGGGCAAGAGACGTAATGGTTTTCCCTCTTGTTCTTTAAATTCTCTTATATCGTTTTCCATTGACGAAAAGAGTTACTCCTTTTGTGAAAAGATCTACTCTTTCTCCATTTTTAGTGTTTCATTGGAAAAAAGAGTAGTTCTGGAGTAACTCTAAACGCCAAAGATCTACTCCCAATCGGTTGGGAGATCTACTCTGAAAATTACACACACATGCAAAAACAGCTGTTGTATCAAACGTCAATTGAAAAAAATTTTTGTGAAATTTGTTTGGTGATTATTAAAATTGAAAAGAAAAAAGAAAGTAATTGAAAATGAGTACAGAAATATGTAAATAATTTAGAATTTGTTAGTTCGCTGCATTCTTTTTTGTCATCTTCTTCGTCGTCATCCCTTTCCCATCCATCACCTACATGGAATGTAAAAAAAAATTTAAAAGATGCAAGTGGGCGCTTTCACTGCTTTAGTAACTACGTATCCAGTCATTATAAACAACTGCGAAATGAGTTAAAAAATTTTCACCCCACGTAATGTAAAAATTTCAGATATAAAGTTAATTTAGAATCATTTTGAAGTTTCACAATCGGCTTTTCGGAATAAAATACGAAAGATTACAAACAAAAAAGGATTTATTGCGTTTGTAGTTCAATTTTGGATTCACAAAACTAATTGAATTAAGTGACTACAGAAGTGAATGCACCCAATGCTATTTATGCCAATTGCCACCAATACTACGACAAAACAATTAAAAAATGTTTCATTGAAAAGAGTAGTTCTGCATTTGAGAGTAGTTCTTTCGGATTTCAATGAAAAACGCTATTAGATTCATACTAGCCGAAAATACACGGCGTTGCCCGGGTTCCTTTTTGCCAAGGCTTCTTACCTACAAAGCTGGAAGTATTCAAAGAAAAAACACTGAGTGTTTAAAGACTCTCCTCAACTTTTTTTTTATTATTAAATACGTCCACTCAAAAAGACGATGGCTATGAAGTTTGTTTGTTTACAAAATGTAATGGATACATAGTTAAAGTTTTTTGATTTTTGCTTACATTTAGAAGTTAACATGAATGAATAGTTAGTGAAAATGAATTTAAAGATTTTCATGAAGCGCCTGAAGGAAACCAATGGAAGACAATAAGCAACAAATTAGAGCACGAATCGGATTATAGATTTGAAAATTCTTTGAGTGAATCCGAATCCGATTCGTGCTCTAATTTGTTGCTTGTTTCTTCCATTGGCTTTTCTTCAGCCGCATCCTGGAAATCTATAAATTCACTTTCTTCGAAATTTAAAGAAGAACATGTAGAGATTTCCATCAAATCTTCTTTCGAATATTCTTTGTTAGCTTGCTGTTGTTGCAGTCGTTCTGGCTGCTGTTGTTGCCGCGGTGGTCGTTCTGGCTGCTTTTGTTGCCGCGGTGATCGCTCTGGCTGCTGTTGCCGCGGTGGTCGTTCTGGCTGCTGCTGTTGTGTTTTTTGTGTTAAGCCTGATTCCCGTTCTTAAAAAAAAAAAATCGTGTTTAAGCGTTTTCAGCTAAGTCTAGGATAACTTTTTTTAACTACATAAAATTCAAAAACTAACCTGCTGCCTCCATCGCTTTTTGGAGGCCAATAAATGTATTTTTGTAGAACTCGATTCGCGCGATGTTTTTTTGGAAGTCTGTTATGTTTGACTGCTCAAGCTCATAAATTAACTTCATTATGTTTCGCTTCAGAGTATAGGGTTCCATTTTCACCTGGAAAGATAACATTAGTTACACATAATTTATAATATTCAAGATAACATGTAGCTTATAACATACACCTTTAATATATCATATTTACTGTGTTTTTAGCACATCTCAGCAATCCTGTAATCAGTCAAGAAAAACAAATTTGCACTAAACACAAAAACAAATCAGTACTGAGCTCAGTTGATTTGTTTTTGTTTTCAGTGAAAATATGCATTGCTGAGTTGCTAACAGGACTGCTGAAATGTAACGAAGAGCACTTTTTATATGATGTATAAGAAAAACTTTAAGCATTTTAAGATCAGCATATAGTGTTTACTTAATTTGAATTACAATTGTATACTTAAATTTGCTTAAGGTAATGTTGCTTTTAAAATCAAACGTTTAGAAATAAAATTTTTGCTTACATGGTTTTTAAATTTGGAAAAAAGCGATGTTGGAGAGAGAGCGACGATTAGTGTGGAACTGCAGATGAATGTTTATTAATTTAGTACTTCAGGGTACACTATATTAAGTGTTTGCCTACTCTCTGGCAAAAGAATATACTGCGCATCTTTTCTCCCAACACGGGAAAGACCAACATATAGCTGACCATGAGAAAAGCAGTTTCCCCTGAGATCTATCCCGACACATTTAAAAGTTTGTCCTTGGGCTTTGTTAATTGTCATAGCGAAACAATTTTTAACAGGAAACTGTACCCTTTTGAACTGAAACGGATAGTCTGATGGAATTATTGGGATCCTCGGTATGATGACATTTTCACCGAAACTAGGTCCTGTTAAGATTTTGACTTCCAGGATGTTATTTTTGAAACGCATTACTCTTAGTCTGGTTTCGTTGCACAACTTGGGTGGATCTAAATTCCTCAATAATATAATTGGAGACCCAATTTTGATACAAAGCTTATGCGGTGGAACTCCAGGAGGATTGAGGCTTTGTAAAAATTCCAATGGAAAGGCCACTGCGTCATCTGTATTTACTACGCTGTCGATAGAATGAAACGTTCTACTCTCAGCGGTAAATTTTTCCAAAACAAATCCATTTATTTCATCTACAGATGAGTTTTTTGGCGAAATGATAGCTCTTTCACAAAGATATTCCAAACCTTCTTACAGCAGATTCTGAATATCAGGATAAACACAGTTTATAAGGTCATCAACATTGTTCACCTTAATACCAAGATCATCACTAATAACTATGTCGCTACCTGATGTACCGGCTCCAATTTATAATAACTTTGCAGCAAATGTCAAATCATCCACATCACCCGAAAGAGCAGCGCGCATATTAGTTCTTAAAGACAGTTTTTCGACTTTTGACCAAAGGATTGAAGACTTAAGACATGATTTTATGACGTTAGCTCGAGTGCCTTTTGGAATAACAGGTAGTGTCTGACGAAAGTCGCCACATAAAACAAAAGTTAATCCTCCCATAATTTTCGAACACGATCTTATGTCCTGCAAGGTTCTGTTAACTGCTTCTAAATGTGCTCTGTGGCTCATAGTACACTCATCCCAAAATACCACCATAGCTTCTTGTAGCATCTTAGCTAAGGCCCCATTTTTTCGAATTGAGCAGACAGAATCCTCTTCGGGAATTATGTTTAATGGCAGTTTAAAAGTAGAATGAGCAGTTTTTCCACCACTCATAAGAGTCACTGCAATACTAGAAGATGCAACCCCTATTGCAACCTTTTCTGCAGCACGTATTTTAGCGAGAAGCAAATTAATCAAAAAAGTTTTGCCTGTTCCACCCGGTGCATCAACAAACAGCAATTTTCCTTTGCTGTTAAATACGCTATCAGTTATAATGTTGTAGGCATGGAGCTGATCTGGATTCAGTTTTCTTTCATTCACAGACACGTATGCCTGCAAATCATTTGTGTTGTAATGTTGGTGTGTGTCACTTAAAAGAGGTCTTACAGGGATAGGCAAATTAAAATCACTTAGACATTTTTCGCTCAAAAAAATGATTTTGTCCTCTAAAAGAACTAATCCCTTGTTGAAAATTTGCTCAGAAAACCCTAATTCTGGATTTTGATTTGATTGGCGCTCTTTGTATAAGACATCTTCACACATGGATTCCTTGAACTCGTTCCAAAGTGATAGTGGATTAGACGGTTGGCAAAATATTAAAATGATGACAAACAATTCTCTAATATGGGATGCGGAATGTGACACAGCCGCTTCTTCCAAGGCCTGTTTCCACTGGTCGTCAGATTCTAATAGTCCGAACTTCCGGCAGGCCTCTTGGTATGTAGGTAATACTGATCCATTTACCGTGCGCAACTCAACGAAAGAAACCGGGCCTTTGACATAGTGTAAAAGCATTCTAAGGTAGAAGCATTCGGTTAAACTCGGATGGATAGTGTAAACTCTGCCAATTGTGGAATCTTTTCTTATTTCTGGGTATCCAGGAACTTCTGCGACTCTTTTGCGTCTTTCAAATTTATTATTTTTCCATGTATAATAGGAAGAAACTTCATTATAAAATAAAGTTCTGGCAAATTCATCACTGGCACATAAATCAAAAAAGCTGTTAGCGTAGTTTTAGGTGGACTTTCAACCCGCTGTGCTAGGTTACTTGAATTAAAATAAATCCGTTGCCCATTCTCCAAATGAACAGCAAGATGCATTACTGCTGGATAACGCATATGGATACTAAAATCAAGAATTCGCCAAGCTGCCTCTGCCGAACTTATATAGCGACCATTCAAGTACAGATCTATTTCATTTGATGCAACGGTTGCTGTTGCTTGGTCAGTTCCTTTGTTAATGTACTTACAAACATATTTTATCGCCTTAATTGAGTGACAATACTCAACATTAATATGCGCAGAAAAGCATCGACTCAATACAGGTGCATATGGGACTATCCATCGGTTATCAACTTCAATTCTTTCGCGCGTCTTGATAAGAGCTACTTGACCTCCTTGTAATGGTGACCGTCTGCGATACTTTGGAAATCCGTCATCACCTGTTTGTGTTTCTGTCATGAATTCACGTGGGTAGTTTTTACTACACTTACCATTAACCATACACGGACTGTTCTTATTAATTTCGCCACAAGGACCGTGAATCATATTTCGACACACAATTTCATGCAATAAGGGATCTTCTTGCAGATTGCGGATCTCAGCACTTATTAAGGAATCGATCTGTTCAGGTTGTATTTTTCTTTTTAACCAAAGTAAGATGTGGGCATGGGGTAGTCCTCTTTTTGGCCACTCTACGCTGTACATATAGCAGAGAACCTCACCGTAAATACAGTTTTTTGTTAAGACATCCATTAACTTTTTTAACTTTAAGTGGAAAACTCTTGCAATAAGATCGTGTCTATCAAAAGACTTTTGACCTTCAAATAAAAAATTTCGGATTTCAACCCATTCGGAATTTGTCGTAAAAGTAATGAATAAATCGGGGCGACCGTGTTTCCTTACGTAGGTCATCGCATCCTGGGTTTCATGCATATATCTCGGTGATCCCGTAACTGAAGATGGTAAAATAACACGTTGTCCAATACTCAGAGGATCAACATTTGCATCTGCGTTTAAGGCATCTCGAAGATGGACATAGTTTTCTGATCTTAATTTTTTCTGATTGTGGCGAATGTAATTTAGTCTTTCAGTTATGATTTTAGCCATCATATCGACTAAGTATTGGTTGAACAATTGACGATAGTATAAAATGTAGTTTGTATGATTTTCTCTCACCATAATTTTGTATGCATAAAAATTCATACACGACACATTTTTGCCGGTGATTTCTTCTCCTGTCCTCGGATTTTGCAAAGGTATGTTGATGTAATAACCCCCATCTCCATGAACAAAAATAAGAGGATATTGCAATGGGTCATATGATCTGTGTAATTCTGAAACTCTGTGTAATTTATTATCTCGGCCATGCAACACTATGTCTCGCGGTCCTTTTTCTTCATCTACTAAGAGTATAGCGACTTCATTAGTACAGGGTGCATTGTATCTTCCTTTATGTTGATCAGTAGGATTTCTATTGGCATGAATTACTAATTTTAATTCAGGTGAATTCGGCGGTATAATTTCCATTGTGGTTTTAAAACTTAATAGGTACGAATTATGTTCATTCAAGAGATTTTGAAGTATTTGAATTAGCTCTGGTTTTAAATTTGGTTTGATACGTTGGCGTAAGGAAAGCTGATCAGCATCAGAAACAAAATAAATTTGTAAAAATTTTGGATCATCGGTTGCAGGAAACAAACTGCCGATTAAGTGATGAACTTGGCCCTGAATTTTAAAAGTTGGCATAAAGTTACCTTCTCTTATTTCCTTAGCTCCAAAGGAAGTCATTTGAAACAAAGTGTTATAGTTCCTGATGTTATCGAAAAAATGTTTCGACAAATGATGACTGTTCTTTAATAAACTTTTAAGTGGTTCTGGAGGTTCAGATGCAAGATCTAATTTAACTTTGCCACCATTGCAGCACATACCTTTAGATTCATCTGGCCACTTTTTTGCATTACAGAATCCACAGATGTTGGTGGGTTCACCAATGCTAACGTTTTCATTTCCAATGTAATCAAGGCTGAGTGTATAATTAAATCCTGAATTCAAATTAAGAATAGCGCGTTTGTATTTGCTTAACAATCTAAGGGAACAACGTGCTCTTTCTTCAGCTCTTCTAATTTTTGTTTCTTCCTCAGTTTCAGCACATCTTCTCCTTGCGGTTCTTTCTTTTGTGCCATCAAACGTTCCTTTCTTTTTGCAGGTGGTTCTCCCTTTCTGTTATTTGCAGTCCGAATTGACATTAGTTCTAGTCGCCGCTCTCCCTCTACTACTGTTTCCAAGTTTCTTTTACATCCCCTCTCTTCGTTGCGTGATGTATGAGGTATATCTTCAAGTGGGGTTGAGTTTGGAAGGTCAAACTCAATTTGTTCTTGTTCATTTTCCTGGTTCATTTCATTTTGAATGTCTAGATTATTCAATCCAGATTCTCGTTCATCCATTTTTTTTGTTACGAATAACAGCTAAGTTTCTAGCATTCTTAGTTTTTCGAGAAAGTTTGGACTTAGGTTTTGCCATCTTGTACGATTAATCGAAATTTCTACAAAATTGTAAATCTGTTAAAATACTGTGAGCTTCTTTAACAAATAATTAAATACTATTTTCTAATGACTTTAAAGTCGATTTTTCAATATGCTAGAGAATGTAGTTATTTTGCATATAGTGGAGGCCCGTTAGACATAAAAAAGGCAAAACCCAGGAATCCAGAGCCAGTCCATGGATTTTCATGAAATTTTCGGAAATGTGTTTTGAATTGCGTATAGAAAAAAGTTAAAAAAAAAAATTTCACCGCTCTCAATTTTTTAATTATTTTTAAAATTAATTATTAACTTTTAAAATTTTCTTTTATTTATTTAGGTTGTTTTAGATACGGTTTTTCAAACGTTAAAGATGGATAGGTTTGGTCAAGAGAAAAAAAAATTGTGTGGGAGGGGGGGGTGGTCTATATCTATAGGCGCGAGGGGCCTATTATAATCTTGAAAAAAGAAAAAAAACCGAATTAAGAATTTTTCTTGGCTTTAGAGTAATTAAAAAAAAAGAAAGGTACTTTTTCCAGAAAACAAAAGGTCGTTAATTTCCCGCTAATTGAACTTTATTCCTAGAAATATGAAATGTGTTTTAAATAACATATAAAAAAAAGTTAAGATAAAATATTTCATGTGATCTTAATTTTAATATAAATTATAAATAATTATTAAAATTTTAGTTATCTTTTAATTATATTAGTTTTAAGTTAAATTTTTAAAAAAGACCAATTACAAACTTGAACTTTGGTCTCAAAGAACAGCACATTTACTGATTTGTGCCCCAAATGCTGTTTCCGGTCACACCAGTTGATGAATACGAAAAAATATGGTTTTTCGCCAAATAAATACTCGCGAATTTTTCTACCTGCATTCAGTATGCAAACAAACATATATCAATAAGGGATGCATCAATTCTTATTTAAAAGAAAGAACACTACATCAGCATGCTCTCCACCTTAAAAAAAAACTTCGAGCCGTTAATTTCAATGATTTGGATCTCTTTTATTGGTTGAAAATTGTAAATTTGGCAAAAAAAACCATATTCATTCGAATTCATCCACTCGTTCGACCGGAAACAGCATTTGGGGAATAAATCAGTACTTATGCTTTGTTGAGAACAAAGTTCAAGTTTATAATAGGTCATCCTTTTAAAATTTAGCTTAAAACTAATATAATTAAAAGATAACTCTAAAATTTTATTAATTATTTATAATTTATATTAAAAAATTAAGATCACATGAAATATTTTTTTTTAACTTTTTTTATTTGCTATTTAAAACACATTTCATATTTCACTTCCGGGAATAAAGTTCAATTAGCGGGAAATTAACGACATTTTGTTTTCTGAAAAATAGTACCTTTCTTTTTTTTTTTTAATTTCTTCTAAAGCAAAGAAAAATTTTTTCGCTCGGTTTTTTGTTTTTGAATTAAAATTAATAAAAGCATTGAATATGGAAAGAAAAAATGGCCCTTAATGGGGCAAAATTATGTAAAAAAAAAATTAATTACGATAAAAATATTTTCTTTTTTCAAAATTTTGACTTTGAGGCTTGATATCTCAAAAACTTTTCATTAAGTGAACTCAAATTAAAATTTTTATTAAAGAACAAAGCAATAGCTTTCAAAAATACTAAAGTATGAGAAATTAAGTGGTTTAGTTGATTTTTAATCATTTTTTAAAAAATTGAGTAAATTTCATATAAAATTGCCCCTCGCGCCTACCAGGAGGGATATAGACCACCCTCCTATACAATTTTTTTTTTCTCTTGACCAAACCTATCCATCTTTAACGTTTGGAAAACCGTATCTTAAACAACCTAAATAAATAAAAGCAAATTCTAAAACTTAATAATTAATTTTAAAAATAATTAAAAAATTGAGCGCGGTGATTTTTTTTTTTTTTTAATTTTTTTCTGTACGCCATATAAAACACATTTCCGAAAATTTCATGAAAATCCATGGACTGGCCCTGGATTCCTAGGTAAAAAGCTTACGGCCCTCCACTAATATAAAAGGTCTGTTTCTTTACTTTGTGCACAGAAATTCACAATCTGTCATATTTTAAGGAGTGGGGGTAAAATTCTCTCAGAAATGCTCAGAAACTCTCTGAAAGAGCGTAATTGTTCTAAAAGTAAAGAAACGCCTCGAATAAGACTTTCGCAGCAACGCTTGGAAAAATGTCAGTTTGACAGTTGTTGTATTTGTTTTGGCTGTGCAAATATTGCCAGATCTGTCAGTGAAAAATTTGTCTCGAATGGCTGACAATCGTGTACACACCAAAGTAATTTGCAGAAAAACTATTTGGCTGCTAATTTGTAGACAAATATCTGCTAATTAATTTCCAGATATCTGGCAATCGTGTACACGCAAGCTGAAAACCGTGTACACACCAAATTAATTTGCAGAAAAATTTGTTCATCAATCATTTTCAAGACAAATTAATTTGCAGATGTGGCAATCGTGTGTACACAGATTTTGTTCATTTTCTGACGTTTCTGCAAATGTCTAGCAATAAATAAATTTGCAGACCCAGTTTGAAGAACATTTGCAAATTCATTCATTGGCAGACAAATTTGGCAAGGATTACAAGGAAAAAAAATTAACACGTGGATTGTCAACTAAAAAACTCATCGAAAATTTAAAGATGATTTTTGTTTTTTTTATTAACAATGTGTTAATTACTTGAACATTTTTTTTGATATTTCACTTTTAGCTTAAATTTTTTTTGACAGATGCGATGTGACAATGAACTGAAAATGAATTTGCAGATCAATAAAGGAGTTTGTGTGTAAACGGTTTGCAGAAATCTACAAATATCTGCAAATCTATTGCCAGCTATTTGCCCAATTTAGTTTGTCGACATTGTCAGCCAAATGGCAATAAACTTGCAGATATTTGTAGATTTCTGCAAATCTTGTACACACAAATTCAATTTTCACCCTCGTTGTCAGCTCATTTGCACACATTGTCAGATGTTTGCAGATCTGACAATGATTGTCAGATCTACCAATCGTGTACACTTAGCTTAAAGCTAAGTGTACACGTTCTGCAAATTAACAGATCTGTTAGTGAAAAATTCGTCTCGAATGGCTGACAATCGTGTACACACCAAATTAATTTGCAGAAAAACTATTTGGCTGCTAATTTGTAGACAAATATCTGCTAATTAATCGTGTACACGCAAGCTGCAACCGTGCACACACCAAATTAATTTGCAGAAAAATTTGTTCTTCAATCATTTTGAAGACAAATTAATTTGCAGATGTGGCAATCGTGTGTACACAAAAATTTTCTCAAAATTTTTCGACAGATGCAATGTGACAATGAACTGAAAATGAATTTGCAGATCCACAAATGTATTTGTGTGTACACGGTTTGCGAAATCTACAAATATCTGCAAATCTATTGCCAGCTTTTTGCCCAAATTAGTTTGTCAAAATTGTCAGCCAAATAGGTGGCAATAAACTTGAAGATATTTGTAGATTTCTGCAAACCGTGTACACACAAATTCCATTTTCACCCTCATTGTCAGCTCAATTGCACACATTGTCAGACGTTTGCAGATCTAACAATGATTGTCAGACCTACCAATCGTGTACACTTAACTTGAGAAAATTTCATGGGAGAATATTGTCACGCAAAAATTACCTGACCCCCAGCCTAGAGACACATCCATGTCAAAAAGGTTTCAATGACAGCTGTTCAATAATAGCTATAACTGCCACCTTAATAGAATATTATGGAAGCTAAATATTATGGAATTTAATTTTGCTCTGGCATTTATATAACCTTTCCTTATATTAAAAAAAAAAAAAAAAATAGGCACGACTGGGTCGTACGACCATTATTGTATCACAACCAATGTCAAGCAAAAATTATGCAGTTTCTTAGTAAACTGAATGTAGAATCCGCAAACATAAACACCTAAGATTTTGTTTTATTTGCTTGCAATCATATGGCATACTACTGCGTGGCTGATTGCACAAAAAATAAGAGAGCATTTTAAACTTTTTCTAAAATATTTTAATTTATTTCACTCAAACAGCACAATCAATCATATTAAGACAATTTTGAAAAAAAAAAAATCCTGGGACAAAAGTGATTCATACTTTAGTATTCATTTTTAATGTAAAGTAAATCACTTTTGTACTATCATTTCTTTTAAAATTGTTTAAATTTCTGAAAGTATGATTGCAGGTTTTTAGCAGACTCAATACAGAGTCAGAAAAGCTATAATTCATTTCCATACGTTAAGCAGTTTGGAAATGACAGCACAAAACGTTTAGGACTTTTCTCACTTTTTAGGCCACTTTAAAAAAAATGTGAAAAAACTTGAACATTTGATGCTGCCGTTTCCAAACTGCTGAACGTATATAAATGAATTATAACTTTTCTGACTCTATATTTCTTTTATTCTTTTATGGTTCATAACAGAAATCATAAAAAATTTAAGCTTCCCGAATTCCAAAAACGCGATTCGTAACAGATTTTCTGAAGTTTCGAAATCATTTGACATTTCATAAAAGGATTCGTAAAATAATTCGTAATAGAAGTGAGATACCGAATACCAAATCTGAAATTCATAAAAGAATTTTTGGCAGCTTTAACTTTTTTATGGGAAATGATAACAGAATAACAGAATAAAAGTTTGCGCCAAATAGGCCCTATCGTTTACTACTGAGACGTCTGGTGATTAATAGTTTATAGTTCAGAGTAAGTCAATTCAATAAACATTTTACAAATTTAATTCCCGAAGGATATTTTTTGAATGCTTGCAGGTTGATTGTTAAGACTGAAAATAGTTTTTCAGTGCTGAGTGGCAAATATGATGCTGTTTGATCATATTTAAGATAAGATAAGATAAGATAAGATTTTTATTAGTCATAAATTTTAGAGATAACATACAATATTTATGATACATTAAATCGTTTAAGCATGGCATTCGCCGTCTGCCAGATTGACAATCCACTTTAACTCTATAATATGTTTTATGAAATTTAAATTTTTAATTTAATAGTTTAAGCATTAAGTATTCAATTTTTTTATTTGTTTATTCGTTTGTTTTTTTTTCGGCTACTGGTACAAGTTTCAAAAATCACCATTTTTAATTCTGGTTCTATACATCAGAGCAATTTTTAGGAATTCAAACAATATTTCAACATTCATTTGGTTTAACAAGAAAATACAATAACTTTCTGATATAGTGTCACACCCAAAAATGCTTCTTCTTATTTCTCGCAAAACCGGACAGATTCCCAAGAAATGTATGATGTCTTCACGTTCCCTTCGGTTGCACAGATCACATAAAATTGGCAAATCGCTTCTATGTGGAATGTAATTGAGATGTAGCAATTCCCCTCGTAGACGGAACATCATTGAAATTGTTTTTATACTATTTTCATCTTTGAAGTAATTGTTTTCCTTGAGAGAATAATCGAGGCGGTTGTAGATTGTTCGATGTAGAGAACTTGCTGCTTCTTCTTCATTTTTTTCTCTATGTCTAAGATCTACTTTTTTTATAAGCTCGTACAATAAGGGCCTTACAGTACTTGGTTCCTCCAGATTTATGTTAAGAACCATTCCACATTCTTCAGCTAAACGTTCCCAATCTCTAAAAAAGCCTCTTTTGCTTCGCACCATTTTTATGGCCACAGTTTTAGGCAGCCGCTGTTCAGGCATTTGCATGACATGGAGAACATAGTCAACTTGCAACTTGAGAGTCTTTATTAGCAACGGCGGCAATCCAGTCTCAATCATAAGCATATAGTTCGGTGAGTTGGGAGGGAGATGAAATACTCTTTTGAGGTAAAACCTGAGAAGTTTTTCCACCGACTCATATTCTGATGCTCCCCATACCTGAGCACCATAAAAAAGGATTGATTGCGCTACAGTTTCGAAGACACGATATTTACTACTGTGGCTTATGAATTTGTTGTCGAAACAATTTTTCCAAGTAGCGTTTAATGCGATTTTCGCCTTGGATAATTTATCTTTCAAATGTTTATCCATTTTCATATTTTGAGTGAATAGTACACCAAGATATTTGAACTCCTTTACCACTTCGACGGCATTCCCTTCGTAAAACCACTTTTCCTTTACCGACGTTCTGCCTCCTCCCTTCTTTATAACCATAACTTTGGATTTATCCGGATTAACCACAAGACTCCACAGTTTACAAAACTCTTGGAGCCTATTTAGCATCAACTGTAGAGTTTCAGGTGAGTTTGCCAACATCACTACATCATCTGCAAAAAGAAGGGCTTTAATTTGCAGTCCCGCAAATTCTATGCCACCAGGTAGGCAATAGACCAAGTCGTCTATAAAAAGTGCAAACAGATCGGGGCTTAATGGGCACCCTTGCCTAACCCCCATTTTGGTTGCAAACCAATCAGATTTATCAGCACCATTCCAAACAGACGACTTTGTATCTCCATAGATATTTTGGATGACTTGGCCAAATTTTAAAGACATTCCAAGTCCGTACAGCTTATACATTAGGGAATCCCTGTCGACCGTATCGAACGCTGCCTTGAAATCCACAAAGAGAACATAAAGCTTTTTGCCTCTTGCAAGGTATGAGTCTGCTATACTTTTTAACACAAAAATATGGTCTATAGTAGAGTAACCCGATCTGAACCCCGCTTGAAATTCACTCAAAAGAATTTTTTGATGATATCCACATTTTAAGCCGATTCTGTAATAGCGAAGTGAAAATTTTATAAGAGGCATTCAGAAAGGAAATTCCCCTATAGTTCGCAGGATTATTTGCACAACCTTTTTTGTAGATTGGGAACACTAAGGCTTCCTTAAACTGTTCAGGTATAATACCATCCTCCATAATGTTGTTCATTAGGCCTGCCAGTGTTTGAATAAGATTTTCTGATCCGTATTTGTAAAATTCAACAGGTATTCTATCAGATCCAGCTGCTTTGCCATCCTTTAGTTTGTTGACGATACGAGTAACCTCATGTATCGTGATCGGCGAATCTAAAATAGGATCATGAAGACCAGGCGGGGCGTAGTGGAACTTTGAAATTACGTTTGAGGTTTGGTTTAAGAGTTGTTGAAAATGGTTCTGTAAAACTTGAGGTGTTAGACTGATGTCAACAGTATATTTAGAGCCATTTAAATTGCGAGCTAAGGACCAAAATTCTGAAGAGTTCATAGCGAGATTTAGTTTGCGCGCCTCCGATTCAAAAAACTGCTCCTTCTTTTCTTTACATAAGATTTTAAACCTCTGATTGGCATTTAAATATAATTCTTTAATAAGACTAGAACTGACTTTACGGAAAAGATTAAGCCAGGCGTAGGACACATCTCTAGCTTTTTTACAGCTTTCATCAAACCAGCGTTCTTTGAATGCAAAGCACTTTTTCTTCAACCTGCTGTATGGATATGAAAGCTTAATTATTTCCTCTAGGTCGTTGAAATTCGTAACTTCGTGATTTCTAAGGGCCTCATCCAAACTGGCCTTATAGGATACTGCTTTGCTACTACGCCAAACTATTTTTGGGAGGAGCTCCATGTTAGTGGTTGAGACATTATCTAACTCAGAATGGTTGAATGACACAACAATTGGCATGTGGTCTGAAAATGGTTCATTCAATACCTCGAAATCGACGACACAATTATTCCATTCACATCCTATAAAACAATAGTCAATAACGGAAGATCCTTGACCTCCAACAAAAGTGAATTCTCCATTTTGATCACCTCGGCTAGTTCCATTGAGTAGTTTTAGACCAAAAGAGTTGCATAGTTCTAGGAGCTTATTACCATTGGCGTTGCTGACATTGTCCTTTGATTTTCTCACGACTCCAGCTAGGTTGTTGACAGCACCTTCTTCATTACCCACTCTTGCATTAAAATCGCCTATTATAAGTAGATTTGAGCTATCACCTCCACATGTCATGAATTCTTGAAGGTTCACGAAATCCATATCCCAGTTGTTACAGTTCAAGTAGGTTGGTAAAAGACGTACAATTTTTCTATCAATTTTCATAGTTATATAAATCAAAGAATGAAAAGATTCGATTTTGCACCCATTAGTATTAAGATCCTTTTTAAATCCGAAAATGTGACCTCCACTTGCTCTTCCTCTGGTGTGTGTTCTGGTTGCTGGTATCGACTTTATTTCGAAGTTGGTAAATTTCTTCTCGAACATTTCAATATTTAACTCGGTGATAAAAGTTTCGTATAGGAAAATAATATCAAATGTACATATAAAATTATAAAAATTAGTGAAAATAGATTTGTTACTTAGTCCTGAGACATTATATGATAAAATTTTATATACTTTTTCATTTGAACAATTATCATTTTTTATATTCTTATTAATAGATTGAGGGCAGACGGCATTAAAATTAAATATTTTGTTGAGGCGGGGTCGTAACGTAACGTAACGAATTTTTGGTGCAACCAGGAACGCTGCTCACGGTACTGTCATCAATCAGCTGCTGTAACAATGACAATCCACATTCGCCGTCACATTGTAGAGCAAAATTGCTGTCAAAATAAAATTTTTTTCTATTTACGAATAAAAATTGACCACGTATTTCTGTTTTTAGCCCTTTGTTTTTACTAATAATGTCGGCTTTCAGCTCCTGTAATCGCCTCCTTCTTGCTCTAGATGCGGCGGGATAGTCTCGGCGTATGGAAACTCCAGTGCCTTTTACTTTGGAGTTAGCTGATAAAATGCGGCCAACATCCTCTCTATTCGCAAGCTTAACAATCAAGTTGGACTTTAGGTTGTTATTTGAGCGGAGTGCACGCACTGATAATACTGTGCTTGTATCTTTTGATTGCAGCAGATCCATGCACAAAGTTCTAGCTTGGTCTGTAGCACTTTTTCCTTCTACTATCGGCATTTGAATTACTAGGTTTTTTTCATTGGCTTTCATCTCCAAGAGTTCAACTTGCCGTTCCAATGCATTACATCGGGTTTCAACTGTCTTCAGCTGTGCCTGTAGTTTATGATTGTTTTCTTGAAGTATGTGAAGGCTATCACATATACCCGCTATATCAGCTTTCGTAGGTAGATCTTGCAGTTTCACATCCAATATAGGAGACATGGCTCTCTGAATGAGATATTCAAGATCTACAACCGACATATTTCCTACAGCCACTCTTTGGTTTATAGCTGAAGCATTTTGGCTCATACTTTTTGGTGACAATTCCACCAGTTTTCGTTTACATTGTTGTTCCATACAATTGTCATTGTCTTTTACCGGTGTTCTTTGCATAATGGCTGGTAGTTTTATTACTTACAAAACAAGGAGACTCACCGAGCGTTTTGTTTTTTTTTATTTGTGGAGCTTGATTTAAATAGCTATTTTATCAAGGTTTATTTGTTTTTTATATTTTATGTGTTATTGAAATAAAAGAAAAAAACTTCTAAATTAAGAGCTCGAAAAAAAACACAACTTTCACTTCCAAAACCAGGGTTGCCAATCTCAACCTGCTGTTTGATCATATTTGTGTATAAACCATTTTTATAATGAAATAGGCACTTAAAGAGATAGAATTAAGTACAGTATTTTCTCTCAATTCGATTTGGTAGAATTAGTGATCATTCAATGATCATAAAAAATTTGGTAGTCAACAGGGTGTTCCTTGTTCTAAGAGTGCAGGGACTGGAAAACTAAGACTTTCGAAGCCACACTAATAAGTTATGAAATTCGCTCAGTTACTCTAATTGTCTATGTGGTTTGGATACCAGGGTAAAAGGAATTTTAGTTATTAGTTTATTGGATTCAAATTTAAATATGTTAAATTATATCTATTTTTTAACTTTATTTTGGTACCTGGCCCTTGCGTTTAAAATTTTGGGTTATGCTCTCATTAACACACCAAATATTTTTAAATTTATCGTCTCCACAGATTCAACATTCTTAAAATCAAATACAGTGGAGGTCCAGTAAAACGAATGCCGATATAACGAATGATCGATATTACGAACACTTTTATCAAGTCCATTAGGTATTCTATATAACGAACAAAATAACGAATTTCAGACGAAATGGAAATTACGTACTCTATATAACGAACAAATTACGAATTTCAGAAAATGAAAAAAAAAATTACTGTAAGTGTATTAATGTGTCTACTTACATGTATGTTCGTGATAATATTGGAAGATACATACACACAATTGCACGTTTTATTTATTTAAAGATTTGTATGACAAAAAGGTTTCGATATAACGAATTTTCGATATAACGAATTGACTCTGGACATTATATCGTTCGTTATACTGGACCACCACTGTATTGTTTTTATTTCCTTGGGCGAATTCCTAAACGGAGGCCATGCTGAGCAAGTCAAATGCTTAGCAAAAATAATCACAAATAAAATTTGCAATTCAGTTAAAAGTATGTAAGTGTTTTTTGATAGCTGCACAAATTCACTTGCAACTGCGGGAAAAAAAGCAATCTGGTACGTTTTGGGACATTCTGCTTCGAAGAGATTTTTTTGTCGGCATTTAGGGGCTGTGTGCTTTGCATAATTTGTGCAAGACTTGCGTTTAGGAATTCGCCCCTTGCCTTAAAATGATTGAAGGAAATACCACTTCGAAGAAAATATTTTAAAATCAAACAGACAAATTTCCCTTATTTAAAAATCGTTTATATATAAAATTAGCTTAGCACAGACATACAGCTATTCGTTACTCCTAAATACAATATATGTACATACTTTCGAAAACAAAAACGGTCCCTGAAAGCCATCTATGGATCTGCCGGCGTACTAATATTTCCCTGTAATTTTTAGAGCGCCGGCAGATACATAGATGGCTTTCAGCTACAATTTTTGCTGTCGAAAGTACTATAGATTCCATATACAATGGTTAAACTGAGTAGAAAAAATTGTAGGTTTTCCATTGGTTTTTATAATGAGTGCTTCCCCGAGTGAAACCAATGGAAAGCGACTTAAATATGTAGTAACTCATTTCATATCTACATTGTTTATGGGAATTTATAGTACTATATAGTACTATCGAAAACAAAAACGACCGCTCAAAGCCATCTATTGATCCGCCGGCGTACTAACATTCCCCTGTAATTTCTAGAGCGCCGGCGGATCAATATTAAGGCTTTGAGCGGTCGTTTTTGTTTTCGATAGTACTAGGTTAGGTTAGGTTAAAATGGCTGTCAGGAAAACAAACTGACACACTTAGACCAATATTAGGTCCATTGTGATACCATAGTTATTATGCGAGGGAGTACCTCACTTAACAAAACCATTTGGAGCTTTTAATAAAGCGAAGGATATGCAGGGGATCTGTGTGTGCCAGATCGCTTGGATCATCAAGAAAATATTTTCCTAGATGCCGCTTTCTTTTAGAAGAGAGTGCCGGACATGAGCAGAGGAGGTGTGGGATTGTCTCCTCCTCCTCCTCATCTAAGCAACTTCTGCAGAAGTCATTTGAGGGAACGCCAAGTCTTATGGCGTGTCTTCCTATTAGACAATGTCCGGTGATGACATTGATTACGGAGCTAATTTGCAATCTGGCAATAGATAACAAATGTCTTGTGCGTTTTGGATCTAGACCTGGCCATATCCGTTTTGTTGCCGCGCACGTGGTGATATTGTACCACCTATGATTTGTTCTATCCATAGCCTCTTGCTTTAGCATAAGTTTACATGTAGCGATTGGTATACCAATATTCAACCTGCTGGTTGAGATCGGTAGAACGGTTCCTTCTCTGGCGAGTTCATCGGCTTTGCAGTTACCCACGATATCTCTGTGCCCCGGCACCCAAATAAGGTGAATATTGAACTGTTCAGCCATCTCCCTAAGAGATAGGCGACAGTTAAGGGCGGTTACTGAGTTTGTAGAAACAGCGCCGAGTGATTTGAGGGCTGCTTGACTATCTGAGAAAATCCGGATATTCGTTGAGGATATCACGTTTTCTCTTAGCCATGATAGGACCTCTTTGATCGCCAGAATTTCCGCTTGGAACACGCTACAATGGTTTGGAAGGCGGAACGAGAGACTTACGTTAAGTCGATTTGAGTACACCCCACAGCCTACCCCTTCTTCGGTTTTTGAACCATCTGTATAGAAATGAATTGAATCATCTCTCAAAAATTCTTCGTCGTCCCAGGTCGTTCTCGGTGGGATTGAGACTTGGAACTTATTATCAAAAACCAATTGGGGGATGGTGTAGTCGGAGTGACAGGGGATTGATCCGAATGAATTCAGGATTGTAACGTGACCGATGTTGTTTTCGGTCCATTGGGAGATAGCTCTCATACGAGTGGCTGCACTGGCGGCCATTTGTTTGCTGAAGATATCTAGTGGTGTGAGGTTAAGGAGTGTATTTAGTGCAGCTGAGGGTGTTGATCTCAGTGCTCCACTTATACACAGACAGGCTGTTCGTTGGACCTTGCTTAAATTGTCGCAGTAGGTCCTTTTATCAAGAGCGGTCCACCATACCACTACTCCGTATGTGAGTATTGGTCTGATGACTGCGGTGTAGAGCCAGTGGGTGATTTGGGGGGAGAAGCCCCATTTAGTGCCAATGGCTTTTTTGCAGGAAAACAGGGCTACAGTTGATTTCCTGATTCTTTCCTCTATATTGGCTTTCCAGTTTAGCTTTTTGTCTAGGATAATACCTAGATATTTGGCTTCGTTTGAAAGTACAAGTGAGATTCCATTTATTTTTGGAGTTATTAGTTGAGGAATTTTATATTTCCTGGTGAAGAGAACGAGTTCAGTTTTCTGAGGGTTGACCCCTAGATCACATTTTCCCGCCCATTTTACAAGTTTATTTAGAGCGGTCTGCATCAGGTCCGTAAGGACGTGAGCATGTTTACCGGACACCGCAATGGAGACGTCATCTGCATATGCAATCACTTTGAATCCCTCAGCTTCTAAGTCAACTAGAAGTTCATTGACGACTATATTCCATAGAAGGGGGGATAGGACTCCGCCTTGCGGTGTTCCTCTACTGACAGATCTCTTTGCAGAGAAGTTTCCTAGAGTAGAGTTGATTCTTCTGCTTTTTAGCATTAGATTTATCAACTCCACTATGGAATTATCTACTTTGAGCTTCGTCAGTGCCTTTGTAATTGCAAAGTTGCTGACGTTGTTGAAGGCGCCCTCTATGTCGAGGAAGGCGGCCAGAGTAAATTCTTTGTGATGGAGGGAATATTCTATAGTACGTACCAGGGTGTGTAGGGCCGTTTCTACAGATTTTCCCTTGCAGTAGGCGTGTTGTGCTGTAGATATCAATTTTGGATCTATAGCTGTACGCAGGTGGATATCAATCAGTCGTTCTAAAGTTTTAAGAAGGAAAGATGATAGACTTATTGGTCGGAGATCTTTTGGGCTTACGTGGGATGATTTCCCAGCCTTAGGTATAAACACCACCTTGACTTCTCTCCACTGAGTGGGGATATAGTTCAAGTTGGTACAGCCGATGAGAATTACTTCGAGGACAGGGATAATAATGTCCGCGGCCTTTTGAAGTTCGGCTGGAATTATACCATCAGGTCCAGGGGATTTGTATGGGTCAAAGCTATTAATGGCCCAAACTAATTTTTCCCTTGTAATCAGATCGTGGTTGTTTGTTATTATGCTACCTGGTTCCGTGGAATCATAGTTGCATAAGTTCTTAGAGCTTCCTGGAAAGTGTGTGTCCAGAAGCAAATTGAGCGTTTCTTCGCAGGATTCTGTCCAGCCGTCAGCTGTTTTCAAACTGCTAGGCATGGTCGGACTCTTTGAGAGGATTTTTCTTAACCTAGAAGCTTCTGAAGTATCTTCTATTTTTCCACAGAAGTTTCTCCAGGAAGTTCTTTTATTTTTCCTCAGTTGATATTTATAAGTTTTGAGGGATTCCTTGTAGGAGTCCCAGTCTATTAAAGTTTTAGATTGTTTAGCTCGGTTGAAAAGTTTTCTACATTCCTTCCTGAGCGGTTCTAGCCCCGAGCTCCACCACAGTGGTTTCTGTTTTCCTCTTATTTTTATAAGAGGACACGATTTCTGCAGTGAATGGTTAAGGGCAGTTGTAAGATCATTGACTTTTTTGTCTAGATCATGTTTGTTTGTAGGGTTTTGTAAAAGTTCAGGTTTAATAAACTTTTTCAAAATTACCCGATATTTTTGCCAGTCAGTTTTCCGATAGTTTCGGAAGACTGGTTGCTTGAGAGGTTCCTCATTTAGATCAAATTGAATGTATCTATGATCAGCAAAGGAGTGTTCAGTAGATACTTTCCAATTTGTAATCCTATGATGAACCGAATCGGAGACAAGAGTGATATCTAAGACTTCCTGTCTGTTTTTGGTGATGAATGTTGGTTCATTGCCAATATTACTTACTATAAGGTTAGTACTTAAAATAAAATCAAAAAGTGACTCACCCCTTTCATTTATGTCAGTACTACCCCATACTGAGTGATGCGCATTAGCATCGCATCCAATGATGAGGCAGATCTTCTGCCGTTCTGCTGCAGCGACAATCCTTTTAAATAAGTCGCATGGAGGAGGGCCAGGATGGTCATGGCCGAGGTAAGCTGATACCAGCCAGTAGATGTTGTCACTGGTCTGGTATCTTATTGTGGTTACATCACGATTGCTGTAATGAGGGAGTAAAAATACGTTAGTGCTACTTCTTACCAATATGCAGGATCTGGGTTCACCTTTGTCCTTCATATACAGTAGAGTATATCCAGGAGTCCTTAATCCTTGAACGATGGACTTGATGATCCAGGGCTCCTGAATAAGGACAATATCTTCCCCTCTTTTGTTGAGGCGGAGAAGAAGGGAGGCCGAAGCCTGCTTGGAGTGTTGGAGGTTAATCTGAGTTAGCTGCACCATCTTGGGAACAACTAAGTAGACTAACCCCCACCACGGTCTGGTTGAGGTCGTCGTCTGTTTCGCTCTCAGAGTTTGACCTAAGAAGGTCATCCTCGCTGAGCGAAACCTCGTTAGCGGAGTCGTCAGTCTCCAAGTCGGAGAATTTGACGACGGTTTGGGCATCGGAGTCATCAGTCTCCAAGTCGGAGAATTTGACGACGTTTTGGGCATCCAAGTCGGATGTGGAGGGTTTTTTATCATACGTTTCAGCAGAGGATGTGCCGAGCTCGTCTATCTCCATGGGTGGAGGGTCGACTTGCCCTGCGGGTTCTTCCACTGAAGACGCACTTTGTGTTGCCGGAGATGGAGCGATGTTATGCTCCTCATCTTTTTTATATATTTTCAAGGCAATATTTGACCAGCCGAACCGAATCATGCCTTTTGTCTCAGCCAGGGGAGCTAGGGAGTCCTTATTGATGACTATTATAGCCGATCTATAGTGACCCTCCGGCTCTTCCAGCTTCGCGACTTTCCAGTCATGGGTAGGAAGGGTTGGATTGCCGAATTGAATCATTTTCATGATGGTTTCTTTGCAGGAGAGTTCTGCTGGTAATCTAGCGCGAGCTCTAGGCCTGCAAGGGATATCCTCCCTTGACACGACTTCAAGCTTAGCACCAGGCCAGAGTCCCTCTAACCTGCTTATCGCAAGCTTATACAGATCGCGCGATCTCTCTCCATCAAACGCGATTAACCTGACTCGCCCCTGATACCATCCTGCGTCCTCAAAGATGGCAGGTTCCCCTGGGTTTTCCATCATAAGAGTCCAGTAGGAGGCCTGGAGCTTGTTCATGATGATCGCCCATTGATCGAAAGAGATCGCACCATCCGCGTTACTCCTGTCAATGACAGCGAAAATGGGTTTGTCCTTCAGTGCGTCACTGTACGACAAGTCTTTTTTGGAGCTGAGGGTGCTTGGTTTTTGCACCTTAGGCCTTTTGGCGTTCGGGGTTGATTGCTCGAACGAGCGTTGGCGCTTAGACGTTGAGTCTTTGCTGTTTTTCTCATTTATTGCAATGATTTTCATTGCCCACTCAAGTTTGGCAGATTGCGTTGAATCCAGCTTAGGTTTAGGTACCGCACCTAACACCTTCGCAATTTTCTCCGCGTTCCGCCTTTCTTTGTGGTTTGGGAATGTAGGTATGTTGGGATGCCCTTCGTTGTCCGTTCCACTGTAAGACACAGTTTCACCTTCAACTTGGGGGTTAGGAGGATTGGGAACCCTTTCGTTTTCAGTTCCACTGTAAGTCACAGTTTCACATTCAACTTGGGGGTTAGGGGGATTGGAGACCCTTTTGTTATCAGTTCCACTGTAAGTCACAGCTTCACCTTCAACTTTGGGGTTAGGGGGATTGGACACCCTTTCGTTGTTTGCCCCACTGTAAGTCACAGTTTCGCCTACAACTTGGGGAAGGGAAGGAGTGTTTCCGGAGCTCGAAGGAGGTCCTCCCCTTTCAGCCACGGAGCCGATAGTCTCGGCACCCGTACCGTCCGGGTTGGTCGACCTTGAGTCCTTTGACATAGGATGGGATGAGGTGGGAGGTTGGGGCAGTGGTTTTGATGAGGGTAGCCCTTTCGTCAACTTATCACAGTTCGCGTTGGAACCGAAAGTCTCGGCCCCTCTACTTACTGCAACAGTCTTCTCCGGGGTCCCTTCAATACGGGCAGTATGAGTGGAAGTGCTACAGAAAGTCTCTGCAACTCTTCCACTGGTTTGGGCATCCTCCTTAGGAGGGGCGTTAGAACCAGAGGGCTCTCCACATTTCTTGGTTAGCTTGTGAGGCCTTCCTTGAACTGCAGTCGGCTCCCCAGCCCTTCCGCAAATCGCTTTTTTCGTCTTCGTAAATAAATTTGTCACTGGCGACTTATCCTCTTTCGAGGCCAAGCCATCGCCGGCAGTCGCGACACCTGCCGACTTTTGAACGTATATCCCCGTTCGTTTTTTATTCCTTTTATTTACTTTTTCCATGTTTTTTCAGTCAAGTTTTCCAACATTGAGGTTTTGTTTTTGAGTTATGTTGGTTGGTCAGGTTCTGCAGCTGGATTGCTGGAGAAGATGTCCATAAGCACCCCCACCACGACAAGGTCAACTCATAGGGGGTCGATAGTACTATAAATCATATACAATGATATCTACAACCTCCCAATGCAGTTGCATATTCTAAGGATTTTTGGCAGAGAAATGGCGGCCAATCCGATTATTAAAACCAATAGTAGAGGGCGTACAGTAATTTTCTGTTTAATCAAATAAAAATTAGCAATGGTTTCCAAAAGATTTATATTTCACTAACTATTCAAAATTGCCAATAGTACTATTTGTTAAGGGTTGCATTTTTTCACTATAGATAAACTCACTTGGCTGCTTAGGTGGCAATTATCAAAACAAAAACGATTGGGCTTCTAAGAACCTCCGAAACGAAATTAGTGATGTGTCAACTCGGTTTCATAAACCGAGTCAAACCGAGTTCAGCCCAAACCGAGTTGACTCGGTTTACATTTTTTCGAACCGAGCTGGCAGACCGAAGAAAAAACCGAACCGTCAACCAAATAATCAAAATGAAATTAATGCAAGCAGACCGAGTTCGCTTGAACATAATCAAAACTACCCTCCTTTAGTTGCGGTCTGTGCCAAACACAATGCACTTATATACATATAAAGTCGATAGTCGACTGGTAGTAGTATGTAAAGCATCAAAGCAAGTGAGTTATTTGCGCAGGCATACAGAAACACACACATCTGTTAAACTTGACTCGGGATATTTTACAGAAAATTAATTCCTAACTCGAGTTGCAGTATGTATCCATTGTAGTTATACGGGAAATTAATTTATCCCGAGTCAAGTCAAACCGAGTTGGACTGCGGTTCGGTTATTTCATTGTCGTCTGTTGTTGATAGGTAGACGGTTTGAATGTTTTGGGTACATTTTGCCGCTCGAGCTAGGAATAAAATTTCTGTAAAATATCCCGAGTCAAGTCGGTTTGGTACTTTCCTGTGTGATTAATTAGTAGGTACGCTTATTGTTTTTGGTTCTTTTTTATAAATTCATTTTGACTAAATCCGTTTATTTTGATTGATTTGCTTTGTTTCTATTTTTTAAAACATAGTATTGAAAAAAAAGCGCAAATATTCGGCCCTAGCGAGGTATTCGTTCGGAGCGGAAAATTGTCCGCAACGTCGGACGAAATCGGAAAAACTATTGTAATAAGCTGTCAGAAATTTCACAAATAAAGCAATTGATTGCACTTCAACTCAGTTCGCCTTGTGTGTTGAAATAATATTGGAGAAAAATTGCAAAAAGCTGTTCGGAAGAATACTTCAAAGCAAAAAACCTACAAATCGTACACAATCGGAGAATTTTCTTCTCCGAACGGATACCTCGCTAGGGCAGATTATTTTTGTAAACCGAGTTAGCCAACTCGAGTTACAACTCGACTTAATCCAAATCCAACTCGGGTTAACCCGGTTTGTAAATTTTACGGTTTTTTTCTGTATTATATATTTACTATATTTTGTTGAATTGAAAATTATTACAGTGGAGGTCCAGTATAACGAATGCCGATATAACGAATGATCGATATTACGAACACTTTTTTCAAGTCCATTAGGTCATTGTATATGGAATTTATAGTACTATCGATAACAAAAACGACCGCTCAAAGCCATCTATTGATCCGCCGGCGTACTAACATTCCCCTGTAATTTCTAGAGCGCCGGCGGATCAATATTAAGGCTTTGAGCGGTCGTTTCTGTTTTTGATAGTAGGGTAAACTGTCCCACAGTGAACCAATTTCTGCTTAACTTGATGTAGCATTTGAACTACTGGTCTATGTACAGGAAACTTTCATTGTACTTAAAGTTTGATATTTTGACTTTGTATTTCACCATAGAAATGTTAGAATATATCATGCAAAGTACTTCATTTTGGGCTTTCAAAAGTACGCCAAAATTGGTTCAGTGTGTACCAGGGGGTGTACACAGTGAACCAAGGGGTATTACACAGTGAGCCATTACTATACATATGTATACGTATATTCAAAAAATATTTTCAAAAAATCTATAAAAAAGAAGAAAACGTACAGACTTTCTCTGGAAAATTAAAACCGAAATCATTTAATTTATTAGACATTTTTATTTCGTTTTACGAACATTTATTCATTTCTTTAAAAAAAAAAATTAAAGGACTTTTTACTTTTACTTTTACTTAAAAACTATAAAAATAAATAAATAAAAAAGTAAAAAGGAACAGCAGACAAAAAAAACACAATCCTTCACGTATTGTTCTTGCAAACTAAAATAACAAATTAATTATAAAAAAAAGCAATAAAGCACTTTTAAAGTAAAATAAACATAGGAAAATGTAGGTAGGTACATAAATATATCAATGGACTCAAACTATTTAACGGGTATGGAATCCTGAACCATGGAACCATGGTTCACTGTGGGACTTGATACACTGGTTCACTTGTGGACATAGTGACTTTTTCTAAGAAAATATTAAAATAAAAAAAACTATTGCACACATTCAACTTTTATGCTGTTTTTTATATATGAAAATAACCAACAAAACATATGTAATGAAACCGCATCACTTCATAAACCACTTTTAAAATTAAAAAACAAACAAAAACCTAAATTTCTAGTTTACTCACCTGCCGAATTCACTTTTCCATGCGCACAACCGACACCGGCTAGAACACAACTTCAACTTCAGGATGTACTCAAAAAGGAATATAATGCGCGTGTTTCTCTATCTTTTTTTCTTTTCTATCTTTTAATGGGTGGGAGAAAATTGGAATGGTTCACTGTATCTGCTGGCTCACTGTGGGACAGTTTACCCTACTATAAATTCCATATACAATGATTAGGTATTCTATATAACGAACAAAATAACGAATTTCAGACGAAATGGAAATAACGTACTCTATATAACGAACAAATAACGAATTTCAGAAAATGAAAAAAAAAAAATTACTGTAATTGTATTAATGTGTCACTTACATGTATGTTCGTGATAATATTGGAAGATACATACATACAATTGCACGTTTTATTTATTTAAAGATTTGTATGACAAAAAGGTTTCGATATAACGAATTTTCGATATAACGAATTGACTCTGGACATTATATCGTTCGTTATACTGGACCACCACTGTATAAGAAATTGATGAAATAAAAATATGAACAGTGAATTTTAAAAATAATTTTTTTCTAATTATTTATGTTTGGGGTATGTCATACCCCCGATAGAGGAACTTGTAAGAAAAAATAAGATGGAGGACGGAGGGTTAAGAAAAAAAGTTGTCAGGTGGCAGCTAACAGCGGCTCTATTAGGTCCGTTCGTTGAACTTTCCCCAGGTTTTCTTGACATCCCTGAGTCGTCAAAAAAACCTGGGTTTTCCAGTTTTCAAAAAACGCTACTCCACAAATCACCAAACATCTGTCATTAAAAAAAAAAAATCTGCCCTAGCGAGGTATCCGTTCGGAGAGGAAAAATCTCCGATTTGTACGATTCAGAGGTTTTTGCTTTGAAGTATTTTGGAATTTTTCTGCAATATTATTTCAACACACGACGCGAATTGCGTTGAAGTGCGATCAAGTTTTTCCGATTTCTTCCGACGTTGCGACCAATTTTCCGCCACGAACGGATACCTCGCTAGGGCCGAATACGTGTCACATGGCAGCCCTCAAATCGCCACAGCAAAAAGCTAGGGCGAGTTTGGGGAAAACCTATTGCAATTGGAAAACCTATGGCTCAGAAAACACTCAATTTGTCATTCAGGGCGAGTAAAGGTTTCTTTTAAAAACGCTTTGTGGCTAGGCAACCCCAGGGCTTCAATGAACAAACCTATTATCTGCTAATTTATAACTCTCATAGGCAATAAAACTTCGTGTCAGCGTCAACATGTTTCCTTATAGGGCAATACATAATCCAACCAATGCAATAAAATGGGCGATATAGATTTTATTTATTTATTATTTATTTTTTTAATTTGTACACTTACCTAAATAGAGAGTTACCTAATTTTCGAGTTAAAGTCTGAATCTTAACACGTTTACGTTTTACTTTAATGAATGTAAAGCTGAAAGAAAATGGCTTGGATGCTGAAAATTTATTAAACTTGCTCGCTTGGGTTTTCATCAACTTGTGGATTGTGGTTTGTGGTATATGGCATGGTATTGGTATCCCGTTATGGGATTTCGAACTTTCGAACTGCTATACCGTATTATATAACCACTTATATTTTATGTACAAGAGTGAAGAGAAGAGAAGCCATAGCCTGTCAAACTGTTATTTTTTCATGGTAAGTTTTAAAGAGACGTATCTACTGGGCCAGTTTTCAGCATCAGAACCTTTGGTGAGAACTTTCGAGTAAACCCATACGATCATGAGTTATGTCAGAGTTAACTCCTCACCATAGGATAGAAAAATATGAAAGAGACAATGAAAAATTTTAACTCACCATGAGTCTCAGCAATTTGCCATTGACATTTTTCTGAATTACGTCAAATTAGCTCATTTGTCATTTAGAGCCAGTTTTTCAGTGCAGAGTTGTCCTGTGGTGAGAATTTTCGAGTTAACCCATACGATCATAAGTTATGTCAGAGTTTACTCCTCACCATAGGATAGAAAAATATGAAAGACACAATGAAAAATTTTAACTCACCATGAGTCTCAGCAATTTGCCATTGACATTTTTCTGAATTACGTCAAATTAGCTCATTTGTCATTTAGAGCCAGTTTTTCAGTGCAGAGTTGTCCTGTGGTGAGAATTTTCGAGTTAACCCATACGATCATAAGTTATGTCAGAGTTGACTCTTCACCATAGGATAGAAAAATATGAAAGACACACTGAAAAATTTTAACTCACCATGAGTCTCAGCAATTTGCCTTTGACATTTTTCTGAATTACCTCAAATTAGCTCATTTGTCATTTAGAGCCAGTTTTTCAGTGCAGAGTTGTCCTGTGGTGATAATTTTCGAGTTAACCCATACGATCATGAGTTATGTCAGAGTTGACTCCTCACCATAAGATAGAAAAATATGAAAGACCACTGACAAATTTAAACTCACCATGTGTCTCAGCAATTTGCTATTGACATTTTTCTGAATTACGTCAAATTAGCACATTTGTCATTTAGAGCCAGTTTTTCAGTGCAGAGTTGTCCTGTGGTGAGAATTTTCGAGTTAACCCATACGATCATGAGTTATGTCAGAGTTGACTCCTCACCATAGGATAGAAATATATGAAAGGCAGAATGAAAAATTTTAACTCACCATGAGTCTCAGCAATTTGCCATTGACATTTTTCTGAATTACGTCAAATTAGCTCATTTGTCATTTAGAGCCAGTTTTTCAGTGCAGAGTTGTCCTGTGGTGAGAATTTTCGAGTTAACCCATACGATCATGAGTTATGTCAAGAGTTTACTCCTCACCATAGGATAGAAAAATATGAAAGACAGAATGAAAAATTTTAACTCACCATTCAATGCTTGCTCACCATGAGTCTCAGCAATTTGCCATTGACATTTTTCTGAATTACGTCAAAAAAGCTCATTTGTCATTTAGAGCCAGTTTTTCAGTGCAGAGTTGTCCTGTGGTGAGAATTTTCGAGTTAACCCATACGATCATGAGTTATGTCAGAGTTGACTCCTCACCATAAGATAGAAAAATATGAAAGACAGAATGAAAAATTTTAACTCACCATGAGTCTCAGCAATTTGCCATTGACATTTTTCTGAATTACGTCAAATTAGCTCATTTGTAATTTAGAGCCAGTTTTTCAGTGCAGAGTTGTCAACTGGTGAGAATGTTCGAGTTAACCCATACGATCATGAGTTATGTCAGAGTTTACTCCTCACCATAGGATAGAAAAATATGAAAGACAGAATGAAAAATTTTAACTCACCATTCAATGCTTGCTCACCATGAGTCTCAGCAATTTGCCATTGACATTTTTCTGAATTACGTCAAAAAAGCTCATTTGTCATTTAGAGCCAGTTTTTCAGTGCAGAGTTGTCCTGTGGTGAGAATTTTCGAGTTAACCCATACGATCATGAGTTATGTCAGAGTTTACTCCTCACCAGTCACCATAGGATAGAAAAATATGAAAGACAGAATGAAAAATTTTAACTCACCATTCAATGCTTGCTCACCATGAGTCTCAGCAATTTGCCATTGACATTTTTCTGAATTACGTCAAAAAAGCTCATTTGTCATTTAGAGCCAGTTTTTCAGTGCAGAGTTGTCCTGTGGTGAGAATTTTCGAGTTAACCCATACGATCATGAGTTATGTCAGAGTTGACTCCTCACCATAGGAAAGAAAAATATGAAAGACACATTGAATATTTTAACTCACCATGAGTCTCAGCAATTTGCCTTTGACATTTTTCTAAATTACGTCAAATTAGCTCATTTGTCATTGAGAGCCAGTTTTTCAGTGCAGAGTTGTCCTGTGGTGAGAATTTTCGAGTTAACCCATACGATCA
This sequence comes from Melanostoma mellinum, assembly GCA_914767635.1. Taxonomy (NCBI): domain Eukaryota; kingdom Metazoa; phylum Arthropoda; class Insecta; order Diptera; family Syrphidae; genus Melanostoma; species Melanostoma mellinum. Next base: position 154,383,565 of record OU612060.1, read on the forward strand.
TGAGTTATGTCAGAGTTTACTCCTCGCCATAGGATAGAAAAATATGAAAGACAGAATGAAAAATTTTAACTCACCATTCAATGCTTGCTCACCATGAGTCTCAGCAATTTGCCATTGACATTTTTCTGAATTACGTCAAAAAAGCTCATTTGTCATTTAGAGCCAGTTTTTCAGTGCAGAGTTGTCCTGTGGTGAGAATTTTCGAGTTAACCCATACGATCATGAGTTATGTCAGAGTTGACTCCTCACCATAGGAAAGAAAAATATGAAAGACACAATGAATATTTTAACTCACCATGAGTCTCAGCAATTTGCCTTTGACATTTTTCTAAATTACGTCAAATTAGCTCATTTGTCATTTAGAGCCAGTTTTTCAGTGCAGAGTTGTCCTGTGGTGAGAATTTTCGAGTTAACCCATACGATCATGAGTTATGTCAGAGTTGACTCCTCACCATAAGATAGAAAAATATGAAAGACACACTGACAAATTTAAACTCACCATGACTGTGTCTCAGCAATTTGCCATTGACATTTTTCTGAATTACGTCAAATTAGCTCATTTGTCATTTAGAGCCAGTTTTTCAGTGCAGAGTTGTCCTGTGGTGAGAATTTTCGAGTTAACCCATACGATCATGAGTTATGTCAGAGTTGACTCCTCACCATTGGATAGAAAAATATGAAAGGCAGAATGAAAAATTTTAACTCACCATGAGTCTCAGCAATTTGCCATTGACATTTTTCTGAATTACGTCAAATTGGCTCATTTGTCATTTAGAGCCAGTTTTTCAGTGCAGAGTTGTCAACTGGTGAGAATTTTCGAGTTAACCCATACGATCATGAGTTATGTCAGAGTTTACTCCTCACCATAGGATAGAAAAATATGAAAGACAGAATGAAAAATTTTAACTCACCATTCAATGCTTGCTCACCATGAGTCTCAGCAATTTGCCATTGACATTTTTCTGAATTACGTCAAAAAAGCTCATTTGTCATTTAGAGCCAGTTTTTCAGTGCAGAGTTGTCCTGTGGTGAGAATTTTCGAGTTAACCCATACGATCATGAGTTATGTCAGAGTTGACTCCTCACCATAGGATAGAAAAATATGAAAGACACACTGAAAAATTTTAACTCACCATGTGTCTCAGCAATTTGCCATTGAAATTTTTCTGAATTACGTCAAAAAAGCTCATTTGTCATTTAGAGCCAGTTTTTCAGTGCAGAGTTGTCAACTGGTGAGAATGTTCGAGTTAACCCATACGATCATGAGTTATGTCAGAGTTTACTCCTCACCATAGGATAGAAAAATATGAAAGACACAATGAAAAATTTTAACTCACCATTCAATGCTGCTCACCATGAGTCTCAGCAATTTGCCATTGACATTTTTCTGAATTACGTCAAATAAGCTAATTTGTCATTTAGAGCCAGTTTTTCAGTGCAGAGTTGTCCTGTGGTGAGAATTTTCGAGTTAACCCATGAGTCTCAGCAATTTGCCATTGACATTTTTCTGAATTACGTCAAAAAAGCTCATTTGTCATTTAGAGCCAGTTTTTCAGTGCAGAGTTGTCCTGTGGTGAGAATTTTCGAGTTAACCCATACGATCATGAGTTATGTCAGAGTTGACTCCTCACCATAGGAAAGAAAAATATGAAAGACACAATGAATATTTTAACTCACCATGAGTCTCAGCAATTTGCCTTTGACATTTTTCTAATTTACGTCAAATTAGCTCATTTGTCATTTAGAGCCAGTTTTTCAGTGCAGAGTTGTCCTGTGGTGAGAATTTTCGAGTTAACCCATACGATCATGAGTTATGTCAGAGTTGACTCCTCACCATAAGATAGAAAAATATGAAAGACACACTGACAAATTTAAACTCACCATGTGTCTCAGCAATTTGCCATTGACATTTTTCTGAATTACGTCAAATTAGCTCATTTGTCATTTAGAGCCAGTTTTTCAGTGCAGAGTTGTCAACTGGTGAGAATGTTCGAGTTAACCCATACGATCATGAGTTATGTCAGAGTTTACTCCTCACCATAGGATAGAAAAATATGAAAGACAGAATGAAAAATTTTAACTCACCATTCAATGCTTGCTCACCATGAGTCTCAGCAATTTGCCATTGACATTTTTCTGAATTACGTCAAAAAAGCTCATTTGTCATTTAGAGCCAGTTTTTCAGTGCAGAGTTGTCCAGTGGTGAGAATTTTCGAGTTAACCCATACGATCATGAGTTATGTCAGAGTTGACTCCTCACCATAGGATAGAAAAATATGAAAGACACAATGAAAAATTTTAACTCACCATGTGTCTCAGCAATTTGCCATTGACATTTTTCAGAATTACGTCAAATTAGCTCATTTGTCATTTAGAGCCAGTTTTTCAGTGCTGAGTTGTCAACTGGTGAGAATGTTCGAGTTAACCCATACGATCATGAGTTATGTCAGAGTTTACTCCTCACCATAGGATAGAAAAATATGAAAGACAGAATGAAAAATTTTAACTCACCATTCAGTGTTTGCTCACCATGAGTCTCAGCAATTTGCCATTGTCATTTTTCTGAATTATGTCAAATTAGCTCATCTGTCATTTAGAGCCAGTTTTTCAGTGCAGAGTTGTCCTGTGGTGAGAATTTTCGAATTAACCCATACGATCATGAGTTATGTCAGAGTTGTCAGAGTTTACTCCTCACCATAGGATAGAAAAATATGAAAGACAGAATCAAAAATTTTAACTCACCATTCAGTGTTTGCTCACCATGAGTCTCAGCAATTTGCCATTGACATATTTCTGAATTACGTCAAATTAGCTCATCTGTCATTTAGAGCCAGTTTTTCAGTGCAGAGTTGTCCTGTGGTGAGAATTTTCGAATTAACCCATACAATCATGAGTTATGTCAGAGTTAACTTCTCACCATGGGATAGAAAAATATGAAAGACAGAATGAAAAATTTTAACTCACCATTCAGTGTTTGCTCACCATGAGTCTCAGTAATTTGCCATTGTCATTTTTCTGAATTACGTCAAATTAGCTCATTTGTCATTTAGAGCCAGTTTTTCAGTGCAGAGTTGTCCTGTGGTGAGAATTTTCAAGTTAACCCTTACGGTCATGAGTTATGTCAGAGTTGACTCCTCACCATGAATAAAAAAAGAATGAAAAATTTTATCTCACCATTCAGTGTTTGCTCACCATGAGTCTCAGCAATTTGCCATTGTCATTTTTCTGAATTATGTCAAATTAGCTCATCTGTCATTTAGAGCCAGTTTTTCAGTGCAGAGTTGTCCTGTGGTGAGAATTTTCGAATTAACCCATACAATCATGAGTTATGTCAAAGTTAACTTCTCACCATAGGATAGAAAAATATGAAAGACAGAATGAAAAATTTTAACTCACCATGAGTCTCAGTAATTTGCCATTGTCATTTTTCTGAATTATGTCAAATTAGCTCATCTGTCATTTAGAGCCAGTTTTTCAGTGCAGAGTTGTCCTGTGGTGAGAATTTTCGAATTAACCCATACAATCATGAGTTATGTCAAAGTTAACTTCTCACCATAGGATAGAAAAATATGAAAGGCAGAATGAAAAATTTTAACTCACCATGAGTCTCAGCAATTTGCCATTGACATTTTTCTGAATTACGTCAAATTAGCTCATTTGTCATTTAGAGCCAGTTTTTCAGTGCAGAGTTGTCCTGTGGTGAGAATTTTCGAGTTAACCCTTACGGTCATGAGTTATGTCAGAGTTAACTTCTCACCATAGGATAGAAAAATATGAAAGAGAATGAAAAATTTTAACTCACCATTCAGTGTTTGCTCACCATGAGTCTCAGCAATTTGCCTTTGTCATTTTTCTGAATTATGTCAGATTAGCTCATCTGTCATTTAGAGCCAGTTTTTCAGTGCAGAGTTGTCCTGTGGTGAGAATTTTCGAGTTAACCCATACAATCATGAGTTATGTCAAAGTTAACTTCTCACCATAGGATAGAAAAATATGAAAGACAGAATGAAAAATTTTAACTCACCATGAGTCTCAGCAATTTGCCATTGACATTTTTCTGAATTACGTCAAATTAGCTCATTTGTCATTTAGAGCCAGTTTTTCAGTGCAGAGTTGTCCAGTGGTGAGAATTTTCGAGTTAGCCCATACGATCATGAGTTATGTCAGAGTTGACTCCTCACCATAAGATAGAAAAAAAATGAAAGACACAATGAAAAATTTTAACTCACCATGTGTCTCAGCAATTTGCCATTGAAATTTTTCTGAATTACGTCAAATAAGCTCATTTGTCATTTAGAGCCAGTTTTTCAGTGCAGGGTTGTCATTTAGAGCCAGTTTTTCAGTGCAGAGTTGTCCTGTGGTGAGAATTTTCGAGTTAACCCATGAGTCTCAGCAATTTGCCATTGACGTTTTTCTGAATTACGTCAAAAAAGCTCATTTGTCATTTAGAGCCAGTTTTTCAGTGCAGAGTTGTCCTGTGGTGAGAATTTTCGAGTTAACCCATACGATCATGAGTTATGTCAGAGTTGACTCCTCACCATAAGATAGAAAAATATGAAAGACACACTGACAAATTTAAACTCACCATGTGTCTCAGTAATTTGCCATTGACATTTTTCTGAATTACGTGAAATTAGCTCATTTGTCATTTATAGCCAGTTTTTCAGTGCAGAGTTGTCCTGTGGTGAGAATTTTCGAGTTAACCCATACGATCATGAGTTATGTCAGAACTAACTCCTTACCATAGGATAACTCTTCAATGAAAAACTGGCCCTTAGCAAATGGTAAAAGGAAACCTATCATTGCACTTACTTTCGGCGCTGATTGAAAAATTATTACTCACCATTCTATATGTGCACTCACCACAACTCTTACATTGCGATTACTTCATCTTCGATCGCCTCTACATAACAAAACCTCTTGTGAAGTGTCAAATCCATGACCGAGTTTCAACACCACTCAAAAAATGAATTTCACCGACATGTCATTTGAAGGACATGGAATTTTTGGTCTACGTTGGACTTTCGGTAGATGTGATGCTGCTGGCTGAGACCACAGGTGAGTTTTCAAACGACTAAAAGTAGATATCTGTCAAATCATAAACAGCTGAAAAAACGGAACCAAAACAAACCAAAAGAAAATAGCATTCCACATAATTTTCTTTGAACAATTTTTTTTTTTCAAACTGCTATGTACTTTATTTCCAACAAAAACCCAACAAACTACAACCCAGAAAGCAAAACAAAATGAGTCAACAACAAAAAATGTCACGAAAGAGATATATATCGCCTTAGATACTTTCTTGAACGCACCCATTTTTCTTTTCACTGATTATTCCTGTTTCCATGGAGTTGGCAAAGTCAACCTTGGTTCAACCCACTATGGAAACAGAGTATGGGCTGCAATTCTGATAATTATTATTATTCTAAACGTCATTTGGAATGTAAACAAAGGTTGGTAAGTACGAAAAATTTTTTAAATTGTAAGATATCTAAAATAATTGTTATTTTTTAGGTTTTCAGTATAGCCTATAACCAACCCATGGTTATAGGCTACCCAATGGATTGATTTGCAGGCCAATTAAACAGGTAAGTTTAACGTTTACCTCTTTCTTAGGAATTTTTGGCGCGTGCAAACAAAACTACTATTTTATATAGTAATGTAGATGCACTGAGTTCAATTCAATCCTCTCTGAATTCAATTTCAAATGTCATGATAAATGACATCTGCTTTGTTCGTTTTGAATTTTCTTTTATTAAGTTTTGTAAATTTTTTGCAAGAAAGCTTGTGTTTGAAAAATGTTTCTTATAACCGTGTTTCTTATAAACACACAATCCAACATTTATAATGTATGGGAAAGTACTCGGTGCTCTCGTTTGAGTTTCTTCTAAGCGAGGTTTCTTATAAGCGTTTTTCTTATAAGCGATAAATACTGTATAAATATTAATTTTTGTCTGTTCATTAGCTCGAGCGGGAGACGGTAACATAGAAAGGTGAACAGACAGAGCTACTTTTGTATTTATAATAATAGTGAGGACCGGTTCCCGTGGGAATATTCGAATGAGATAAAACTTATGTCCGTCCATAAGTTCAGAACAACCTTTGTACAAAATTTCATTTCAATCGGCTTATTAGTTTGGGCAGGAGATGGTAACATAGAATGACGGACAGACAGAGCTTCTTTCACACTTATTATATTTGTAAGGACTCCCGTTCCCGAAGGAATATGTGGATGAATTGAAGTTAATGTTCCTCAGGTAGCATTTTAACGGTGGAAAAATTTTTGAAATCAGTGTTGTAGTTTTTAAGTTCCCGTAAGCGTTTCCGTTCCCGTGGGAATATAGGGAAAAAATGTATAGCCTATGTCCTTTTTCAGGTTCTGAAAAATCTTTGTACAAAAATTAGTTTTAATTTGTTCATTAGTTTGGGCAGGAGATGGTAACATAGAAAGGTGAACAGACAGAGCTACTTTTGCATTTATAATAATAGTGAAGACCGGTTCCCGTGGGAATATTCGAATGAAATAAAACCTATGTCCGTCCATCAGTTCAGAACAATCTTTGTACAAAATTTCATTTAAATCGGTTTATAAGCTTGGGCGGGAGATGGTAACATAGAACGACGGACAGACAGAGTTTCTTTCTTACTTATTATATTACTAAGGACTCCCGTTCCCGTAGGAATATGTGGATGAATTAAAGTTTATGTTACTCTAGGATAGAGTAGCATTCTATCGGTGGAAAAAATTTTGAAATCGGTGTTGTAGTTTCTAAGTTCCCGTATACGTTCCCGTTCCCGTGGGAATATAGGGATAAAATGTTTAGCCTATGTCCTTCTTCAGATTCTAAACTATCTCTGTACAAAATTTCAAATCAGTTTCGTTGTTTGGGTAGGAGACGGTAACATAGAAATCCGGACAGACAGGGTGACTTTCACATTTATAATATTAGTAAGGACTAGTAAGGATTGAAGAAAAGTAAAAAACTGACGACGGAAACACTTTTGTTCTACGATTTTTTGAAAAAGCATTTAAGATCAAAATCTTACATTATAATCTTATAACATGCTGAATACAGAGTCAGGAAATATATAGCTCATTTCTGTGTGTTTACCCATTCAAAAGTGACATCACCAAATATTCTTGACTATTCAGATATTTCCAACTATTTAGAGTAAACTTGAAACACTGTGAGCATTTTATGACGCGATTTCTAAATAGTTTTCAGTACAGAGAAACTATATACATTTCTACAAACACATTTTTTCCGATCAGGAATTGAATTTGCAACAAAACAGTTTAGTAAGATTTGAAATCGAAAGAAATTCTGAAAAAATTTTCATATCAGAAGTGACTTTTATTAGTTACTTAATAAGTACCGAATGAAAACCACTTCTGATTAGGATTTTTTTAAATATTCTTAAGATTTCAAATCTAGCTAAACTGTTTTGTTGCAAATTCAATTCCTAATCGGAGAATATAAGACTCATTTCTGAAAGTCTATTCGTATTGAGTCTGGACCCATTCAAGTACCAGGAATTTTTCCCATTTATAATTTGTTAAGAAATTCTTGGTATTTGGTGGTCTCATTTCTATATCAATAAACTTACGGATACGAGTTATATATATTCTAATCAGTAATCGTATTGAGCTCAAAACTGCATCACAACATTTGAACTCAAAAGGAAATTAAAAAACAAATCCAAATCAGGATTTCCATTGGTTATTTAATAAAGTACCTAAAGAAAATCACTTCTGATTTGGATTTTTTTTAAATTTCCTTCTGAGTTTTTCTACTGGATACAATAACTAATCAAAAAATATGAAACTCGTTTCTGTAAGTCTAGCCGTATAGAATCTTGGCCAAATAATGTCACAAGAATTGGAAATGGTTCGGCTTCTAATTTAGTAAGAATTTCTTGGGTCTATCAAAACAAAATGTTGCTTTCTTTATACTTTTTACTTACCGAAATCCCCGATTCAATTTGAGAATTTGAATTATCCATACCGAAATTTTTCACTTTGTTGAAACTATGTTTACTTTTTACATTAAAAAATGTACGAAACAATATTCTAATTCTATATTTTTCTATTATAACTATTGCTTGCAAATGAAAATAATTGGCGGGCCAAATCAATCTGTCAGTTGGTCTACCACACCGGTGCTATTGATTGGTGAGTTTAAGGCTATGTGTGCACTGAGATGCACTGTGAGTTTAATAGAGTGTCTTTATAAGTATGCAATTTTTGTTAATTTTATAATTTTTTAAGTGAAATTTAAGTGAAAAAATTGAAAACAAAGTTTATATCTGATACTTAAATTAGTTTTTCTAAATTCTAGATTGTAAGGAAACTAAAAAATACCGACTTTTTGCAACAAAATAAAAAACGTTAAATTTTCGGAATTGATCTCACCTCAAGGTACACATTATGTTCCATCGCAAATGACTATAGATGGACGATCATTTTCATTTAAATTGATGTTTCCAAACAGTCCGTTGGGAATAAGTCTGTTCCTACTAGATACATCTTGGTGAACAGCGATGCAAACGTAGCACATAGTTCGAACGCAATAAAAGCTTACTATTGTAACTGTCTCGTTGGAATGAGGACTGTTGGTTGTTGCGCTCATGTCATGAGTATTTTATGGTATTTGGGTTACGCAAGACACCAGGAAGCAATGAATATAGCACCAGCTTTGTTTTTGGATGGTATTTTGATAGATCTAAACGAAGATTAGTCATTTTTTTTGTCATTTGCAGCATTAAAATGTATTTTGGTTTTATGTTTAGTAAAAAACAAAGTAGAAACTGCGAAGAATTAAATGAAAAAATGCATTTCCTGTGGAAAATATTTTTTGTTTAATTTTTTTTAGGAATTGTGTATAATGTACGTGATATGCTTTATGTATGATAGCGTAATTGTATATCAAATTAAAGCTTACCAATTAAGGATTAAAGTGGTGCAAAAAAAATTATAGGTCATCACTGATTTTTTCGAGATATTGGCTGTCAAACGTCAACGAAAATGTTTTTTTTTAAACAACTTTTAGGTCTGTTTTTTCGAAATATAAGGAATTTTGAAAACTGTATTTTGAATGAAATGAAAGATATTTTTATGATCTTTCATATGATACCATAATCATTGTCCTTCGTGCTATGCTTTTCGAGATATTCGTAATTATTTGCAGAAATGTCAGATTTTTCCCATTTCCGGCGCTCAACTTCAAGTCTAATTATCTCAAAATCACCAAGACCGAATTCAAAAATATTAGGCAGGCTGATTGGGCTGAACGTAAGCTTTCATTTGGTACTAGTCTCATAGGTGTACGCTCTGGACCCAAGTATGCACCACCTCCTTTTAATTTCGAAACGCGTCGAATCTATAGAATAAAAGTTGTGATAAGTTTATTTGATAAAATAAAACCTAAGAAAATTACAAATATTTCTTTAATTTATATCTTTACTTTATATTTTCCATATATGTAAACACAACTGGAGACCAAAAACCACCATGAATAAAATCCCAGTGTACAAAATACACTGCCTGGATTCTGTTGCATTCCAACGGGAGAGTTCTAAAAAAGATTTTGGCTTTCGAAAAAATTCCCTTGGAATGAAGGATTTGAGTGAAGCCATTTTAAGATCCAAAGTATTTTTTGCATCTGAGTTAGGTTTTGCCTTTGTTGTTTTATTTTTAAAAATAGCTGTTAAATTTTTTTTGTGATTCCTAAGTCTATCAAATGCATTTGATCAAGCGGAAACTGCGATACCATACCAATGCCAATAGATTCTAGTAAGTTTTCCCTCGATACAAAAAAGGGTTTGTGATAACTTATATGAGTCCTTTCTTTGAAACTATTATGTGACCTACTATTTCCTTTACCAATACTATAAGTAGGTAGTTACTCTATCAACAGTGCGACCAACTTGATCGCATTTTGAGCATCCACTAAAAGAAGTGTGGGGCATTGTGCCACAAACGAAAGATCTTGCAGGAGCAAACAAAATATTTGATGTTAATTTTCAAAGTGTTTTGATTGATTGTTAAACCATTTATTTGAAGATCCTTTAGCTCTACGCAAAAATCGTGCAAAAAACGGTTTATACAACGGGGTTTACCACTCCCTAATTAAACTCCTATCATAAACACGTTGATATTAGGTATATTTGATGTTTAGGCCAATATAGGCCTAAGCTCCATTAGACTACTTTTAAACAACGGTTACCCATCTATACCTATAATTAAGTCAATTTCTTTAAGTTTAGAAATGATTGCACCTACTTTTTATAATTTTTTGTGAACTCTACTATGAAAATACTTTCCTGGTGCAACAGTTCTTATTCTCTTATTATTTTGTTTTTCACTATCAAGTAATTTTTTAAAGCTCAGCGGAAGGTTAAGATTTTGATTTTTAAGAACCTGAAGTAAATCTTTGGCACATTTCCGTGAAGGATGATGCTTTCTATACCACTTTTGAAGCTCACTGCTCAAACTACAAACACTATTTTCATTATTGTCACTTTCCTCATAAACAGTACCATCTAAAAACACATGAGCGACCAAACGATGAAAAACCCCACAGAAAACAAAGGATTTTCTATTGCAGGTCAATTTTTATACAAAAGAGTCTGAAAACGCAGTAACATTCATAAAAAATCTGTTTAAAACAATTCCATTTCATTTATTGGCTTTAAAATGTCTTTTTTTCGGTGTCACATGATTCAATGGGTCGCCGACGCTTATTTTGTCTTCATTGTTTCAATTCATCTCTTTTGTTCTGGATTGCTTTAGTTTCCATTTTGTGATTAAAGAATACAGTTGTGCAGTTTGTATAACTCACAGTAGATGTAACAAATAAACAACAATGGACAAGATTTATTCTGCAATGGTTAATTCGTTAACCCATTAACATCCAAGGGTATCAAAAATGGAAAAGTTTATATTTTTATGGTCTTTTTCTTTTATTGAGGTAAAATTACTGACATTTACAAAAAACAAATTTGAAAAAAAAATTATGTTCAAAGTAATGGACCCGTACTTTATAAAGTACAACGGGATCATACATACATTTTCGTTTTAAATTTACATGAACATTTTGAAAACAGTCTTTATGAATGCACAATGTAACATTGCACATTTCACAGCACCTTTTTGATCGTAGATGGCACTGACGGCATTTCAGCTCATTTGGTAATTTTTTTGGAGAGTGGTATCCTGGGCTCTTCGCAATGCTTCTTTGGACGGTAAGCTTAGGTTGTCCTGGATTCAGAGTATGAAGTCTGAGATAGTGAAGCGTCATTGCCCTGGTGAACTCGAGCAGATCACCATTGTATTTATTGGCTAGCTTGTGGAGCTTCCAGGCATTTGATACAGTTGAAGAGAGCATAGAGGTGAAAATGTTCCACCACCACTTCTTGCCTCGTATTTCAATTGAATATGTACGTGTTTATAAACTGGTCGTGCAGGTCCACACCACTTATATTTATATTATAATTTTTGACGACGAGAGGCTAAGGTATTTTTACTTTTTTTTGTTGCTCCTTGCTCCACCTTTTCACATTTTCACATGGTTCGATCTTATCGTAATTTGTGGGCATTGTAACGATGTTATTGTCTTTCCATTTTACAAAAAGCAGCTGATGGGTCGAATCAAATTGGTACTGAAAACTACCCCTATTTTGTTTTGTTTGAAAGCTTTTGTATGCAGGCAGAGAACATTTTTTAAGTCTGTTATGGCGCGCTGTCCCCTTTGCTCTGAACTTTTTATCTTTCAAGATTTTCATGAGCTCGTAGCTAGTGAAAAAGTTGGTGCAGTGCAATAAGCCCCGCGGCAATAACACCCGTGGGCCTTATTGCTCATAAAAATGGAAATAATACCCACGGGCTTTGTTTCCACTTTGAAGAGGCAATAAGACCCACAAAAGAGAGGAATTTAGGCCCATGTCTTTTGTTGCCATTTTGAAGCAGCACTTATATGAGTCTGATGCACATGGGACTTAAAATTAGTTTTCCTTCTTAGAAAGGATTAAGAACAAAGTGGATGCGCGAAATACGCATATATTCTAGTTTCCTCTTATTTGAAGGAAAAACATTTTGGGGTTCCGAAAAACAAAGCTCCAAAATTTGGGCACTTATTTCAGCTGTCAATGGATATGAATTCATAACTCACGTTGTCTCCTACTTTGTAACATGGGATGATGGAAACTCAGTCCACTTTGATATGCGCACATAATAACTAAATCTACTTTCTTAATGTTTGTTTTGCTCTTAGCTACTTTCTCCTGTTCTGTTCGTGTGAATCTTTTATGTTCAACCACAAGTCCGTACTACTCGAAGGGAAATTTCGTTCGCTTCGATTAGCTTTTTACTCACGGAAAAAAAAATAATGAAGCTAAAGCGGAAAAAATTTTCTCAATGGAGTATGAATGAGTGGTTTAAAATTAAAAATTCGAGCGAATTTTTGTTTTTACACCGCACATCCATACTCCCTTGAGAAAATTTTTCCGCTTCGCTTTTAGCTTCATTATTTTATCCGTGAGTGAAAAGAAAAGCGAACAAAATTTGCCTCCGGACTTGTGGTTGAACTTAAGAAATTCGCGCGAACTGACCGCACTAAACATATATACTATATGATGAATAATTCCATAGAAACTTCTTATGGATGTGTGTTCCTCTTTGAAATGCTATAATTCACAATCAGAGCATGAACTTATGTCTAGTGAAGCTGCGTCGTCCCTGTGCCAGTTTATTCACATTGAAAATAAGTTAAAGTTCAAACGGTGAGAATTCTTTTTATTACGAAATGATATTTAAGTTCGCAAAAAAAGGAACTAGTGCCCGCGGCTCTTACTGCCATTTCATCATGGAAATAGTCCCCGTGGGCCTTACTTCCAAAGCAAAGAGGAATTAAGACCCACAGGTCTTATTGCCACGGGCCTTAATGCCCTGCACCGAAAAAGTTATCAAAAAAGATAATATGGTCAGTTGGAAAATGTATATTCTTGAGAAGATCGAGAACTACTCTCGATCCTAACGGAAGAGTTTTCAACGAAGGTTTCACATACCTAGCTCCACAGTAGGTATCAAATTGATACAAATATCCGTCTTTGCTACAAAGCATTCAATTTTTAAAGCTAAATCTCACAGGCTTTCTTCTTATAAATTGTTTAGAAGAATGTCGACCAAAATATTTCACCATTGATTCATCTATAGATAAATGCTCATGCATATATCCCTAAGTTTGAAATTTTTTACATACAAGTTGACTGAGCGGCCGAAGTTTTGCCATTTTGTCGTTCAAGTCAAGGTTACCGTTGTCAGCAAAGTGTGTATTAATTTTTATTTCTTGGAGTCTGTTCCTAGACGTACTATTCGCAACAATGGGAACATGTGTATCAGCTGACTGTTTCCAGTACATATATTCCCTTGCCACGGAATGATATCCCGAAAACAATAAAATTCCAAAAAAAATTTTCAAATCTTCGTCACTGAATGAAAAGCTATGTTGGTTCTTTTGCCCTGCATATAGCATGGTTTGATATACAATAAGTTGTATAACTCAAATAACTTTTCAAAAACTTCGACATCGTTGAGGCCGAATAATTCTGAAGAGCAGTCTAGGATTCTATTCACATAATTTTCTGTTCGTTCAAACTCGGTTGATGAAATTGACTTTGTCTTCTTCGACCAAATTGTGATATTCCCGACGGAGGAACATTCAGTTAAATTTTATGGTGTTCCGCTCGCTGTACCGCGGTTTGCTCAGTTCTTCAAACCAACCTTCGATCTGTGAACAAATTTCGTGTCGTTTTAACCAGAAGTGTGTGTGAACAACCTGTTGGAAAGCAACAAAATAAATATAGATCACTCGTAATTAACATCGGGGTGGTGTGTAAATTTTACCTCTTCGAAGCATGGATTTTGCAACTCTGATAACGGAATGTCACATCGCTGTCAAATCCTTCGTTGTTCACACGACGACGGAAATCTTGTTTTTTTCCAAACAATGTTCAACTTCGAATGGGAACTGTGAACATAGAATGGTCTGAGCATTGTCGATATCTTGGTATTATGTTAGACAAAAAATTTAGTTTCCAAAAACACGTTTCTACAACTATTAATAAAATAAACATTTATGTTAAAATTCTATACCCATTAATTTGCAGAAGTTCTAAACTAAGTAAAGACAATAAAATTATATTATTTAAATCTATTTTTCAATCTATCCTTCTCTACGGTGCTCCTGTTTGGTATGATTGTGCCAAAACTCACAAGCTTAAACTTCAAATATGTCAAAATAAAATCCTTAAAATGATGCTTAATTTACCATGGTGTTACTCAACTCGACGGCTCCGGCAGATAGTCAATAGCCTACTTGATCAAAAAACAAAAAAAGGACCTGAAAAAATTCAAATTATATCGCTTATTTTGAAAACAAATTCAAACGGATGATTTTTATTTCGAGGAATACTTTTAAATAGTAATTTGTTAAAAGCATTTTACTGTACTTTTAAAAGTACAGTGGGAGAGAATGGGTTACATTTTGTTTTTGGTTTTGAAATAATTGATATTCTCTTATTTATTCAGATCTCAAATAAACAGGAAGAATCTCATAGGCTGCTCTCGTCATTATCATTTTTTTAATAATGTAATTTTACCGGCGTATAGTTGGCTCGACAGTTCTCGCGTGCTGGGTTCATACTCGCTTGCTGAGTTCCTATGAGTTAATGTATATTAATGTATGAAAGCTTTTAATTTACTTATGGCTAGATCAAAAGTTATTAACAATTGAAATTTGGCGTATAGTTGGCTTGACGGTTTTCACAGATTGGTCTCAAATTGGTCTCAATCGATTCGGAGCGACAAGGAGAAATTAATGTATGAAAACTTTTTTCTTATTTTTGCTTTATTAAGCCATAAATCAATAAATTGTTAATAATAGCCACGTGGCTATAAACAAATGGAAAAATCAAACAAACCTCTGCTCCGTAACGTAACGTGGTCATTACGTGTTTCGAAATTCAAAATGGCGTATGGAAAATTTTCACGATTTTTATCGAAAGCCATTGGATATACGTTCAAAAAGTGTTGCAATACAGTTTGAAACGGTTTTCAAATATTTTTGTTAAAAAAATTTCAAGTACGTCATAAAAGGAAAACTTGCGACAGGTTCATTGCATTACCAAGTTCACATTGCATTGATAGATTTGTTGAAGCTTCGTACGAATAAAGTAACTGTTTTCTTTTTCTCCTCTTTTCTGTTACACCAATTTTCGAATCGACCACAAGTCAATACCAATAAATTGGTGCAACATAAAAGGAGAACAAGAAAAAAGTCGCTTTATTTGCAAATTTTATTTATCTTTTCAATTTATGGATTCGCAAATTTTGCATACTATTCACTTAAAATTATACATATTGTAACGTGAACCCAACATTTTATACCAATTTCCTAATCGAAAAACGTTCAACCGAAAACACAACTGGCAACACTTTAATGGAATGGTATAAATGACATGCGTTGCTTGTAAGCTAGTGTGTGTGAGTGTAGAGAGACAGACAGACAGAGAGTAGACAGCAAATGTGGAGACAATGTAGAAGTTACTGGAGAGTTCTAGATGGCATGTCATTCGATATAAATAGCCCGCCCGAGGCAACCAGAGGGCAGTTTTGTTTATAGAGTGATAAAGTTAAGAGTAAATACAAGTGATAGTCCAAAAGTCGAGTTGAGTTCGAATAAAGTGTATATCGAAAGTAGATACTGAATAAAGTGGTAGAATTAAATTGAAAGGTAGAGTTTTATTTTTGCGAACTAAGCGCACGTTACATTGGTGTCAGAAGTGTAAATAAAACTTATTTGACTAGTAAAGTGTAAAAAAAAAAAAAAAAGTAAAAAGAAAATAATAATTATATACAGTGAAAATGGGTAAATTGTTAGAAGAGCTCACTTGCATTGAGCTTAAAAGTGAGTTAGGTAAGCGAAATCTTTCTAGAGCGGGATCGAAAAATGAGCTCGTCCTGCGCTTGCGTAACTATTTGGAACAGCAAGGGGAAGACGTAAACACTTTTGTTTTTGAAACAGAAGTGGAAGAAAAGGAAGTAAGTGAAAATATAGATTTTTCTAGTATGATGAAACTTTTGTTAGAACAACGAAATGAGCAAAAGAAGGAACAGCAGAATGTTCTCGAACAACTTGAAGCACAACGAAACGAGCAAAAGAAGCTGATTGAAGAACAACGAAACGAACAAAAGAAGCTGATTGAAGAACAACGAAACGAACAAAAGAAGGAACAGCAGAATGTTCTCGAAAGACTCGAAGTACAACAAAAGAATCTGGAAGAGCAACGAAACGAACAAAAGAAAGAACAACAGAATATTCTCGAAAGACTTGAGGTGCAACAGAATGTTTTGGAAGGTCAGAAAAACATTCTAGAAGGAAAATTGGGTAATATTGAGAAGAATGTATGTGCCCTTGACGAACGAGTTGAAGGTGTGGAAAAACAGCTTTCCGTTGTAGAGAATCGTTTCGAAGGCGTAGAAAGTCGATGTGATGTTCTCACCAAGGAATTAGACCAGATCCGGAAAATAAAAATTCGAGAATCTGCTGGAGAGTTTGCAAGGAAAAAGGAGATGAAACCCCCAACATTTGATGGACAGTCTTCTTGGCCAGTCTATAAGAGACAATTTGAGGCAGCCGCGACAACAAATGGCTGGGATGACGAAGACAAGTACATTGCACTGATTCTTGCTCTTAGAGGACCAGCAGCTGAATTACTTCAAACAGTTCCAGCTGGTAAGAGCGGCGATTTCAGTTCTCTCGTGGCAGCTATAGATAAACGCTTTGGAGATAGCCACTTGAAAGAAGTCTTCCGAGTCCAACTCAATAACAGAGTCCAGAAAAGGGATACAGCAGCTCCAAGCAGACGTCGAAAGACTGGTTCACCTGGCATACCCGGATGCTGGAGAAGAAATCATCAACCAGCTCGCTGTTGAGTCTTTCGTTCGTGCCATTTCCGATATACATCTTCAGAGGTCTGTGCGAACTGCTAGAACACGTACTCTTTCCGAAACTTTAGCATTCGCATTGACAATTGAAGCAGCAGAACAGGCTTCTCAGGGAGTACATCGACTTAGAGAGACCATAGTCGAAGAATGCTCGTGCCAAAGAGCTGAAATACAAAAGAACCGGAGCGGACTAGCAAGATGTTGGAACTGCAACAAGACCGGGCATTTACAGCGTCAATGCCGACTACCACCAAACAAAGCAGGTTGTCAACATTGTGGAAGCAAGAGATCCAACCTAGAGCAAGGTAACAACAACACCAGCGTTGCCTATCAGCCCGTTTCCCATCAGGGAAACGAGTAAGAACCAACTTCGAGGGGCAGAGGCTGGTTTCTTGTATCGATGGCCCCAGAACCACCATCCAGGTCTCTCAGACCAAACGAGACAACAAAAGTCTGACTGTGGAGACTACTATTAACGGGAACAAACATGTGGCTACCATCGACACCGGTGCCACAGCCTCCATAGTACGTCGAGACCTGGTAAAGACGACGTGGCTTCATAACACCAATAGCTACCGTCTAAGAACCGCAACGGGAGAAGCAGCAAGAGTATATGGAGAAGTGTGTCTTAAGATCCGACTGGCCGACCTAGTGTTTACTCATCAATTCCTGGTGGCAGATATATGTGACGAGTGCATCATTGGAATCGACTTTATGAAACAGCACGGAGTTATTTTGGACATCGGTAATCAGGTTTTGAAGTACCAAAATAAGGAACTTCCAATGACTTATTCGAACGAAAGTACGTCGACACTGAGAACTGTCATCAGGGAAGATCTTATTCTGCCTCCTTCTTCTGAAGTGTTCGTTTGGACAAAACTGGAAGGTGAGTTTGGAAGCCTTCGATACCTCATGGTGGAACCAGACCCAGAGTGTTCCTCCCAAAGCGTCATCATTGGGAAAACACTGGTAGCACCGAAGAACAAAATGGTCCCCGTACGATTACTAAACACCAGACCGTACGATGTAAGGTTGAAGAAAGGAGAAGTCGTTGGACGTTGCGAATCGGTTGCAGCAACTACGAAGATCACAGACGAAGCTCCGAGAAAACCTATAACTCCGGAGGAGCTCGAAACCATCAGAGCTAAAATACTGAATTCATCCAACCTTGATCACCAACAAACAAGGATGGCCGAAAGTCTCCTACAAGAGTACACTGATATCTTCGCATCGCAAAAGGGGCAATATGGTAGGACACAGTTGGTGCAGCATCGCATCAACACAGGAGATGCAAGACCGATTCGTCAACCTGCAAGACGTCTTCCACTGGCCAAACAAGGTGAGGTTGAGGAAATGATAACGACGGTCTTATCGAAAATTCCAAAAGTCCTTGGGCGTCACCAGTGGTGCTAGTGAAAAAGAAAGACGGAAGCACTCGTTTTTGTGTGGACTACCGAAGGCTGAATGATGTAACTAAGAAGGACAGCTATCCCCTGCCGAGAATCAGTGATACCCTGGATGCCATGGAGGGAGCGCAGTGGTTCTCGACGCTGGACTTGAAGAGCGGATATTGGCAAGTTGATATCCACCCTGATGATCGGGAAAAGACGGCATTTTCTACAGGTAATGGGCTCTGGCAGTTTAAGGTTATGCGGTTTGGGCTATGCAACGCCCCGGCAACATTCGAGCGTTTGATGGAGTGTGTTCTTCAAGGACTGACGTGGAAAGCTTGCCTAGTCTACTTGGACGATGTCATTGTTTACGGGAAAACATTTGACCAACATTGTAAGAACCTTAAAGCCGTGTTTCAGAGACTTCGAGAGGCTAACCTTAAACTGAATCCAGAAAAATGTGCACTTTTCAAAACCGAAGTCAAGTATTTGGGACACATCATCTCATCCCAAGGAGTAAAGACTGATCCTGAAAAAGTTGACTCCGTCAAAAATTGGCCAACACCACAGGACAAACATCAACTCCGAAGCTTTCTGGGACTTGCCACATATTACCGACGTTTCGTTAAGAACTTCGCTGGAGTTGCAAAGAGTTTGCATCAGCTCACCGAAAAGGGGAAGCAGTTTAAATGGTCAGGTGAGTGTGAGAAATCTTTCCAGGAACTCAAATACCGCCTCTGTAACGCTCCAGTGCTGGCACATCCAACACCTGGCAAAACATTCATCGTCGACGCAGATGCAAGCAACGTTGGAATCGGGGCGGTACTATCCCAAGTGCATGATGGCGAAGAGAAAGTGGTGGCATACTACAGCAAGGTCCTACAGCAAGGTCCTACCGAAAGAAACTACTGCGTGACCAGAAGGGAACTGCTAGCTCTTATCTTGGCAACAAAGCACTTCCATAAGTACATCTATGGACAGAAATTCCTTCTGCGGACAGACCACGGTGCTCTGAGCTGGCTGTTGAACTTCAAAAATCCAGAAGGTCAAGTCGCAAGGTGGATAGAAAGATTGCAGACCTATGACTACCAGATCCAACACCGCAGAGGAAAGCTGCACTCAAACGCCGATGCATTATCACGAAGACCTTGCAAAGTGGATTGCAAGCATTGCAAGCGGCAAGAAGACAAAGAAATCATTACCGCTCAGCGACTAAGAGCTGACCCCATAAGCGGATGGAGCAATGAGGAAGTGAGGACTGCTCAACAGGAGGATCCAGATATCGAACCCATTCTCGCATGGAAAGAAAATGAAGAGAAACCGGAATGGGGAGACATTTCTGACAGGAGTCCAGTTCTCAAAGCCTATTGGGCACAGTGGGACTCACTATATGTGCAAGAAGGTGTCCTCAGGCGAAGATGGGAATCCGCTGACGGTAAGTCACATGTGATGCAGCTGATCGTACCGCAATCGAAAATCAGTGAAGTTCTTCGGGAGATGCACGACGGACCTTCTGGAGGCCACCTGGGAGTAAACAAAACACTGGAGAAGGTGCGACATCGGTTCTACTGGTTACATGCTAGAGATGACGTGGAGAAGTGGTGCCGAACATGTGACAAGTGTGCTGCAACCAAAGGACCTGGTAGGAAGATTCAAGGCAAGATGCATCAGTACAACGTTGGATCGCCTTTTGAGAGGATTGCAGTAGATGTGGCTGGGCCTTTTCCAGAGACCAACGCTGGAAACAAATACATTCTGGTTGTAATGGACTATTTTAGCAAGTGGCCTGAGGCGTATGCCATCCCAAATCAAGAAGCCAAAACGGTGGTCGACCAGATTGTGTTTAACTGGGTTAGTAGGTTTGGCGTGCCTATGGAACTCCATTCCGACCAAGGGAGGAACTTTGAGTCAAACATCTTCCAAGGAGTGTGCGGACTACTTGGCATTAAGAAGACGAGAACCACACCACTTCATCCACAATCTGATGGGATGGTTGAAAGATTCAACCGGACCTTGAAAGAACACCTCACCAAGGTCGTAGGCGACTACCAAAGAGACTGGGATAGGCACGTACCGCTATTCCTGATGGCCTATAGAAGTGCAGTACATAGCTCGACAGGACAAACACCATCTGACATCCTGTTCGGGAAAACCATGCGGCTGCCCAGTGAACTTAAATTTGGATGCCCCACAGAAGAGCCACAGGACACAAACGAGTATGTGGACGACCTCAAGGAGAGACTCGCTGACATACATAAAAGAACAAGGGAACGGATGAAAGCCTACAGCGACCGGATGAAGACACGGTACGACACAAAAGCGACAACGTCAGGATTCCAAGCAGGAGATCGTGTGTGGCTTTATAATCCTCATCGTCAAAAGGGATTGTCACCGAAACTTCAGCAAAACTGGGAAGGTTCTTATACTGTAGTCACGAGGATTAACGACGTGGTTTACCGCATCCAAAGAGGACTAAGAGGCAAGTTAAAAGTAGTTCATTGTGACAGGCTGCATCGATGTAGTGGTGAGGCTGCAGATGGAATTATTCGGGACGAACAATCCTAAGGAGGGGGCAGTGTAACGTGAACCCAACATTTTATACCAATTTCCTAATCGAAAAACGTTCAACCAAAAACACAACTGGCAACACTTTAATGGAATGGTATAAATGACAGGCGTTGCTTGTAAGCCAGTGTGTGTGAGTGTAGAGAGACAGACAGACAGAGAGTAGACAGCAAATGTGGAGACAATGTAGAAGTTACTGGAGAGTTCTAGATGGCATGTCATTCGATATAAATAGCCCGCCCGAGGCAACCAGAGGGCAGTTTTGTTTATAGAGTGATAAAGTTAAGAGTAAATACAAGTGATAGTCCAAAAGTCGAGTTGAGTTCGAATAAAGTGTATATCGAAAGTAGATACTGAATAAAGTGGTAGAATTAAATTGAAAGGTAGAGTTTTATTTTTGCGAACTAAGCGCACGTTACAATATTCTCAGTCGTATTTATAATCCCACTCCAAAGTATGTCTAACTTTGGACATCTCTTAGAACAGTGTCCAACTTCAAATCGTATTTTGAAACACTTTCATCGCTGTCTAAGATATGTCTAACTTTAGACACCGAAATTGGTTGTCTAAACTATGGCTAAAGTAACCTTGTTACAGCAAAAAAAAATTTTGTTGAACATGATATAAAACACTGATGAGAGTGTTAAGATCGAAAAAAATAAGTAGTTTTAGGTGCAAAAAGACTACTTTCAACAATTCCATTTATAAATTGCACAAATTTGATCATTTTATGAGACTTGGAAAAGCTGTAACACAAAGTCAAGGCAGCTGTTTTTTTGGTCTAGTTCAAGTCCTACGCCACTCTCTTTCAGAGCCTTATAGTTGTTGTACTCGTATACCAAAACACAGACAATGGTACTGCACGGATACATCATGAACGTTACCATTTAGTTTTTCTTTCGAAGTTGACAGTTTGAAGGGTTGTTTAGACAACTGTTGGAATGCATTTATAAATACAAAATTGGCTAAGGCTTGTCCAACTCCTTAGGCACCGTCTAGCTGGACAACTGTCTAAGGATGTTCTAACGAAATTTTATAGATACGACTGTCAATCTTCCAAAAATCTCCTTTTTTTTGGTTTTACCAAAAAAAACGATTGGTTGAAAAACGATCGCTACATGTGTTTCCAACTTTTGATCGAAACGATATTATTTTTTTTACCACCAGATGGAAGCGATTTCGAACTTCAAATGAAACAGAAAAAGATTTAGGCATGCTTTTGCTCTCCCTCATTCCTCATGTTTAAAACGTGATGTTGGGCGATATATGTAAAGTGAACGTGCATTCGTGAATGATGATGATCATTGATCAGTGTTCGGTATTTTGCAATTTTTATTTTTATTGAATTACTTATTGCAAAAGTTTCTAATCACTATTATAATTAATAAAATAACTTAAATACAATTTATCAATTCAGTTGCATAATACCGATTTATCAATTTATTGATAGAACTTATCGTGTATCAATTGATTAATAGTTGAAAACCATAATAGGGCTGTTAAAGAATTTTTGAAATCTGTCAAGTATTTCTCAGTTTCCAAACCCGTAACCTTGGAAATATAGGGACAAGCTATTTTTCATATTTGTTTACCTTTTAAACCTTCCTTAGACTTGCAAAAATTATTCAAAACCAAAATTTTCCCAATCACTGCAGCCGTTCTCGTGTTTTAGCGAAACTAATGAACAGCAACTGATTTTAATATACATATACCTACATATATCGATTTTAGAATATTTATGGTTGAAAGTTTCGAAAGTTCGAAAAAATCATTAAATAAATACATCTTTATTTGCGATGACTTGTAAAATGAAATTTGGTGTTTTTATTAATAGAATAAGAAGATACCTACATACATTTAATTTTGTTCATCATTATCTTAACGAATGCTTATATTTTCTTTTCAAATCTTTATTTCTTTGTTTCGGTTTTTTAACTTTATACCTAGAAGATTATTATTTTACCATGAGTATTCTTGTCTGCCCTTCTTTTCGCAAATTGTGTATGCTATGTATTCCGTTTGGATGGAGTTGTCTGGATCTCTCCAGTCATCATGACCAACTGAGCCAGCCGTGCTTTATTTTTTTGCTGGATGTTCTTAATCATTTGTGTCTGTTCCTGCGAGGAATATATAATTTGTACTTTTATTTAATTTTATTTAGTTTACAACATAAAAGAAGGCAATAAATCTTTTAGATAGGTATTTGTATAAAAAAGTTACCAGGCTTCCATGAATGACGAATTGATAACGCTTGTTTACCATTCTTCCTCGATAAAACAAAACTCACCCTTAGTTTTCTTTTGCTGTGCTATTCTGAAAAAAATAGATACACTTAAGTTAATGCATTTCCACACCACCCATGAGGTATGCATTGCAGTGCGTTAACCGACGTTTAAGGTGCTCGGTTTCCCCAGTAGGCCTATTGCACACCCAACTAGAAAAAAATATTTTTAGAATTTTCTTATACGGATAAAAACAAAACCTAAAAAAAAAGATAAAAAATCAGAAAGATAACAAACCTAATAACCTTTTCTTGGTTGTTTGGAGCTGGCTGTGATCGGTTTCCTGGCATGGCAAATGAGCTTTCAGAAGTCAATCTTTGAACACGGAGCTTGGAACTTTAAGTTCCGTTGAACTTCACCTTCTGCAAAAGAATTAATTGTTTAGCATCGAACGAAGCCAATTTAGGTACCACGCAATAAACTAACTAATTTGTCTTCGTTGTTCGGCTTGAAACCAGCTGTGTCCTATTTCTTGCCATATGAGAATTAGAACTGATCACTTCAACGGATCTTTCCACTCAAAATTCTATTATTCTCATTATCTACAAAAGAAACAAAGAATTTATCATTTAGAATCGAAAAAGAAGCCAAGAGATAACTCACTTTTACTAAGGCGGTTCCTGTTTGTGAATAGTTCTGTTGCACAAAACATAAAATTTAGGGTGCTTCCATAATATAAAGCGCTGCCATTGGCGTAACTGTAACGTTGGTGTTACAAAATCTTACTTTCTCGTTCAAATCATCACACAGCAGCCAACTGTGTCCAACGTCGGTTCGTTTTTTGAAATAAGCAACAAAATGATTTTTGTTGTGCTCCCTATCTATAATACCAGCCAACCTAAATAAAAATGTTACGAAAATTACACTTCAAAGTTCAAAATATAATCGTACTTACCGGTATTTGTCTCCAAGATCTATAAGATCTGGTAGATCTTCAAGTCTGCATTTGAGACTGTCCCCTAAATTGTTTTGGTGACGAACATTTAACTCAATGAATACGTGGTTGTTGAATTTGACGTTTTCATGAACCATTCCCTGGCAGTTCTTGATTGAGCATTTTATTATTCTTGATTTTTGATCAACCAAAGCCGTTTGTAGCTTTAAGAACTCCGCAAAACCATTTCCAAGTGTTTTGTGGTTCACTACAAGGAAATTTTGGGTTCTTTGCTCCTCTATCGCACAAGATTCACTTGTGCACTTCAAGTTTCTTGTGAGACTTGGTGCCGATGAAAAAAAATTATTAATAAGGCCGCAAATAGAGTCAGTTGCATCTAAGATGTGTGGGTCCAGTCTTGTTTTCTGTATCTCTTTCGAAATTGGAAAATGTTCAAATAAGAGCTCCAGCCTTTGCTGATAAATAGTGGTTTTGGATCCTGTTTTTATTAAGTTTGTTATAAACTTTCAGAACCCGTTACCAGATTCTTGGACAAACTTTAAGTAGTGTTGATTATTCATCGCGCTCAAGTACACTAGATGCAATATGGCATCAAACCCGCAAGTGTTTGTTGCTTTGACATATGTATGTCTTTTTGAATTTGATTGGTGGTAATTAGAACCATTACGGATTAAGCTGGTATCGTGTTTGACAAAACCTCTCTTTTCCACGTAACATGGAGCTGGTTTAAAATAGAAACCTGTATGTGAAGGTTTAGTGGCTACGTCATCTTTTCTTATTAAAGTTTCTTGTATCTCTTCTGATACTCTACTCTCTAAGGACTCTACAGCTAAATCATGACTTCTTTCGACATTCAATTTCAAATTTTCCGATTTGACCCCACCATCATTTCCGTTTGTCTCTAATATCTCAGTGTCAATATCTGATAAAACAAATTCCGTTGAAATGGAATCGGAAGAAGTGCATGACGAGATATAGGAGCTTCCTGATTTCTCTTTTTCCTCACTATCGAAATTCGGGGAGGGGGATAAAATGTACTTACTTTTATTAGATAGGCCACCCCATTCCTCACAAGCTAAAAAATCTGAGTCATCAGAATATTTCTTTGGGGAGCTGTTTTCACTACGTTTTTTATGTAACGAATCCGTTCTACTTAAAGGTAAAGGCGAGGGTGGCAATTTCCTTTTGAGGTGGTTCACGTGCTTTAGATTAGAGGAAACGATTATTGTTCCTGTATTGATGCTATTCAAATGCTCCCGAATGAACCGATTAGCTACAACTGGTAGAGTAAAAGTTTGTCTAAAGCTTCTTTTCAAGGCTCCAAAATAATTTTCTTGATACGCTGTGGAGGCATGTTGGGAATCGCAAGGAATGGCGGCAGCAGTCCACAGTGGAAACTCTTTTCCAATTCGTTCCAGTT
Source organism: Melanostoma mellinum (assembly GCA_914767635.1). NCBI lineage: Eukaryota > Metazoa > Arthropoda > Insecta > Diptera > Syrphidae > Melanostoma > Melanostoma mellinum. The sequence continues at coordinate 154,409,123 of OU612060.1, forward strand.
GTACAACTAAATCTGGCAAAAAGAAGGCATTGACATCACCCTTTAAGTCTTTGAGAATTTCCATAGGCTTTACGCTTAAAATTATTTGTTTTATGAATCTGTGCGTTGCTGTTTCGTTATGTGTTGAGCAAGTCCACTTCTCCAACAGTTCTGGGGAGTCTACAACACGTTCTTCAAATCTTTTGGAAATATTTTCCAATTCGGTTAAGTCAATCTCTCATGAAGATATAACATCTGAAAGCATTTCTCTTGCTTTTTTTATTGTAATTATATTTTTTGATATAATTACACTTCGGTTATCGTAGGGATGAAAAGCAACAGCACAGGTTAAGGAAAAAATGTATTGGAATTTTTTGAGGTCCTTGCAATCTATCATCAATGCGATAGTTCTCAAAAAAAACCTTTTGACATCTGGGTGTCGAGTATTTTTTACGCAATCCCAACGTGATGCTAATGCCATTAAGTGTGCTACGTCTATGCGGATCAAAGTTTTAGCTGGTCTTTCTGAATGCCGACGTGTTTCATTCAAAAGTGCCCATCTGAAGCATACGTCAACATAGTCTTTGACAGACATGTTGTTGAACGCCCGACACATACCGGATAAAATAGCTCTGCTATAATCGCTTATAGCTGTTGGTGGGGCTTTCACGCCGGCTCGAATCCACGTGTCTAGCCAAAACGTAATAAATCCAGTATCATGTTTTTCCGTTAAAACTTGGGTTACCGGAATGATTTTGCTCTCAACTTTTATTGTGGCGGTGTACAAAAAAATATGTTCCGTTTTCTTGCCTTCAAACATTTCAATTTTTTTTTTACAAACTTCCCCGTGGCATCTATACATATTTCAGCCTTCTCTCCCAGTGTTCTTAAGTATTCTCTGTACACATGTACCTGATTATCAGTAAAATAAATTACGAAAAAATGTATGGCTCCGAGCTCACGAATTGCATTGTCAAATTGCGGATCCTTTGACATGCACTGTATGGCCTTGATAACATCAATTTTCTGATAAGGGTTCATGCCCTGTTCAGCTTTTAAGCTCTCCATTTTGATTTGGCGATAAATATGATGGGGCCTTATGTTAGTTGGAATATCTTCTCCAAATTTCGTGCTTGCAGATATCAAGTTATCGGTATATTTTTCCGCGCTCACTCCAGACAATTCTTTTCCGATTTTTTTTCCGAATTTCTCCTTTTACTTTCCTGAATACTCTTTCGTGTTATACATTTTTTCTTGTATCCAAAGTTTTTATATTCAGTTCTAATCCCTCACCATCGCGTGGTTCCTTTTCAGCGGAACCTGATATTATATTACCACACATTTTACTAGCACAATAACCCGAAAATGTCATATATTTAAAGCGAGGATCACCATTTGAGTTGACTTGTGAGTATTTATAATTAAAGGCGCAGGGAAAATTATATCGCCTTCTGATTGCTTCAGTCACAATATCTGACCATATTTGTTTTTGCAAGGCACTTTTATTTTCTTCTTTTGGCTTTATTTACTGCCATTCGTCTGAAGTTAGCAAAATGTGAAATTTTTCTAAACCCTTTTCATCGCTTTCAGTGTTTATTTTGTCAGACGAATCTTCTTGCGATGTAAAATCAGCGAAGTTTTCTATTGTTTGACTGTACGTCTTAGGCGGAATTAAATCCATGGTTTGTGTCTTAGGCGGAGTTAAATCGGAGAATCCCTTTTCTTTTCGCATCTGCCTTAAAAGACCGTGTTTATCTGTTTGCATATAAGCATAACAGGTTTGGGGTTTCCACTTTCCACCTAGACTTTCACTAATCTTCTTCCAAACATCAGCTTTAATCGGAGGTAAACGATTTGCTGCAAAATGGTGAATGTTTTCGGAGATAACATTCAATATCTCCTCTTCTTTAACCTGAGGTCTTCGACCAGTCATCTTATTTCAATAAAATAAGTCCTAAAATAATTTTAATAATAAATCAAATTAATAATGTTGTTTATCCGAGCACTCGACTTAAATATAAATCACGCTTCTAGTAAATAATTAAAAAATTAAAATATCCTGTCTAAGAAAGAAGTGTCTATATGCACCGTAGGTGGTGTTACAACGCCTTTCTGAAAAAATCTCAAAGAGAACCAAATACTTTTTTGTAGTTCTACACCGCATTTTGAGTAAAATGAGTAAAAAAATTGCGGTGTATGTGGTATAGGTTGGTGTTACACCACATGATTAAGAAATCTCTCAAAGAGAACTAATTACAGTTGTTTCAGTTGAAAATCTCCTATCTTCTGGCGTTGCCAAAGCTCGTGCGAATTTGAAGATGTTGTTATTTGTCAATGAAATTCAAAGTTGTTCTTTGAAGGTTGTCAAACGAAGCAATAACGTATTTATGCGAGAGCCTATTCCACCAAACAACTGGGTCTTCCCCAGCACACCGGGTGCTGCTCTCGACGCACTACATCATGGGGTGTACTCTCAAGACCGTTTCTCGTTTAAAGAGATGTTATCTCTAGTACAATTCGCTTTGAGGAACTGGCAAGCAGCACATCTTTTGACTCAAGTCTAATGGATTTGCCGTCTGACACGATGATCCCAAGGCTCAAACTGCGTCAAAAATACTCAGTAAACTTTCCTTCGGTTCAGGACTGGTTCGAACTGTTATTAGATTAGATTAAGTTTATTTAGCTTAAGTTTGCTATTTTTATCGAATCTTCACAGATGGTTCCAAAACCGACGAGTGATCAGGTGCCGGTGCAGGTGCCTATGTGAAGAATGACGACATACGACTGCCGGCTTCTTTAGGATCATACGCATCCGTTTTCAAAGCGGAGGCATATGCTATTCAAATGGCTTGAAGCCATTTCTATGCTTGCAGCGACAGCCAAGCTGTGTTTAAGAACCTTCTCAACTCTCTAACTATATAGTGATCCAAGAATGCAAGAGCACTCTGAATGCGGTTGGACAACTTAATTATTTGAGTCTTATTTGGGTTCCAGGCCATCACGGCATAACTGAAAATGAAATCGCATGTACTTGCTAGACAAAGATCTCAGACTCAGCTTTCTCAGGACCTGAACCGTCGATAGGTTTGCCAGTCCTTAGTGAAGACTTCAATCAACGATTGGATGACAACCGTAGATGGCTTGCCTCCATGGATGCAGACAGACCATACGTATGCTCCCCAACATAAATAAGAACCACTGCAACATTTTTGCTATCTCGTAGCAGAAAAGAATGTAGAAAGCTTATTAGCGTTGCCACGATGCGCTTCTCTCTTGCCAAGCATTTAAACGTGTTAAGCTTAAGTGATGCTACGCTCTGTGAATCTTGTGGAAAAGATGAGGACACAGCTGAGCACTTCCTCTGTAAATGTCATGCTTTTTCTCGCATGAGGTCACAGATACTTGGCACACATCGCCAGATATGTTAACTTAGGCTTCTTTTCATGGCAGCGTCTTTGGCTTTTCTACAAACATCACGAAATCTATAACAAATAGAAGGTTTAGGTCTGAGTGCTCCAGCTGGTATTTTAAAAACCTCCCAACAGAAAAAACTAGTTGTTTTTGTATTCAGTAAACGAATATTTAAATGTTCATATAGTAAAGCACGGATCACTCAAAATTCTTCCCAGCGGCTGCCAGTAGCAGAAGCAGGTAGCGGATGGTAACCCGGTCACACATAGCTTCAGAAAACCATACAAAAATTTGATTTCAAACATTATTTATAATTTTTAAACCTATTTATGATATTTGAATCTGATGCAAACCGCTCTAAATAAAATAGTGAAATGTGCGGGAAAATGCGATCTAGGGATTAACCCTCAGAAAACTGAACTCGTTTTCCGGGCCTATTTCACAGATCATACATCACATACAATGTATGATTTTAAAATGTATTGTACAAAATACTGTTTCACAGAAATGTTGTATGACTGCTGTCATTAGTTTATTGATTCGACTGGAATATTTCCAATAAAAATTCTATTTCACAGAATTTTGTCATATATTATTTGTCTACAATTTATGAAAAATTTTCTTACATTCGATACAGCAAAAAAAATGTATGTATCAATCGCTTTTTTCTTAAATGCATATAAACTATTGGTCTTTGGAATTGAAAGGCGTGATTTTTTGAAACTAGAATAGTATGAGAAGAAGATTGAAAGACCAAGATGGAAAGAAAATTAATAATTCTATTTCCATTTAGTTATGTTTGTAAGTACTGTATCTCCGAGCCATATTATACCATTGCATTAAAATGCTTTTTAAAGCGTGTTGAAAAAATTCAAATCTTGTCCAAGGAACAACATTTGGTTGAAAATCTCATTTTATTGAAAAAGCTATTTTTCCTTTTCTATCTGCTACATGGCTTTTGGTAATAATAAAAATCGTTGGACGTCTGTGGATAACGCCAATCCCCTCAATTCGCATTCCTTTTCTTGTCTGAATTCAAATTTAAAAAGGAAAAGTTTCAACCCATATTTATCGTAAAATATGTTTCAGAAGCGAAAAGCCCAATTTCTAAAACTCGGGTACTAGTTCTTGAAGACAAAACAATTCAACGGATTTCAACGAAATGCAGAGTCTTGTCAAATTAAAAAAGTAAAAATTATACGGGGTTGCCCAACCGAAAAGCATGATTTATGAAGCTCGAACAACCTCGGGTTGAACTGTCATTTTATTAAAGAAAATGCATATAATATGCATCTTATATTTTGTATTTATCAACTATCCGATGGAAGACATTCAACGCTCGGATTGTATGGGCCCATTAGAGCTCAAACCAATAACTATAACGTTAACGTCTCCAAAAATTTTAACCCGGTCCTATTTTCATTCTCTCACTTGAATCTCAATAAGCTTAAACAAACTATAATAGTCTATCCAAGACAGATTTTATACCAAAGAGAAAGTAACTTTTACTAGAATTAAAAAGTATAGACGCATGGATATGCTGAAATGAATTTATTCTCTTACTTTGATCCTATAAAATTTGACTTTTAAAAAATAGAGTTTTGTTTTATTCAATAATTTTTGCTGTCAAATCATACAACAAAAATGAACATCATACAATCTTTCCAATGAAATCTGTGAACAGAAAATTGTATGTAATGTATGATTTCAAAATTGTTGTATGTTGCATGAAATGTAGTGTTGTATGATCTGTGAAACAGGCCCCAGGAAATACAAAACTCCTCAACTAACAATTCCATCAATAAATGGAATCCCACCTCAACTTTCCAACTAACCTAAATATCTAGGTATAATCCTAGACAAAAATACAGGAACTCCAACTAAGCCATCCCCCAAATGGTTTTTGATAATAAGTTCCAAGTTTCAATCCCACCAAGAACGACCTGGGAAGACGAAGAATTTTTGAGAGATGATTCAATTCATTTCTATACAGTTCAAAACCGAAGAAGGGGTAGGCTGCGGGGTGTACTCAAACCGACTTAACGTAAGTCTCTCTTTTTGCTTTCCAAATCATTGTAGCGTGTTCCAAGCGGAAATTTTGGCGATCAAAGAGGTCCTATCATGGCTAAAAAGAAAACGTGATATCCTCAACGGATATCCGGATTTTCTCAGAAAGCCAAGCAGCCCTCAAATCACTCGGCGCTGTTTCTACGACATCAATAACCGCCCTCAACTGTTGCCTATCTCTTGAGGAGATGGCCACCTTACCTCACCTTATTTGGGTGCCGGGGCATAGAGATATCGTGGGTAACTGCAAAGCCGATGAACTCGTCAGAAAAGGAACCGTTCTACCGATTTTAGCCAACAGCTTGAATATTGGTATACCAATCGCTATATGTAAACTTATGCTAAAGCAAGAGGCAATGGATAGAACAAATAAAAGGTGCAATATTATCACTACGTGTGTGGCAACAAAACAGATATGGCCAAAACTGATCCAAAACGCACTAGACATTGTTATCCATAACCAGATTGCACATTAGCTCCGTAATCAATGTCATCATCGGACATTGTCTGACAGGAAGACACGCTATAAGACTCGGCGTTTCCTCTAATGGCTTCTGCAGAAGTTGCTTAGATGAAGACGAGGAAGAGACAATTCCACACCTCCTCTGCTCAATGTCCTGCTCTCTCCTTTAAAAATACGGCATCTTGGAAAATATTTTTTTGATGGTCCAAGCGATCTGGTGAACACAGATCTCCTCAGCTTCGCTTTATTAAAAGCTCCAAATGGTTTTGTTAAGTGAGGTACTCCCTCGCACAATTTTTATGGTATCACAATGGACCTAATATTGGTCTAAGTGTGTCAGTTGTATTCCTGACAGCTATTTTTAACCTAATAGGGCCCCTACACTACTCAAACCGTTTGCGCAAACATATGTGTATTTTGTTTTTGTAAAAATGTTTGTGCAAACTGTTTGAGTAGTTTATAGCGATGTTGAGTGTTTGCACAAACCGTTTGAACAAATTCTAAAAATTTTGAATTTTCCGTGTTTTGCGCAAACATGCTTGAGTCGTGTGTGGTGAATTTTGCTCAAACACGTGTCAATTTTCAAGGAGTAAAGATGAATAAACAAGTGAAACTAATTTTTTTGGACGGAATTTATCGAATTATAAAAAAGTTTACCGGTTTTGTGGTGCGTTAAAAGCAAAGATTATTGCAATCGGGTAATTAATTAATTAATTAAATCGCACACATGCGAAATCGCTCATTGCTCCGTAGGTGTTATTGATATGAAAAACGTCAAGCAACTAATATTTCTCAAACATGTTTGAGTAGTGTGTGGCGAAACTATGTTTGCACAAACACACGTTTGTTCAAACGTGTTTGCGTAGTGTAGGGGCCCTATAACCTAACCTATGATATTTGACAGAAATTTCTAAAGAACAATAATTGTTAAATAGAATTTGCAGTATTTTTTATTTTGCCAATGATAACTGATAACTGGCAGCGGCCAGGAGCCAAAAGTTGAACATGTTCAACTTTGCCAGCCGCTGCTAATTAGATATCAGTGCCGAATCATTGCGATTAAATATTAATCTACCTAAAAGGGAATGATCTTTACATACATACATGCTGGAAAACAAAAGATAAAAAAAGCAAGAGCAGAATGGTGGTACTGAAATGGGTGGCATGAATATCGACGACTTGTAGTTCGTGCAGCTTGGCGATCCAAATCATCAAATCCATGCCACAATCCATCTCTTGCGCATAAAATTCCTAAATCATCAAAGTATATAAAATAAAATATGAGTAAAAACCTTTAACTACATACCGTTTGAAACAGTGAAATTCACAAAATAGCTATATATTCGAGAATAGAATGATATTTTGATTTTTTTTTTAATAAATATTATTAATATTGTAGGTGGTTTTTTACTTCACAATGAGTTCACAGCGAAAAGTTACAAAAGTTACTTCTTGGCCAAAGTCAAAAGTTAACTGAAATTTAAACGGCTTGGCTTGGCTTGGCTTTTTACGTTACGAAAAGTAAAATGTACTAGTGGGATTTTTGAATTCGATTATCGATTATTTGTTTTTCGTTTTTTTTTCGAATTTTCTTAAAACTATTACCCAAAATAAAAATTCACTACTTTCACATCTTAAATAATTCTGAAACTGGAGCATCAATTGTTTTTTATCGGAGTTGCCTGTCAACATGCAGTCGACATCAAAACTGAATTTTTTTATTAATATGGAGGGATTTTGAATTCTGAGAGTTCCTCCTTCAACAATACATTTAGATGCCTGTTCTGATTTTCGTTCGGATTCCATATCCTTTTGTTTAAGAATTTTTGCGGTTCTTAATTCCGAATTCGTACGTTTTCAATTCGGTTATCATTTTGTTAGCGGAATTGAATCAAGTTAATGAATTCTTTAAAATTATTTATTGCTAGAAATGAAAAATAATAAAGTATTTTAGCATTAACAAATACTAAAGCTGTAAACAGTTCCAATGAACATAAAAATCTAATTTCGAAAACGTTTTTGTTACAAAATCCAGCAGTGAATCCGTTCGGAAATAAGAACACGCTTTTTAAATCCGTACGAATTTAATTTCGGTTTCCGTTTTAAGTCCCGTCGAAGATTCAAACAGTCATTTTGTACTGAAATCACGTTTTGTTATGTATAACATTAGGTTTGGATTTTTTTTTCTCAAGCCTATACGACATAGAAAAATTCATGAGCTAAATATGTACAACAAAAATTTAGCTATCTGGGCTTCCCTTACCCTGCGGCTACACTATCAACAACTGGCAAGCCATCGGCTCACACAAATAATATTTCAAATTCCTGTCGATGCTTCGGTTGTGACGTAGGCAACTTTACCGGGTAAAGTCCGATTGGCATATACGTTGTTTTCCTTGTTTTGACAGCAAAAACTTTTTTTTAAGAATTTTCAGACTGCTTTTTCCATCTGAAAATCTATGTTCGAAAAAAAAATGATGATAAGATACGACTGCAGCTGCGATTCGATGTAGCTGCATGGGCTAATGAGCTTTCCAACATGAATTTCATGCCAACGCAAATTGAAAGTTGTTGGATATAAACAGCATAGTGAAAAAGGCGATACGAGGGAGGGATGACAAAGCTAGTGGGTAAAATGTTTGATTAGATAGTTATTCATGTTTTTCTGTTTTATAATAAAAGACAACTAAAATTTAACAACCATTATGTTTATTTTGATTTCCTGACGGAGAATTGCAATTTTCTATTTTTCAGGTTTCAGATTAGTTTAAGGTAAAAGTAAGTGTACAAAATTGTTTATTAGAGCTGATACAAAAGCAAAATAAGTTTATCTCCTTCAGATACCAAAGTGCATATTCTATATATCTTCTATTTTTACTTGCGATTATAGGTACGATAAGGCAAGTCTTGCAATCGTGCCGGAAAAAAATTTTGAGATAACAATTAAACATGACATTACGATCATAGAGAATACAAAAAAAGTGGGTCCTGCAATTCTGTCTGTCTGTCTGTCTGTCTGTCTGTCTGTCTGGATGTATATGATTCTACAGCCTGAACCGCTCGACCGATTTTCTTAAAATTTTGCAGTTAGGGTATGTGGGGTAGCCTACAGAGGGGTTTTTGGAATTGAGTCTCTAGGTCTTGAAATAACGGTACCTGCCATACAACCGATATGATAATACCTATTTTTCTCGAAAACGGCTCCAACGATTTCAATAAAATTTTGTGTGTAGAATTAATTTTAGATTGTATTTCTTATGATTTAAAAAAAAATTTTTGGAAAAGTTTAAAAACGGTACCTCCCATAGTACCGTTTTCTTCAAAACCGACTTTCTCGTTAATGGCTTGCACGATATTTACGAAATTTTGAATTTTAGAAGTTTTAAGTTGTTTAAGGAAAACTGCATAACAAGATTTGAAAAATTTTAAGTTTTGAAATTTTTAAAAAAAATTTAAAAAAATTTAGATTTTTTGGAATAACTTCAAAACCATAACTTAGATTTTTCTCAAATTTTTTGTCAAATTAACTTTTGCTAAGATCTTAAATTTTGCATACTTGAATTTTACAAAACTTTTTTTTTAAAAAAACGTAAAATAAAAAACCGTTATTTTTAAAACTGGTCCAACGATTTTGATAAAATTTTTAGCGTTTATATGTATTAGAAATTGCAAAAGAATGGCGTTTTTAGATTTTCGCTTGAGACCTTTGGAATATTTAATTGAATTTTTTTCAATATTTTTCGTGATTTAATAAAATTTTCCTAATTAATGTACAGTTGGCAACCCTGTACCACCAAATATATTATAAAGAGCGAACACCAAAACCTTTTAATCAGCCCTAAGATTTTGATATCGTCAAGGCGGTTCTGGGCTTCGAGTAGAATCTTCTTGCTGTTTTTACTAAAAGTAATAGTTATTAGTAATTTATATTTTAGTTTCGTTGTTTTGAATATTTTTTCTTTTCATCAAAACGCTGTTTCAAACTGTAGTAGCGCTTAACGAAAATAAGTATTTCATGTGAGTAGCATGTCTTTCCTTCCTTGTCTAAAAAATGGCAGCTCCTTACGTAAGGTTAATAGGTATGTTTGATTTATTAATTGCTTATATTTTAAGAACATTTTAAGAGCACTATGATGAAATCTGATAAGACTTTGACTAAATTGATTGAAACTTTTTTTCTAGCTATAAGTAAATTCTGGAACTTTACGAATATCTTTTAAAGATCCTTGTGAAGATCCTTGCAGAGTTTTAGAATTTACTTATAGCTAGAAACAAAGTTTCAGTCGATTTAATATTCCAGCTCCGATAGAACAATGAAGCCAGAATAGTAAAATGATGATAACTCTTTTTCTAGCTATAAGTAAATTCTGGAACGATACGAGTAATTTGTAAAGGTCCTTGTGAAGATCCTTGCAGTGTTTCAGAATTTACTTATAGCTAGAAATGGAGTTATTTGCAAAAAACTATTAATTGAAAAAAAAAATTACCCTCGTTCTTACTCTACGACGATTCGGGTCAGTGTGCGAAGGAAACAGAACTTTTGTTACGTTGCGTGTTTTTTTTTCGTTAAATGCCAAAAATATCTCTGAAGATTTCGGACTGTACTTTAAAAGAACGGTATTTTCAGTGTGTCTCTTCTCTCCTCTGTGATATATGATATCAAATTTCCTATGTTCTGTTCATTCGATTCGATTTCATTATTCATTCACGCTTGAGAACCAGGATCAAGATTCAAGAATCAAGAAGCCTGTTGCCGCCATTCCACGCACAGTATCATTTCAATGCGTAGTTTCCTATCGTCCAACAATTCACTTAATAGTTCTTCCATAAATTCAAGTACTTCATCCACATACAACGTGATATCAACTTCATCAGCAAAAAGTATTCCCGAACAAACCGCCAGAAAACTGTTACCATTAAACACAGACAAACCGCAGACATCCTACCATTCATCCATACCAATCACACCGTCGCGTCGTCGTTGTTATCGTTGCAATCTAACGAATTGAAGAGGAAAACTATGATTGGCAAAGCTCAGCAAAATTGTGATAATTCAAAGTATTCCAAAACTGAACCAGTTTCAGTAACAACTTCGATCGATCCCAACAAGACTGTTGGGTCCACGGTGATCCTGAAACCATCATCATCGCCAGACCTACTTAAGAGCATTGCAAGTGTTTCAAGACCTCCCTGTTCGCAACGAAAGTGTCTAGCTCATAAGACGATCGAACGTCATTACGAAAGTATTAACCATAACCAACGCTTGGAAAACCCTTGGACCGAACGGAACCACACTCATGAAGACGACTTCATTGATTTTGCTTGGCAGAGAACTCAGTCTCAACGCCATATAGCCGCATCCAAAGACACCTTTCCCAAAACTATTGACATTGATGATAATGAAACAGAAGCCACGTACGATTGGTTGGGTTTTCTTTTGCCGAACAACAATGCATCAAGCTGCTATAAGACAATCGTGACTGTCTCCTCGTCCTAAAATAGCCGCAAACCAGCTAACATCCCAGTGGCCAATGATTACGAGCTTATCGGTAGCCCAGATACACAGCCATGTCGAGTAGCCGATGATAGTTATCTTGGCTATGGAGTACTGCGTAAACCAAGCACACCCGGGCCCTAGGTTACCAATACCTCCCAGCCCAAAATGGGAAATGTCTCAACAACCATGCCCAACCATTCAGAAATGACTCGATCATAAAAACTATAATGGACTCACGACTCAGTTACCTATACTATTAGCAGTCTAGGACTTGAAGGTCAATAGCATATCGATTATTGAATTCGCGTTCGACTAAATTTATTTAAAATTTTCTGCAATTATTCTTTTATTCTTTTATAATTTAGACCAAAGAACGCTTAAAATTCTTCCATTAAAAAATTATTTTTTTTTTTTTAAATTGGTTCAGAGTTGAGTATAGTTTTCGTTTGCCATACTTACATTTTGTGTACTCAATCTTTGAAGTTTTATGTTTTACATTAAGTTTCCAAAAAATATTTGTCCTTTTTTTATTTCTTGTTTTTATAAAAATATAATATACACATAATGTGTAAATGTGTATAAACTTAGTCAAAACAAACAAATATAATATGTATGGCCCTTATTGCGAGTGTCGTCTAACATTCGATGCGACAAGGGTCGAAAGCTTCGATAAATTTTTCTCCTGGTATTGCGTATCTCTATCGGCAGGGATTTCTGTTACTGTGAATAATGAAAGTAGCCATTGTGTATAATTCCTATTATTTGACATTTGAGTTAGTTTCAGTTATAGTCGAACGCAAAAATACAGACGATAACGATCGAATTCAAAATTTAAAGTATCGTACAATAAGAATACGCAATACCAAATTTCATTTTCGATGTTCGACTATCGACAACCGTCGTGTATCGACAGCCAAACGACACTCGCAATAAGGGCCTATGTTCAAAAAAAGGAAGAAATTGTTTTTATAAATCTTTGCAAAGGTTCCTTTTGAAATGCTTGATGGTACTCTTATTAATTATTGGTCATAATTGTAGAAAAATAAAAATATTAACGATTGCGATGGCTTTGTGGAACGGATTGATACCCGCACCCGGTTACCGAAATCTCCGTGTTCATCGCTACTGCAGGACGACGTAAGAGCGAACTTTCAACATGACGTACTAAACTGAAGATTGTCAGGTCTCTAGGACCGAGTTCGACGAATGAGCTTATTTGTAAAGGATTTCCTGCCCATTAAAAACCAAAACTCCTCGGTTAAATGCGTTTACTCATAGTAAGAGGCTTCAACGAAATGGACAGTTACTTAAGAAAATTCAAAATCGCTAGAACATTTTGGTAGAGCCTGGGTGAGGACTTTCTAAAAAAGGAAAATGGTAATAGAATGAATATATTTTTTTTAAATTTCTCCGAAAAATTTTATTCGAAATAGAATAGATTGTTATTTCATTATTAAATTTTGATTTTGGGACTTGATTACTCAAAAACTGTTCCCTAAATTTACTCAAACTAAAATGTTAATTAGAGAACAAACAAGGTAAAATACATTGTGGTAAGTTGTACATGTGAGTTATACATAGAGATGGCAGTTAATTTTTCATAATTGTTTTAGAAAGTTATGTCAATTTTTTTTATGAAATTGTTCCTCCCTCCTTAGACGGAGAACCACCTTCCGCCTCCCACACGATAATGAGCTTTGGTCGCATATTATGCCAAACATCCTGTAGGTATACTACATAAGAAAATAAAAAATAATTTTTGATGAAACGTGAGTGATGTTTTGCCTATTATAGCTACTGCCTTTTCATTATGATGGTCGTACTCCAATGTTATGAAGATGTAGGTACTCATATGAATTTCGACTCGTACGCATCGATACCAGCAGAGAGCAGAGTCAAGTGTGTCAATGGTATCGCAGAAAAAAATCTTTGAAATACACCTCGAAATCCCCAAATGGAAAAAGGCAAGTCCAACTAGAAATTAGGTACTCTGAGTGGCCTTACACTCCTTCCGCAGAGAAAATGAGAAATTGTACTTTTTTGTTCAATAAGCAAAAAAATTTTCGTTTAGATGCTTTATTGACTTAAGATACGCTTATAAATTCATTCATCTGCATTAAATATTTTGTTATAAACTTCATCTTTTGTCAGGCTATGGATTTTAAAAATTTGATCCAAAAATTGATTTATTTGGATGGTTTTCTTTAACCAACAGCAAAATAAGACTTATTTTTTTTGGAGTTTGAATTTTACAATTGCTACTTTTCAGCTGGTTTGTGGGAAAAAATAATAATTTAAAAAAGTTACATTAAAAGTTTTCTTAAGGAAATAGAAGGAACTCAACTTCAGAATTGACTTTATGTCCCAATGGAAACCAACGCGAGAAATTTGAAAACTGTTTCAAACTGTATTGCAACACTTTTTGAACGTATCCAATGGCTTTCGATAAAAATCATGAAAATTTTCCATACGCCATTTTGAATTTCGAAGCACGTAATGACCACGTTACGTTACGGAGCAGAGGTTTGTTTGATTTTTCCATTTGTTTATAGCCACGTGGCTATTGTTAACAATTTATTGATTTATGTTAATTAATTTATGGTACCCGTGGCGTAATGGTTAGCATGTCCACCTGCTAACCCAGAGGTTCGAGGTTCGAATCCCAGCAGAGGCAAAATGCAAAAATGTTTTTCCACGGGTATCGCCTTTCGCGAGGAATTGGCAAGTCCTCCGTTAGTAAATTCATTGCCATGAAAAGCGCATTCTCAATTAGCCGTTCGGAATCGGCGAAAAATTGTAGGTCCCCTCCATTCCCTGACAAGGCATGATTGTGAGAAATGCGCTAGGCCCTGGGGCTCCTCGCTCTGTTGCGCCACCCTATTTATTTATTTATTTATTTAATTTATATTAATTAAGCAAAAATAAGAAAAAAGCTTTCATACATTAATTTCTCCTTGTCGCTCCGAGTCGATTGAGACCAATTTGAGGCCAATCTGTGAAAACCGTCAAGCCAACTATACGCCAAATTTCAATTGTTAATAACTTTTGATCTAGCCATAAGTAAATTAAAAGCTTTCATACATTAATATACATTAACTCATAGGAACTCAGCAAGCGAGTATGAACCCAGCACGCGAGAACTGTCGAGCCAACTACATATACGCCAGTTGTAATTTTTGTGTTTATTAAATAATTATAATGAATACCTACTAAAATTTACTCAAACTTATTTAAAAATGTAATAAGAAACGAACGTACATCTCTCAAAAGCATTCATTATTTGTATTGTCTATGCATTTACCCAAATGCGTTCTTGAACACATTTCAGTAAAAATTCCCACAGTGGAAAGCAATACACACCTAGAAGCAGTTTTTTCACTCACGTAAGAGAGACCATGAAAACGAAGATGCCATCACCCATCAGAGCAGGGGCGCGAATTTGGAAACTAATATGAAAAACTGAGGCTTGAGTCTTCAGCAAAACATTTAAGAGGATAAAAAGTTTCAGACTAGAGATCGTTTATGAAAATAAGGAAGAGAGTCGGAGACAAAACTGAACCCTGTGGCACACCAGAATTCATAAAGTTGGTATATCAGACTTGAAACCATACTGTGTTGAAGTTGAGTTAGCAGCAATCAGGGCTGCAATTAGTTTTGTCGATGGAGCGTCGTCGAAGATTGGGACCGATGACGTGGTGAAGGGTACAGCTCTTAATGTCCTTCACAAACAAGAAAATGTTTACTTCCTATTGGATACAATAGCATTTTTGCTTTGCTCTTTGGTCATGTAAAAACTTGGTGTTATTTACGTGATCATTACAAATACTCTTAGGGCCGGTCTGTTCATTGTGGTTAAATCTGTGGTTTGGTTACCAGAGATTTTGCTTAACCCATGTTTATGGATCTATGAATAAGGAATTTAGTCTTTTCACTATTTTTTCGGCCTTGGTTAACAAACCGTAGGTTATCGAGAAATTCCAATATTTTTCCAGTCTATCTGTCAAATTAATCACTAACCTCAATCTACGGTTATCTTTTTTGTTGACATGCTATTTATAATTATTCATGTTTTTTTTTTACTATGTTATTCCTAATTTTTGTTATTTTTGAAGAAAATGTCACAATCAAAGCAACGATCTGCAAATTTCTCCAAAAGTGAAGAAGAAAAACTTGTAGGTTTGGTCATTGTATATGAAAACTATAGTAATATTACTGTACCCCTTTTTTAGGGACATGATTGATCACTAGGGTGCGCTCTTCGGATGGAGAAAAAATGCGACTCAGAGAAGCAGCTGCTATGCACATGGTGGAATTTATTCTTTTAGGTGGGGATTTCGTATGAGAAAGGCATATATATTTCAATTTAAACGTTATTGTTTCTTTCCTGCTCGCACCTATACGACCTCTCTCTTTTTGAACCCATGCTTGTGGACCAACTTCAAATTCCCCTTTTCAGGTTTGTGGACAACATTCCAAATTCATTTTGAAAATGAAAAATGAACTGTGATAGTACTATAGAAAATATACAATGGTTTGGTGTTAGAAAAAAAGAACATTTTCGAAAACAAGAAAACTGACGCAGTTATGTACATCAAAACAAAAAGATGGGGCATGGGAAAAATTGGCACAAAAGTTCAATGCTTCTTCTGAAACAAACATAGTGAGTATTTTTTTTATAGATTTTACCATTTTCACATCAAAATACATTCGGGATTATAATTTTTATTCTAAAGATTCGTACAGCAAAGGTATTGAAAGAAAAGTACAATAACATAAAACGCACGCTGCGCAAAACGAAGGCAAATGTTCGAAAAGAATTATTCATGACTGGCGGTGGTCCAGCACCGAAAGATAAAGACAATTCTAATCCTGTTCTTGGTCAATTAAGCGATGTTATGGGCGTGAGTGTGGACGGCTTGCCAGCTAGGTAATTTTTATTTTTTTATGCAATTTATCCATCGTGATCCATATCAACAAAATCTAATGTTTCTCTATCAGACACGATGACGATCAAATTATCAGTACAACTGATGTTAATGATTCGTGCACAATCATTGTTTCATCAGAGAAATTGGTTGATATGGTTGATGAGAACGGTGCCATGATAAACGACATATTGTTCAGCGATATCATCATGGTTGAACGTGAGACCGAGATCGCTTCAAATGAAGATAAATCCGTGGAAAATAATAATAATACTGCTGAATCTCCAATGGATTGGAGCAATTACCGTCCTACCATGCTGCGTACCAAAAAAAATCAACTATTGAAGACTCCGAAGGCATCTAAACATGAATTGGGAACATATGCAAACCTTGTTGCTTTGAAAAAGCAAATTTTGGAGCAACAATTGGAACACACTCGTTTGGAGCACGAACAACGTATGATGCATTCTGCTGAAGAGCATAAGTTGAGAATGCAGATATTGGAAGCTGAATTAAAATCAAAACAAATGTGATCTGCATTATGTGCAATGTGCAAATATATTTATAACTGATAAAATAAGCGAATTACTATTAAATGCTCACAAATTATTATTTAATGCTCTGTTTGCTTCATATAGTGCCGGAAAATAATCGGCTAATAATACCATAAGAATATTGTCACGTCTATCTACATCAATTCTGACTACATTCACAGCTTCATCTGGTGGAATGTTTACTTCAAGCGCATCTGGTGGAATGTCTTCATTGAAATCAACGGCTATGTTGTGAAGAATTGCCGTTGCAACTACATCTTGGACTGTTTCTACTTTTAACCTCATTTGAAGTGACAATACTGGAAAACGTCTTTTCCATACACCATATTGCCGTTCGACAAAATTTCGAGTTCTTATTATTGACTCGTTGTATAGTTGTTCAACTGGATTTCTGCATTGGAGCAATGGTGTTGCAAAATATGGTGTGACTGCATATCCAGAAATCACCAATGAGGATATAATTTTTGAAATCTTTCCGTTCGAACTGCATCTTCAAAACCGAATTGTTAAAAATAGTTTGATCATGACATGACCCAGGTCATCGTGCAACGATGTTCAAAAATTTCAAATCAGCTAAACTGACGGTTTGCACGTTGAGTGAAAAGAATCCTTTTCTGTTCCGAAAATGCTCTGCATTATCTCCACCGGGGGATTGGATTTTCACATGAGTACAATCAATCGCTCCAATGGTTCGTGGAAATTTTGCAATATCGTAAAAGGCGTAGCTAGCTATGAACAGTTCTTCATCAGATTGTGGCATTTTGATGAATTGCTTTCTTAGCAAAGCAATGGCAAATGAAACTCGATTAACTATAACTGAAACTGTAGCTTTGCAGACGCCAAAAAAATCACCAACTGATATGAGCATAGTGCCTAATGCATAAAATCGAAGGGCGATCAGTAGCTTCGCCATTGGCGTAACATTGCGACGTCTAAAGATAAACCTTACTTTTAAATTATTGTTGGTTAATGAAAATTTTGTAGAACACACCTTTGACATTTATCTTGCACTTTCGGTCGTATCAAATGCAATATGTTTGCAACAGTTTGCTTTCGCAATCTAAAGCGCCTGAAGCAATCAATATCGTCCCATTTATTGAAATGGTCCAATCTTTCATACATATTATATTGTCGCCGCTCAAGAACCAATAATTCCTCGTCATCACTAACGTCACTACCATCAGAATTCCACAAATCCCAAACACAATTTCCACGTGAACTAAATTTGTAAATGAAACAGTATTTTATAAAAAAGAACTATGACGAGAATAATATTGGAGAAAAATATATTGCAGCCCCGGATCTAGGGGGGGGGGGGGGGGCAGGCCGGGGCACTTGCCCCGGGTGGCAAGTTCAGGGGGCGGCAAAAACAAGTTCGAAATTCCGAGAAGTGGACAATTTTTCTACCTTTCGGTTTCAAAGCAGCATCGGTTGCTGCGACCGAGAAGTGGACAACTTTTCTTCTTTTCGGTTTCAAAACAGCCACTGTGGTTGCGATCGAAGGGAAGCACAGTCAAAAGGAAGTCAAAAGTCAAAGTGGACAGATCGCATTTTACTATCATTATTAGTTTTTGTACTTTCTTGTCGACCATCTAATTGTGCTCTAATTCTAACTTCTTGAACTTGATCTCTCTACTCGCCAAACAGTTCAACTCTTAAGTTTCAATTAAAACACCTAAAAAAGGGACAAGTATCATATTTATCAAAGAGAATTCAAAATAATTGACATAATGGCAAACCCAGTTCGAAATAGCATTTTAAATGAAATCAAAGAAGCTAAATACTACACGATACTGTTCGACTGCACTCTAGATGTATCCCATACAGAACAAATGAGCCAGGTTATTCGATATGTAAAAAGAACTGGCGATGTATGTGAAATGAAAGAAAGTTTCATTGGTTTCATAGAAGTGGCTGGAAAGACTGGATAGGACATTTGTCAACAGATTCTAGACAAATTGGCTGTTGATGATTTAGATATTGGACAATATCGTGACCAATCTTATGACAATATAAAGGAGTACAAGCGAGAAAGAAATGAACTGGCCGAGTTCGTACCGTGCTTGGCTCACTCCTTAAATCTTGTAGGTGTTCATTCTGCCTCATTATGCCAGGAAGCTATTAACCTATTTGGACTGGTTCAAAAAGTATATTTCTTTTTTGTTGGCTCCACTACTAGGTGGGACATTGTGAAAAAAAATGTTAAGGCAAATTTAAAAGGAAGTAGTCAGACGAGATGGTCGGCGGTATATGTTACTGTGAATGCTCTATTGAATAATTTGACAAAAATAGCGGAAGCCTTAGAAGAAGTTAAGCAAATTTCTCATGCTCCAGAAACTAAGTACGAGGCAGGTAATATCTTAACAGCCATAAAGAATTTTAAGTTTATTCTCAATTTAACTATTTGGGCGAATATTCTCCGCGAAATCAATCGAGTGAATATTGAGATTCAGAAAGAAGATATAATCCTTGCACTGATCTCGCTCTAATGGATGATCTGCTCAAAACTTTACAAAAAATGAGACAAAATCCAATGGAGTATGAGGCTAGAGAAGTGGCTGAAAAAAGTGGTGTTGACCCTATCTTGCAAAACAAATGAATTCCAAAACATAAAAAACATTTCGATGAGATATGTGAAGATGAATTACAAACACTCAAACCTGTCCAACTCTTTTCTAAAGAAATAATGATGGTATTTGATCGAATCATATCAGAAATTAAAAAGAGGTTTGACTGTGCTACCATACTGAAAATGAACTTCACTTTTCTTAATGGCTATAATATTTTGAAAATGTCAATTGTAGAACTGCAAAAGTATGGAGCGGATCTGGCTAGAAAATATGAGCGAGATGTGAGCACCGTTGAATTCTCTCAGGGTTTTAAGTTCTTAAAGAGCAAGCTCTGTGCATTTGCATTTTGCAAGCTGGTGACATAGAAAAATCTAACGGTTTCTATCTCTTGCAACAGATCTATGCGCATGATTTGCAGGATGCTTTTCCAAATATTTGTGTTGCCTTGCGAATTTGTTCTACGCTTCGCACTACATCCGCAAGCTGTGAGCTTAGCGATAAAAAAACGAATCGCACACGTATTAAATTATGATAAGGTCATAGATTTATTTGCTGAACAAAAAGCTCGAAGAGTAAAATTGTAATTGCAAATGATAAATACAATAGTAAATTTGATTTTGTCTTTATTATAAACATTTTTATTTTAAGTCCTATCCTGTGCTGTGTATAAAATATATATTCTACATAACTGTAAATAAATAGGATAAAAACAGAAAAAACAGCGGTTTAAGCGTTTTTTCTGAAAGGCTTATGTCCAGTTGTCAGTCAATTAGTGAAGATCTGATAGCTGAAATAATAAAGATTATAAAGGTAAAAGCAAATATAAATTGGTGGGGGCGGCATTTTTTAGTATTTGCCCCGGCTGATATATTGAAAAATTAAAAACAAACGCACTCCATCACACTGAATCGTTGTATAGCCAAATGATGAGTCGAAAATAATGCGTAAAGACAGATTAACCAAACGTGAAAAGACGAAATTCCAGTAAATCGATGGTTAAATAGCGTTAACCGACCAAAATCGACTGGTTAACAATTTCTCTGGTTAGTTAACCAAACCATTCATTTGTTAACTAAACCATTCATTTGTTAACCAAACCAAGGTTGAAAAGACGCATTCTACGGTAACCACTGGAAATAACCACGCGTTAAAACTAACCAAACTTGAACAGACCGGCCCTTAGACCGTTTGGAACATATTTCGGACTTCTACAGAAGGTTCGATTTTATGAATCCAAAACTCACATACGTTTGACAATGTTGGATAATGTACAAAGAGTGTGAGATTAAGTTGACAGCCACTTTGATGAAGATGTTCCGTATGACAGCAGGAGTAACAAAGATTCATCATATTAGAAATACCAAGATCCATGGAAGTCTTAACGATAAAAATACTATTTTGGAAAAAATAAAGCACGACTAGCTCATTTGTGGTGG
Organism: Melanostoma mellinum; assembly: GCA_914767635.1. Lineage (NCBI taxonomy): Eukaryota > Metazoa > Arthropoda > Insecta > Diptera > Syrphidae > Melanostoma > Melanostoma mellinum. The sequence continues at coordinate 154,430,025 of OU612060.1, forward strand.
CCGTGGTGTGATGGTTAGCATGTCTACTGTTAATTCAGAGGTTCGTGGTTTGAATCCCAACAAGGGCGAAAATGTTTTTCAACGGGTATTCCCTTTCCCGAGGCATTGACAAGTCCACTGGTTCATTGCCGTGAAAAGTGGATTTCCCTACATTTTATTCATCGAGAAAGTGTGTAGGTGCTTCTTTCCAATGACAAGCCCATGTTAAATTCAACAAAGGATTCAGGAAGGAATTCACAAGTGCAGCTCCTTTTCCCTGAGGAAAAAGCAGCATTTTCAATACTGAATTTTTGGGAATTTCCTACTGGGTTGCGGCAAGGGATAAGGAACAGACTTGCAATCCAAGTCCATGCTTCGAGGGGGAAAGGGACAAAATCCCGACTTTTAAAATCCCGACCGACAAAATCCCGACACAACTTAGAAGAATTTTCGCCGAAAATTCAGGTGGACAAAATCCCGACTTTTTATTTCTGATACAGTCCGGATTTTTGTGTTTGCTCCTTTTCAGTTGCCGGATAGTACTTTTAAGCTTGTTAAGAGTAGTATTGAGTACTTTTCAGATAAGGAGCGTTTTCTCTGAGGATTTTGATATGAATTGATGGAAGGCGGTAAAGGACAACATGACATGCAGCGTTTTGAGAAATAGCTTACTAACAGGCAGGAAGCGTTTGGAAAAAATAATTTTTTTTAATCAATTTTAAGAAATAATTGAGAAATATATATTTTTTAGCTTATTGATAGGCAGGGAGCGTTTTTTTTTTTGGAGAGCATGTAAAATTAACAAAAATCATATATTTCTTTAAAAAAAACTTAAGAAAATGCAGGACGTGACTTGGGTCACTTTGAAATGCTATTGTAAGCGTTCTAGACGCTCAAATCGCATGGGAATAGTTGGAAATGATAGATAATATCTTCAAGAACTTAATAATAATTAAAAAAAAAAATTCAAAATTTGTATGGACTTTTCTGAGCTGAAAAAACTTTTTTGTTTTTCGACTTTTTTCGGCCGGAGACCGTTTAAACGCTTCGAAATGGCAATCAAGCAGTGTGCAGCAAAATTCAAAAAAAAAATTGTTTTTTTCGAGTTTTTGAAAAGGTTAAAAGAATGTGCTGCAAAATGAACGTACAGACCATGCTGAACAAATTTTTGGTGAATAATTGCCTGAAAACCATTGTATTGACCAGACATATTACTTCCTCCGTCGTGCCCTTAGCCGATCAAAAAAGAAATATCCAGATCACAATTTTGAAGATTTTCCACCACAAGCTTTGCAATAGCATCACCTGGATTGTTAATACAGTAATGTTTGGTAAACTGCTGTATTAGAGATTTTAGATTTTATTCATGTCTGTCGTGGAAAATCGATATAAAAAAGAAATTCAAAAGATTAGGTTATTCGAAGAAATAATAATTTCTGTCAGACGAAGTTGACTTTGTATTTATAGAATGTACAATCCTGTGACCTGTGAGTAGGTAAGGTACATACTAAATTTCAGAGTGTGTTTCCTTACCTTATTTCATTCATGATCCCAATGGGGGGACGGGTAATATATCCCCCTGATCCCCCCCTATCTACGCCACTGGTAACCTTTATTTCAAGACCTAGAGACTCAATTTCAAAAAATCCTATGTAGGCTGCCTCACAGTTCACAGACCCTTACTGCAAATTTTTAAGAAAATCGATCATGGCATGGAGAATTTCGACTTTGCAATTAGAACAAACTTAGTAGCCTTGATAATAATTTTGGCGTTAGCAAGAGTTTAAAATTTAAAAAAAATTCTGAACGTCCAAGAATATAGATTACCCAAAAATATATTCCTGAAAAATTGTGCTCCTCATCGGACGAAGAAGAGGCTTTGCTATTTCTGCTTACAGAGAGCGAAGAACATTTAAGGTTAGTATTCATTTGTTTAATCAGCAAAAATAGATACCTAAATATTGTACTTTAATTAATTTTTTCTACCAGACAAAAGAAAAGAAAATGAGTTCACGGCATGAACATGAACCGTAGAGAATTTGGGGAATTCAAAACATTGATGCCGGAGTTATTAAAGGATCCAAAACGATTTTTTAAATATTTTAGAATGCCGGTGGAGTGTTTCGAAGAAAACTTAAACTACATTAAGGCGGATATAAAGAAAAAGGACCCCAACTATCGCGAAGCAATTACACCGGAAGAAAGACTTATAATAGCACTTTGGTAAGACAAACAACGTATTTATTTATTTAAAATGGAACATGAATCTTTTACGAGGTTTTTATGGTTTTTTTATTTTAATTGCTTGCCCTTTGGCTTAAATCCTTGTCGATATATTCGATATAGCAATCTGGTTCTATTAATGACGAGTTGTTGAGTTGATCTTCAGCAAAAATTTCTTGTTCTTCCACATGTCCTAACTCCTGCTCTGATATAATTTGAGAAATCAGCATTTTTGTTCACGCTTGATGCCTCCTTTTTGAAAACTGTTTTGCGGTTTGCACGAATGCAGAAAAGATCAAATCAACTTCATGCATTTCTTTTTTTTTTCTTACTTTTAAAGTAGTTTATTAGGCTATCCACCGATGAACATGGTTTTTCTTCATTTCTTTCTTGTTTTTTTGCTGGTGTTGGTGTTGAATGTGGCGGATCAAAATGCTGCTGTGATGGCATTGATTCCAGAGCATTTACAATGTTGACATTGGCAGATGGATACATATATCTCCTCACAACTTTGACTATCAGTCAAATGAAAAATATCTTCATCTGGCATGCTGCTTACATTGGAAAACGTTTTGGCCAATTTTAAAAAAGGAGTAAAAAACTCCATCTGAGTAGCCCCTTGCCATTTTCTTCCTGATTTTGCGGCTGTCTCGTATCTCGCAAAACCACCTTTTAAATTCTTCCACTTCTTTTTAACTTCATCACCCGGCAAAAGAAAAAAGTCATTAAATAAAAGATTATGGTCCTTTATTTCAGATATCTTGCAACTGAAAGTTTTATTACGATTGGCCACAGTTTCAGAGTTGGGTTTGAGACTTTTAGCCAAATAGTAAATGGAGTATGTAAAGCCATATGCAAAAATATGGGCAACATCTACTACATTCCGGAACCCAATGCGGAAAATATGGTAAAAATCGGCAAAAGGATTTGAAACAGTTTGACAGTTTCCAAACTGCATTGGGAGCATTGATGGAAAGCATGTGACCATCAAGTGCCCCAACAAAACCAGTTCAAATCATTTTTGTTGTTTGCACACAATTTCAATGGTCTTAATGGCTATAGTCGGACCGGACTATAAATTTATTTGTGTCGACATCAGGGGCTATGGGAAAAATAGCCATGGTGGAATCTTCGAAGTTTCGCATATGGGGCAAAAATATGAAGCTGGTCTAATGGACATTCCCAGCGATAGACGGTTGCCAGGACAAAATCAGCCTTGTCCTAACGTTTTGATTGGGGATGAAGCGTTTGCTCTCAGGCCATATATTATGAGGCCTTTTCCATACCGTCAGGTGAGTAAATGTCAATCTGCAATATATGTATGTATATATAATAATCTGATTTTTTTTTATATTAACAGGTAAGAAATGCCCAAAGGAAAGAACGGTTTCATAACAGATTATCCAAGGCACGAAGGGTTCTGGAGAATGCTTTCGGAATACTTTACCAGAAGTTGCGGGTATTTTTGAGGCCGATGGCAACAAAAGTTAACACAACAGTAATTGTACACGCATTGAAGTTGTGGAGCAACTTCTTGATTAGCAAAAAATGTGAACAGGTTAACGGAGAAGTCTTTGAAGGTGGAAGTGAACAAATTTGCTTCAACCAAATACGCATCCCGATCCAAGGCAATTATTAGTGAAGAAAAATGATAATAATAATAATAATAATTTTTATATAAATAAATTATTTGAAAAAAAAAAAAATTTTAAAAAAATTAAGTGAAAAAAATAAAAAAAAAATTACATGAAGTTAAGTTGAAGTTCTGACTTGACCAATTGTTTTGCTTGCGTAGAACTACTGGACTTTAAGAAAAACCTTTTTGTAATGAGATTAGCTCCGTTATAAATCTCTGTTCCTAAAAAAGCAACGGAGAACCGGCCAATCGCTATTCTCCCGTTTCTCTTAAAGGTGTTTGAAAAAACCATTATTAAACATATTCATCAATATCTATCGATCAACAACTACATGCCAGTCTGGTTTTAGACAAAAACTCAGCTGTAAATCTGCTTTGCTTTTTGTTACTGACGAAATAAGAACAGCAATGGATAGAGATTAAAAGCTAGGTTCCAGAAATCGAGTGAAATGAAACCGAAACCGAAATTGCAAATCGAGTGAATTCATTTTCAGTGTTCTGCATTTCGTGCGATTTGGTAGCTCCGAATTCTTTTCGAAATCACTTTTCGTGAAATAGAAATCAGCTGACATCTGTCATTTGGGATATTATTCAATTGTTTTTTCTATTTTTCTCAGTAATAATTTATATTGTTTACATATTAAAATAACGAAAGATACTATTTAAGTGCTAAAATATATTGTATAATGAGTGCTGTGTTGGTAGTTTTACTGTTGTAAGCAGAAAGAAATATGCGGATGAAAAATTCAAAAGACGAAGGTTGCGACCTTGCGAGATGTATCTAATCCTTTGGAAATTCCAGATACCGCGTATGTTATTGAAAACAAAAGTGAATGCCTATTGATTATTATTCTGTTTACATGTTGGTTCATTTCTATACTACCGGTTGAATAAAAGTGCCGCTAGCCGCAGTTTTGCGTTTTCTTGCCGAAGGTCAGTTGGGAAGGATGCTGATATCGCTGCGCTGTCTGATGATGTGCAGCTTCTGACAAGTAGACCGATGCTGTTGCATTCATGAATGAGGATCTCCTTCTCATTTCACCCTGGTCTAAGAAAGATGGTTATCTTTGTATAAATCCTGCCAAATCAGCAGCCCTTCCTGTCTATTGCAAAATCTTTGATTTCTCAGTCCTAAATCCTTTGGCTCTTGAAAAAGAAACTATCAATTACGTTAGCAATGCTAGAAACCTTGGAATGATTTTCAATTGCTTCTTGACATGGAACGACCACCAAGTTATGACAATTGGTAAAGTTTATGGAAGACTCCGTGTTCTCCAAGTCACTCGAAGTTTCATCCGCACAAAAACCACACTTCTTGCCAAAACGCATTTACTACCTATATTATTATATGGATGTGAAATCTTTTGCAACCTGAATTCTGCTACAAACCGCAAATTGAATGTATTGAATTGTATTTTATATTTTCCTTTATTTTGATTTCCCTTAGGTATTTTAACAAACGGAACTTAAGAAAACGTGATTATTAGAGGCGATAATTTAAGAAAGCGGGATTTTTGAAAACGCTATTCTAGAAAGCAGGATTACGAAACCGGGATTTTTATAAGCAGGAATATAAAAACTGGGATTTCGAACCCAAACCCCTATTGATTCATCGTAGTTTCGTACTCTTATGTAATTGCGCAGCACGCACACAGTTTTAACAATTATTAACTTTTCAACTTTCAATTCTATTTTTTTTAAGTAAAGGTTTTAAAAGTAGACGAAACTTGTGAGAGGCTAACCCAAACGCATTCTCCACGACACGACGGCGACGGGCACGACACAGTCATTTATTAAAATTTTCTGTACGGATATCGGATCTTGATTATCGGTGAGGATATGGTCGCATAAGGAACTCCTTCAATGGAAACGCTTCATCTCCCATTAGAACACCAGGTCTCGCCACGTTTTGATTCGGTAGTTGTCTATTTCTCGACAGTTGGAAGGTTCCACTGTTGAATTTTTGACCCATTAAAGAATGCTCAAAAATCCCTCCGTCACTATTTTTGCCGTATCCTCCGACATCTATCGCTGCAAATTTGTAGTCGTGATCGAAAATGGCGATCAAGACAATCGAAAACTTTTACAAATAGCAGAAGTAATTAGATCCTGAGCTTTTAAGACATTTGGTGGTTACATGTTTTGCATCGATATACTGCCAAAACAATTTGGAAACTATTATTTGCTGTTGTGTTAGAAATATTTTTTAAATGAGACTACTAGTAATAATCAAGTACTCTTTTCTTTTTTTCAAATGTCATACATAGAATATATATGTTCGATTTCTTTTTCACTCTCAAATAAATTAATAGTTCTTCAAACCAGATAAGTTTTATTTCTTGTTTCTAAGGACTTCCATTCAAATAATCTTTTAACAGGTTATGGGCCCAGTCCACAATTAAAAGGAACAAGAAATCAATCAAAAAAAGCAAACTTTTCTTTGGAAGAAAATTGCAGAACAAGAAGACAAGGCATCAATCGGAAAAACGAATTGCTCTTTGGAAGAAGTTTCTGGACAAGAAACAAAGAAATCATTTTTGAAACTAGCTCAGTTGCTTGAGAAGGAAGTGCGGGTTGTATACGTACTACTAAAACTTTTCGCAAGAGTTATGGACGGAGAACTGAATCGAATTAATAAATTTCAAGGAGGGGAAGGCTGGGCGGTCTGGAAGTTCCAGGTCAGGGTGCTATTGAAGTTTGAACGCATCTGAAATTTTCGATGTTGTAACTGGAAAAATTCAGAAACCGGTTTTATCAACACAAGGAGATGAAACCATTCAACAGTCTCAAGCAAGGCATAAGTTGGAGCTGAGAGTTTGGAAAAAATTAGACAGTCAAGCCCAAAAAGTAATTGCAACTTCAGTTGGCCAGCATCCAATGTCTCATTTTTATATTGTGAGTTAGCTAGTTTATCCTTTGATTCTTCAAAAGATTTGGCATGTCACATTTCAAAAGTGGAAGAGATGGCTCAGCGGTTGAAGGAAGTTGGGGAAGTGGTATCAGAATCAATGATTGTTACAAAAATCTTGACACTTCCGGAAAATTACAATCATTTCTTCAGCGCATGGGAGTCAACCAGTGACGAACGTAAGACATTATCAAATTTGACGGCAAGGCTCATGATGAAAGATTCTAAATTGTTGGCTCAGAAAAATAATGCATAGGAGGAAGTAGGAGCTTTCATAGCCAAGAAATGGAAAAATAATATATGCCGACCAGGAGCTGAATGTAATAATGGGAAAAAGGTTGAATTCAAATGTTTCTTGTGCCGTGAGCCAGGACAAAAGGGATTGTCCTTTAAGGAATAAAACGACAGTGAAATTGTTGAAAGATCAAAACGAACTGCATTTATTGGCAAAGTCCTTCCTGCTCAAAATGATGTCAAGAGTAGATGGTTTTTAGACTCTGGAGCCTAAGAAGGATAAGGAATGGTTCAAAAACTACAACGAACTTCCAAATCCATTTCCAGGTCGGATAAGTGATGGTCATATTGTTTATGCTCTAGGCAAAGGAGACATAGATATTTTGGCTTATAATGAAATAACATGGTCACCTGGGCCCTATTTCATAAAAATTGACAATAGCGACAGGTGACAGGTGACAGTTTGTAAATGACAACTGGGAAATTGTCTATATTCTGTACCATAGAAAAATTGACAATTTTGTAGAATTGTCGGGAAATCTGCTACAATTGTCGTAGTTTCGTTTCATAAAAAAATTGTCATGACAATGAATTGTCAGGGATTTTTTTAAAATTGTCATAAATTCCCCGACAAATTTGTAGTGTTAATTTTTTTATGGAACAGAAAAAGTTATACAAATTACAATTTTGTCAGTATGTAGTTGACAATTGTGACAGGCAACTGAGTTTCGGTCGAAAAGTGACAAGTTGAATTAAAAATGTCGAATATTATTTTTTCAAGTGAAAGCGATAATGAGTCTGAAATACAAGTTCCCGAAATACGTCGTCCTCGGATTTTTAAGGACAGAATCAACAATAGTTTTGGTGCATGCGAGGTACAAATTTAATGAAAGAGAAAAACAGTTACTACACATACATACATGAATACATATATTATGTACGCATATATTTTCTCCTAGGAGTTTTATCTGTATTAATCAACACCTAGGTTGGTAGTCAAAGATAAATAATATTGTAGCTAAATTCAGTCTCTTGTATACATTGCAAGAAATTTGTCAAAATATATGTCAGTGGCAAAATTGTCACGACAAATTTGTCAGACAGTGAAATGTTACGACAATTATATCATTATCTGACAGTGACAAAATTGTCACGACAAAATGATCACTGTCTGACAGCGACAAATTTCTCACTACAAAATTGTCATATACGACCTGTCAATACGATATGAAATGGAAATTTGTCAGATAACTGCGACAAATTTGTAGAATTGTCACTTGTCAATGTTTATGAAATAGGGCCCTAGTGTACTTAAAAATGTATTACATGTTCATTTGAATTTAAAAAAAATTTATTTGTCTTCATTTGAATCTTTTTCACAAGGAACTGTATTGGACAAAGGATTGATATTCAGATCCGATCAAAACTCATGTCAGTTTTATTTTGAAAAAACTACCGTTGCAGTGGGAGAAAGATGCGGGAAAATTTTTGAAATGAAATTCAAAGTCGAGAACGATGTCATGAATACTGAAAATTCTGAAGCAAATATAGTGACCAGTGGGTGTTTGAAACTATGGCATGAAAGAATGGGACACCAAAATATTCCTCAAGTATTAAAGAATTTAAATAAAATAGACATTAAACTATCTGAGCCAAAGACAGATTTTTTCTGTGATGCATGTGTTTTGGGAAAGCAACATCGCCTTCCGTTTGGGCAAAGTGAAACAAAAGTTGAACATACAGGTGAACTGATTCATTCGGATTTATGCGGCCTGATGGAAACGTTAAGCATTGGAAACGCAAAGTACTTCGTGTTGTTCAAATACCACTATTCACACTACCGAAAGGTTTATGTCCTTGTCCTGAAACAGAAGTCTGAGCTCAAAGACAAATTAGCTCGATTTGTAATTGAAGTTGAAATTGAAACTGGTTTTTGCGTAAGAACAATACGTACTGACAATGTGTGAATGAGTGAGTATGTAAACAAGGATGTGGTTGAATTGATGAAAAATAAAAAAAAATTCAACACCAAAGGACAGTTGCATACACTCCGGAGCAAAACGGGTGTGCTGAACGTGAAATGTGAACGGTTGTATAGGCAGCCAGAACTATGCTTCATGCTAAAAAATTTAATATGAATCTATGGGCTGAAGCTGTTAACACGGCAGTATATGTTTTAAATCAAACTGGAAAAAGTTCTGATTAAAAAAAAACTCCTTTTGAAATGTGGTGTGGGAAGAAACCAAAGAACTCTCATCTCAGTGTTTTTGGTTCATAAGCTTTTGTTCATATACCTAAACAGAAACGAAAAAAATGGGAAAAGAAGGCTGAAGAAGGAATTTTTGTACGTTATTGTTCAAATACAAAATGATATCGAATTTTGCTGAAGGAAAATAATGAAATAGAAATTAGTCGAGATGTTATAATAAGAGAAAATGAAAATTGTGATGTAATTAAGACCAAGGACTCCGAGGAAACATTCTATTTTGTAGATTTTGGAAGTAGTGACGGAATGGAGGTACATCAAACAATAGAACCTGAAACAGGACAGGATCAAAATCGCGAAAGAACAGAAACAGAATTAATTTCTGAAGAACAACAGCAAAGCTCCAACAATTACACGAATGTTATTGATTCAATTTATACCATCGAATAAATAAAAATAGAATATACGTTCGATTTCTTTTTCACTCTCAATAAAATTGCTGTACAACTAAGTTCTTCAGACTAGATAACTATTATTTCTTGTTTCTGAGGACTTCCATTCAAATAATCTTTTGACATGTTGAACCCTTCAATGTTTTGCTCTCAGATTTCTTCCGTTGGTTCTGTCATGAACAGAAGTTGCATTCTGTTTCAAATCGCAGTGCAAACTTCTAAAACAATAGCGCTTACAGTGGAGAACCCCATTCTGTAGCTATGATCTATAGTTTTGAAAGAATCTCCAGTTGCCAGATATCCTAGAATAAGATAATAATGCTAACAATTAGAAATGATATTAATTTTGTTTATTTTTCAATTTCAGGCGAGTCTTAAAAAAAAAATGGAAAAACTTTTACACCAAATTTTTGAAATATGAAAAACACACACCGGCCAGGATATGAAGCATTTAGACAGTTGCAAAATGTTGCCTGGGGCTAAACAAATGGAGTTATTAAAGCCTTATTTGTCTTTTGCCAAAACTCATTCAAATATTTTTTTTTTTTCAAACACAAACAATACCCGAGGTTACTGAAATAGATGGAAACAAGAACAAGAATACTTTTTCACAAAACGATATTGCTTGGTCGCACACCGCCGCACACCGCAAAGTGTTTTAACCCTGCGGCTATACACGATCAAGTTATGGTAAGCCATCTGCCTACACAACCTGTCATATTCCTGTTCGTGTTTGGGATATGACGTAGGCGACTTACAATTTGCCAGGCAACTGGCTAAAAATCAACATGTCATTTATATTTTCAAGATGGCACCAACAAGAAAACAATTGAAGGTTATCGCTGCCGTCAAAGTTTTGCTTGAATTAAAAAAATTAGGAGATGCTTAAAAAAAAAAAAAAAACTACGAGGAGATCGTGGGTAAAACCCTTTCATAATGAAAAGGTTTGTGTTTCCTTCAATTCTAAATTTAAATTGTATTTACATATAAAATTATAAACCAACAGATTGGAGCATGACTTGGAGGCGCATTTATTGAAGGATCTGTTGTGGGAGGAAGATGACAGCGATTTTAAAAACTTTACCAGTCTTAACATTGTTCAATTCGAGGAAGTGCTGGGTTTGGTTGGTTTTAGTTTTATTTTAAAATAATATTTAAACCCAAAATATGGTTTTCTTTTTCATGTGTTGGATGTGAGGATTTGTAAAGTAACCCATAAGCTCTATCAATCCGAAGTTAAAACTATTTGAGAAAACAGCACTTTAAGAACACAATAACACACTTTTTAAAAATAATTTTATGGTATAGGTACCCCGGAGAGTAAATTAACGGCCATAATATTCACCCAATATACCCGGGTTTAAATTTACATCCGGATGTAAATTCGCATAAACCCAATTGTCAAACGCAAATCCATATTATTCACTCCAAATAAACCCGCATTGCGTTGTCGGGTTTAGTATTTACATCCGGATGTATTTTGGGTTCGATCGCATACTATAGCGAAATTACAGTTATTTTCATACATTCCAAAGAAAGGCAGTAGGATTTTGACAATTGCAGGTAAAAAATGTGCTTTAAACACAGTATGCGAACATACCCCATTTGCAGTTGCCACTAATCAAAGTGTCAAACTGTGAAATAAAAGTAAAGGAATGTTTGAACCGTCATCATCATCACCATCACCACCACCCACACAGCTAACACAATTGCTATCACCTACCCCGGTAGCAGGTACGTCTTGTTCATAATGTAAATATTGTTGAACGGCCAATTGCACGTGAAAAAATAGTAAGCGTATTTGCTGAACGACTTGCGTCAGGAATTCGTATTTCCACTGCCACGGAACAAAGACTATTACTTAGAGCAAGAGGACCACACTAAAGATAAATAAATCATTTTTCATCATTTTCTTTTTCAAAATGTATTTTTTATTACAACTAAATACATGAATGTAGCTTAACTTACTTAATTCTACTTAATAATAAACGATTTACTTAATCATAGTTAAAAGGATTAGATGTAGCTTAAATTACTTTTTTTTCTAAAAACTAGATTTTTTTAAAACTAGAGTGAGTAGTCATCAAGGTACTCCTCACTCATTATATTTTCATCCAGTTGAGATGACCGTTGGCTTGGCTGGATGGGGTTAGCCATTTTAACATGTTTGCTTAAGAAAACAGAAGAAATGTATTTAAAACTTTGAAAAACTAGAATTTTTGAATTGATACTTACTGATTGGTTGTCACATTTTGGACTAAGCCAACTCTCCTAAGCCAACAATTTTGCCTTTTGTTCGCAGTAGGCGTCAATGGCACTGTTGGAGGTACTGGGAGTCGCAATAAGGCTTCCGTCCATGTTCCGTCTGCGACGACGACGCTGACTTTGCGTCGCAAACATTTGTGCTGGCCTCAGCAGTGGTGAAGTAGTTGGAATCTCACTGGGCAATGCAGTTGGACCAACTGCTTCCTCTAGCGGAACTCGCACACCTGTCCCTGGAGTAGGATCTGCGACCTCTCAACACTTGAAGGTTCAACCGCTCCTTATTCTTCCGTGTTGTTGAACAACAAAACAGAGGGGTCAACAATCTGCATTGTAGTCCCTGATGACAATATAATCCCGTCGCTATCAAAAGGCTACAACCCTGCCAGGTTCACCTGTTAAGTTAGGAATATTAGCAACTTCTTAATAATAAACCAGTTTTAAGTAAAAATTGTACCTGTATTGAAAGAGCAAACTCTTTCACGACTTCAGTTAACTCGAAACTTGTTTTCGGAGGCTTGTGAGGTGGAAGATGGCCACCACCAGTAGCTTGCACGCAGGTGCGGGTGCATAACTTCACAGGTCATAACTTCACATGGGTCATAATTTCATCTATAGTGGGTTATAATTTCACTTTTTTCGGGTGAAGTTATGTCCCACCTTAGGTGAGCAACAATTTCACCTGAAATTTGTGTGAAATTATTTCCCACCTACATTGTAAAAAATCTTTAGAAATCCAATCAGTCAAAAGCCAACAAAAATTATAAATTGTAATCAATTTATTGAAACATTTTTATTAACAAAAAATATCAAAAACTGTTATTTATAAAAAAAAAATTATTCTTATGAAAGGTACTTTATATCATGAGCAGAGAAGGTTCTTGGTTGATGGAATAATTGATTTATGAAAGCTACACTATATTTGAACATATTTCTAAGTTTTGATTTATATTGTGCAGTATAACGGAATATGAATAAGATTTTGTTATAAAAACTTATGCATTGCCAGTTTTTATGATTAACTAATAATTTTTGAAGATGATTTCAAAAACTTACAATCACTTTGAAAAGTAAACAGCCTTAAATACTCACATGTTCTGCGTATGCAAAGTGCACAATTAATAATTGTTTGTAGCCAGTGGATGTTGGAACAATGTTGAATGTTCCATCAACCAAGAACCTTCTCTACTCACCAGAAGGAATATTTGAGTTTATTAGGTCCACAATAATTTCTTGTAACTGTAATAAAAAGTGAAATTATGCCCCACTTTGTGTGGGAAATAACTTCACACAGAATTGAAATTCTGGCCCACAAAAAAGTGAAGCTAATTCCCACCTAAGGTGGGACATAACTTCACCCGAAAAAAGTGAAATTATAACCCACTAGAGGTGAAATTATGACCCATGTGAAGTTATGACCTGTGAAGTTATGCACCCGCACCTGCACGCATTCCTTTTGAAATCGTGCAAGTTTGTAAAGGTCCTTCCGAACATTTGCAGCCCTTTCTTTCAGTTCTTTCTCTGTTCTTTGCTATTTAAACGAAATAAAATTAAAGTGGAAGAGTAAACTATACGAATCAAAAACATACCACAACACCGGGCATAGCATTGAATGCTGAGAGGATGGACTCCCATCCCATGGAACGAGCCTTCACGGTCATTCGGTTTGTCTCCATGCTGTTGATATTGGAAGACAAAACCAACCGAAGGTGCAGGTCTGTCTCGATTTGGGTGAATTTTTTGGCTCTTGTTGCCTTTTCAGCAACACCTAAAGCAGAGGGCGGCCGTGGTGCAGTGGTAGAGTGTTCAGTAGGTAGGCCGGATGCGTGGGTTCGAATCCCGCTCTGGGCATCTACTTTTCTTTCAGCCTCCTAGTTTCGCCGCCCTTGAGGTTATATGTGAAATAACCAACACCTTATTTCCACTACTGCAACACAGAAAAAAGGGAAGGCTGCTACCCTGGTAGTACAATGGACCGGTAATTAAGTCTGAGTTCTCCAGGTTAGCATATAAGCCTCTTCTTTTTTTATTATAAAAAAAAAAAAAAAAAAACAGCTAAAGCAGCAATTGGTGGAGTTTCCATTTCTTGAACCTGCAACATGGAAAAGATAGTTTATAAATTAAATTGACAATGCAAAATATAAATGAAAAGTATTACTTACAATTTCTTCAAATTTAAATCTTTTCATGAGAAAGTGCTGTTTTAATTTAACGTTTTTAACTTTGACAACTGGGTTTATTTTAGACCTGGGATCAAAATTTGACGATTGGGTTTAAATTTAAAGAGTGAATAATATGGCCGTAAGTATCACGCATGAAGATCCAGAACAAGTCAAACAGTAGTTTTGACAGCTGCATTCAACACTTCCAGTCAGTTTCAGTTGCCTTCCGATTGCACTGTTGTGTATTGTGAATTGCAGTTTGTTTTATTTGATTTTCATACATCAACACAACCTTAACAACTCTGAAAGCATTCTGATCGCTGCATGCTGCTTAACTTGTGGCCTTTCGCTTGCTGCTAAAAAGTGGTACAACTTGTGGTAATCTCAATCGGCAGCTATAATTGAACGATTCAAGTTTAACAACTTTACGAGCAAACTCAATATATTGCTTTTATTTTACCCTCTTCGCATCTTCACTATACACCCTGGAACAAGAATTGTATGAGGATTCTGTAAGTTATATACCTACAAGATTTTTATTAAGTTTTTCTTGCTTCTATTTTCAATTACCTATACGATCTATCTTCACTTTAGGACTAGTTTGGATCTTATCATAGGTGAGCTTAACGCCTGAAGTGATTGGATGTGATTTTATGTGTCCTTGATGTAAAAGACGGTGTGTCACCAGTCTTGATTCCATTTTTATGAAGAGGTGAATTGGAGGTAGTTCTACAATGACGTTTAGAGCTTATGGTCTTGTACGCATGAATCCAGTAATGCATGTTGTTGCCAATTGCCATGGACATTATCCAATTGCGAATTACTTGTGGAACGTTGTGGTGTCGAAGAGCACTGTCTGTGGATACAAAGAAAGTGTGTTGAAGGCTCCTTCTATTAAGAGAAATACCAATACACAAAAATCCTTTTTATCGATAAAATGTTCGATCCTCGTAACAAGGTCATTCAACTGCTTGAAAAACTTATTATATCCATTAAACGATCCTTAATACAAGTTTAAGAATTTTAAAATTCAGTAACTGTAGTTTATCCAGTTTTTACGGCAGGAAAAGATCATGAGAGTACTTAATGATTTTTACTTTCCGACTTTTATACCATCGATGCACTTAATTTGCTTTGGCCCCAGTTATAGCGATAAGGAAAACGAATCAGGAACAATTTTCAAATGGAATAAAAACTAGTTTTTCTTTTGATTTGAAACACAAATGCTATATCAATCGATGGCAAATGACTCAAAGAATTTTTTTCACCCAAAAAACGTATAATAAAATAAATATTTTCTATTAAAATTGAATTTTTCTAATTTCCTGATGCAATTTCATTTTTCGTATCAGCTGATTGTGTTTTCAGCCAAAATGGAACAAATCGTTCCAATTATTTGAATTCCAATTTCTATTTGGTCCACTGACAGCTACGAGGAAGAAAAAAAAAATCGTGTGTATTTCAAACAGGAAAAATTAAATGGTGGTTCGAGTTACAAATTCTTGCGGCATTGTGAGTATAATAATTATTGTTTTTTAATCGAATAGTAAACATTTTAGTTGTTTCAGTTTGAAATGAATACTCAGGAGGAAAAAAGACTGAAGAAAGCCGAACAGAGAGAGTTTGAGACAAAGCTCATTATGGAGGTGAAGAGCCACATTTGTTTGTACGCCAAAGACCACCCGGCGTACAGCAATAAAAACCAAAGGCAGTCTGCATGGGAGGACATTTCTTCCATTTTGGGCAAATCAGGCAAGTTTAAATAGATCATAGTTATTATTTCAGTAATAACATTATTTATTTTTAACAACAGCCGAAGAATGCCAGAAAAAGTGGACGTCTTTGAGGGACTCCTTCCGTTCATATTTTAGGATGGACACAAATGTTCCCAGCGGGTCTGCAGCAGCTGCGTCAGTGAAGTGGATTCACTTCCAAAGTCTGACTTTCTTAATTCCCTACGTAAAGGTTCCAGCAGAGTAAGTATTTTTTAAATACTCTAAATATTACGCAAGCTAATGGTTTATTGTTTTCCTTTTTAATTTCAGTGACTGTGGAAACTTGAACATAGAGTTAGACCCAGTGATGGAAGTAAGTCCCTCGATGGACTTAAACGACGTCCTGAATGTGGACATTGTCGAAGAAAGTCCTTCCCCGATTGCTTCTGGAAGCAAAAAAAGAAAAGGGAAATTAAATGACGAAACTTTGGAAAGGGTGCTCAACACCATCGAGAATGTCCAAAATAAAAGAAGACCGATCGAAATATTCTTCGATAGTGTGGCTCAGCAGATTGAGCACTTCGATGTTCACCGGCAAATCAACTTCCAAAGAAGGATTTTGGAGATTTTGGCTGAGGAACTGGCGGCTGATCCTTAGATTTAAGTTTTTTTTTCTCTAGTGTTAAGTTGTTTGTTTTGTTTTTTGTTATTTTTGTTTTTTTTTAAGTTAAAGTTTCCTAAACAGCTGTGAATTGAACTTGTGATGTTTTTTTTTAATAAATTAAAAAAGAGATATGTATCTCAAAATCTCAATGTTTTCATATTTATTTATTTATTCCATTGAAACTCAAGGTTTCCTTCTTTGACAAACCAATCAGCAAAGCTGTTTCGTATCAAAATGGCGTTAGATGCTGGCTGGTTAACTCTGGCTTCGTGGTCAAATAAATTGTTTGTTGAACTATCGGTGGAACTTCTATTATCTATTGCTTGAGTTGCATTTTCCTTGGTGGTTTGAAGAAAGTTTTGTAAAACACAACAGCACAAAATGAGTGGTTTAGCTACTTCCATTTGGACTTCGAGTGGCTTTAAGAACACCCTCCATGTGTGCACGAGTATTCCAAACGCACTTTCCACCATCCGTCTTGCTCTGGAAAGTCTAAAACAAGTTGAATGTTTCAATGTGTTCTTTTTTGCATAACATAGTTGAATTATTACCTGTAGTTATATACTCTCTGCTTGGTGGTTAAATGTGCACCTGGGAGCGGGGTCATCAGATTGTATTTCAACCCGAATGCCTCATCTCCTACCAGGGCGTAAGGCATAGGGGAAGTTGTACATGGCAATGGTATGTACATCCGCTGGCACAAATAACTTCTGTGGATAATTCAACCAAGCTTTTCCAAAGTTGGAAGACGAGAAGACAGTTGGGTCTGCATTTGACTCATGCGCTCCTATGCTGACCATAACAAACTTGTTTCCCATCAACTGCTCCAAGACAATTCGGAAAATCCCAATGTTTGAGAAAACCACTGCTAATCTTTTCCCAATCTTCTGTGCCCTTGGGGGTTGGCATCACTAAGTTTTTTAGGTGTTTGTTGATTGCTGTTACTGTGTCTATTATATGTATACTTCCTCACAGTTGTCTTACCCATCAAGAACCGGAAGGATAAATACGCAAGACTTGTTCCAGTGGCAAGAAATCTAACATAAAAAACAAAATATAGCCATATGCACAGATCTTCACGTACAAGCTTTAGAATATAGTCAAACTTCTGCTGACTCATTCTAAAGTACTCAAAAACTTAATGGGGTACTTTTCGAGTAAACTTATCAGCGAGAAGAATTCTCCTTGCTGTTTACGAATGCGATACATAGGATGATCTTGAAACTTTCGACGATGTCGTAAACGTTTTTTTAATATTAGTATTGTTGCAAGGCATAACAATTGCTTCTTTTTTACGTTCATTTTAACTTTTTCTGTTTCCACTATTTTTGCACCGAACCGAAAGTAAAATAATAACAAAAATAATAAATGGCTTTCTGAAAACACATGCAACGCGGAATGGTTGTTGACAACGAGCCAACTGACGTTTATTTTCCTTATTGCTATAAACGTTCATCAGGAAAAAAACCAATTTTCATTTGTTTCAACTTTTCCTGATGATTTTTCCTGATCGCTATAATTGGGGCCTTTACAAATATTATGAATTTGAGAACGAAGTACCCATGCCATGACTTTTGTTTCATTATTCGCTATAAGCGTGTTTGGAATTTGAAACATTACTCGTAAAAGTGCCAAGTTAAGACGTGGTAATGAATTATTTTTCAAGGGAAAAATATGATGGGAGACCAAGACCAGAAACCAGGATGGAACCATCGACATCAGCTACTACAAGTAGTTTTGAAACTTACAACGAAGTAAGTATAATCTGTAATGAAAAAAGATTCTATTAAAAAAGCAGTTTGAATTTAATTTGTTGATGCGTTATTTTCAAAGGTCGTTGCTAATTGTGATGCTGCTCAGGAAGTTTGGAATGGCATTAACGAAGATGAGAATATTGAACCAATTGAAAAATCTGTAAATGAAAACTCAATTTCTTATTATTGCTTGAAAATAAAACTAAAACTTTAACTTGCAGCAAGTGCAAAACAACTCTCTACGGCTTGTCGAATACGATTGCACAAGTGATAAAGAGATGAATTTCAGTGATGACTCCAATCAAGATCCAACTTTTCACCCAGAAATTTCAGATTCAGAAATTTCGATTTTTTTAGATTTTTTTCCAGAAAGTGGTAAGAAAATTTTAACAAGGCGTAAGAAAGTCAAACCTGAAACCTGGAAGGTTAATGTGACGAAATCTTGTAGAGCTTAATGTCTTCCTTATACGACAAAAAAAAAAGAACTATCCTGTCAAGTCTCCAAAAGCCATTGATTGTTCAAAATGCAAGTTTCAATGTTCCAATTATTTTTCGGAGGTTGACAGAAATGAAATTTGCCAGACATATTGGGGGTTGGCAGACTATAACAGACAAAAGGATTTTATTTTAAAATTTGTCGAAGTGAGCTTTCCCAAACGCAGAAGGAATGACGGCGGAAATTTGCGCCTAGTGTCTAAACTCTAAAGCATAATTATTGGAAAACTTATCTGGAAGACAGAGAGTATGTGCAATTTTTTTTTTTTTTTTTAAACATCCATCTAAAATTCAGATTTTGGTGCATTTGATGGCAGTGACAAAAGAGGTCGAAGACAGAATGGCAATAAAACAAGTGAAGCAGGAGTATTACAAGTAAAAACCCATATTGAAAGCTTCCCAGTTATGGAATCTCATTATGTAAGGAATTCAACGAAAAAATTATACTTGGATAAAAGCTTGTCTATTTGGAAGATGTATGATTATATCGGAATGAGTTCTGCCAAAATAATAATATAATCAAAATTTTAAACTTAAGTTAAAAAACTTATAGAAGGATATTCTGTGAAAATGACAACTACTCCTTTCTTAAACCAAAAAAAGACCTTTGCGCTACGTACGCAAAATATACGATCAAGCGGCTCAAGAAATTAAAAAAAAATCTGAATGAGATGCTAAAGTGATCCTACCTTCATAACCTGCACTTTTGATTTGCAAAGTGAAATATGCGTGTACAATTTGACTGTTTATACAGGGTGTCCCGTAATTCGTTTTACATACTTTGGGATATGATTCTTGGTCATATTCTAAGAAAAAAATTGGTCTACAGTAAAGTCCGTTTCTCAAGTTTGACATCACTTTTTGACAATTTAAAAAAAGTCTAACTTTGGTGTACCCTAACCTGTGTTAAATTCGATATCTCTGTCAATACAGATGATAGAGACCGTATCTTAGACTTAATTTTTTGTAAAAATAACAATCTTTAAGACTGTATTTAAGTTGAGCTTTCATAGGTTAAGGGTTGCCAGATTTTCAATTTTAAGTGGTGTCCAAATTTTCTTCCCCAAACAAAGTTTTGACTTTGAGGTCATTTTTTCGCAGAAAATACCTGATAAACAGTTTCTTTATTTTTTACAGATAAACAAAACAATAATAAAAAAAAACATAGTAATAAGTGCACTCAAAAACCCTTCCTTTTTAAGATACTTGGAAATAACTAAAACAGGTAAAAATTCTAATTTTGTCTTTTTTACGGTTTTTTATTGCAACAACTTGCAAAGGGAGCAGTTTTCCAAGAACTTTTAGTAGTTTATTATGTATTTTATACAAATACAATTATAAGAAGTGTTGAAAGTGCCCTCCTTCGTTTTGAACGCATGCCAGAGCCCGTTTTTGGATTCCTAACACAGGTTAGGGTACACCAAAGTTAGACTTTTTTTAAATTGTCAAAAAGTGATGTCAAACTTGAGAAACGGACTTTACTGTAGAACAATTTTTTTCTTAGAATATGACCAAGAATCATATCCCAAAGTATGTAAAACGAATTACGGGACACCCTGTATAGGAAATGGAGACATCGCACATTGTTACACTTGGAACGAGTTGAATGGTAAGCGAGGGAGCAATGAGATTGGGTCAATTTTGCTCCGATTTTTGAAAACATTGCCCGTAACTGTGACAGATGTTTCACTTTTCTGTGACACCTGCGGTGGTTAGAATAGAAACCAACAAGAAGCAGCAGCTTTGATGTATGCTACACAAAACATGGCAAATTTAAGAAGAGTGGAACTTAAATTTCTAGAGTCAGAGCATTCCCACATGGAATGTGACTATTGCATTCCGCAATAGAGACAGCAAAGAAAAATAAAAGTGCCTTCACAATGGCTGACTGGACCCGCATTTTTCAATCAGCCAGGTCGATTAAAAATAACAAAAACAGAGGTAATATCAAATTCATTTGCTTAAGTTTTCGGATTTTTACAATCTTCACGAGCCAGCAGCGTGAACAAAGTCTCATGGCTTAAAATGAAGTGCATACAATTTGAAAAGGCCTGGTGTTTTATTATACAGATACGACCATTCTTCGGATTATAAAATGTTAAATTTATTTAGAAGAGGGCGCCGAAAGAAAGTCATATTGAAACCAGCATATTTGATCAATTTACCCATTTCATCTGCAAAAAAGGCCGACCTTGAAAAGCTTTGCAATGCTGGTCTGATTCCATAAGAAATAGTTCCTTGGTATAAAAGTCTACCCACAAATAATAATTTGGATAATCGGGAACTACCAGAGCCTTCAAATGATGAAATTGATGATGGGAATTGACTCCATTTTTATTATTTAAATAAATAAAGCTTTTGTTCCTAAAAAAATATGTTTTGTTATTCACTATCTGATTTTAGATTTAGAATTTCGGCTGGAAAAATTCATTACGCAATTTATTTCGCATATTGTTGAAAGCCTGATGTTTAATCAGAAAGATTGTAAAAGGAAACTCCTGTATCCTAAATTCATCTACAAAATATATTCGATTTAATAATAAATAAAATTGCAATGATTTTTTAATCATTGAAGCTTCATTATCTCCATATATGTAGTCTTAAATGCACTAGTGAGTTTAACTTGTCAACCGACGATATCCATTTTTGTTTTTTCATTTTATTTAAATTTAAATTAAATTATTAATACTATATATGAAAAAACTAACTATGACATACTGTATAATAATACAAAACTTCAATCTAAATATTTCTCCAAATATTCTTCTTCTAAATCTTCTGTTTCCAACAACTGATTTGGTTTTGTAATCTCATAAGATTTTTTTTAGCTGTTAATTTTCCTTTTTGACACCATTGTCTGGATGTCAGCCATTAGCAAAAAAGCTTCTTCTTTTGAAAATTCTTGTAATTGAGCCCCAATGTTGTCAGCAAAACATTCAAATACATTTCTCTTTGCGTTTATTTGTACAGCTTTTCGAGAGCTGAATCAAATTTTGTGTCCGGCTCTTCACAATGCTTTTTTTTGGTGGTTTTGATGTTGAGGCAATCGATGGACCAGCGTTAGGGACATTGCCAGTGGCAGTTCACTGTTATTTGGCTCCGACGATATACTCTCACATGATGGTTCCTATCAATTAAATTTTATTAATTATAAAATTTTAACATTGTTTTCATAGAACAATGTATAATAATTATATTGTCTTAATGTTATGAAATTTTTAGTTTGTTATAACATTTTACTCTTATTCAAACTTAGCTTCACAATATTTATCGAGTTTGGGGTAAGCAAATGAATTTTTCTGTCATGCACGGAACCAGGAAATCATAATATGAAAATATCTATAAATTTTCTTCTGTGGTTTCCGATTCCTTGTAAACAGATGCTATAGTTGTTTTTGTGATCCAGAGAGTCGTCTTTGCTCCTTTAAGGTGGGTCTATGATTATGTGAGTTCTGTCTATAGCGCCTTAATTATGAGATTTCTGTATTAAGATAGTACAAATATGTATATTCAAAGACGCTTACTTTTTACTCCGTAAAACCGTCCTTTGATTTAAAGTATTCCTCACTCTCCTTTTTGTTTTCTTCATTTGGCCATTGTATTGCAGTATCTGAAAGACAACTTATAAAACTTGTAACTCTTTTGATAACAAGTGACACCGTTGTTATTGAAACATTAAAGCGGCCGGATATATTCCTATCCGTATATTTTGGATCGATTTCTTCGAAGTAGTTTGGAATACTTGTTCGCATTTCGCTTGGGTTCCTCTGAATAATTTTCATCATCACTGCTTGATAAACCGAATAAAAGTTCGTCTTCAGATCCGTCGTTGGCATTGGACACTAAACTTGTGTCTAACAAAGTATGAACTGCTAAAAGAATTTTTTGATTTTCACATTTGCTCATTTTATTTTATTTGTCACTCTACTCATGCGAAAAATAAATGACAACCAAAAAATGGCATACTTTCAGCTCTGAAGCGTTCGATGTAAAATCAAATCCCTAGCAGATATTCAGTGGATCGACAGATAATTTCAGTGCGTTGACATTCCCCTGTGTGCACTGGGGCACTGCACATCGAACAGACTTAATCAATCAAATACTTCACCAATGGTAAGTTGAATTAGGACCGTTTTCTAAACTAAAAGTTGAAGTTAACTGGAGGATTTTTAATCTCATCTCAACTTGTGATTTTGTTTTTCTTCACTCAAATTGGACAGCTTCAACTTTCTCGAGTTATTCAACTTCCGATTTTTTCAACTTCTGTTCTGAAAAAAGCAGAAGTTGAATGAGTAAACTAGACAGTTGACTTTGAAATTTAATTTTGTACAATATTTTGTTGCTTTTGCCAATTATTTTCGATTTACATATGTGAATAAAAATATTTTGTAAATAAAATGTTCCGAAAAAATTAATATTGGGAGAATCATCGATCGTCTGCTTCTGAAAGCGAAGAAGAAAAAGAAGAAGAATTGATTGAAAGAAGACAGTATAAAAAGTCTCCACGGGTCGGGCTTGAAAAATGGGATGACCATGATTTCATTCATCGATTTCGCATTTCGTAGCGAACCACAATGATGCTGTTGGAATTGATAGAAGGTAGTTTGCCTTGCAGTGAGACAAGGTACGAAATGAAATATTTTGAATTTTTTATAGTTTAAAAAGTATTAACTTATGTATAAATCGCGGGAATTACGACCAATTACCCAAGTATTAATAGTTCTGAGGTATTATGCACTCGGGTCAATACAATTGGCCATTGCTGATTTTACTGGCGTAAGTAGTTCAACAGTACATCGCATGATAAAAAGGGTGTCGAACGCAATTGCTAACCTTGCGCCCCAGTTTGTTCGCATGCCCCAAACACGAAGAGAACGGTTAGAAGCGGCACGTGAATTTTATGCTATAGCTAAGTTTCCAATAACTATTGGGGTAATAGATTGCACGCATGTAAGAATCCAATGGCCTGGTGGAAACGATGCTCAACTTTTTAGAAACCGCAAGGGTTGGTTCTCTATAAAAGTTCAGACTGTAGTTTCTGCAGATCTGAAAATAATAGACATCGTTGCTCGTTGGCAGGTAGTATCTGCACTTTAAGTGAAAGTAAATAAAAGCTTTACTCTTGACTTTCGGTTCTATCCTTTTTTCAGGGTTCTACGCACGATCAACGTATTTTCAATTCGTCAACTTTGAGGCAACGATTTGAACAGGGTGAATTTGAGCAATTTATTATTATTGGTGACTCTGGCTACTCAAACACAAATTACTTGGAGACACCTTTTCAAAATGTTTTAAATAATGTTGAAAATTTATACAATGAGTCTCAGATTCGTGCTCGAAATTCAGTCGAGCGTTTTTATGGAATTTGGAAAAAACGGTTTCCAGTATTGACAACTAGGTTAAGATGCAGAGTTGAAACCGTGCAGTTGGTTATAATTGCTTGTGCCGTCCTTCACAACATATGTAGCAATTGACTAAAAGAAACCACAACCTCCACCGGAAATGCTCGGATTCGATGATATGTTTTATAATACACATGTTCCATCGTCAAATACCTTCAATAACGATTGGAAACGCGAGGTCCCGAATTCTATTTTATTTTCAGTAAATTTTAGACCAAGAACAAAAACGATCAAATTAAAATCCAAACACATTCAATATGCAATACATACATATGTATGTATATAAATTGATATTAATTATCTACTATTATTAAAATAAAACTATTTTTGAATTTAAAAATATGACTTTTTTGCAGCAGCTGTTGGAAATGGGTTAATTCGTTGCTCTCTGAGCATATCCATACGTGCTTTATGGATTTCCGCATCATGTTCTAATTGTTTTTTTTTTTTTTACTATTTCCAATTCTATTAGAGCGCATTCTCGTTCGATTTGTGCTTTTTCTCTTTCGAAGCTATACCGCTCTTTCTCCGACTCCAAAATTTGCAATTCTATTGCATTTTTCTTTAGTCGGTGTTCTCTTAATTCTTCCTCGTACTTTTCCTTTTTTGAAGGTCCTATTTCACCGTCTATTCTTTGCTTCCGACGTCTGTTGGTCAGCAAAGGATTCGGTGGCTTGCACAATTCGGTGGCTTCTTCCAAAGCAGTCGTCTGAATTGCGACTACATTTTCATAAACATTGCCTTGATGCAGGCAATCATTTTGCAATATTAAAATGTCATTGATATTAATACCAGGTTCAGTGGCATCATTATCTTCGATGGGTTCTGGCGCAGGTTTTTCTAGGGAAAGAAAAGCACTGTCGCCATTCCCTGCAGAAAGCCCCTACGTTGACGGAATCAATAATTGATTAAGTTCTTGCATGGGCTCGCTTAATGCAGGGAGTTCTTTCTTTGGTGGACCTCCACCAGTTGCTTTGGCATCCTAGAAAAAATATGTTGTTCTGTTTTTTAAATTTGGTTTTATTTTACCATATTTTTCCCTCAAAGATTTCACGCTCCTCTCCTAAAATAAAAGAAAATCGTTTTTAAATAATTCGATAAAAGCTAATTTTGTACAAACCTGGCTATCTGGGGCGATATTGAATTGTTTGGCAATGTCCTCCCACGCCTTGTCCTTTTCTCGTTTTGTTGCGCCATCAGTTTTTTTGTTTTCTATAACGTGGCTGTATTGCAATGCATTTGCAAGCAGCCAGTCCTCTTCTTCTTTGTGATACACCACTTTTGATAACTTGTTAGTTTTTTCTGCCATGTTTTTATTAAATTTTATTTTCGCAATAAACACAATGAACTACCGCAACTTTAATTTTCAAAATAATCGAACAACCGAAATTCAAATCTAAAGTTGAAATTTATGTATCTGTCAAAAATATCCCTAGGAAGTTTTTAAAAACGCAAGTAGGCGAACTTTTGACCATTGAAATAGTAAGGAACCGTGAAGATTATAATGATTCTAGAAAAGTTCAAACCTAAAGTTTTACCAACTCGGAGTATCATATTAGCATCTGTTTGCAAAAACCAATTGAGCCCTTTAGTTTAACAGAAGCCAACTCAAAGAAACGTTTGATACGTTTACTTCAGAAAAAAAAGGAGTAGACATTTTGAGCAGACGATGTTAGCTAAGTGTCTCTGGTGTTACTGACTCCAACGCAAAAGGCTTGTGACTAACTCAAAAGAAATTAAAAAAAAAAAAAATAATTCTAGACTTTAACTATCTCACAAGGGACAAGGTTGAGATGTAACTGCCGGTTTCTCCAGAGCGGGTTAAATAAGCAATTTGGTTATCAAGGGTTCTTCTTAATCCAAGATTAAGAATCTGTGATCACCAAAGAGTGTTTGTTCTTGGTTAGCTTGGTTAGCAAATCATGGGTTATTCAAAAATCGTTCCAATTTCCAGTCTATATGTCAAAACATAATCAAGGAAATTATTGAAAATACATACATACATTTTTTGATGATAGGGTCAGGGGCCAGATTCTATAAAAAGCAAAACGAAAGCGATCAAACGTTTTTCAAAAGCGAAAGATATTGTTCGCAAGGCAGAGTTTGCATTCTGTATCTCTTTTCGTTTTATTCACTACGATCGCCAGAGTGTCATTGCGATTGAAGTTTTGATTGCATATTTATAGGCCATTTAATGTTCATAGTAGAGGTAGAAATGAGAGATGACATCCAATCGATGCCCAAAACCAATTAAGAGTAATCGAACTTTACATGTATTTCGTCATTTAAAGCACAAAATGTGATAAAAATTAAAAAAAGGTTATTCTATTATTCTATACACATTCATTTCAAATTTTGTGTATCAATAAGATAAATTTAATCAAATTATAAAAAAAAAATGTGTTGAGTGTAGTCGAATTTCACGAAAAAATAACCTCAAAAGTCTCATCACTATTCATTTGACATCTTTTTTTGATTTGAATTTTGAAACTTAAGCAGGATCGTCGCTTCTCAAAATGTAAGTACATAATATACACCATTTTTATCTAAATAGAATCATTATTCCTCTAATTTTGTATGAAGGACTTCTAGCACAACACAGTCACAAAAGGATATTTTGTTGGACTTCATGAAGAAGTATCCATCGATGGCTACGAACTGTCCAAGCACTTCCTCAGGCGGACAATACGAACAAGCACTGGGAAGAATTAACGGAATTGCTCAACACAAATGGACCCCCAATCAAGACTTTGAAAGCGTGGAAGAAAGTAAATAAATAATTGTTGTACCTTGAACGACTCCTAATATTTTTCTATTTTTATACATGGGCAGATTATAAACATCGCGCAAAGTCAAAGCTCGCGAAAAACAAGTTTTTCTTAAACAAAACAGGTGAAGGACCATTTGAAGAAAAAAAATTTCTGCCTTTGAGGAAGCTACGATAGAGCTAGGCAAACTTGAAGCCGCAGTAGCTGGAATAGATGGTGCTTAATCCTTCTGTGGTGAACCAATCGAACAAGAATCGTCAAAGAGACCGTCAACATCAAAAACGGTGAAGACGTTGAAAATCTTCTCAAAGAACTAATGAGCGATTCCTATTCATCTTCCCCTTATGAAAATTGTGTCAAACCTGTTCCTTTGTTGCAACCAAAAAAATTTATTGCCAACCACACAACGAAGGCCGGATCCAACAGTTCAAATCAAGCCCTGCCCGAGCAGCTAGACAAGCTTGAACTATTTAAAGTCTCTGTCAATTCAACCGACGACTTCCATAAAAAAATTATTGAAATTTTGACGGAAATACGAGACCTTAAAAGTGAACAGGGCAAAATTTTAAAGAAACAAGCACAAGACAATTTAACTGCCCAAAAAAGAAAACTAGCATTGCGGGAAGAAGAAATAAAAGTTGCTATGAGAACCAACGAACTGAAAGAGTACGAGTTAGGTTTAAGAAACTAAATGTAGAACTAAGTTGCTGTTTTTTTTTATTAGTTATTTAATGAATTCCTTTTGATTTGTTATGTTTTTTCTTTTTATAATTAACTCTTTTTATAAGAAATCTTTATTTATTTTTGTGTCTGAACGTTCTTTTGAAAATACTGTAACGTGAACCCAACATTTAATACCAATTTCCTAATCGAAAACGTTCAAACGAAAAACACATCTGGGAGCACTAGTGTAAGTGTAGAATTATTGTAGGAGAGAAAATGTTTGACAGTTGCAGTGGAGAGTGGAGACAATGTAGAAGTTACTGGAGAGTTCTAGATGAAATGTCATTCGATATAAATAGCCCGCCCGAGGCAACCAGAGGGCAGTTTTGATAATAGAGTGATAAAGTGAAGAGTAAATTGTCTACAAGTGATAGTCCAAAAAAAGTCGAGTTGAGATCGAATAAAGTTTAGATACTGAATAAAAGTGGTTGAAATAAATTGAAAAGTGAAGTTTTATTTTTCGAACTAAGCGCACGTTACAATACATACACTTGCATTTACAACTTAATCACAATTTTGCAATCAGAGGCTTATCGTAACAAAGAAAGTTTTATTCGGTCACGAATTCTTTCCGCAGCTTTTTTCAATAAAATTGAAGAGTTATCTTCCGAGTTCCAATGGTATTGAGTATCATCCTCAGTTATAATGTCCAGAACTGGCACTTTTTACTTGATACAAATGTTGTGGAGTGCAGCACATACGTTTAGACATTGTGAAACTTTTCTCGGACTATTCCTACTTTTCGAGAAGTAAGCACCTCCAACTTTTAAAAAATAATAATATTAAAATTTAAGTATAAAAATAACTTGAAGTATAAAAATAACCTTTCAGAACGCCTATACAACGCTCATTTATGTTGCGTGCTTTGGCGTGAATTTTGTTGAAATATATTTCATTAGGAGCTCTTGCTTTTCGGTAAGGAGTTAGAAGCCATGGCTCCAATGGATACCCACTGTCACCTAAAAATGTGTTTTTTACCTACCTAGTAGTATACACTTTCTTCTAATGTGCTGGGTATAGTTTTCTTCGAGATTATTTTTAGCAGGAATCGTGAGCCGCACCGCCATACTTAGCACAAACTCGGATGATTCGATACTTATGATCGTTTATCTATTAATATAATGACATTATTATTTTAGTTAAATAATTAGACAAGATTTACTTACAATCATCGCATTTTTGCTGTGGTATCCTTTTCTGTTATAAAACATTTTTTCATTCTCAGTGGGACGTATTAAGCTGATGTATGTCCCATCAACGCAACCGATAACTAAAATTAATTAAATTGGTAACTATTGTATCCCATATTTCATGAACGTTATTGATTACTTACCTCCAGGTATTTTAAATTTTCGAAAAAAATGTTTTTTAGCCTCGTTCTGTTCGGATTCTGATTCTGTAATCAATTCTGGGCAAAATTGATTTTCCAATGCTTCTAAGCATTCGTCCAACGCTTTGGACAAAGTGCCCTGGGAAAGAAGGCAAGCAAAATCATTACTAACAAGCCATTGGTATCCTCCGCCAAAATAAAATAATATAAAATCGTATATTAATAAGACTTTTGCTATTCCAAACCGCACAAGAACACAAAACTTCAAGCAATAAGCGGTCGTGTGGTTCCTTTCGCACAAACGAACGAAAGCATTCGTTTTTCAGGTTACATGAAGCAAATTGTTCGCACACACGAAAACGTTTGTTCGCTTTTTTCATACAGAATGTCACCACAGCTTTTTACTTCTTCGTGCAATGATTGTGATTTTAACGGATGATTTCGAGTTACACGTTTTTGTAGAAACAACCAAATCATTTCGTTTGTCAAAAATATCGAAACGTGCATTAAATTTCGTTTTGGTTTCAAATATATATACATAGATATGCTACTAAACGAACTGCCAATTTCTGCAAAGCCGAAGAAGAGATATTAATTCGACTGGTCTTGGAGAAAAAGAGTATTTTAGAAAACAAAAAAACTGATGGGAGATACGTCCAAGCAAAAGGATGCAGTTTGGGAGGACTTGGCAGTAAAATTCAATACCACCGCTGAAGGACAAGTAAGTTTTTAAATTAGTCAAAACAATGTACATATGTATGTATTTTCAAAACATCTATTTTTCCTTTATAGCTTGTTGCGAACAGGAAAAGTAAGGATAAATATAACAACATCAAACGAGGTCTTCGCAAGTCAACCGCTGACCTGCGAAAAGAAATATTTTTGAATGGTGGTTGTCCACCACCATTGAAGGAAAAGGTAGAAAACCCTTTTCGATGGGTTCGCTTCTAGGTAAAACACACCTTTTACTACCAACTGTAGTTTTGAATTTTGATGTTTTTTGTATGTATATATTTACAGTCATCATAACGATGCATATGACGCACCAATTAAAGAAAACGTCGACAACATCGTGGCCGATGAAAATTTGGAGTTCCTCTTGGCCGACACTCTAAAGGAGCATAAGCCGGAGCAACTCCTAAATTGGGAAAATTATAATCCAAGTATGCTGAAAAGCAGGCCCCATGAATGCCTTACGAGGAAAGAGAAATCCCATATGAAACAGAAACAATAAGGTCAAGATGAAGAAATTGTAAGTTTTAAAAAAGAAATACTACGACAGCAGCTAGCACAAAACAGGAGGCGCATGAACAAAAAATTTAAAACGCCGCTGAGGAACATCGCTTAAAAATTAAAACGAAACGAAACGAAGTTAAAACTCAAAGAAAATAAGGCCTTTAATGAGTAAATAAAATACCATTTCAGCCAAGCCTTTTTTACACTATTTAGTTTAATTTTTTTTCATGTTTTTTTTCAATTACTGTTCATTGTATATTCACGGCTGAATTAGCTTCAAGGAGTGCTGGAGAGTAGTTTGCTAATAAGTTCGCTCGAACATTGTCACAGCTATCTGAACCCATCCTGGCGACATCAATTATTGATTCATCAAGTGCTATGCTTTCTTCATGCACATCTGCTGGAATCTCTTCATTTAAGTCAATAGCTAGCTATTTTGGAGTACTGCGGTTGCAACAATAACATCTTTAACAGTCTTTATTTTGTCCCCAAATCTGCTTTTTCAAAGAGGCTTGCTTTGATTTGACTGGTGCGGTAAATAAACAAAATTGGCGATGAAAACCCACAAAATATTCATGAAAAACCATTACATTCGCATAAATTGACAGTTTAGTGTGGTTTTTGGATTGGTGGAGTCATCGGTCCGTACTTCGAGAGAGAGAGAGAGCGGTATAAATCGATGATAACCAACTTTTAATGGGTGAAATTGGAAGAAATTGTTTTGACAAGATTTGGTTTCAACCATACGGGGCTACGTGTCACACAGCAAATGCAACAAATGAATTATTGCGAGAAAAATTTTGAGATTCGATTATTTCAAGAAATGGTGCTATTGAATGGCCTCCAAGAAGTCGTGATTTTAACACCATTAGATTATTTCTGGTAGGGTTATTTGAAGTCATTGGTCTTTCAAAATATACCAGATTCTCTTCAAGCTTTTCAAGACAATATTAAACGTTCCATTCATGATATACGACTTGATTTAGTGGAAAAAGTGCTCGAAAATTGGGTTCATCGAATTTGTTGCTACAGAAGAAGTCGTGGTGGCCATTTGAGTGACGTTTTATTTAAAATTTAATTGTATTGTGAACTGCACATTAAATAAAAATACTTGAATTCCCTTGACAAAAAATGTGTTTTTTTCAAAAAAAAAAAAAGAAATCATATCACTCTTATTGCTCCAATCGTTCTTGGAAATTTTGCAAGTTTGTAGAATGCGTAGCTTGCTTCGACCAATTCTTCGTCACGTGCGTCGGTTTGTGGCATTTTGATAAAAATTTTTTTTTAGGACGCAATAGCAGAAGAAACTCTTTGCACTATAACCGAGACTGTTGTTTTACAAATCCCAAAAAAATCTCCAACAGATATTAACATTGTAATGTACCTTATGCAAAGAATGGAAGCGTTATAAGCAGTTTCGCCATTGGAGTTATGTTTCGGCTTCTGAAAAAATTTCATTCAGAACTGGTTCAAAGAAATTTTAGTACTCTCATAAAAAACTAGCCTTTCTCTTCTATCCTGTAATTTCGGACGTATTAATTCCAAAATAATTGCAACACTTTGCTTCTAGAATCTGAATCGTTGGAAAAAGTTAATGTCATTCCACTTATTGAAATGGTTTAGTCTTTCAGCCATTTTATACTGTCGCCTTTCTACTACCAATTCTTGAAACTCTTCTTCGGTTACATCATCATCCCAAGAATCCCAAATGCAATTTCCAGATGCACTGAAATAACAATACAATTTGCTTTTATGTACATAGACATAGACATAATGCAATAAAATTATTATAGAAGAACTTACTCCATTTCAAACAATTCAGTGAAGCTGCTTATTGATTTCACAAAGATATTTTAAGGTACGTTCGAGTACTTTGTGCACCAAAATCGGCCGTCAGAAAAATTTTAAGGAGTGGGGGTAAAATTTCTCTGAGAGCGCTTAATGTTCATAAAAGTACTCGAACGTTTTCTCGACACAAAAGCTACACACATTTAAACGTCAATTTTGAACTGACTGTCGGTGCATTCAAAATAAGTAACGAATAAGTTTGTGTCAGTTTAGTGAAAATAAAAATTGAAAAATGAATATTGAAAATATCGTTCATTTTGTAAATAATAATTTACAAAAAACAAGGAGGGAAATCGACGATGAGGATAAAGAACAGTTGTTACTGTTACAAGTCTTTGCACCTTTTGAAAACAGAAACTGTATGAAAAACTTTTTGAAGGTAGTAGTTCCCATGTACTCTGACAGGGTACAGGGAATGTAAAATGCACTTCAGAGTGAAGAAGTAGTTTTTTTGTGGTTTGCTGGCCATGAAGGGTGTTGCTTTAGGGACTTGGCTGATCGGTTTGACCTATCACTTTCATCAGTTTCACTCATAATTACAAAGACAACGATGTTCTTAAGTAGCCTTGCTCCGAAAATGATGAAGTGGCCAAATGAGTCAGAAATGGAAGAAAGCTGCAAGTTTTGCCGCCATAAATCTGGATTCCGAAATGCGATTGGTATGGTAAACTTAAAATTACACGCATTCAGTATATACTATATTATTATATCGTTGTTTTCAATCTGCAATCGTTGGCAGGCAATCTGTAATGAAAAGAAAAAAATTCATAATCGTTTACGTTGGGCTTCTTGGATCATCCCATGACAGCTGGGTGTTTTAAAACTCCAATATAAGTGAGAAACTGAGTTACGTTTATGCAGGTATGCATACCTATTATCTTTGGAATAAAATATGAATGTTATACTTATTTTACTTTTATTTTCAGATTATTACATATTAGGTGATTCAGCATACCCTTGTAAGAAGAACCTCATTACGCCCTAAAAGGATAATGGTCATTTGACAAATGCCCAAAAAAATTTCAATGTCAAATTGAGTTCATCAAGGGTTATCATTGAACATTCTTTTGTCATACTGAAACAACGATTCTGACAGCTATTACTACTGTAAACTGAGAGGCATAGACAAAATATGCCACTTCATACGGGCTTGTTGTGTGCTAAATAACATCGCAGACGAGGAAGACCTAGATTTTTCACTTGAGATTACATCTAATGGTAATGAAGAATATGCGCAGTACGGTGAAATGGCAAGAGGGAACTCAATAAAGGACGCAATATGCGCTGAAATTCATGAGCAGCAAACAAAATAAAATAAAATAAAATACAAAGTTAAATTTTCTGTTACATATGTCTTTTATTATTTATTTTTTTTTTAAATTAGTTTTTTTTAAATCTCATTTCGTTCTCTTTTTATTCTATTTTTTCTCTCTCCTCCTCAATATATTTTTGGAAAAATTGTTTTTTTAACATCAACCAGCTCCGTCATTTTGTCCAACAGCTTTTCTTTAACTGTAGCTGTCTTTTTCAACTTTTTCGATGAAGCTGTGCTTAAGCATTCATCTAATAAAATATCTTAAGTTTAAAGAGAAAACAATATTTTTCATAAGAAATACATACCTCCACTGGTAGTTGCAGCAGTATCAGAGCTACATCCAGCTCTTGCCACAAGTTCTTCTCGTTCCTTGCAGTTTGTCACTATCGATGACGAACTCAGGATGCACACCTCTTTTCTTGCCTAGAATTCTTTCTAGTTCACTGAAAAGGATAACAAATTAGTTATTGACACTACCGTTTATTTGAAAAAAAAAAAAAAAAAAAAAATTCGTACTTGCAAGTTTTTCTTGCTCTTCCTGTTTTGGAGTTATTCAGCTTCATTTGCTTGAAACTTCGCTACAAACTCTTAAACTTTCCCTGCACTTGAAGTACAGTAGGGTAATGCCCTTCATCGGCAAGCCTATCCTGAATCATTTGCCACATCTTATTTTTATTTTTTTAGTTGGAAGGTCTTTCCAACTTTCGGTAGCATCTCCGCTACCAGTGAAAAGAGCAGCAGTGTTGGTGCTTCCAACCACAAATCTTTATTTCAATTATATTTTGCAGTTATTTCTTACATATTTGCCTATGCGCATATATATCAACATAAATTTGTCATACATTTGGACTTCCCATTAAATAACACCCTGAGTTGACCTATAAACCGAATTCGTCCATCTCTACACTAGCAGCTGCATCTCAACCTCAAACAGAATCAAACATAATTTTCTAAAAGCCGCCAACCACTGGTGGTTATCTTTAGAAACATGCCGAGTCTCCAGAAATCTTTGGCAAAAAAAAAACAGAATTTCTACTCCAGCTTAGCAGACCTCGGCTCTCTCCACTTGTGGCTGCACCCCCCATCCAACCTAACCTGACCTACATACATCTCAACCTTGTGAGATAGTTAAAGCCGAGAATTCGTTTTTTTAAATATCATTTTATTTAGTCAAAATTTCTACTCCTTTTTTGTCTAAACGTATGTATGTATGTATGTATAAAACGTTTCATTCAGTTGGCTTTTGTTCAACTAAAGGGCTGAATTGGTTTCAGCCAACAGATTCTAATATGATACTCCCCAACCGGTGTCGGAGTTGGTAAAACTTTAGGTTTAAACTTTTCTCTAACAGGATTATTATAATCTTCACGGTTCCTTGATATTTCAATGGCCAATAATTTCAAACGAACAACAAGCAATAAGTATTCATGTGAGAATTCCTTTGAAGGCTCCGATTTTAGGAGAGTTCCATATGAAAGTCTTCTACTTCTAGTTTGTTGAAATTTCTATGAACGCTTTCCATTTGTTCAGGGGCCTAGATGTCGTCCTCGTGATCCTTAATCGCATCGATTGCTAAGTTTGGAAAATTTTATCCGATTGTTGTGTAAATTATGTCACCAAATGGAGACAGTCTTACACTTTTTAGATCAATGTTGGAGATAAGCTGCAACTAAGAAAAAGTAAACATTAGACATTGGAACCTAGAGTTATTTTGAAAAAATTACATTAAAGTACACTTTCGCATGTTCCATAGCTTTCATAGCCCACATCCCTTCGATAAGACTATCGTTTTCAAAATTCAAACTCTTCAGCCGGTCTATGTTACGTCCTAGATATCAAATAAACAGATTAGAGGTTTTTATGGGAATTTTTACAGGTTTCTGGTTAGAAATATTCTAATTACTATTGCTAAAGTACCTACTTCGTTGATTAACTTGCAAGAGCCACGAGAACGTGCTGGTGGTATATTTGGGTTTTATCTTCTTGATGTTACGTATCAACTAAAATGCGAAATCCAATATCCATTAATATAATAAAGTTGAATCAAATAAAATACATTAAAAAAGATGGAAAAGCAAAACGGGGTTCAATGCTCCCCAAACACATTTCAACTGATGCAAGAAGGTAAGTAAATTTTTAAAATAATAATTTCGAGAATATTGTTTTGGAAGAAGTTCCCCGTGTACAAAATGTGATTGAAGAGGAACTTGAAGTTTTGGAGGACGAAGAAGATGCTGGCTTTTCAGGGGCTGCAAAAGATCTGTGGTTGGAAGCACCAACACTGCTGCTTCTTTCAGCGGAGATGCTACCGAAAGTTGGAAAGACCTTCCAACTAAAAAAATAAAAATAAGATGTGGCAAATGATTCAGGATAGGCTTGCCGATAAAGGGCATTACCTTACTGTACTTCAAGTGCAGGGAAAGTTTAAGAGTTTGGAGCGAAGTTTTAAACAAATGAATCTCAATAACTAAAAAAAAGAGCAAAAAAACTTGCAAGTACGAAAGATATTTTTCTTTTCAAATAAACGGTAGTCTCAATAACTAATTTGTTATTCTTTTCAGTTAACTAAAAAAAGTTGTAGGTGAGAAACGAGGTGTAGACCCTGAGTTCGTCATCAATAGGGACGAACTGCAAGGAACGTTCAGAAAAGAGCTTGTGGCAAGAGCTGGATGCAGCTTTGATACTGTTGCAACAACGAGTAAAGGTATTTCTTATGAAAAAAATTTTTTCTCTTTAAACTTAAGATATTTTATTAGAAATTAGATGAATGCTTAAGCACAGCTCCACCAGAAAAGTCGAAAAAGAATCACACAGCTATAGTTCAAGAAAAGCTGTTGGACAAAATGATAGAGCTGTTTGCTGTTTAAGGAGTAAAAAAAAAAAAAATAGAATAGAAAAGAAAGAAATGAAATTTTTTTTCCATTCAATCAATTGCAAGTGCTCTTCTTCAACATTATGCAATCTCGGCATTCGTGGCGTCCAATGTATGAATTCCATTCGACATTCCTTCTTTTGTTTATTTTCAATCGATTGAAAGTGGTCTTTCCACAATATCTATTTCATATTTCAATAAAGATTAAAAACATACATATGTATGTTTCTCAGTTTTCAATAACGTCACCAAAAAACAATTCGTTTGGAAGAAAATCTTTAAAAGCAAAGAATAAAAGGCAAAAAAGAGGCGCTGAAACTGAAGAGCAGCGTGAAATTCGCCTTCAGCAAATGCGCGGAAGAGCTTCCACTTCGCCTCTGAAGCTGAAGAGCAGCTTGAAATTCACCTTCAGCAAATGTGCGGAAGAGCTTCTACTTCTAGAGCCACGAAAAATGAAGAGCAAAGTGCAAATCGCCTTCAAACATTACGCGGCAGAAGTTCAACCTCCAGAGCAGAAGAAACACCCCAACAACAAACCGAACGACAAGATACCAATCGATTAAAGCCAAAACACAAAAGAGCGTTGCGCCGCGTCGACCTCACGTAGGCTTCACGTTACATGAGAAATCCTCAAAACGCCCTACTGTCATTCATTCGTCTAAGCTTGTGCAAAATTAAGAATATATATCGATTGAAGTATCGAACGACCATCGTCGTTATCAGTAACTATCGATAACAAAAATCGATTTTTTCTTTTGTATTAAATACATGGAAAACTAGATCGATTGCTAATTTGTAAGTTACTTCTGATAAAGGGATGAATGAGGAGCTAAGTAAAATGTGTAGTGAAATCAACTGAGCTAAGTATAATGTGCGTAGTTGCATTTCTATACTGTGTTATCACATGTTTGTGATAACATTTGCTGTTTAAAATGAAAAACTTGTCGATTTTTTCAACATAATCGATATATTCATACAGATATCAAAAATGTTATCGCAATATACGGTATGAAATTATCGCTTAAGTTATTGGTCGAGCACCTTTAAAAAATAAAATGATTTAAATCCTTCAATATCGCCCATATTGATTGACTTTATATTAACCCATGCGGCCATGCATCGAAAATCAATCGAAATCTCGATTTTTAAGAACATCTTTTCAGAATTATAGTAGTTTAAGTGATTAAACATCACCTTCGTCTGGCAAAGGTCGAGTATAATACAGGTTTAACAACGATAGCTGAAATATCTATATACTAGTTACATCGACAAAGTTCTGCTAAAACACTCTAAAATTCAGCTTAAGTACACTTCACGCACAAATATGAAGTATGAACTCGCTCATGTATCGAAAATTCATCGAAATCATCGATAAGAAAAATATAACATAAAGTAGAAGTCGATTTTTCAAAACACCATTGCAAATTCAAAGTAGTTTAAATGCTTCAACAACACCTACATTGAATAATCAAACAAAAATTAAATTTAGTACAGCTGTAATAACGAGAACTTAAATATTTGTCTAGTATTAACATCGATAAATTTCAGCTGAAACACACTTCGACATCGATACCGACGTATCGATAATTTGTTTCGTAAATCGATGGATTGCCTACATCGATTTTATTACTCTTCCCTATTGCAAAACTGAAAAGGAGGGATATGTCAGAAAGCGAGCAAAAGTTCAACATAGCTGAACTTTTGGTCGCTTCGTAACGTTTGCTTACGTTTGTCAAACGACGCGTCTGAGGGCAAAGCGTGATTGTGTGAGACTCTACAGATTTCGTATAGTTGAACTTTTGATTGTTCTGTCAAATGAGGTCGACGCGAGGCAAACGCGCTATTGTGTGAGGGCTTTTACGGTTGACTCGTTCTAGGAAACTGATTGATTTGAACTTGAAATCATTTAATTAAGTTCGCTAAGGAGTCTCCTGGAATGTGTTGTTCGAACTGTGAAGTAGCTTTGCTCCCGGTGATGAAGCCACTCGAGCCGCTAAAAAGTTATCTTTCTGGTGACACTAAAGTTTCAAAACATCTCCTGATGAATATTCGAAAGTACAACTCATGCTTTCAAATGACATCTTTCGGTGCAACAAACATCGCCGGCTGCATGCCCACTTTTAAAGTTCAAGGCCAAATAAATCACCGAATCGGTTCGTTGCTTCTTTTACCGAATCAAGAAGTAAAGTTTTTGCAAATATACACATTTTACTGGCAATGAGGAAAGAGAAGCCGAACAGCCATGCGCAATTAATACTGCAACCAGACGCGAAATCAATTCGGGATTACAAATACATCGTTATTACGATGCACTCCAATATCCACTATTGTTTCCGCGTGGAGAAGATGGCTACCATTTCAACATCATGCAATCAACCCCAACGCGAATAAAGAGTCAATAAAGAAAGTTTCCTGCATGAATTTTTACGCGTACCGCGTTACAATTCGCTAATATCGGACAAATGGTAGTCTTACCAGCAACGTATACCGGCTGTCCGCGACAGATGCACGAATACGCACAGAATGCCATGACGTATGTTCGAAAGTATGGACGCCTAGATTTGTACATCACCTGCAATCCAACGTGGAGTGAAATTACACATCTGCTTTTCACCGGCCAAAATTCATCGCCCAGGCATGATCATCTCGCTCGAGTTTTCAAGCAAAAGTTAATAAGGCTCATGGACGTTATCGCAAAGAACTATATTTTTGGAGAGACTCGAGATGTCAATTGAATGTCAAAAAAGAGGCCTGCCGCACGCTCATCGTCCCATCAGAAACTGATAGTGTGATTACGGCTGAGCTTCCAAATCGAGACGAAGATCCGATTCATTTGAAACAATCAAGAAACATATGATTCATGGGCCATGTGGTGCACTCAACACAAATTCACCATGCGTGAAGGATACCAAGTGCACAAAAGGATATCCACGGGAGCTGATTAATGAAACTCAAACTGGAGGTGATCGATAACCTCTGTATATAATAGGCAAAGGTAGCCCAATGACGGTGGATATACAACCACAATTAGAATCCAAAATGTAAATGTTGACATAGATAAATGATGGATCGTGCCGTACTCATCCCTGCCTTCGAAAATGTTCGATGCTCACATTAATGTCAAGTATTGCAATTCGGTGAAGTCGATCAAGTACATTTGCAAATACGTCAAGGGCAAGTAAGGGCAGTGACATGGCAGTATTTGGCCTGACCAATCAAACTGATGAAATCAGTCAATTCCAAATGGGACTCTACATCAGCAGCAATGAACCAGTTTGGTGAGTGGGGGGAATACGCAATGAAACGGACGCGGGTATTGAAACGGACACTGCAAATATCTCAAAACCCTCTGAACGAAAAAAATTACGTTTTGGTTGTTTTCAGCACTGATGAACTTAGATAAACCCACAATAATGACAGTCTGCAGTCGCCACCATTTCGATTAAATTTTCACGCAAGTTTAAAGCTCATTAGTTTTGTAAAAAAAACGTGTACTTGCAAAGTGATTAAAAACTCAGTCTTATCTTAAACTAAAGCTGTTGTGGTTTTATGTGATGAGCAAACTTGTCAAAAAGATACGGAGCGATGAGTTACAGCCTTATCAAAACCGAATTGTTTGGAATTTGGTCAAACAGTTTTAAGGTTAGATGTGCAATGAATCGGACAGGTGCCGTCGCTGTAAAACGGCCGCCCGATTCAATGCGCCAGTGGCTGTCCGATTCATTACTACTGCTTGTCATCGAGCCAATATTTATGTTTATCACTGTTTCATTCACTTTGTTTTTCAAATCATAGCTACCCTACAAATTCAAAAGTAGTTTTACCTTGCATTTTTCATTTTCTAAATCGAAGTAACCCGTTGTTATTTTTTCTTTGTGTCCC
Source organism: Melanostoma mellinum (assembly GCA_914767635.1). Classification (NCBI taxonomy): domain Eukaryota; kingdom Metazoa; phylum Arthropoda; class Insecta; order Diptera; family Syrphidae; genus Melanostoma; species Melanostoma mellinum. Next base: position 154,470,091 of record OU612060.1, read on the forward strand.
ACTCTTCTTTTGTCAAAAAATATTATTTATTCATCATTTCGGTTCTTATGTTCACGTTGTTTAGTTGTTGTTCCTTGAGTATTGCAATTTGCCTTTATTTAAAAGGAATGTAAGTACCTACATATTGTTAAGACTGTTTCCAGAATAGCACACTGAATACAACACAGCATTTTCTTATTATGTTCTTCTCATATTATATCTTAAATTGTTTATTCTTAACCATCAGTTGTCGCCAAATAAAAAGTTTCGTCCAGAAAAAGCTGCTATAGAGTCTGCTGTGGAAGAAGTACTTAAAAAAGAACAATCAATTCGGTTAGTTGCATCAGCATACAAAATATCTAAGTCGTATTTGGCGGATATTGTTAAGAAAGCTAAAGAATCTTCAACTACGTTCACTCATAATTTAAATATTAGAAATAAAAGAATTTTCGCCCATGAACAAGAGAAACAACTAGCAGATTATTTGAGAAGATCTTCAAAGATGTGCTATGGACTAACTACAACCCAGGTGAAAGAGCTTGCTTACTAATTTGCAGCTTCAAACCATGCAGCACGCGAAAAGTGGATTGAACAAAAAAGGCAACAAAAGATTGGTTCCGTGGGTTCATGAAAATAAATCCATCATTATCAGTACGCAAACCTGAAAATACTTCTTTATCCAGGGCTACCTCTTTTGACCAAGAAAATGTTGTTAAGTCTTACGAACGTATTGAATAAAAAGAAAACCGAACTTCATATGATATGGAACCTTGACGAAACTGGATGTTCAACAGTGACTAACCCACCAAAAGTAGTTGCAACCCGAGGGTGTAAGCAAGTTGGATAGGTGAAATCGGCAGAGAGAGGACAGCTAGTCACAATGCTTGGATTCATAAATGCTTCTGGTGGCACCGCTCATCCTGTATTTCTGTTCCCTACAGTTCATTTCAAGGAATTCATAAAAGGGTCACTGGCTCTAGCTAGCCCAAGTGGTTGGATAACTGAAGAGAGTTTCTACAAGGCCATGCTACACTTCATAAAATATGTGAAGCGCTCTGAGGAACACCCTTGTCTATTACTATGTGACAACCATTCTAGCCACATAACAATTGACATTGTCACATTGGCTAGAGATAATAATATAACAGTTTTAACGTTCCCACCTTACTGCAGCCATCGCCTCCAGCCGCTGGATGTTTCAGTTTACGGACCCTTTAAAGCGCGATATACACTGAACCAAAAAGGTACATAAAATCAATGTAAATTGACTTAATTTTAATGTAGGAAATCATGGAAAATGGTCCAAACACCAAATTCATTAAAAATAAGTATTTTTGTTCTTACGTTTATGAACGAATTCATAACAGTATGAATGTTACATTAAACCTAAGTATTTGTGCTTAATTTTTATGACCTTTATTCTTGAACCATCAATCACTAAGTTATGTAAGACGTAAGAAATCGTTCATTAAATTTAATACTTTTGCATAAAGAGAATGATTTTTTCTTAAAATTTCTTGAATTTTTTCACTGATTTCAATTAAAAGCGTAAGTAAAGTTTCATAAAATTTAAGAAGTAAACATTATTTTTAGGAACTTTTTCATAAAATTTTATGATTTTTTCATAAATTCAAGCTATAAGTATAAGAAAATGTTGATAAATTTTATGAAATAATCATTCGTTTTTTTGAATTATTTGATTAAATTATATGTTTTTATTCATAAATTTCTCTTTGAAACTTAAGAAAATAATCATTCTTTTGATGAATCGTTTCATTAAATTTTATGATTTTTTTTTTCATAAATTTTAGGAGAAACTTAAACAAATTTTCATAAATCCAAAAAATAAAAATTTTTTAAATGATGTTTTTAATGAGCTTTATTTAATAAAAGTTTTTAACATTTATTTTTAATTATGAAACCTATAATTTTTTTAATTTTTTAGAAATTTTGTTTTCATACATTTACCTTTCATTATTCCTAGTTTGAAAAATAGGACAGCTTGGTTGTTAGCAATTATTCGAGAAATTTACGACCACTCATTTGAATAAAAACCCTTAAATAAACACAATTTGTTATTTTCTCAAAATTGCATGTTTTTTTATTTATGGTAGTTACAGTTATAATTAATTGTAACAGTAAATAAATCGTCAAGTTTCAAAAATGCAAAGGAATAATTATTTGTATAAGTATGTTAAATTCTTCAAGTAATAAAACAAAAACAATGGAAACAAAATAGTACTGTGTGACTTAGCTTAAAAATGTCAGTGTTCGTTTTGATCATCTTTTGCGTTGGATTAAGAAACGCATGAAGGCACCACATCATCTTCACTGCATCATTTTCTATTGAGTGTAAGCAAATAAAAAAGATGTATGATTAATGAAGTGAAATCTTATGTTTTTGTTATTTTAAAAATATTTTAAACAGAAATTTGTATGAAAATTAAAAAGAGCTACCATTCGCCACATTATCGTCTTCGATATTCTTCACCACTAACTTTACGTTTTTATCTTTCAAATGGTTTTCTATAATAGAAAAAACTATTATTTTATATCTATGATATTTTTGTCATTTTACACAACTTACTTGACGATATCCGGTTGGTGTCTTATACTCTGGCAACTTTTGAAAAATTTCCGTCGAGGAATTAGCCTTCTTTATTTCTTACAGTCTAAACTGACTGCACGCCTACCAGCAGCTGTCAAATTCAGGAACCTGAAAATCACAATTTTTAATCGAGAAAATTAGTGGCAAAGTAAAAAGTAATTAAATTTAAAAACAAATTTGCGATCTCTAAACGAAATAGGTATGTATACTGGTATAAATTGTGAAAACAAAAATAAAATGTAGAACTTACCAAATTCAATATTTGCAAAGTTTTTCAATTGGTAGCAGTTTAACACTATCATCAGAGGTGCTTGACCTTTTCGAACAGCTCTCAAGTTGTTTTTTGAGTAGCAGTACTTGGGTTTTCTAAAATATTTTTGATTGAACTTTCTACTAAAAATATATCATCTTTTATTTTTAAATTATAGGTATTATAGATTTATTGTACTTTGAGCATTAAAAGGTGAGTGTGAGCAAATTTTTGCTTACAAATGAAGCACAACATTCTCAAACTATTTTATATGGACTTTTCAAAATTTAAAAAAAATTTAATAATACAATACTTACTGCGAATTATAGTCAGCAACACTCCAAGACTTTACAAACTCCTTTACTATATTCAGGACACTTCTAAATATGTTCAAAAACACACATTTTATATTATTACCAAAACTTAAGTTTTTAAAATGCTCAACTAGTTGTTAATTGCACAGAACTTTTAACTTTTAACTCTTCTCTCGTCTACAATTTCACATCCGATCACGATCTACAACAGATTATAAATGGAGTCTACAATATCCATTGATACAGCAAATTCGGATAGCTGTGAATTTCTTTTTAATTATGGAAAAATACTTAATTTTTAAGAACACATGCTAGGACGCCCAGAATTTTATGATTTTCTGCTTACAAAATATGAACAAATGCTAGCAATTTATGAATTAATAAATTATATTTTATGAATAAGTTCTTAAAATCAAAACCAGCTGCAAAAATGATTAAGGTGCATTATTAAGAATTACTAAAACACTAGGTACAGTTAGCAACGTCTGAAATTGATTTATGAAAAAATACTTAATTTTTAAGAAAAAATACTAAACAGCTTGGAAGTATATGATCTCGCTCCTACAAAATATGAACACGTGCATAAAATTTAAGAATAAGTTCTTAAACTTCACTTTGAGATGAATCCAATCATAAAAAATATGAAACTAGTCTTATATTTTATGCACGATTTCTTAAAAATGATTTGCAAATAAAGGCTTCAATTTCAGAAATAAATACTTTGACGCTCAAAATTATAATTTTGTCTTACAAAATATGAACCAATTCATAAAATTTATGAAAAAATTCTTACACTTTTTAAAAATACGAATTTTGTGCATAAGAAGTATGAAATAATTCTTATCTTTTACAAATAAATAACTGTTGAATTTTTTTCTTTGAGTGCTAAGAAACTATTCATTAAAAGGAAAGAATTAATTCATAATAAATATGCAAGATTCATTAAACTTCCAAAGGAAAGGCGAATGAATTGTACTTACGGGTAAAAATTTGTTCTTAAAACCGAATCTTAAAATTTTTGTGAGAATTTTTTCATAGGAAAATATTTAAGAATGCGAATTCCTGAATGTTATGATTTATTCTTCAATAAATTTTATTTTTTAATGAATTTGTGCTTATTTTTCATGTATTTTCATAAAAACTTAATGAATTTCAGGGTATGAATGAGATTCATACTTTTTATGAACTATAATTTTTTCAGTGTATAGGAAGGCCATGAACGCATGGATGTTATCTAATCCCGGGAAGACAGTTTCCATATATGAGGTAGCTGAATTTGCCAACACCACGTTTATTGCAGCATTTTCTATGGAAAATAACATTTCGGGGTTTCAGAAAACTGGTATTCATCCATTTAATAGGAATACGTTCACTGAGGATGATTTCTTGACATCCTTTGTGACTGACAGACCTGAATTCCATAATGCAGAATTATCATTACTGATAATGCTCCTGGAACAATTGATGCAATTTCCGTTAGCTAGCGATGCTCCCACAACGTCGGCTGCCATCTCGTCTAGCTCCACTCCACAAATAACGGACTCGGAATTGAATCCATCAGCCTTGGTCTCTTTATCTCTTGAATGTGTTCGACCATATTCAAAGGCGTTGCCTAGAAAAAAAAACTCAGAACCGATCCAGGAAGATGAAAGGAACAATAATAACACACACTCCCGAGAAGGATGCATTAATGGAAAAGCATTCTGAAAAAAAAGGAAGTAAACAAGAAGATTATCAAGATGAAAGCTTCCAAACACATTAAAAAGCTCGTTAAGTCATCTTCAGAGTCGTCAGATGCAGATTTTTCATTACAAGAATCAGATGATTCTGCTGAATCAGTGTTGACTGGCTAATGTGTGCCATTTGTAAAAAATGGTCACACGAGACTTGACTTGTGGCTTGAAGGGAATAAAGAACTACTTTTGTAATAATTGGAGTTAACTCCAACAGCTAACGGAAAGCTATTTATTTTCGCTACATTGAATTGTTTTTATAATTATTATTATCATTATTATCAGTTTATGTTGTACTAAAATGTTTGACATAATTTAAATAAAAGCTGTTGTCAAATAGCAAAGAAATTTTAAAATATTTGATATTCATATTGCTCAAAGTATGCCATTGGTTCCTTGTCCGTTTCAAGACACCCATTGTCCTATTCAATGCTACCTGTGTTATGAAAAGGACATAAGTGAGTTATAAGAAAACATAATATTTTTTATTTTAATTTTTGTTTTCATAAAATATGGTGTATAAGTAATTGTACAGTAAACAGTATTATATCCGAATTTATTAAGAACAGTTCGCGAGTTCCTAGGTTTTTAACTACAGTATGTAATTTTGCTTCAAAGAAAAACGTCCGTTTCATAGCGTATCTCCCCTATTAGCATTTATGTAACATCCACGAACGCTATCCAACTGTTAATTAATCCCCAACATCTCGTAGTGCACTTGTGAAATGTCCAGCGTGTCTACTTTACCAACTGTTCATGCAATTGTGCATCTCTGCACTATAAAGAAAAATCTGCATTCAAAAAGGCTGTATCGATGAACCGAGCCGCCGCCAAAAGATCAACCGAGGTTTATTGGCATCACTGCCATAAACTCTTCGTTGGGTTTTTTGAAAGCCGGTTGATGTCAGCACGAGGATGATGTCATGCTTTCAAGTCATTATTCACTTATCATTCACTTGCACAAGTTCGCCTCAATTTGTTTTTTGTCTTAGAAATTAAAACTTAAAAAAACTAAGATTAAACCTACAATAAAACTTAAATTATAATATAATTGTTCAAAAGAAATAAAGCACCGATACTGAAAATTCAGAAGTAAGCCACGAAGAAGAGACGACTACGTCGATCCAGAGTGTTTGGCCACCGCCCACCACAAGATACAAGAACACCCAAATTAAGTCTCCCTTTTTGATCATTTTTACGTGGAAACACCAACCAAAATGCACAGTGCCACTAAACACTACACTTACTGCCTTTTTTAAATTGTGTGTATCGGATGATTTCGCAAAAATGTTGCTGTATCACGAAGTGCCCAAATACTACACTTGGAGCTTACTCGAAAATGATCGTCATTCCAAAGCAAATACGTAATTTGTTTGCAACCAATATAACAACATGTGCACCATCGAACCCCGTAGAACTCTTGGAAACACATCGCAAAAGTCTTAGTGAGGACATTCTCAGGCAAGGACGTGCAATTGATCCAAATCAGGAGTATTCGAACCACATTTTCAATAAAGCTTTTATGATCCACACGAAAGAAAAATGACATACAAGACGGGGACTTGGTCCGGGAACGCCAGTTTGATGTAAGCCAGCAACAGCATTTTGTTGAAACACAACAAAGACTTTTAGTTGCTGATCAAAAAAATGCATATGGCAAAGTTATGCCAACGGGTAGCCCACGGAACTCGCGGAATTTTTTTCCTATATGCTTCAAGAGGAACAGGCAAAATATTTCTCATCAATTTGATATTGGCTTCGGTTCGAATGCGGGATGGAATTGCAGTCGCACTGGCATCATCGGGAATCGCATCAACGCTACTCGATGGCGGACGAACAGCGCATTCAGCACTTAAACTTGCGTTACATTTGAACCAGAACGAAACACTTACCTGCAAAATCAGCAAAAATTCCGGAATGGCCACAATCCTAAAACACATGCAAAATCATAATAAGGGCCGAATACACAATGGCCCATAAAAAATTTCTTGAGGCGCTTCACCGGACTCTGTGCGATTTTCGAGAAAAAAACCCAAACGATGGGAGGCGCTCTGATTCATCTAGCAGGTGATTTTCAGCAAGCCTTGGCAGTTTTACCTCAATCAACGCCTGCAGATGAGCTGAACGCTTGCTTAAAAGCATCATATTTATGGAACCCAGACGAAAAAATCACACTGTCAACGAACATGCGTGTGCATTTGGGTAAAGATTGGGTTTGCCTAAAATTTTTTAAACAACTATTGGATATCGGAAACGGCAAAGTTCCAAGTGGTCGGAAAACAAATGATATGGCGTGTCCCTCACATTTTTGTCAAATGCAGCTTAGTATCCAAGATCCAACCCGTTGTTGACAAGGTTTTTCCGAATTTGACCAGCAACTACAAAAATTCAGACTGGCTGTCCAACGTGCAATATTAGTGCATAAGAATAATGATGTTAATACATAGATTGAACGAACAAGTTCAGTTGAAACTGCCCGGCAAACCAGTCAAATACAAATCAGTTGACACAGTGATGAAGATCAAGCAGTCAACTATTCAACCGAATTTTTAAATTCGATGGAACCACCAGGAATGCCACCACACATACTAACATTGAAAATTGGAACGACATTGATGCTTAGTCGAAACTTAAACCCGCGAAAACTGACCAGCCTGACGGTAAAAAAATTGACATTTGATCGAAGCAACAGTCATCACTGGCAAATTCAAAGGGGAAGACGTGCTGATTCAACGCATACCAATGATTACCAATGATTTGCATTTGACTTCAAGTGACTTAAGTTTCCTTTACGTCTTGCCTTCGCGATTACTATTAACAAAGCACAAGGGCAATCGTTAGCTGTAGTTGGATTACATTTGGAGAATTCATGTTTTTCGAATGGCCAATTAAATGTTGCGTTCTCTCGAGTTGGCGATCCGATTTTACATTTAGGCCGGGTCCGAATTGGGTTAAAATGTGGGTTAAAACTTGACGTCTGGTTAAATTTTGACACTAGCGTGGTGAATAAAATGGGTTAAAAACTACCCAGCTCCAGACCAGGTTAAATTTTGACACAAGTGGTTAAATTTTGACGTTTCTCAAGAAAGACAAAAATTATCTACATTTGAAATTACGATGGAACGAACAAGAAAACCAAGATCATCTGGAAAACCATACTGTAAATGTTAGTTTCAACAAATTCAATATAAAAAACAATTAATGAATTCTTGTTTCTTTTAGGGTCAGAAGAAGAAAAGTTAAAGCTTTTAAAAAAAAGAATTGAGCTAGATCATATTTTCACTTCGAAGAACGCCAATATGAACGAAGGATGGAGGTTGGTGCAAAAGTGTCTACCGTTTTCACTTACGGGGCATTTCACGTCAAGCGGACAGGGAAAAAAAAGTGAGGTTCTGAAATTTGTTCATATTAGGTCCAGTTATACTTCTAGTAGATATAAATACGAACACAAATTATTTTTTTCATATTATAACCCAGTGAATAAAGGGTTGATACCTTACAAAAGGTCCGGTAGTTCTAAATTTTTTATATGTTGTCTAGGATGGTTGTTAAGTGTTTAAAATGAAAAATGCACAATTCCCCCCCCTCCGCGCCCGCCGCCATTTTGAAAAAACCGAAAAAAATCGGCACTTTTTTTAGATTTTCACTTATATCTTTGTTTCGGTGCATTTTAGCTACAAGACAGTTTTATTCAATGTTGTAGAGAATGAAATTCCCTATAATATACGTGTTAAATTTTGTTTATAGGGCAGATAGTTCACGAGATATGATATTTTAAAAAAGATCAAAAATACGCATTTAACAGAAATTTTTTCAAACTTCTAACGCTGTACTTCAATTTTGACCTATTTGAGAAAAAAAAGTATAAGAATAAAAATTGTAGGGAATTCAATTACCTACAAAATGGATGTATACTTGTTTTAACCAACCTTACGGAGGGGGCAGTAAGCATTAAAATGAAAACAACGGCATATTGCGTTTTTTGTTTTGTTTTAGCAAATGTTACTCCATAGTGTATTTTTAAAAAATCACTTATTATTTTCCAGTGGTGGCTTGAATTTGTAGTTTATACCAATCCTATTTGGTTTTCTTACATGTTATAGCGCAATGATCATCAGAAAGGTAGGTACTATTTCACTTGAATATTTCACTATTTCACTTAACTGGTGATAGCGGATGTTCAATTTCAAATAAGCCACCAACACAGCAGATACATTTTTTAAATATTCATTTATTTAAACATAGTGAGAACAAAAGGCAGTAATTATCATACAATAATCATTAGTAATTGAACTAAGTACTTCCACAAGACTTCCAGCTCCCTCAACGTTCCATGGTCGTTATTGACGGTGGGTACCTTTTGCACAAGGTTGTATGGAACAGAAGCTCCACCTTTGAAGGGATTTGCCATGATTACGTCAAGTACGTTCAGCGTCACTATGGCACCAATGTGATGGTGATTTTCGATGGTTACGCTACAGATCCTTCTCAGCAAGGGACAAAGACTGCTGAACGAGCGAGAAGGTATAAGGCAAACTCATCGGCAGACGTTGTGTTTGACAAAACAACTGTCAACACCACACCTCAGGATAAGTTCCTGGCCAATGAGGGGAACAAGGACCGATTCATGAAGCTGCTCTCGAGTGCAATGCAAGCGTCAAGCATAGCCAGAGACCAAGCTTCCGAAGATGCTGACAGGTTGATAGTTGCCACAGCTAAATGCCTCTCCCCCACATACGACGCCGTCATCATTGTCCTGGAAGACATTGACCTTCTCGTTCTGCTGACTGGGACAACACCTGCGGTGAACAATGTCTACCTAAAAAAACCAGCACGAGGGAAACATCCAGACGCAATATACTCTTCCACCTCCTACAAATACAACTCCAAAGGCTGCATCTTGCTCCTGCACGCAATATCGGGCTGTGACACCACTTCAAACATTTTTGGGTTTGGAAAGAATAAACTCTGCCAACTTTTTAGGAAAGACCCATCATTGCTGGAGCAGGCGGAGAAGTTCAGTGACCCTGCTGCAAGTTGCCAAGAAATTTCAGCAGCAGGGGAGAAAATCTTGGTATCCCTGTATGGTGGAAGTAGAGAACAGTCGTTAAACTCCCTCCGCTATTGCAAATTGAAAACAAGTACCACCAAGCTCAATCTGGCAAAACTACCTCCGACCACTGACGCAGCACATTTCCACTTCCTGAGGACATACCACCAGGTCATGGAGTGGATGGGGATTGTCAAAGACCCTATCGAGTGGGGCTGGAGTAGAAAAGCTGGAAGACTGGAGCCTATCAGGATGAGTAGAGACGCGGCTCCCCCAAACCTGCTCAAGACTATTTCATGCAGATGTAAAACTGACTGTATGGCGATGTGTGGCTGTAGAAAGGCAGGACTTAATTGTTCCACCCTTTGCAAATTCTGTGCTGGCCAAGAATGTGACAACAGGAATGAAGTCATCGTCGACGAGGAAGACGACGCCGATCAAGTAATTTCACTATGTTACGAAAATGAAGACCCCGACTTCATGAACTCACCACCTACAAGACGAGCGAAGCGCTTATAAATTTTTTTTTCAGTACTTAGTTCAATTACTAATGATTATTGTATGATAATTACTGCCTTTTGTTCTCACTATGTTTAAATAAATGAATATTTAAAAAATGTATCTGCTGTGTTGGTGGCTTATTTGAAATTGAACATCCGCTATCACCAGTTAAGTGAAATAGTGAAATATTCAAGTGAAATAGTACCTACCTTTCTGATGATCATTGCGCTATAACATGTAAGAAAACCAAATAGGATTGGTATAAACTACAAATTCAAGCCACCACTGGAAAATAATAAGTGATTTTTTAAAAATACACTATGGAGTAACAATTGCTAAAACAAAACAAAAAACGCAATATGCCGTTGTTTTCATTTTAATGCTTACTGCCCCCTCCGTAAGGTTGGTTAAAACAAGTATACATCCATTTTGTAGGTAATTGAATTCCCTACAATTTTTATTCTTATACTTTTTTTTCTCAAATAGGTCAAAATTGAAGTACAGCGTTAGAAGTTTGAAAAAATTTCTGTTAAATGCGTATTTTTGATCTTTTTTAAAATATCATATCTCGTGAACTATCTGCCCTATAAACAAAATTTAACACGTATATTATAGGGAATTTCATTCTCTACAACATTGAATAAAACTGTCTTGTAGCTAAAATGCACCGAAACAAAGATATAAGTGAAAATCTAAAAAAAGTGCCGATTTTTTTCGGTTTTTTCAAAATGGCGGCGGGCGCGGAGGGGGGGGAATTGTGCATTTTTCATTTTAAACATTTAACAACCATCCTAGACAACATATAAAAAATTTAGAACTACCGGACCTTTTGTAAGGTAACCCCCCTTATTTGGTCTCTATTGCCTGTACTATTATGTGAACTTGTCTAGTTATGGGCTCTCAAAGAATCGTCTAAATTGAAATTAGGATTTTTTGGAAGAATTTTTTCGTATTGAAAATAATTACAATAAATTTTCAAACTACGCGATTTTTATAGAAAATTTTCTGATCTTTTCAAAAAAAAAATCAAGTTTGAAAAAAAATTTTTTTTTAGTCTCTTAAACCGGAAATAAACATTTCAAAGTAAAATTTTGGAGACTTCGACCATTTTTTTTTGAAATTTTTTTTTCTTAAATATAGCTTAGACTGTTTTAATAATACACCAGAAGTTTTGAAATGGGATCTGCATTAGTTACGAAGATAGGTAAAATAATGTATGCACATGTAGCGGTCAGTATAATGTTAATGTCGGTTAATATGCGAATTATGGAATTGAAACGCGACAGTATTAACATTTATTATCCTGTAAATGTTTGTTGTAGCTTTAACAATAATTAGGGGTATTCGGAACGAAGATTTGAGGAAAAATTACCCTGTGTTTTAGGGTAATCCGGGTACCCTGCACAAACAAGTAAAATTTACCCTACAAAATAGTAAAAAAATTCTTCTGATACGCAGAAGTTCCTCTCATTCAGGGCAAACTTCACTATCCTGTATAATAAAACTCAATCTAAGAGCAGTGTCCCGTGAAGAAGTCCGTAAGTAACTTTGCGTCACGTTTGCTCATGTCAAGAATTTCTTTCATACGTTTGTGGGATAAGTCAATGAATAGTTTTGACTGACGATGGCCATTTGAGTTGTTCCAGGTGCTGATCATGTTCTGTCGTTCCCAGGTAGCTAATTCGTTTTTAAGGCTACTGATTGGGAGACCACAGTAGGGTTCAGGGCCTTTGAATTGGGACTGAGAGCCAAGTCTAGCAAGTCGGTCAGCCTCTTCGTTACCCATTACGCCTTCATGACCAGGCACCCATGAAAGAGATATTTTATTGTGAGTAGCTAATTGAAGTAAACAAGTCAGGCAGTTCCAAACTAGTTTGGATTCGATTTTTGTCGAGGACAGAGCCTTTAGTGCTGCCTGACTGTCAGAGCAGATTAGGATGCTTGATTTTCGGAGGTTTCTTCTAATGCATTCCCTAATACAGAATTCTATAGCCATTACCTCTGCCTGAAAGATATGTAGTAGTCGTGTTACCAAGGGATGTAGATGATTTAAAGTTGGGACCGTAAATCCCTGCACCTACACCGTTGTTTGTTTTTGAACCGTCAGTATACCAGATGTATTGGAAGTTATTTGTAAGAATTACAGGGTTCTTCCATGCTGAGCGGTTTGGAAAGATTACTTCAAAGCGGTTGGTATACAGCAAACAGGAGATGGTGCTGGAGATGACGCCCGTTCAACATGGGATGAATTTGAAGAATCTCCTGTATTTGCACTTTTTAAAAAATATGCAGAGAAAAAGCATAACTACCATCCTCCATATGTTTTGAAAAGTTCTGCAGGTGCAGTATCTTTGGCACTTCCTTCACCGGAAGATACTGATGAATCAGATCAGACGCCGTCACCTTCTTTCTCGTCGTCCACGGTATTTATATACCCTTCATCTGAAAGCCCTACCACATCGCCTTCACCAGTTCCATCAAGCTCTCGTTACTGTAAGGGGAAACTTACTGATACAAAGCTGACCAAAAAAATGAGATCCATGATGGCTGTCTTTGGGTAAATGATAACTAAGGACTACCCCGACATTAACGTTGATAAACTTTTGATTACGTCATCGTCTGATGAAGAATAATTCAAATAAGTTTTTGCTAAGCAATCCTTATGTAAATGTTAATTATTCCTATTTATGAATTAGTTATGAATGAAGACACTTTTTCTTTTATTTTTTGTATTAATAAAAGTTATTTGAAGTTCATTTTTCATGTCTTTTTTATTGTTGATTAAGTATAAGGTGAAGTAATGAACCGCGAAATATTACTTCTTCATTGGAATCGTTTTCTTCAATTACATTCGGTTTTTCATCAGCGTTAACATTGAAATCGATTTCTTGTTCTACTGGCGGGCTTTTAAGAGTAAAAAACAAAACAAGTTATTTTACAAACAAACAAAAATTAGCTAATTGCTTACCTAAATCATCACCTTCAATGCAAATGCTGTGCAGGACACAAGCTGCGAATATAGTTTTAATGCTATTTCTTATGTTGACCTCCAATCCTTTATTAAACACATTTCGCCAATCTGCTTTTCATTATCCCAAAAGAACACTCTACTACGTTTCTGGCCTTACTATGCACTTTGTTGAATTTTCTGTGGTCCGAACTGGGTGTTTTATATGGTGTGATATCTCCGAGTAGGTAGGAAGGTTCCGTTGGATAACTAGCGCTTTTGTACAGCTGGCTGTTTTTCAAAACCTAAAATAGAAGAACTTATTATTTTCCTGATAAAGGACAATATAGAATATAGCTACTCGATTGTCATGAACAGACCCAGGAAATCCAACGCAAATGTCATTAATGATGTTATGTTCTGATTCGTTCTTAAAAATAAAACATTAGAAATTATAAAACCACTTTTTTATTGATTCAAAAACTTGACAGTAACTGGTTTCGCAAATTGGTACCTTCTTGTAAGTACATATATGTTGTTGGTCGGAAGACCATCTATATTTCTATATGATTTAAATTTAATAATAAATTTAAAAATTAAATTATTTAATTAAATTTAATAATAATAATCTAAATTTTCGTCTGGCACATATTGATCATGGACTTTGAAATGAATTCGGATGTTATGCAGAGCAGCGGCAACATTAACTATTTTAACGGGTTTTTCTGGTCAATAGTGAAGCTGTCGATCACCGAGAAGGCATCGGCACCAAGTTTTCTAAACACCAAAAGTCCTATAAACAATATTGCGAGCACTGCTGTGGCTTGTGTTGAATCTGCTTTTGGTAGTTCCAACACCAGCGTTCCTGAATGGAGTTATCAGCCAAGGAGAAAGTGGATTTTCAGTATCTTCTAGTAAAATGAAAATGAAAATATATACGAGTATGTAATTAGTTCGGTGGATCTAAATAAAGAGTATTTGTTTATACGCAAATGGGATTGCAACTTACGTATTTTGTGGGGCGTTCTTCAGGTGGGCAGCGGCCACGCGGTTTGTAGAGTGGTCGTCGTCTCTTCGGTGGTGGTGTCTTAAATGCGTTTTGCTGACGCCCAACTTCAATTTCCTTATTTTTTGTTGATTAAAAAAACTCCGTTCTCTTCTTTTGTTTTGAGGTACAATTAGCAAATTTTATTTTTGGTTCTTTTTAAGTTTTTAAATGGATATGTACAATTGAGTTTTTCTAACTTTTATAGTGATGTACAATTGAGTTTTTTAACTTTTATAGTGGAGGCGAACTTGTGCTGTTGAATGCAAAATGAATAATAAATTCGAAAAATGACATCATCCTCGTGCTGTATCGATGAAACCTGCTGTCAAAAAAACTCAACGAAAAGTTTATGGCAGTGACGCCAATAAACCTCGGTTGATCTTTTGGCGGCGCGGCGCCGGCGGCTCGGTTCATCGATACAGCATTTTTGAATGCAGATTTTTCTTAGTGCAGAGATGCACAATTGCATGAACATTACTGCCCCCCTTGGCGTGATACGCCAAGTAGAGAGCTATGAGTGCGTTAAGCGCCAAATATATAATTTGTAGTGAAAAGGATTATGATTGAGAGCGGGAAGCGCCAAAAAATTACTATTGATTTTGAACAAATGAATATTATGAAGAGCGGGAAGCGCCAAAAAATTACTATTGACTTTGAACAAATGAATATTATGAAGAGCGGGAAGCGCCCAAAGACCACCTTACCACAAAAAGAATTTTGAATGAACTAATTGAAAAAAAAGCGAGTGTAGATTTCATTTTCATACAATATTGAAAGGCACATAAAAATAAACTAAAATGTTGCATAATGATTTTTAAAAGAACTAAAAATTGTTCCTGGTTATTTCATGGGTAGAAGACACAGCTTGACAACTGGACGGCTAATTTCACCGTTTTGCGTTCGGAGCGTCACCACTCTAACTCTTCCGTCAGCGCCGGGGTGTACATTTACAACACGCCCAAGTCGCCATTCACTGGATGGAAGATTTTCGTTTTTTATAATTACTAAGTCATTTAACTTGATATCTTCTTGAGGCGATTGCCACTTATGTCTTTGATGTAATTCTTTTAGATACTCGTCTTTCCATCTACGACAGAATTGTTGGTGGAGGTATTTAACTTTTTCCCATCGATTGATGAGAGACAAATTGGCGTAAGCCAAATTTGGTTCGGGAAATGCTAAAAGTGGACTACCGCGAATAAAATGACCCGGCGTTAAAGCCAATAGATCAGAAGGATCATTTGACATGGATGAGGTTGGTCGTGAGTTTAAGCATGCTTCGATGCGAGCTAAGACCGTTGAGAATTCTTCAAAAGTGAGTCGAGTACTGGTCCCCAGTTTCCGAAGGTGATTTTTGCAGCTTTTGATATTGCGATTTTTAATCTGCTTTTACGCTAACGATTTTTCAGTTCTAGAAAACTGTTGTAGGGCCTTTTTTTTAAAAAAAACCAAGTGAGAGAAAGGGTGTTAGGCTTGGAATGATTTGAAATCAATTACAACAAGCTACTAACTTGAGTTATAATAGTGAGTCGGCAAGCCGAGAATTTAATTCAGGTTTTTTTTTTTTTTTAAAATAGGTGAGAGAAAGAGTGTTAGTCGTGGAATGATTTGAAATCGATTACACCAAATCTACCATCAGCACGTCTGAAAGTGGTTTTTTTTTTTGTTTTTTTTAGAGTTCTTCACAGAAACAGTCTTGTTACGAACGAACAACTGTAGAGGGTAATTCTTCAATCTTCCAAGATTTGCGCATTTGAATGTCTAGATTGCAAGAAGTGCTATCGGAAATGATGGTAGTGTTGAAAGATTGAAACGATTCTGGAACTGGGCCTGAAAGTATCCAACCAAACATAGTGTTTTGAGCGAGAAGTGAGTCGGAAATGTGTTTAATTCCATTGCGAATTATTGATGGATAAAGATCAGCACCGATCAGAAGATCCACCTGAGAGGATTTACTAAAAGTGGGATCGGCCAATGGGAGGCCTTCGAAAATGGTAGGATTAACTACCGATAAGGTTGTACTGGAAGATTGTTAGTGAGAGTTTTGAGCACAATAGTTTGAGCTGAGATAGTGATTTGAGGCGGATTAGCAGAGGTAATTGCAAAAGAGCAAAATTTCTTTGAAGTTATGGAGAGATTTCCACTAATTCCAGAAATAGTAGTATTTTTGTCAATCCATGGTAAACTCAGACGTTTTTGCACTGCTGCCGAAATGAAGGATATTTCGGAACCGGGATCAATGAGTGCTCTCACAGTATGCACTGTGTCTTTTCCTACAATACTGACTAAGGCAGTAGCCAACAGAATTCTTTTGCTAGAGGTCACCACAAAATTTTGGTATGTTGCTTGAGGAGAGAAAGGTTGCGAGGATACAGACATTTGACGATTTTGTATAGCCTGTGGTTGAGAAGTGGACTGTATATTTGTATTTGAAGTTTGATTTGTAGCTGAAGTGGGATTGGTTGCAAGATGTAATAGTGTATGGTGTCTTTACTTGCACACACTGCACGAATGTTTACTAGAACACGAAGCCTTTTGATGACTGGTGCCCAAGCAATTGTTACACATTTTCTTTTCTCTTACAATTTCGATTCGAGATGAGACTGGTAGTGCTGAGAATTTTGGACACTCATAAATGGTATGCTCTGCCGAGCAAATTTTACATCTAGTTCCTCCCGCCTTCGCAAGAAATGCATTCACCTTATTAGGCTTATGAGAAGTGTTTTTCTTAGGGACTTGAGAATTGGAGGCAAAAGGTTTTGAGGAAGTGGTGTCTGAAATGGATTCGAGCGTTTGGAAACGCGAACTTAAAAACTTGTCCAACTGTTTCCATGTTGGTACTTTTGTGGGATCATCTAAGGATTGTTCCCAAAGAGACTTGGGGCATCTTATTGCAGCAGGCGAAAACAAGGATTGGATCCCAACTTTTTGTATCAACATGATGAGCTTTGAGTACGGCTAGAGAGTCATTTATTTTGCTTTGAAGGCTTCGAATGGATTTTGAGCTTTCTTCGTGTGCTACAGGCAAATTGAAAATATTTTTTACCTGATTATTAACGAGAATACGAGTATTCTCATATGTGGCACGCAAAGCAGCCCAGGCAAGTGCAAAACTAGCGTTTGTTAAGGGAAATTGACTGATCGTTTTAAAAGCATTGTCTCTTGTTTTACAACGGAGATGGAATAACTTTTCCACTTCACCCAACTTTGGGTGTTGAATATACACGGCATCGAACATATCCCGAAATGCCGGCCAGGAAAGGTAATCACCGCGAAACACTTCCGTGTCGAATGGTGGTAATTTGATGCAATGGGAAGACCCGGGTTTCTGCGAAGCACTGGTAGCTGAGTGCAATTCTTTGATCACTACCGTAGGATCAGGTTTCAATTTTGTTTGAAGCTCGAGAAATAATCCTAAGCAATTGATATAGGTTTCATTGCTGTTTTTATACTTGGATTCGATGGCATCCATATCGAGGGGATCCTCATCTACAGCTGGCATACGACGAACGCATCTGGCATAAGTCTCTTTTAAATTTTGCCAGAGATCTGTTAATTCGGTCTTTCTAGCTTCCAAAGTCGCAATTGAATGACGGTGCTCAGGTACTTCCTTTGCTGAGGCATAAAATTTGACAAGCAAATCTGCCGCGAAGATTAAGTCGTCCAATTGTGACATTTTAAAAAAAATTTAACAGTAAAAATGGAAGTGTGCGGTTTAGACCAGTTAGCCTTTGAGTCGGCACGCCGACAGCCTTATAAAATAAAAACAAACTGAGTGAGAGGAGTGACGCAAAAAACTTGGAACGATTTGAAATCAATTACAACAAGTTGGAAGAATTTTGAGTGAAAACTATATCTATAAGAAGACTTATCCTATAATGAGGAATGATTGCAAAGGAATCTTAAAGAGGCTCCAAAATGAGCTTAAATTCAATTGAATTATAGAGCAGTATCAAAAAACTGAGCGAGAGGATTGTCTATAAGAAGACTTATCCTATAATGAGGAATGATTGCACAAGAATCTTAAAGAGGCTCCAAAATGAGCTTAAATTCAATTGAATTATAGAGCGGTATCAAAAAACTGAATGAGAGGAATGTCTATGAGAAGATTTATCCTATAATGAGGAATGATTGCACAAGAATCTTAAAGAGGCTCCAAAATGAGCTTAAATTCAATTGAATTATAGAGCGGTATCAAAAAACTGAATGAGAGGAATGTCTATAAGAAGACTTATCCTACAATAAGGAATGATTGCAAAAGAATCTTAAAGAGGCTCCAAAATGAGCTTAAATTCAATTGAATTATAGAGCAGTATCAAAAAACTGAGTGAGAGGATTGTCTATAAGAAGACTTATCCTATAATGAGGAACGATTGCAAAAGAATCTTAAAGAGGCTTCAAAATGAGCATAAATTCAGTTGAATTATAGAGCAGTATCAAAAACTGAGTGAGAGGATTGTCTATAAGAAGACTTATCCTATAATGAGGAATGATTTCAAAAGAATCTTAAAGAGGCTCCAAAATGAGCTTAAATTCAATTGAATTATAGAGCAGTATCAAAAAACTGAGTGAGAGGATTGTCTATAAGAAGACTTATCCTATAATGAGGAACGATTGCAAAAGAATCTTAAAGAGGCTTCAAAATGAGCATAAATTCAATTGAATTATAGAGCAGTATCAAAAACTGAGTGAGAGGATTGTCTATAAGAAGACTTATCCTATAATGAGGAATGATTTCAAAAGAATCTTAAAGAGGCTCCAAAATGAGCTTAAATTCAATTGAATTGTAGAGCAGTATCAAAAAACTGAGTGAGAGTAATGTCTATAAGAAGACTTATCCTATAATGAGGATCGATTGCAAAAGAATCTTAAAGAGATACCAAGAACGCGAAGAAACTAGCAGTAATGAATGAGCTTAAAAAAAAAATATTGAAAAAAAAAACAGTAATAATATTTGAAAAGTTGGAGCAAATGCACAAGTTCGGTGAGGAAAAACTTTTCAAATGAGTTTATTCAAATTGAATTCTAAAAACGTATTAAAGCGAAGTGAGAGTAGTGTCTATAAGAAGACTTATCCTATGATGAGGATCGATTGCAAAAGAATCTTAAAGAGATGCCAAGAACGCGAAGAAAAACTAGCAGTAGTGAATGAGCTTTCGAAAAATTAAATTTGAAAAAACATTACTAATATTTGAAAAGTTCGAGGAAGTTGCACAAGTTCAGTGAGAAAAAAAACCTTTCAAACGAGTTTAAATTCAAATTGAATTGTAGAACCAAGTCTATACAAAATTCAAAAGAATTAAAAAAAATCATGTGTCCCAATGGAACCTGAGGACCAGCACCGTTGATAATAATTGACGAAATGGAATTGTGACGTTACGGCAAAAAAAACTTCCTGTACGTTATAAAAAACTATACCATAGCGTGATGGTAACTGTACTAAAAAATACAGCTTTCACACTGTATACGAAGTCACGCCACGAATAATAAAAAACTACCACCAAAATCTCAAGAGGTGAAAGCACGAGCAGCACAAAAAAAACTTTTTAAATTTGGTTTTCAGAAAAACCGATGAGAAGCGACTGATTTTTTCCTTTTTCAAGAATTTTTTTTTTTAAAAACAAGATTATCACGCCAAATGACTTAAATTTCAAAATGAATTTATCTCGACCGATTGCGCGATGAAAAAAAGAGAAAAAAAACCCGTATGAAATAACGGAAACTATGTACTACATAAGCCTTTCAATATGAAATAAAACGAAATTCACACTCACCCTTTACATGAAGTTTAACATTGTTCTGCATCTTCTCCTGGTCTTCTGCTGCTTGCTGATGATTTGACTTCTTCCTCCTGACACCAATCGAAGCAATGGTGTATCTTCCTTCAAGTTCTTAAAAGAACGTTTTTTGCCTTGAGCGGCGCGGCGTTGAGCGTAGTTTGAAAACGTGTATTCGAGCAGGTAATGTAAAAAAACAAGTTCTTAAAAGAACGTTTTTTGCCTTGAGCGTCGTTTGAAAAAACGTGTATTCGAGCACGTATTGTAAAAAAACAAGTTCTTAAAAGAACGTTTTTTGCCTTGAGCGGCGTTGAGCGTCGTTTGCCGATATATATATGTCCGCACCCGTAAAATTGGGTTTTTTTTTTTTCTTTGGAGCACTATCCTGGCTCGTTTGGACCAAATGTTTATACGCAAATGGGATTGCAACTTACGTATATTGTGGGGCGTTCTTCAGGTGGGCAGCGGCCACGCGGTTTGTAGAGTGGTCGTCGTCTCTTCGGTGGTGGTGTCTTAAATGCGTTTTGCTGACGCCCAACTTCAATTTCCTTATTTTTTGTTGATTAAAAAAACTCCGTTCTCTTCTTTTGTTTTGAGGTACAATTGGCAAATTTTATTTTTGGTTCTTTTTAAGTTTTCAAATGGATATGTACAATTGAGTTTTTCTCACTTTTATAGTGATGTACAATTGAGTTTTTTAACTTTTATAGTGGAGGCAAACTTGTGCTGTTGAATGCAAAATGAATAATGAATTCGAAAAATGACTCATCCTCGTGCTGTATCGATGAAACCGGCTGTCAAAAAAACTCAACGAAAAGTTTATGGCAGTGACGCCAATAAACCTCGGTTGATCTTTTGGCGGCGGCTCGGTTCATCGATACAGCATTTTTTAATGCAGATTTTTCTTAGGCAGAGATGCACAATTGCATGAACAGTATTTATATCAAGCAATCTTGTGCTTCTATCTCCATTGTCGTATAAAGACTTGAAGTAATTAAACACTTCACCATTTCCCCATATAAGGCTGTCGTGACTAGAACCAGGATATTTGGAGTCCACGTACCTACCTTATCCTCAGCTTGTGATCACAATTCTTAAATTCAGAAAATTTATAAAATGCAATCACAAATTTCCTTATGATGTTTTACAATCATTCAAAATAATCCTTTTGATGTAGAGGTGAAAAACCTTGTTGATCTCAAAGCTCCAATAAAAATGCTTTAGTAATACCATTATAGATACCTTTATGTAACCTGGTGTTACCGCTACAATCTTGGTCATCTACTTCTATTCCCTTTGAAACAAGAAATGTTACCATTTTCCTATTATTATGCTTAATAGCGCAATCCAGTGCTTCAAAACCATGTTTGTTTTTAGTGCAAATAAGCTCTTTAAACCTAGCTGGAAGATTACATATTTTAGAAAAAATTAATGCAGTTATTTCAGAACACAGTGATGATGTCAAAGACCATGCACCAAGGATGTTATCACTTTACATACCTAGATAAAAACAAAATTACTGCTGCAAAACATCAGCCGTATCTATTTATAATCGGATAATAAACTCCGAACAACTTTATAACACGCTTATTCATTGAATAAATCAGAAATTGTATTTATAATCATTTTTCGTCAGTGAATAGGGGCTGAATAGCTTAAACGCAGAAATGTGTGTTTTAGGCGTGTTTTAAGCGTATTTTAGCGTATAAATGTCATTTGATTTTGAGTATTGAGTTGTCATTCAGTGGTTTATTTACAACTTTGAGAATTTTAAAAGCAACTAAAATCAAAATGGAAATGTACGCAAATTACATTAACTTTATGCATAATTTGGATGGTGTAAATGTGTTATCCACTGAAAAAAGTAGAGCGCAGAAAGTCTACAAAAAAAGATTTGATCCAATGAAGCTTAAGGAGTTATTAAATATATAGATTTTCGAAATCAAATAAGAACAAAATTATAGACTTGGTGAAAACTGATTTGGAAGGATCGAAGCGAGGAGGCCATATTTCTGTGGATTTACAAGTGATGGTAGCTATTAGATATTGGGGACGAAATGAGGTATATTATGTATTTTATAGTGCCTTTAATGTATTTATTTTTAAATGCTTTTATTATTTTCCATAGATGCAAGATGATAGCGCTGACATTCACGGATTCAGCCAGCCTACCCTTTGTGTTATTTGTAACAAGGTTGCAAGAGCACTTGCTTCAAAGAGTGCACTCTTCATAAAAATGCCAACGCAAACGTCAGAACAAAGAATGGAGATTAATGGATTTATGCGGATTCGAGGTTTCCCAGGTATCATCGGGGCAATAGACTACACCCATATTAAAATACCAAAAGTTGCAGGGCCAGTAGGACAATATTATATCAACCGGAAAGGGTTCTACTCGCTAAACACACAAGTTGTGTGCGACTCAGACCAGCGTTGCCATAATGTGCCCGAACGGGCCATTTGGCCCTCTGTTTTTAATTTTGGCACTTGGCCCGGGGCCAATAAGAAATGGCCCGCATATCGTATTTTTTTGTATTCCTCAAACAAAATAGGTATTGTATGAAGCACATACATATCATTTTATCGCTAAAAGTTGCATTGTGCTTCCTTCATAAACATTTTAAATCACTGAATTCGTTCATTCTCATTGCCATCGTCATGACATTTAAAGAGTGTTCAATGAGCTGTTCTAGAACAGTTTCATAGGCTGTTTTTTTGGGAGGCATGTCCGGTACCTTGTATTGTTAATCCAAAAAAAAACGGTTTGCGTTTAATGTTTGATGGTTGGTATCCGTGACGAGTTGTCAAACAAATGAAAGTAAATAGCGGTGTTCACAAAAGTATGCAAGTATTTTCTTGTGGTTTTTTTTACACGCTTTGGGGTCAGTTCACTTGAGAGTGAATGAGAACAAGTGCGAAAAACTTTTAAATGTCGGTAATCCGCTAAAATACATTACTTAGAAGTTTAAAAGTTCAATACTTATATTTTAAAAGTGTCTTAAGAAATAAGACACAAGCGGATACTTATCTGTATAAGAATCAACTTCCGCTTCAAGGTATTAATGTAACGAATAACGAAATCGAGTTTACTATTCCTTAATGGTTATTAATTGTAGATTAAATAAGTCTGGAACAGATGGCGTTTTTGTTGTTATTAATCAGATAGATTGCATAAATCTGGAACAGATGGCGCCTTAAGCTAGTTTCTTTACAGAGAACTGTAAAACATTGTCCCTTGCACCTCACAGATGGCGACCTACAGCAACGCGTGGCCGCGTCTGCTAGTAATCAATAAATAAATCTATTTTAAGATAAGACGTAGAAAATACTATTGGAAAAAAATGTCAACATTCACCGAAAAATGTGTTAAGGAACTATGCAAAAAAGAACAAAAAAATAGTTTAACAGAGCTTTTTTCGTTTCTCTTACGATATATTATTATATACCTATGAACCTGCAAAGTAAATAATCAAAATCAATAAATTTCTACAATTCAAAAATCGTTACAAAAATTCTTTTCTATTCTATTCTATTCTTGTACAAAATTCATTTCCATTCACTTGTGAACACCCCCTTTTTCTGTTGTTCGAGATACATGAAAGTCTCTAGTCGCACCAACATTTAAAAATGAAACATCGAAAAACTCATTCGATACTCGATTAATCTATCCCTTGTAAGATTTACTCATCCTTTTATCCCCTGTATCTTTGTTGTTTTTGCTTTACATGTATTTACAATACAAGGTACCGGACTTCCTCCCAAAAAAACAGCCCTAATGAGAAATTTTCTGTTCTTTTCTGATCTTTTTTGTGTTCAATGAGCTGTTCGAGAACAGTTTAGCAAAGCGTTTTCTGCACCTCCTTTTGAGCAAGATCAAGTTTGGTGAAAACTGTCAAAAGCAGCTGTTCTTTTTGCTTAGTTTTTTAAGCGCAATGTAATTTTGATTTGTTGCGAGAAGTTCAAAAATATATCAAAAAAATCAGGAAAATAACACCTAACCTTGTGCTGAAAATAAAATTACTTGTTTGTGACGAAAATACACTAAATAAAGTTGATATCAGAAAAAGAAAACTTTGTAGTTTTTTTTTTCATTTTTGTTGTTGCTTTTTTTGACAAGTTTGCGTGTTCTAAGTTTCTTGACGTTTTTCACTGCTTCTGTGCTGTGCTGTTCTGATCTAAAAAAAAGCCATTGAACACATCTTTAATAAATATTTATGTTGCCCTCTATACTTTTCTAAATTTTTTTTTACTTTTCTCTGTAGTGTAGTGGCCCGCACTTTTTGGAAATGGCCCTCAAAAAGACCCTCAGTTTACTTTTCTTCGCGGCATCGCTGACTCAGACCTAAAAATTCGAGATATCGTGTGTCGTTGGAGGGGAAGTACTCACGATTCTCGAATTTTAAGGGGAAAGTAGAATCAAGGAAAGGTTTGATAGGGTTGAATTCAAAGGACGACTACTAGGTGATGGAGGATATGCGTGCTCGAACATTCTTTTCACTCCACTACTCAATCCCCGAACTCATGCGGAAGAGCAATATAACATAGCACATATAGCCACGCGAAATACTGTTGAAAGGTGTTTTGGAGTGTGGAAAAGTCGTTTCAGGATTCTTCTCACAGGATTTCGACGCTCACTCGAACACACAAAAACAGCAATTATAGCTTTGCCAGTCTTACACAACTTAGCAATTAAGTTCAAGGACACTGCCTCAGGTAAAAATAAAATATACTAGTATACTAGTAGTCATACAATAGATTTTTTTCTTTCCTTAATCATAATGTAAGTATTGATGAATACGAAGACGAAAACATCCGTGCTGAGCAAAATATACATTCCGAAATGGAAGCCTTTGATGATGAAAGAAATTTAACACGAAGCGTTTTTATCCAACAACATTTTAATTAAATATATCATCTTACGTACTAATAAACACAAATCACAATTCATTTATTAATCTATATATCTTACGTACTAATAAACACAAAAAAAATAACATAAATATCACAATTCATTAATCTATATATCTTACGTACTATTAAACACAAAAAAATTAACAAAAAATAAACTAGCATTAAAAAAACAAGAATAACAAAAACAGATTAACAAAAGAAACACAACGAAAAACAAAACGAAAATAATAACCTATCTAATATAAGTTTTGAATTTTAAGAGGTGAAGCTCCTCCATCTGTTCCCTCTCCCTTTCCTTCGGACGCATTTTTTCGTCGTGCTGCACCTTAAGAAAATGAAGCTTTGCCTCATGCTCCTCCTTCATATATTGCAGCTCCTTCTCCTTTTTCTTCTTCTCCAAGTTGAAGAACTTCTCCTTCATAAGATCTTCCTTGGGGATTTTCTAAGGAAAAAGTTATTATGAAGTTATTAGCAATAAGAAAATATTTTCAAAGCACAAAACCTTATTCCTCTTGGGTTCCTTTATGGTGGGGAACAAGGAAGAGCTTTCTCTGGAGAGGGTAATAAAACTTCGATTTCGTCTTCCAAAAACTCAACCATTTGAAAGGAGTTATCTTCTACTTCTTGGATGTCTGCCTGAAAAAGTACAAACAATTAAACTTACTTCACTCTTTTTTATACAATTTAGCTTACTTGTGCAGTGTTGTGGCTTTCATCCTTGAAGGAATTTGCAGCATTTGATTCATTTTCCTTATTCTGTTAAAAAACAAAAACATTATTTCATGAACTTAACATGTTTGTACATACCAATGCAAAATCACAGTCGAACTCGTTTTCGTCTTGTTCAAACTCGTGAGATATAAGCTCCACCAGCCTCAAATCCTCGTCATCGGGCAACTTTGGAGCTGAACCACCCCCAGTTGCGTTTCTGCTTTTTTTGAAAGCAGAAACATGTGCCATTGCTCTCATTTTTGTTGTCCGCCATTGCGACTGGAGTTGCGACACTTCTCTCTTTACAGCACTAATTTCATTGAAGCTGAAAATTTTTACATTAAAGTTAGTTTGATTTTAGTAGTTTTCCATACCTGACTGTTATTTCTCTCCACGCTTCCCTTTTTGTTTTCGTCGTATTAGTGTCGGTTCTTTTGTCCTCCACAATGTGTACTCTTTCCTCCACTAACTGTCGCAAAAGAGCCTGTTGATGAAAAATATTATATAAGTTTGAAAGTCTTTACAAATTTGATTCAGATTTCAAATAAAACAATGAAATCTTCAAGTGGATTTAAAACGAATCCAGAAAACACGTTAGGCATACACATTCTTAAACCTAAATCGTTTTTAAGTAACGTCATTAAATGTGAATTGTATATTTTCTAATCAGAAATTTGATTTACTTTGTTACTTTTCTTCTTCATGAAATTTAGAAAGCTGTGAACATTTAAAGACGCTATTTCCAAATTGATTAACGTACAGAGACGAATCATGTATTTCTTGAATCTGTACTTAGTTTGGCGTGTAATTGTATGATTCCACTTGAAAGTTACAGAGTTGTTTTTGAAAAATCACAAAACAAAAATACTTCACTTTTTCATTTTATATCTTTCTTTGAACTAAACTGTAAGGCGAACTACTTTTGTTCTCCGATTCTTTCGAAACCTATGCAAAAACTTCAACTCCAATCACACAATTACATAGTAAACTGAGCACAGATTCAGGATATTAATACTTATCTCTGTAAAGATTTAAGGCACCGTCAAGAAATGTCTGCTTTTTGTTCCTGGAAAATCGCAAAACTAGTGATTGATTTGATTGATTGATATAATTTATTTCTTAAAATATAAATACAAAAATGTATAAACGTTTGCGTGGGCAAATTTAAGAAATGTAAGTGACAATGATATTTTTATTATAAAGAATAGAGATATTGTCACTATTAGGCAAATAATTTCCATAATAATTTTGAATGGGTGGGGTGACCCATAGATAAAAGAATAAAAACTGGAATTAGCTGAACAATCGTTAATTTAAAGAAATGAGAATTACAAAATCTATATAAAAGCTTACCATTTCATCAAAACATTAGAAATAATTAAAAACTAGTTATTCATCATTAGTTCAATGTTTACTAAGTCAAATTCAAAAAGCAATTTTTTTACATTTATTCCAAATAGTGGCTGAGATGTAAGAACTCTGATAGAATTTGGAAGTTTATAAATATTCGGCATGAAACTATGTCATAAAATTTTCGAAATGCTGTTGTGCGAAAGGATGGTACATTAACCAGATTTAAGAAATTTCCACGTACGTTATAGTTGTAAATAATTCTGAAATTAAGATTTCCTGATCTTTTAAAAAATTCATTGAGAACCTTATAGCAGTACAAATGTCGAACTGGAAGAATTTTCAATTCATTGAATAGTGAAAAACTGGGGTAAAGGCGAAGTTTACGGCAAATTTTCTTCAGAACCCATTTTTGCATAACCAAAAGAGGTTGAATTTAATTAAAATAAGTTCCCCCAACATAAGATTCCATACTGTAATTTAAAATGAAAAATGCCATAATAAATTTTCATAAGAAGTTGATAGGAGCAAACTTTTCTAAGGTAATAAATATATCGTAAAGTGCCTCGAAAGTACTGCCTTAGATTTTCTGTATGTTTGAAGAAACTCATTTTGAAGTCAATAATAAGACCCAAATATTTGAACTCATTGACATTTTCTAACCATCTATCACTGCAACTTGAAGAACTAGAAAAGGTGCAAGAAGAGCAGTTGGAGACACAAAAACATTTCAAGAGTTTAAACTAGCTATTGCTAATACACATTACATACCTTATCTGAGGCATCCCAGTTTTCTGTGCGTGTCCGCTTTCTTTTTAGTTGATCCATTTTCCTTTAGTTATTTAGTTTTAGTTTATAAAGTAAGCTTTAGTTATTTTATTTGTACTTGGAGTCACTTACACCGAACACCGAACGAAAATAAAAACAAATCAAAATTCTGTTGTCAGTTCAACCATTGAGAAACAAAAATAGAGAGTTTCTTTATGATTTTGACATAAGCGATGAATAACTATAATGGGTGATGAAAAATATTATAAATAAGGAATTTTTATTCACTGAATAAAGTCTGAATAGGTTCTTATTCACTGAATAACTATTATGCGTTTTAAGCGTGTAATAGCAAAATCTAATAAATACGGCTGCATATTTTTAAGAAAACGGGGTTGATAAAGTCTTTGAAACTGAAAAAAGAATCTTTTTTACTTATTATTCTCGATTCTAATGTCATATTTTAAAAGAACAATTAAAAATATTCAAACTAAATTTCCATTTTGATTGATTGATTTATTCGGTGTGGTAACACTAAAAACTAGTTTTCACCGCTGATATCTGTCATACATTTCTAAAGAAACAAAACAATGAATTCGTATTTCGAAACAAAAATAGAGAGTTTCTTTATGATTTTGACATAACTGAATAACTATAATGGGTGATGAAAAAGATTATAAATAAGGAATTTTTATTCACTGAATAAAGTCTGAATAGGTTCTTATTCACTGAATAACTATTATGCGTTTTAAGCGTGTAATAGCAAAATCTTATAAATACGGCTGCATATTTTTAAGAAAACGGGGTTGATAAAGTCTTTGAACTGAAAAAAGAATCTTTTTTACTTATTATTCTCGATTCTAATGTCATATTTTAAAAGAACAATTAAAAATATTCAAACTAATGTTATGTCCGCACCTGAGAGTTAACCTGGGTTATCTCAAAACAATCCCAAACCAACATGATAACCAAGTGGTTTGCCATACAAAACGAAACCTTTTTAGTCACTGGGTTTCGAGATAACCTACTCGAAACCAAAGGCGCTGAATGCACTATTTCCAACATTCCATTGAATTTGACATTTAAGAGAGTGGAAGTGAGTAGAGAGAATGAATTCTCTCATACGTCGTTGACGTTCTGCTCACACTTTATGTCTGTCTCTTTTTAACTTAAGACAAAAAGATAAACTTAAAACTTTTTGGCATATGCGGACACTACTTGGTTAACTCAAACCAAACTGGAACGAAACCCAAGTTAACTTCAGGTGCGGACATAGCATAAATCTCCATTTTGATTGATTGATTTATTCGGTGTGGTAACACTAAAAACTAGTTTTCACCGCTGATATCTGTCATACATTTCTAAAGAAACAAAACAATGAATTCGTATTTGGCTTGAGAAATGACAAATTTAATGTATTTTGTATTAATTCTTTTATATCTTTTAAAATATCAACGCATTATAACAAGAAATTCAATTAAACAGAGAAGAGAGCGTGGGGTAAGTTATTAGTTGAAGTTCAAGTTAAAACTTTTCCAATAATAAATGCTATCGCCAGATGACACGTGTAAGAGCCCCGGCCCATAGAACGCGTTGCGTGCGGTAGGAGCGGCGCGGCAACTGATGCGGTGGGTTTTACCGCCCGCAACTGATGGGGTGACCCAATGAACGCGGCGCGGTGTTTTGACAGATAAATTTAATCAAATTTTGTTTTGACAGATAGATTTAAGAATTTAAAGTGAACTCGTGTTAGAAGCAAGAAGTAGGAAAAAGTTGTGGTCTCTTTTAAAGTGAATAACAACTATTTAATTGAAAACTTTTTTTTTAAGCAATAGTAAAAATGGACGTCGATGAAGTGCTTGATTTGTTGCTTTTGGTATTGCTGCTTTCAAAGGCCGAAGAATGCCTAAGTATTATGAGAAATCAATGTCGTCGTTTTTGGGTGCGTCCCTTGTACAAAGACCGCGATGAGCACGGATTTTTCAGCCTTAATTTTGAAAAAAATGTACAACAACGATCCGGAACAATTCAAGCTTGCTGTTCGGATGAAAAAGGATGTGTTCGATCTGCTTTTTTATTTGCTGAAGGAGGATTTAACAACACTCTAATAGGCCAGTGCAGGCTTTTTATGACCTTAGTGTGAGTTTTACTTCATTGCAACTTGGAAAATTCTAAAACCAAACGATTTTCATAAATCTTTGCAGTTATTTGGCTCATGGAGGTTCCAAGCAAATGTTTTCAATGGCATTTAAAATGGGACTGACAAGTGTGAAAAGAATTGTTAACGAAACTTGTGATGTGCTGTGGAATTCACTTGGTCACATTTATTTGTCAGTCCCAAGCCAATCTGAATGGAGTTCTATATCCCGGGATTTTGATACCATGTGGAACTAACCAAACTGTTTGGGAGCCATTGACGGAAAGCACATCAACATTACGTGCCCGCCGAATTCTGGATCCTTGTTCTACAACTATAAGGGAACCTACTCTATTGTTTTGTTGGGAATTTGCGATGCCAACTACACCTTCACTGGCATTGACCTTGGAGCATATGGGTCACAAAGTGATGGTGGAGTTCTCTGGCATTCAGATTTTGGCCAAAAATTGTTCAATGGAAATTTGGAAGTACCAGAGGATGATATTCTTCCAAACTCGAACGTCAAGTTCCCACACTATTTCGTTTGGCAGTTTTCCCATTAAAACCATTTCTGATGCGCCCTTATCCAGGTAACATTTAACTATTATCAATATTAATTGAACTGTTGTCAATATCCCTCCATTTTAATAGGAGATACCCTACCGTTTGATAGGGAGAATTTCAATAAGCTCCTTTCAAGAGCCAGGCAAGTAATTGAAAATGCATTTGGGATTCTGGTGTCGCGGTGGCGTATTCTACTTAATCCTCTTAAATGAGCCCAAATCTGCTACAAAATTTGTCAAAGCAGCTGTATTGCTGCACAATTTTGTAAAAATGCACGATGGTAGCTATGTATATACCAAAAGAGTTTGTTGATAGTTTCCAAGGCGAAGATGTCATAAAAGGCCTGTGGCGAAAAGAAGCTTCTCCACTTCAAAGGCCAAAAAGAATTTTTTCCAACAATGCATCGAAAGATGCATTTAAATTAAGAGACCAATTGAAAGATTATCTTCTTAACTATTAATTTTGTTGTTGTTCTTTCCAATCAATGACCTAAGCCAATAAAGAACATTTAATAAAATAGTTGTTCAACATTTTTTTTCCATCCTTCAACAGGTATCAGACAGATTCTAGACGAAACAGCTTGTAGGTAATGTTACGAACAGTAATGTAGGTAGGTAACTGTATGACCTTCACATACAAATGCAAACCAACCTACAAAATTCAGAACAGAAGGTAGATACCAGACATCAAAATGAGTTCAAACACACCCAAATTTTTCTTAATGGATCAATTTCCACCCCTATTCAGGCAATTAACTAAACGTATTTCTTACCTATTTGGTACCCGTGGCGTAATGGTTAGCATGTCCACCTGCTAACCCATAGGTTCGAGGTTCGAATCCCAGCAGAGGCAAAACGCAAAAATGTTTTTCCACGGGTATCGCCTTTCGCGAGGAATTGGCAAGTCCTCCGTTAGTAAATTCATTGCCATGAAAAGCGCATTCTCAATTAGCCGTTCGGAACCGGCGAAAAATTGTAGGTCCCCTCCATTCCCTCACAAGGCATGGTTGTGAGAAATGCGCTAGGCCCAGGGGCTCCTCGCTCTGTTGCGCCACCCTTTTTATTTATTTATTTCTTACCTATACGCCATCAAACTACCCTTTTTTGGTATGAACACACTCATAAACACATCGCTGAAAAAGAAAATTTACTTTATGATACCAAACATGGTAAGCAGTAAAAGAAAAAAATTTAAAGAGAAAACATTTATTTGGAATTAAAAAAAACACATTAACAAAAAATAACACAGCGAACGTGAAACAATAACAAAACAGTAATAATGAACATAACAAACGTAAAACAATAAAAAAAAAACAGTAATAAACATAACAAACGTAAAACAATAACAAAATGAACACAAACAAAATACAACTATACATTTGAGCATTCCTCATTGACCGCTGCGAGGAATCTTATTTTCAACTCGTCTTGCTTCCATTCTGGAAGCTTCAGCAGGTAGCTGTCTAATACATCGAAATAAGAGGCATTTCGACTCTTTGTTTCGTTTTTTTTTGCCTCGACTAGGCTTTGCACAGCACCTACTAACACCTTAAAAGGAAAGAAAGATTAACTAAATTTCACTATAGAAATATTTACTACTTACATCAAACCTTTGAGAGGCTTCCTCAAACTTTGGCCTTTTGGGACGCGGCGTCGATGTGCTCTCAAGCGACGTCTCATTCATAAAGCCTTCAAAAAGGCTGTTTGGGGTATCATTTCTTGAGCAGCTATCGTCTGCACCAAAAGAACTCATCGTTAAATCATTTGTCTCCTCCGCAAAACTATTACTTATTGTTCTGTAACAAAAACAAATTCATTATTTTAATGTGAATCTACAACTAACAACTACTTACCTTCTCGGAGCAACATACTTCTTTAAGAACAACATTAACTCAAAGTACTTCCAATTCGAACCGTCATCAGGTGCACTGCTTGATTTCGGTTTCTTGTTGAGCTCCTTAACAAACCGGTCCCGCAAAGACTTCCACTTTGTCTGGCAGATATCCTCTGACAAACAATAATTGTAAAATGCATACACATTCCAATAATAAGTTTGTTTTTCTTACCTGTTAGACCAACAGAAGCGGCAACAGCCATCCACGCCTTTTCTTTGGCCAATTTGTTTTTGTAAAGGCCGTTGCCTTTGTCGTATAAACATGGATGGATTTTAATACTTTCAATTAAAATCTCTTCTGACATTGTTACTGCAAATAAATTGTAATTAATATCATACACTTAGTTAATGTAACAAAACTTACCTTTAAGTATATTTTCTTGCTTCTTAGTGGTTCGTGCCGGCTTTTGTGTTTTTGAATTTTTGTTTGTCAAACCTTAAAATGCTTATGTTTTGTTATTTAAAAAAAGATATATATATCTTCAAAGCTTAAGTAGCAACTTTTTTTACAGAATATAACTGTCTTTTTCAATTTTAAAAATAGTTTGACAGCAAATCCCGAATAAAAATGCTACTTAGACTGTTATTTTAGCAGCAGTAGCAAGAACAGTTGAGTTACATCTCTGGTATCAGGTATCAGTAGTAGTAGTAGTAGTAGTATTTGTGATTTTTATTTAATCAAAAAATGGAATTGATTTATAAACATGTTTACAATTTCACTAATATAGCATTGGCTTTTGCCGTCAGCCAGAAAAAAAGAGTATTTATAAGATTAATTGTATAAATCATAAAGTTATTTTACATAATTCATAGTTTTTTTTTTTGTTTTTTGTTTTAAAAAGCTTCGTTTAAAATTTGATTTCGATATTCAAATGCAGATTTAACATAACTGGCTAAAATCATCCAATCTTGACCATTTAGAACTTCTTTCGCTTCATCGATAGTTAAGTAATTTTTTCCCCAATGCGCATGTCGTATTGTCTGCAGGATGGGGCATGTTGTTAAGAAGTGAAAAACATTTTCTGTGGCACGATGATTACATAAAGTGCATTCCGTGTTTCCTTCAGGTCCATATGGCTGGTAATTTAAACGTAGTAACTCTCCTCTGGTTTTGAAAATTAGAGATATCGTATTAAGAGAGTATCGGTCGTTGAAATAGTTACTTGCTCCAAGGTTGTGTTGAAGGACCCTATACATATTACGCGTCTCGCTCCGCTGCGCTGCTTCCGTGAAATTGGCGAATATACTGTCTTCAACTCTCCCCAAAAGTGCAGGTATAGCATCATTCCATACTTCGTTGTTTCTTTCCATCAACTCGATGCCATGTTGT
Source organism: Melanostoma mellinum (assembly GCA_914767635.1). Taxonomy (NCBI): domain Eukaryota; kingdom Metazoa; phylum Arthropoda; class Insecta; order Diptera; family Syrphidae; genus Melanostoma; species Melanostoma mellinum. Next base: position 154,503,962 of record OU612060.1, read on the forward strand.
CGTTCCAGTAGTGACCACTCCGCGAAGAACTGGGATTTTCGTTGCAGCAGGTAGTTTGCAATGATTTTGGGTAGCCTGTGGTTTGGTAGAGCCATCGTTTTCTTCATATAGCTTAAGTGTAATTTAAGTGTAAAAATGTAGAGTGGTGATATACCGGTCTCCAAGTGTAGCATATATGTGGGAGTATTTTCTGGTAACCAGAACATCCTTTTGATAAAATATCTCAGCAGTTTTTCCACTTCATCATACTGCAGATAACCCCATACCTGACCAGCATAGCACATCACAGACCTCATCACAGCTTCAAAGAGCTTATATTTAGCGCTTGGAGCTATATGTTTTTTTCCAAGGACTCCTGCCCAGTTACAGTTGATAGCTTTTTTTGCTTCCACTAGTTTCTCCTGGAGATGTTTTTTGAAAGAGAGCTGAGGTGTTATGATGACTCCAAGATATCTGTATTCTCTCACCAACTCGAGGTCTGCATTTCCCCATGTCCATTTCTCTTCTCTTGCATCAGGTATCAGTATCCTATCTCATACCTAGCGACAAGAGAGAACTTCAAGTTGGTTTTGACAGCAAATGTCACCGCGTGAGAGCCGCGGCAAAGTAGAAAGTTGGGCTACTCGGCGCGTTCGGCGCCACTTTTAGAACGATTGTGGACCTCATGCCAGGGAAACGGAGTGGTTGGACAAATGAGTATGAACTCGTTGTATTCCTTTACTGGATGGCATCTGGTTGCAGCTATCGACTTGCTGGTGGCTTTTTTGGAATAAGCAGATATACTGTGAAGAGCATTGCGCACAAAATGCTTTATTTCTTTTGCGGATCCATGCGTCATCTTATTAAACATGTTCAACGGAATAACTATGAGGAAATTGGTTATAGATTTTGCAGACCTTCCAAATCTAATATATTTGAAAATGCGATAGGAGCTATAGACGGCACTCATATCAGGATACTTTGTCCTGTAAGGAAACATGACGAATATTTAAATTATATAAACGTTTTTATTTGATCCAATGTCAATCTGTTATTGACGGCAATTTAATCAGCCGTATTCTGGTATTCACGTGAATCGAACATTGATTATCACCCATTCGATCCCCTTTCACTCTACCTATACCTAAGAGAATTTAAAGAACAAGAGGGAAAACCATTACGTCTCTTGTCCTGCAACTTTCATTTGTTTACATTGTTGTTTTTGTAATCGCAGCCTACATCTGTGAATACGTGTGAGCTGCAGAAAAAAGGCGCGAACAAGTTGTGGAAGTATATGTGCGGTGATTTTATTTTCATTTGACGCTTGGCTATTTAAAACATAACCTGAAATTTCATTTTCACCACACTACTGAAAAATTCTTAAGGGGAGGGTTTGGACAACACCAAAGTTTTTGTTTTTTATAAACTAAATTTTTTTTGTAAAGCTGGGCAAGATGTGAAAACTCATAAGCATGCAGCTATACTGATTCTATTGCGACTCATTATATTGTGATTCGCTCCCTCAGCTCGGTTATTTGTCTTAACTTTTTATTAATACCAAACCCTAAATATCAAACTATGTAAACATTTTTTGAAAAACTTATCACAGTAAAAATTTTGAAATGCAGCAATCTTGTAGATATTATGCAGAGCTCAGAAAGCCTTCATTCATCTCTGTAGCACAAATATTAACAAAGCACCAACACTTTAAGTTTTAATTTTTTTGAACTAATTGAAAGCGGACATCAAACTATGTAGACATTTTTTGAAAAACTAATCTCAGTCAAAATATGGAAATGCAGCAATCTTGTGGTTATTATGGAGAGCTCAGAAAGCTTTCATTCATCTCTGCTTGTTCTTTAAATTCTCAAGCTTGTTCCTTAAATTCTCTTAGACCTATAAAATCTGCTATCCGTCGGGTGAACTACGTTATCCTAACCAATTTGACATTGAAAGTTAACAGCTGTTCGTGTGAAAATCATAATTTGTTTGTTTGCAAATCACTTTGCTTAATCACTCAACCTAAATAGATTTATTTGTTTAATTTGTGTAAATTGAAGAATGGACAGTATTGGACTTTTTTTTCCAATTGCAATCAATGGAATAAGAGAATCCTCAAACAGAGAGCTTCGGAGGAATGTAACAAAGTCAAAAAAAAAAAAAAAAAAATATTATGGAACTGCCAGATGAAACATAAGTTCATTTATTTTCATTTAGAAATATATAGATAACAAACCAATTATTTCAAAATTGTAGGTTCACCAAAAACTTTCGGTTAAATAAACGAGCATTTCAATATGTTTTGGATATTGTCGAATCGAATCTTCCACCTCCACAGCGAAATGATGCAATTTCTAGAGAAGAAAAATTAATTGCTTGTTTAAGGTTCTTCGCTGAAGGAAATTTGCAACATGGCGTTGGACAGGATTTTAATGTGGGCTTCGCTCAGCCCACATTTAGCAAAGTGTTACAAGAGATATTGGACGTACTTCAAGCCCATTTATGTCCCAAATGGATTACCCTACAAATGACGGCAGAGGAGAAATTAGAAGCAAAATCTTGGTTTTACCAAAAATATGGTTTGCCTGGAGTTGTAATGTGCGTTGACGGTACTCACATTCCACTAAAGACCCCCTATGAAAACCCACATCTATTTTACAATAGAAAAGGCTACCACAGCCTGAATACCATGCTGGTAAGTGCAATGGATTGTGTTTTAATTCTTATCTACAAAAATATGAATTATTTTCAGATATGCAATCATAGGCAATGGATTACCTACGTCGCCGTCGACTCAAGTTATCCCGGAAGTTGTTGCAGGCACCTGAAAAGGAATAATGAAATTCGAGTACTGAATGAAGCGAAAATATAAACCTTATGTTTACCGTGTTTTGTTTTTAGTTTCCTATTAGTTTGATGTCCTTATTTTGTCCACTGATAGAGGTTGTTTTGATGTTGTATCGATGTCGTCTTGGTGGTGTCTGCAGATGAATGGTGATTTGAGGATGTCTATGTATGAACGTTCCTTAGGAATGAATGTTGTATGGATGAGGTATGTTTTGGTTCTGAGGTCATGTGTTGAAGTTGATGCCGTATGTTTTGGTTGTTGTTGTGTCGACTGATTCGTGGGCGGGTAGGTTTACCTAAAGAGAAGAGCCTTTAATAGATGGCTGTATTACGCGACCAGGGTTGTTGACCTCTTCTTGATCAGCTGTGAGCTGAGACTCAAGGGAGGTGCAGCAGTACCACTGGCCACGGGGGTTGGTTGCTGCAAGTTTTCCTTCGCTCCGTCACTTAAGGTGACAGAGTAGAAGGCGGATGGCACCAACCACCCTCGAACAGAACAAAAAAAAGGAATGGTACTTACCTGGGAATGTTTGTACAGCGTTGAATGAGCGAATGTTTGTTTTTGTTTCGTATAGCGCGGTGTGTGAAAGTTTGGTGGTTGTTTGTTTGTTGGTTAGGAGTTGGAGCGAATGTTTTGGGGTTATTGAAAGCCCGAGAGCTTCGGTGTATGTTGTTGGAGAATCCAGTCCAGGATTTGATGTTTTTATTGTGTTTTTCGTTTAATTTATTTCTCCGACCACGTTCTCCGGCAATTTAGTTTTGAGATGTCATGTGTTTATGTTGCAAAATGTCAAGCTGTGGATTGCATTCCACAGCTGTCGTAGAAAAAAACGGATAAGGTGGAGCGTTGGAAAGACGGTTGTTGTAAGGTTTGGAATGGTTTGTGTATTTGTTGAGTGTTTGAATGTTTGAATTAAAATTTGATTTTCAATGTCAAGTGGTAAATAGGGTCGATGACCAAGTAACTGGGCGAACGGTTACAATGGCCAAAAGTTGCATTGGGCAAATCATGTAACTGCAACGAATCCGCTTGTTGTGTTGAGGGTCGAATGAAAATTTTTGAAGACCACTGAAACATTTGAAGTTGTGCTTTAAAGCGTGTGTGTCATGGTCATAGTTTGTAATTTTAGGTAAAGTGCGTGAAGTCGATAATTTTGAGTAAATTTAATAATAGTGTTTTTATTTTGCGTTTTTTTAGAGACAGTACTAGCTTAGTGCGAATTAATAAAGAAAAACAAAACAAAAAAAAAATTATAAAATAGAATATTGGAAGAAATACCGCGCCTCCACGGTAAGAGGGTGTTCCTATGGCAAAATTATGTGGTGTGCAGTGTACAATGTAGTTGGTTAAAGTACATGTAATGTAGTTGTGTTTTATTTTGTAGATTTTACTTCGGCGGTCAGCGACACTAGGCGAGTTTGTTACCGTCTGATTTGGTGAAGTGACCCCAGGAAACTCAACCAGAACAGTGAAAAAAAAACCGTAGCAGCAACTATTGCCAAGAGGAAATGTCAAAGGAAGGTCACCATGTTATAACATGTCTGTAGAATCCCCAGACATAGTCAAGTAAAGAGAAAAAAAAAAATATACAAGCAAATCGTGGGGGCTGCCGGTAAAAAGGCTCTATATATTTATTATAAAAACAAAAAAAATTTATATGCAAAGCAAAACGATAAGCACGAACAACATAGTGCAAATTTGTTGAGGCAGGGGCAGAGCGGCTATCGCCTAACAACACCGAAAGAAGACAACCTTGGGAGAAGTGGGTTGGCAAATCTAAGGCCAACTCAAAGAATTTTGTTTTTTTTTATGTACATAATATGTCTTCGGCGTGATATTTTTTTCTTTTGTTCTTTTGTTTATATATACATATATACTATACTTTTGCTTTTTTATTACATATATAGTCCTTAAATTTTAGTTTTAAGATTCCTTTTTTTTTACTTTTTAAAGCATTTTTAAAGAAAAACAAGAGTGCAATTACAATTCAAAAGCACCGAGTGAATTAAGTCGCGACGTGGAAGGGCGAAGGGTCAGGGGAATTTCTCGTCCTGTGTTTTTTTTTATTGAATGGTCCTATTGGACATCCCCTAAAGAGAGCTCCTTTTAGGCAGGGTTACAGTAGACAATAGGGTGGGCGAATTGAAGGCCACCCATCCCCAAACGCAGGCACGATATCACCGATCGTTTTGCCGTGATACCGACCGCCAGTACACAAGGTCAAAAGGGTCAAAGGCCCTCAAGTCTTAAAAATTTAATGTTTCTTGTTTTCTTTTGAATTTGTTTCTTTTTCTTTTAGTTTTAAGTTCACGTTTCCTTTTTATTGATTCATTTTGATTTTTTTTTGTAGTAATCTTAAGTTTTTTATTGTATGGCATGTGAGGATTTAATTTTTTTTTGAAATAAATGTACATCACGCTGATGAAAAAGAGTGATTTGATTGCTTTTCATTAGGAAATGATGTGCTCTTGAGAAATTTCAGGGGGGTGAGAGTGTGACGATGTGGCTGTGGTGAGTGGCACCTGACAGCCCATTCGCATAAGGGGGATCCCACCATCGTTGGCCGACGGGATCCCAGGTGGGGTGGGAAAAGGCCGCACTACACTCCAGCTATAGTGCCTAGGGTGAGGTGAGGTAATTTTTGTGGTGGTGGTAAACTTTTTTTGTTGGCACGATTTATGTTTTTGATATGAGGTTCCGCTCTGCGAGGAGGCAAGACCCCCCCATATCCGGCAAGCTAAGCCGTGCCTCGCAAGCGTGCCAGGCCTCCAAGTAGAGCATCCTTTCCCTTCACATCCTTCCTTCCCTTCATTTCACTTTCCTTTCCTACATACCTTCCTTCCTGTTTCCTGTGTTGGTTCTGTTTCCCTGACTTATCCTCATCCTATCTTCCATATCCTTTTCCTACTTTCCGTTTCCTTTCCCATATCCCATCCAAATCTCCCATCCTCTCCTTTCCTACCCCCCTTAAACCCCCTTATATCAAAGTAGTCACGATTCTTTAGTATGGAACACTACAGAAGCAAGTTCTTATTTTGAAAACATTTATAATAATGGAGACAGAAATACAAGACTTTTAGGTAAATTCTGTCTAGTTCAAAATATGCTTGCAGTGGCTTATACTTTAAGAGAACCTCTCGTCAAAGAATAGTGCTTTTCAAATTAGTCTCACATTTACTTTTTAAACTACATACTAATTTTTCTGGTGATGGAGGTTATGGCTTATTTCCGTGGTTGCTAACTCCTTTTCGAAATGTGGACGTAGGTTCCCCACAATCAAAATTCAATACCCAACACTCTAAAGGTAGAAATATTATAGAGCGGACTATTGGTGTATTGAAGAGTAGATTCCGTTGTTTGGATTTATCCAGAGTGTTACAGTATTCACCTCAAAAAGCGGCACAAATAATTAATGTCTGCTGCGCTCTACACAATATATGTAGACATTTTCAAGTATCTTTGGATGAAGAGTTACCCTACGATGATGAAGATAACCAAGATGATATGCCCAATGAAGAAATGAAATAATGATGTCTCTTTAAATAAACGTTTGTATGTGGAATGAAAACAATTAATGTGAATAATGAAAATCTCCGACAAACGATTTTCTTTTTTCAATTTCAATATAACGGTAAAAAAAAACAGAAAATAACTAGAAAACATAAATAGGCACTTAAGTATGAAAAAATAAATAATATTAAAAAAAACAAACTTTTAGCTGGCGTCTTTATGTTGCAGCTCTAGTTGCAAAAGCTTCTCCTTTAATTTAAGCTTATCTAGAGCTATTTGTTGCATTTTAATGTTGTGTTCGTTATTCTGAACTTCTATTTCTTCGAGTGCTTTGTAAATTCTTCTTGTATTATATTGAATATTTTTTGAATTTTCTTCTGAGGACTGCAATGCCTTTTGAATTCCATTGCTCAGATTCTGTTGAATTTCAATTTGAGATTTCATTAGCTCATATTGTGCAAGGGACAATTCGTATTGTGTCATTTGTTTTTTTTTGGTTTCTTGGGAACATTTTCCACGTCTTCAATATCTATGGATTAAATTTCAACAGAAGTAATTTTTATGTAAATGTATGAATAAATATAAACGTCTGGTGTAACCAAGATCATTCTCTTCGAGCTGAAGAATATCAGCACTTTGTCGGCGCTTCGAAGTTTGTGGGCATCCAAATACTTGGACATTAGGGATGCCCTCCACCGCTTCCTTCAAACCAACTAATGCAATGACTTCCTCTTCTTCTGTAAAAATATGCATTTTATTTGGCCCACCCCCCGTGGCCCGTTGCTCCTGTTTATTATGAGACAGTTTTTTTTTCAAGTGGGATTTGTAATCGCTCCAAACCTGGAAAACGTGTTATTTAGAAAAAAGATTTTTTTTATTCAACTGGTGCTAACTTCTACCTTTTTCCACTCAGCCACGTCTTTCATTGGTGGTCCTAGGAGGTTGAGTCTGTCTCTTAGACTATTCCTTCCCCTAAAAATGTAAATAATATATTATTTAGAAACAAATATTCCAAATTGAGCATTAGTTTTACTTAGATTTTGCCAACAACAAACCAAACACCAAACAGACGCTTCATGAACAACTGTAAGTCCCACAGAGTATAACACAGAGTATATATATATATATATATATATATATATTATATATATTATATATACATATATATTATCTGCTCTGTCGTAAATCCGCTACATTTCATATGCGGATCTGAATTGTATAGAATGAATGCACGTGAATAGCAGAATACCGCGCAGTATTACCGACATACACAGATTCACCTCGAATGAATAGCAGAATAGTGATTAGTGAAAATTCAATTCACCCCGATGAATATGAATATTTAATAACGTTTTTGTTGGATTCCCTGGATCAGTACTTGACACTCGTGTAATACAACATCTTTCTTATCAAGCAAACATTCATAACACATTTTTTCTTAGGTTTTGAAAAACAGTCAACTATACAAAAGTGACAATTATCCAAAACATCCCTAATACGTGCTGGGAGATAGTAGATATGCGTGTCGTTTACACCCAATCCCCATCATAACACCTTACAAAACACCCAATTCGAATGAAAAAAAGTTCAGCACCGCACACAGTAAAGCCAGAAACGTTGTTAAATGTGCTTTTTGAATAATGAAACGTAGATGGAGAAATATTTTCAACAAAGGGTTGGAGCTTAAAATTGAACACAGCATCAAAACCATTTTAACAGCATGTATTTTGCACAACATCTGCGTGGATGGTGATGATTTAGGTTAGTATTCTTAAAAACAATGACCAAAATAATTATAATTTCAAGTCACTTTTGTTTTATCGTTTTTAAGGTAGAGGTGATCCAGAAGAAGAATTAATTCATTCTAATGACAACGCTGAGGAGAATCTAGGAGTTCATAAAAGAGACACAGCTAAAGCATTAGTTTTCCGCAATTCGTTGCTTCAAAGATTGATACATAATATGTAGATCTTCCAAATAAATAAAAAACATAAGTACCAAAATCAAAAGAATTACTTTTTATTTCAAATTAAATTGTCCATTTGTTACTTTTATCACACATTTTTATTTTTTATTCATCTTCTGAGGAGGAGCATACAATCAGATTTTCAACATTTATATCTGGGTAATCTTTTGCAACCGTTTGACTAAAAACGGCCATGAGTGCACGTATGCACCAGAGCTGGGTAAATCGTTCATTTGAAAAGATCGAATCAATCATCAATTGTTCATTTGAAAGATTCGGTCATTTCAATCAATCGTTCAATCAATCATAGCTTTATATGTATCTGTTTTCCACGCGTATAAGGTTCGTTCCATTTCATTTATTTCATTACAATGCCATTATGCGGTTGTTTATAAATATGTTTTGAGTGCGTTCAACGCAATTTTTTTTCAGGATGAATTTAGAACCATATTCAATTTTGAATGGGAGGTTACCTTATGCTATGTCCGCACCTGAAGTTAACCTGGGTTTCGTTCCAGTTTGGTTTGAGTTAACCAAGTAGTGTCCGCATATGCCAAAAAGTTTTAAGTTTATCTTTTTGTTTTAAGTTAAAAAGAGACAGACATAAAGTGTGAGCAGAACGTCAACGACGTATGAGAGAATTCATTCTCTCTCCACTCACTTCCACTCTCTTAAATGTCAAATTCAATGGAATGTTGGAAATAGTGCATTCAGCGCCTTTGGTTTCGAGTAGGTTATCTCGAAACCCAGTGACTAAAAAGGTTTCGTTTTGTATGGCAAACCACTTGGTTATCATGTTGGTTTGGGATTGTTTTGAGATAACCCAGGTTAACTCTCAGGTGCGGACATAGCATTAAATTAATGTCAGATCAAATAGAACAAAAGGTACCTAGTTGTAAAAGATCAAAAATAAACATAAACGGGCTTAAAAAAAAAACCCGTGTTATTCGTAGACATGGTTTTCAGCCTGTCAAACAAATTTTGAAAAAAAAATTACAGCTTATGAATTACCTACTTTATGATAAAACTGATGTTCTGTTTTTGCCATTTTCTCTTGGGACTCATCAAAATATGATTCGCTCCATCTGATGGAGTTATTTGGAACTCTACATAGAACATAAGGAAGATGACTGTGCTTACAACCCATATAATTTGTGCTGGTGATTGATAGTTTCGTGTTTCCTTTAAGCGTTTTTTAACATTAGAATACCTATCAAATGTTAAAACGCAATCAACACGATGGCATAACTTAGATTGAATAGAAAAAGTAGGATGGAAGCTTTATGAATGGTTTTTTAATTTCATTTAAGAAACGTACTCAAACCCCTATTTTTAGTATGAAAAAAGTATGCAAGCCATCGCCGGTTCATCAGTTTTAATATCAATTGTGAGAAATATATATGACCTCTGTGAGGATCTTTAAAAATCTAATTCTCGCTGTCGATGAGTCCCAATAGGTTTGATTCTTTTCGCCAATGGAAACACCTAAACGTTGCGGTACCTAATTCAATTCCACTGGAAAAATTTCTTGAATGAAACAAACGTTTTTCATTTTCAAATTCACTTGCGTCTAAGGTTCTGTGAATAGCGTTTTTTTTAAATAAAGAGCTTCTATTGAAATTAAGACTTGTTGTTTTTACAAAATTGATTTCTGGTAAGATACAGCACATTTTCATACACATAGTTTTCTTTTATAATTATATAACATATTATTAGCCAATAAAGAAAAAATGTCTACGAACGTGCAGGCAACAAAAGACGCAGTGCAATGTGGCTGTACTTCACCCAAACAGCTGATGGGAAAGCCAAATGTTGCTACTGCCAAAAAATGGTGAGCTTCGCCGGTGGAGCAACTGGTAATTTGGCACGCCTGTGACTGGTAGGCCTTCGACCTCCTCCTCCAATTTTGCCAACATTCCTACAGTTTCACTTCCAACAGCAACCCATCCTCTTAACGATCCAAATTCATCCCTTCCTACTCCAACAACAAGTACCTTGTCAAATCCCTCGTCGTCCGTCCGCAACAACCAACGCCAACAATCGATAACCAGCTTCGTTGAAAAACCAGTATCAATATCAATGGCTAAGAAACTGGACGAAAAGCTGACGAAGTTCGTTGTAAAAAATTACCACCCATTTTCCATCGTAGAAGAGGCAGAATTTAAGGACTTTCTGCACACGCTCTGTCCAAATTATCAGCTGCCACTAAGAAAAACGTTGTCCAACTCGCTGATTCCCAGGATGTACGAGGAGACCAAAGAAAAAGTACGGGAGATGCTTACTAGCGTTGAAGCAGTATGCGTAACAACAGACGGTTGGACATCTCTAACCCAGCAGAGCTACGTTGGAATAGCTGCCCACTTCGTCAAGGAAGAGCATGAAAAACTCGCCCTCAAGTCATGCCTCCTGAGGTGTATGACGAAAGCAACACCGCACAGAATTTGGGTGGTTTGCTACGGTCGGAGCTCAACAGCTGGAACCTTGGAGAGAAGGTGTCCGTTGTTGTGACGGATAATGCTTCCAACATAGTGCGAGCAGTAAAGGCAAACAATTGGAGCCATCTCTCTTGCTTTGCCCATTCCTTAAACTTGGTTGTTGGCGAAGGAATGAAAAGTATTTCTACGCAGATCGGAAAAATAAAAACAATTGTTACTTTTTTTAAAAGGAGTTGAAGAGCCACTGTGAAGCTTTGCAGTATGCAGAAGAAGCTCAATGTTCCAGAGCTTAAGCTGAAGCAGTCCTGCGACACGCGGTTTGCAGGTAAAGTTCGCCGTGCTAGCAGTTCTAGCTATAGAGAACAAGAGTTGAGCTCGTTGGCAATGACTGAGTGGGTGCTGCTGGAAAAAGCTGCAGAGGTGTTTAAAATCTTTTACGACATGATGGAGGAATTGTCAGCTGAAAAAAACGTCTCAGTGTCCAAAATGATGTTGATGGTTGCAGCGATAAAGGGCCATGTGAGAAGACTTCAAACACAAAATAATCACCAGATTCCTGAATTGGACACAGTTTTAGAAGCACTGAATAAAGCAGTAAGCAGTCGCTTTAAGTGCTTGGACTCCTTCGTTGACGAAAAAGTGGCACAAGCAACTCTGCTGGATCCAAAATTTAAAAAAATCGGGTTTCCCAACACAGTGCTTTATGACAGGTGTGTGAGAGATCTAAAATCTAAGGTGTTGACAATACCATCAAGTTCAACCCAATCAACACCTGATCCTGTCGCTGAAGAACCAAGACAACGCCAAAATCGTCCTCTAATTTGGGGTGATTTCGATTCCGTGGTTGATCCACTTTTAAATAATCCAAACCCACACGCAGCGAGCAAAGTTGAGGTCGACAAATACCTAGACGCTCAACTAATCAAGAGGGAAAATGATCCTCTAAAATGGTGGTATGAGCACAAGCATACTTACCCAAGGCTCTTCAGACTTGCCCTCAGAAGGTTGCGCATCATGTCTACCAGCGTTCCTTGCGAACGCGTTTTTTCAAAGGCGGGTCTTACAATCGAAAGCAGGCGCAGCAGCTTAAAGCCGTCGAAAGCATCTTTGTGCTTGTTTTTGAATTATAATTTATATTTATATATATTTTTTTAAGTTGTTTTGTTTTGTTGTTTTGTTTTTTTAAGTTGTTTTGTTATGTTGTTATTAATTAATTTAATTTGATTAGGTATTACTTTTATTGGATTACAAATGCTTTTATTTAATTTTATAGTTTTCACCTATTTAAAAATATATATATATATGTACATGGAGATATATATACATATCATTATACATATGCAATAAATACATATATGTGTATATATATATATATCACACAAAAGAATATAAAGTTAAAAAACTACCATCAACTACACTGCTTGTTGTTTTTATTCAGTTTTTGATAACTTCTACATACATACTTCTTCTACTACATACATTACAAAAAGTCCTAACAACGTTGCATTTCAAAGCTTATCATTCTTATAGGATGTTTGGAATAATTGGTTGTATTAATAGTTTTTAAAGTGCATAAAAATTTCGATAAGAGATAATGTCTAACCAATGTAACACACTTAATTCAATATGAACATTGCGCACTGTCAATTGATTACACTTGACATGAACCACGTTTTGGATTGCCTTTTAAGATCCCAGGATTCAAATTTCTGATTGATTGATTTCTTTTAATCTTTCTCATCCTTTTTTATATGATTTATTAAATAATTAATAAATATGGTGGCGCAACAGAGCGTGGAGCCACCCTACTTACCTACCCATAGAAAAACATTTTTGTTTTCTGTTGGGACTCAAACCAAGAACCTAAAACGTAACAGACCAAAACAAAGCCGTGTCGTTTGTAATAATGGCTGTTCCTACAGCAGAACCACTAAAACCATTCACAAACGCATTACAGTTAATACCTACTTTTTACGAAATTTTTTGCACGACATCATCATTTTCATCGTCATCGTTGTTTTTCTCATTTTCTACACTACCAAAATCGTCTTTTGGAAAAATGTTATTCATTGATTTTTTCTTTAATAGTAAACATCAAATTCCGAAAATGCTATGCATAACAATGAACAATATTGCGTATCAAATCTATAAATGCTTCATAACAACATGAAACCGTAACTTTTCTTTTCTTCTTCTTATATAACTAAATATCACACTCCACAATAATATTTTATTTTATTTTCATATTTTGTGCAACATTTACAAATACATATATGTATACTTACCTTGTATTTTTGTGACATATTTTTCCATAGCTGCCTGCATGCCTTTAAATCCTTTCTGGGGTCCCCAAAGCTACACTCCTTCAATTATTGAATAAAACAAAAAAAAGGAAATTTGTTATGGCTTATGGCACTTTCCATTGGTTTCACTTGGGGACGCACTCATTTTGAAAACAAATGGAATGGCAAAGTTGATTCCACTTAATTTTGACGTTTCATCTTTGTGTGAGTGAGACATACATATGGAACGTGGTCAACAAAAATTATTTCTTTTTGCGCGAAAAGGTTTAAGGTGTAAATTTGTTTTGCCAGCAATAGTTTGTTGTGATTATTGTTAACAAAAAAAAATTTCGTTTCTCGATTTGAAGGATTATTCCTTAGTGCTGGAAGAAAGTGGTGAGGTCCGACAATTGGACGGCAACATTGTTTTGCAAAATGATTTAAGTAAGAAACAATTTTATATACCGCTTCAAGAATTACATTCAAAACTACTTTAATTTTAGCCCAACAACTTTTAAGTGCCCCTTTCGATGTGGTTGCCGAATTCTTCAACCTGCAAAAGGAAACAAATCAAGAAGCAGACAAGGAAAATAAAAATCGAGCAGGTAAAATAAAGCACTTAAGAGTTAGAAAAGTTTTTAAAAACGTATCACCTTATGCTTTCAGAAATATTTGTTTGGTCAGACCTTCAAACAAGAGTTCTTCTTACTCTTTATGAAGAAAACATGGATCGAATAGGACCTATGAAGAAGTATATAACAAAAAAGCATATGTGGAAGCATGTAGCAAAAGTTTGCTCCGAAAAGTTTAAAGTAAACGTGACTATGGAACAGGTCGGGGGATTTAAAGAAAGAAGAAGCTAGGGAGAGACGTCACTTCTGCAAAAATACGGAGAGAGAATGCAGTAAAACAAATCACCGAATTTGAATTTTAAGTACAAAGTTTTTTGACTGTGGTCATAAGAAGTGAATTGAGAAAAATTTATTTTTGTTATTTATAGATAATTTATTTTTTGGTTCTTATACTTACCCTTTTATACTTACTTTGTTACGAAAGACTGCATTAGTAATAAGTTTTTTGAGTTGAACTACTTCCCTGTTACTTGTTTATTTTTTTAGTTTACTTTATTTTTGCTATGATGCACTTGTACATACATGAATTGGTTTTTGTTTTTTAACTTGTTTGTCTATTTACTTTAATAATGAGAGACTGAATTATCAATAAGTTTTTTGAATTAAAATAAAAGAAAATGTTCCTTTGTTATTTGAATTTTTTTTATTTTTACTTCCCTTTTATAGGATAAGTACATTTATAAATATAAGTCTTGGAAATGTAAACTAAAAGGTGTCTGCTATTGCATTTCTTTTTACCTCTCCCAATCGTTGCAAGCGTGGCTAGGTTGTGTTTCAATGTCGCCAGAATTCATAGGACTTGCAGGAACCGACTCTACTTCGATAGCCCACAAGTCACCTCCATCAATGCACATATTGCGCAGTACACAACATGCCAGAATGAATTGACACATTCTTTCAACTGATTGAAAATCCAGCCTCATCATTTTCCGGAACCTGGTTTTAAGTAAGCCAAACGAGTTTTCAATTTTTACCCTCGTTTGGCTATGCTTTTTGTTGAAGATGCGCCTCTTTGTTGTCATGTTTCCGTTTTCTTTGAATGGCGTCAGAAGATATTCTCGCAAAGGGTATGCCGCATCACCAAGTATATGGTATTGGGATCCACACGTTTGTGGCAAATCTTTGCTTATAAAAGAAAGCTCGAGCACTCTAGCATCGTGGATTTTACTAGGTGCACCAACAGAAACATCAATAAACCGCATATCGAAATCACAGATTCCTTGAAGGGTCAATGATAAATAGATCGTGGCGGTTTATGCACGTCGATCGGATTTTGTTTGCTGGTTTAGTGATGTATATATGTAACATCCATCGCTGCATCCCAATACATTTGGAAACCCTGGTATCTGAAATAATTTGCTTTATTTTTAGAGGCATGGTAATGTATTGATATCACAAACCTGTTGAAATTTATTTGCAGTACTTAATTTTTCTTCTTCGGTGGACGGAAATCTTATGTAGTTGGGTGAAATCTCAAAAATAAAGTCCAGTACATTCGATATTGTTCTATATATGCTTGGAATAGACACATCGAACAAATTTGCAACTTCACGGTACGAATCTTTGTTCGCAGCAAACCTTAACATGAAAATAAATACATACTTACATATGTAATACAAAAAATAAATTTTTACTTATCGTTTTCAAAGGTTTACCATAAAAAAATATATATTTGAGTTTAAGCAGGAGTTTCAGTTTTCCCACCACCTCCTTCCTTCTTTTTGAAATAGGTTGACTTCTTGTACCTATCAACAAGAATTTGAGCAGTTGCCTTCAGCACACGAAATTGCTTGCGAAACTGTAATGAACAAGGAAGATCAATGAACTACTTATTCAAACAAAATGCGATAAAGAATGTACCCCTATTTCGGAATAATTTTCAATAATTGCGGCAAAGCTTTCAACCCGACTCCTTTTTGTTTTGTCCAACAAATATTGCACTACAAATTCATCGTCATCTGATGAAGATGATGACAAAAGTTCACTTATGAACATTAAGCTATCCATAGTTCTTTTATTTTTCAGTTTTTATGGATTCTCTTTGTGAAATTAGTCTTTTTAAATATTTTTGTTTTAAACTGCGAAACTTCAACAACTTTCACGAAAAAGCAAAACAAAAATACTGACGTTTTCTTCGACATTTGTTTTATATGTATTAGTGCTTCATGAGTGGATTCTCACTTTAAGTCGAGAAGCGGCTGTCACTCCTCAGAATCATGAGAAGCGATCTTTTTGCACCAATGGAACGGTTTGAGAATGCTTCTGGACGCTCCTGGACGGTTCTTTTCGTCCAATGGAAAGTGCCATTAATGTCTTACAAACCTCCATCCATATTAATGTTTGCATTTTTAGATGTAAACATATCATCCAGACTTATCCTAATTTCAATCAGTCTTATTTTTTCTTCGTGAGACCCTGGAAAACAAAATTATTGAATTTATATAAATTAATTGATTTCAAACTAACATTTATTGTATGGTTTTCCATCCTGCCTTCGTTTTTTTTTTTTTTTTTCTTGACTCATGTTTCGTTGTTTGAATTGAATGCGCTTTTGCAATAGCAAATTTCTCTATCACTAGAAACGTCAAATTTTAACAAACTTTAACCTGCTCCACAGCTCAATCAATTTTAACCCATTTTATTCACCAAATTTCAGTCAAATTTTAACGCAGGTTAAATTTTAACACACATTTTAACGCAATTCACACACGGCCTTAAAATGTAAAATGGTTCTACTTAAATAAAATAGCCATAAATGAACAACATAAGAAATTTTGCAATAATAGCGCATATAGACCACGGTAAGTCAACGCTAGCTGATCGTTTAATAGAGGAATGTAACGGCCTTGAAGCAAGAGAAATGACCAACCAAATTTCACGATTCGATGGATATAGAACGCGATCGTGGGATTACAATCAAGGCACAGACAGGTTGAGGAAATAATTGGTACTGTCGCAAGTGAGTCAGTTTTAATATCAGCAAAAACTGGACTTTTGCAATAAAAGATGTACTGGAAGCATAGTAGCTAGTATGTGTTATAGCTCTGATTTTACCTTTAATGTTAGCCATTCTAATTCCATAATTTGTCATTAGTACGTTTATTAATTCTTGAGTAGATATACAATATAGTACGTAATGAAAAATACGCTATATTAGTTTTATACAGGTCGATATCAATTATAACTTGAACACACTTCTTTCTTGGCTTTCATACCATTCGGACGTGTTTTTTACCTTTGCGCTATTTTCCCGTCTTTTAAAACTCCCAAATTGCAACATCAATTTCGCTGCCAATAACTTTATTCTGTGTCACAAATAAATTTATTCTCAATTCATAACAAAATGTCTCATCAGTGCGCGAATCCAAACTGTGTCAACAACGAAAATCTTGCTGAGTCGGTTGTATGTAGTGGTCTGTGCGGTAAGCGTTTCCATACGACTTGTGTTGGCATAAGTAAAAGAACATTGGTTTTCCTTAAAGACTGCAATAATTTTGTTTTCAACTGTGACGAATGCAAAAATATTTCACTCTCGCATATAATGCTTGCGATTAAATGCTTGAGTGACTCAATTTCAACGACTGCAGAAAAAAACAAACTTTACCACAAGCAGTGTATGACACAGTTCGAAAAATTCGATGAGCTCATCAAAGCATTTGATGAACTAAGTAATAATTGTCAACAATCCGCGACCTACCTCAAAAACAAATTGAAGTGTCTTGAAAATCAGGTTAATTCGTTGAACAATGCAAAATCGCCAGATAATGGATTTGATTTTATAAACGAAATGAAAAAAATAGTGGAAAAAAACTTTAAAACTAATATGTCAGTTTTAAATTCTTCCTTGAGTTCGATACGTTCACCATTGAAAGCAAGTCTCAAACCTTATCTCCAACACCTACTCCCCCACCGGTAACAAACGATAATATTCTCCTTGATATTGCGTCCCAACTGGAAGACCTTAAGGAGCATATAAAGGAAACCCCGACGGTCATCAAGCGAACTTTCGAAGACCTGAACATTGCCACCTCCAAAGACCCCGAACCACTCCCAAGACTTCAATACAACACATCTATTTTAGAGGAAATTTTGGACGCATGCGATGACGCTGCAGATACCCCAGATCTTCCTCCGCCTCCTCAAGATCTTGTTTCCTCTTCATCCAATGAACCCACTATTAATCGTTTTGGCGCCATATGGAAGCTATCGGAATGGAATAGCAGACTAAATAAAATCAAAGATAACAACCCTACGGATCTAACCAACCCCTTCGTTATCAAGAACGTTCCGTCCCATGCCGACTCGAAGTGGATCCGGAATTATTTTAAAAATCACTATGGTATTAATTTGTTGAATGTCGTTTGTAAATCTAAGAAACGTAGTAAATCCCAATCCTTTGTAATAAATATCCCTACCAAATACGAATGGCTATTCCTTCACCCTTCTGGTATAGAATTAAGAATATCTAATATGTCAAATATAATCAAACCCCTTAATCCGAAAATATCACCAAATCCAATTAATGCTCCTAAACCTAAAAAAAGTTCTAATCCCAATTGGACTTTCAAAACAAAAATCTTCCCAAATTTCTCCGGGCCAAAGACAAACTTGCTCTTAAAACCTCCAGCAGCTTTTAAGTCGATTCCAAACAGTCCCTATCCCAATCCAAAAAATAACCATGGCCCATCTATTTCTCAGCAAAGAGTTCCTCTTAGTAGAATCAACGAACAACAATCCGCACCCCCACAGAAACATCCTCAACAACGCGTATCCTTCAATATTAACCCGGATCAACAGACCCCTCCATTAAATTTTTCAAATCCAATAAAATCTCCTTCTGTCCCTAGTTTTGACCTCACCTCAGGCGCCAAATATCCAAACTTTATTAGTTCACATATTTTAAACCCAAGCCCATCCCGCTCTCCGCTCGATTCCCCACCAACATTCGATCCTCTATTACCACCTACTGTTAAACTCACGCAACAGTCCCTTACTGAGTCTACCGAGTCCCGTTACGCTCTCTCAAAACTTAGAGATAGTAAGGTGTTTGACAACATTCGTCTGTTTCTGGCATATCTTCACGACAAACCAGACGATATGTGTGTAGACGGTAAAACGAAAAGCTACGTATTAGCGTCTATTCAAAAGGAAGGACTTCCTTCTGATCCTCAACACCTTAGGCAGCTCTACAATAAATACCACGAGCTTTTGAATATCTCTTCGTTGCAAGTCTCCAAAGATCTCCTAGCTTTCTCTCGGTACGTTCAGTCCAAAAGAATCTCTTACCTGCAAAGAATCCGTTCCGAAACAGAAAAGTTCTATCGCTCCTAACACTGAATCCAGTTATCCCCCTTCTAATCTCCACCCTCTGTCTTTTTATTACCAAAACGTAAGAGGTCTTCGTTCTAAAACTCACTCAGTTAACTTGCAGTCTCACAATCTTCCCTTTGACATATTTGCACTTACTGAAACAAACCTTTCCCAGGACATCAAAAGTCAAGAGCTGTTTCCTTCGTTTTTCAATGTCTTTCGTGATGATGAACAACCTTATAGCGAAACGCCAAATAGAGGCGTCCTAATCGCTGTCCATAATAAATACGAATCTTCTTTCGTTTCATCCTCCTCTTCCAAACTACTAGACTACATCTCTATCAAACTAACATTCTCTAATCAGTCCATTTTCCTGATGTGTTTCTACATCCTTCCCGGCGAACCAACAGACTCGTACAAATTGGTTGTTGCTGCTATCGATAAAGTGCTTGACATCTCAGAAGCACAAGATGAGATAATTATTTTCGGTGACTTCAATCTTCCCTATCTTCAATGGAACACTTCAGAAGATCAAATTGCTTTCACCCCCTCACCCGTTTCCCTCAAAGAATGTGTCTTCGTGGACGGTCTTACTGATTCAAGCCTTTCCCAAATGAGTGGTATTAAAAACTATATGGGCCGGCAGCTTGATCTTATTTTCACTTCCGACCCCATTAACTCATCTGTCTCAGAAACCACATCCCCATTATCTACTATTGACAACTTTCACCCGCCTCTCACTCTCTCTTTTTTTATAACCTTACCTTTTCTTCTACCTAGCCCAAAAAGGTATTCGTTCAACTTTCGTAAAGCTAATTTCAAGAAAATCAATGAAATCCTCTCTAATACCTCATTCGACTTTATTAATCTCTCAATGAACGACGCAACTAGTCTGTTTTACGAGAAATTGTTGCACTGCATAAATCTCTATGTTCCCCTTTCGCGTGATAAGTCCTACTCAACATCCCCTCCCTGGTACAATCATAGACTACGTGAGCTACGAAACAAGAGAAATAAGCTCTGGAATAAATTTCTACGCTCCCGTTCAGTTTTTGATTACTCTGATTACATTGGAGTGTTTTATAAATTTTCCAACCTCAATGAAGCTCTTTACAATGACTTTACATCCACCACCCAAGCTAATCTAATCTCGGAGCCAAAATCGTTTTATAAGTTTATCAATTATAAAAAGAAAAATGATGGTTTCCCTCCTTCTCTTCACTACGAAAGCCAATCTTCCAACGAACCAACAACAATCGCAAATTTTTTTGCAAGTTACTTTAAACTGTCTTTTGCCCAAAAAACCCCAGATCTAGACCAGACTTACTTTTCCTATCTTCGTCATTTCTCTACTGGGCCTTCTAATCTAAGCTTTAATCAGTCAACTGTTCTTAATGGTCTCCTCAAACTCAAAGACGAGTATAATCCAGGTCCAGATGCCATTCCTGCTATTTTGCTTAAAAAATGTTGTTCGACTTTAGCCCTTCCGATCACTAACCTTTTCAAACTTTCCCTTTCAAGTGGTGTTTTTCCGGACTTATGGAAAATATCTGTTATTTCACCTATCCATAAAAAAGGCCCCAAAAACCTAATTTCTAACTATAGACCCATAGCCAAACTCTCTCATATCCCTAAGCTTTTCGAAAGCATTCTGTATGAAATACTTTCTTTCCAGTGCAAATCGATGATATCCTCCAAGCAGCATGGTTTCTGTAAGGGAAGGTCTACAACCACTAATCTAGTTGAGTTTGTTTCCTTCTCTCGTTCTGCGATGGAAAAAGGAAACGAAGTAGACGTCATCACCACAGATTTCAGCAATGCTTTCGACAAAATCTCTCACACTTTAATCCTCTTTAAACTTTCCTTCCTCGGTTTCAGCCCTATCCTACTCAAATGGATATCTTCATATTTGGATAACCGCCAATATAGAGTTCGTTTCCGTTCTACTCTTTCAGTTCCTTTTGTGGCAACCTCCGGTGTGCCCCAAGGTAGCCATCTTGGACCCCTTTTTTTCATTCTTGCCATCAATGATGTCGAACAGATCATCCAATATTCTTCTATCTCACTTTACGCGGATGACGCTAAAATTTTCAAAGTCATCACCTCCGATCGAGACTCTCTCCAGCTTCAAAATGACCTCGATTCATTCGTCCTTTGGTGTTCTAAAAACTTTCTTGAGTTAAACATTGCCAAATGCGAAGCAATAACTTTTTCTCGTAAAAGTAATAAACCTCCCCCCAGATCCTATTATCTTCAGAACATTTCCATAAACCGTGTGCAGCTTATCCGAGATTTAGGAGTTCTCTGCGACAGCGAATTGAATTTTCGTTCTCATATTGACGAGGTAATATCAAGAGCTAATTCCGCCCTTGGTTTTATCAAGAGATGGTCCAAAGAGTTCCACAACCCCCTTGTTACAAAATCCCTCTATATTGCCTATGTTCGCCCTCTCCTAGAGTATGCATCGCAAGTGCGGGCTCCATATCAAGCGGTTCATATCTCTAGGATCGAAAGTGTTCAACGTCGTTTTCTGCTGTTTGCCCTTCGGGATCTCTACGATGTTAGAAACTTTCTCACCCTGCCTCCCTACCGCGAACGTCTCGCAATCCTTAATCTTCACTCCCTAGAAAACAGAAGGAATGTCTTTGACATGATATTCATTCACCGAATTCTGACTGGTAACACTGACTGCTCCCCCCTTTTAGATCTTATCTCCTTCAACACTAATCCCCGAAACGTAAGATCATCCCGATTTTTTTTCCTTCCTGCTCATCGTACATCCTATGGTCTCAACGAACCCCTAACCCGCATGATGAGTAAGATTACTCTGTTCCTTTTCTTTTCGACCTTAATCTTTCAAGTTCTTGACTGAAAGTCCTCCTTTTAAACCATTTCTCATCCCTGTAGTTAAATTTAGCTTTAATTAGTTTTAATTAGTTTAAGTTTAGTATGTTTAAGTTATTTTAAGCTTGTATTAAGCTAATAAATGGGGCGGTAGCCCCATTAAAAAAATCTATGGAGTCTAGGCCTTCTATAAGGTGCTGCTTTTTTTTATGATCTGCTAAGGAATTTACATTATTAAGTAGAGCATTTAAACATGCAGCTGAAATAATGCCAGCTAAGTGCATACCTCCGTCAATTTGAAACTTATAGTACCAAGCTTTTTCAATAAACTCTTCACTTCCAAGTAATATTCAAAACAATAAATACCGGATTAAGAAACTTGCATACTCCTTTGGAGATATTTTAGTATGAGCACCAGCGTTGAACAATCTTGCTCCATCTAAATGAGTGAATTGCAGAGACTTTAGATCTCTTGAATATATTTTAAAGACCACACAGCTCCACCACCAAAATTTGTCGTTTGTTCGATAGAAACAAGCCCAACTCTCGGAATATTTCTTTAACTAGGACAAGTAATAAACTCAACAACTTGTCCTCCAGTAAATATTCCTCTCGTACCCTTGATTGGCAAAGGAGTAGTATGTGCTTGGGCTGCGATCAAGCCAGATTGTACTATGAGTGGAAGTTGTAGTTGAAATTTTCAAAGCCATGTGGAACATGAAAGAAGACAGCTCCAACAGGTAGAGTCTTCGCATAGACTAGCAGTTTGCTTCACAGAAATACAAAACTGAATACAGAAAACCCTTCAAGCTCTTGCCAAGTCTTTGTGGTATTTATTTCTAACTAACTAAGATAACCCGCATTAGGACACTGTTTTTATCAAGCGAATTATACGTATACCTACATTGTATTAGGCAGCTCAAAAAGTTGTGGAGTCTAATACCTCAGCTTCATCCTCCGGTACCACATACTGGATCTCCTTCCAGTTTCATTTCTGTTAAATAAAAGTCTACGGAATCCATATGAATTTTATTCTACTTTAATTTAAAAAATTTTAATTTCTAATTCTTTTTCTAGATGGAGAATGACAAATTAATGTCAAAACAAACCAGCTGACAAATGGTTTAGGCAGGGTAATGGTAAAGTGGTGTTGTGGATCGACATTGCAGTTCATCCGCCGGATTCAATAATTGAATTCAATGCGGATGCGGATGACTTGCGGATCGGATGAATAGATTATTGCGAACTCCATAATCGACATGATTGTTTATCCGCTAGCATTGAGATAAAATACAAAATTTCCCCTCAAAAACATTTATTTCTTATCTTGGGTGTAGCAATTCACGCCGTGTTCCGCTGAACTTATACCTTTCAGTAAATTTTGTGTCCACAACGCTTGAAAGAACTAAGACCCGAGCAACGCCGGGCGGCTCAGGCAGTAATTAATAAAAGCCATAGAAAAAGATTTTACTTTGTATTTTATTTTATTTTGTTTGCTGCTCATAAATTTCACCGCATATTGCGTCCCTAATTGCGATCCCTCTTGCCATTTCACCGTACTGTGCATAGTCTTCATTAGCATTAGGTGTTGGCTCAAGTGAAAAATCTATGTAGATCTTGCTCGTGTGGAATGTTTTGTAGCGCACAACAAGCCCGTATGAGGTGGCATATTTTGTCTATGCCTCTTAGTTTACAGTTGTAGGAATCGTTATTTCAATATGCCAAAAGAATGTTCAACGATTACCTTTGATGATCTTAATTTGACATTGTTATTTGTTTGGGCATTTGTCAAATGACCATAATCCTTCTAAGGCGTAATAAGGTTCGATTTACAAGTGTAAGCTGAATCACCTAATATGTAATAGTCTGAAAATAAAAGTAAGATATTGTAATGTACACCCAACATTTATACCAATTTCCAAATCGAAAACGTTCAACCGAAAACACAACTGGCAACACTATAATGGAATGGTATAAAGGAAGACGTCGTTTGTGAGTGAGTTTGTGTGTGTGTGCAGAAATACCGGGAGGAGAATGTGTCTAGACATCATGGTTCATAGCAAAACAATTAGAAAGCTCTCGATGTTTCACACTGCTATATAAAGAGGCCGCTGACGCAACCAGAGTCAGTTTTTATTATAGAGTGATAAAGTGAAGAGTAAATTGAAGTGATAGTCCAAAAGTCGAGTTGAGATCGAATAAAGTATAGATACTGAATAAAAGAGGTAGAAATAAATAGAAAGGTGAAGTTTTATTTTGCGAAATAAGCGCACGTTACAATATGTAAGTATTACTTTCATATTTCATTCAAGAAGATAATAGGTATACATACCTCCACTAATCGAATTCAGTTTCTAACTTATATTGGAATTTTGAAACACCCACCTGTCATGGGATGATCCAGGAAACCCAACGTAAACGTTTATGATTTTTTTCTTTTCATTGCAGATTGTCTGACAACAAACACTCGTACATATTTCAGTATCAGTTTTCAGTTTCAAATTCATTTTTATTGTTTCTTTCTTATAACTACTTACTTGCTAGCAAAAATGTTTAAACTAGCTTACATAATAACTTAATTAACTTACTGACCCTAGGCGGGTACTCTTAATTACACAATAACTTATTTCTAATGCCTTTCGGCCTAAGGATACAATATACCTATTTCAAAATAAAACTCTTATTAATAACTAAGAAAGTTTAAAAAAACTTAGTTTCTTTGATCAATTTTTTGTTTTTTCTTAAAATTACTTACAACAAATTAAAACTATGTACTTAAAACTAATTTAAACTACTTAAAAACTACTTAAGCCACAGTAGCTTTTCTTTGTTTTTGGTTTTATATATTTTTTTGGTTTTTGTATTTTTTCAATTTTTTTGGGATTTTGGGAGCTTGGTTTTTTAAATATTTTTTTTTTGATTTTGATTTTTTACGATTTTTTTTTTGTGGTTTTCGACGCCGTTTTAATTTTTTTTTTTGATTTTTGTGCTTTTTACTTTTTTTTTTTTTTGTTACGTTTTAAATTTTTTTTTTGGTTGCCACTGTGCCTACCCCCTATACCCTAAGTCTTACACACTAAGCCTGTGCATGCCAGCCATTGGCGACTCGCTATCGGTAACATTTTCTATATGTTGCTCAGACAACCACCAGAATAGTTTTGACGTTTTAATAACGTCCCATCTATCGCAATCTGATACCGCCCTACTGAACCGGAGGAGCTCTTCAGCTTCTTCGCCTACTGCGGCGACGTCCCGGCCACAAAGGAGCCGTCGTTCCACGGACTTACGGCAGACGTTGTAGATTAGCGGAACCGCCAATCTGTCCTGTATCAAACCTATCATGTCAAAATAGAGGAAAGCCTCCGGTGGGACAAATCCACTGAAACGTGTTCTCTCCATATATTCTATGTTGGGGTAGTAAGCCCCAAATATCAGGCCATGTCGATCCTGTTTATTTGAGCTCCGTTGTAAAGGACTCCATTAGGATAATATTTTCTGTACTCCGACTCTGGTGTTCTGTGCAATCCAAGACAGGTACGCACACACTGTCTCTCAAACACCCGAATCCTTTCCATCAGAGACGCTGTAACATTGAACCACACAGGGCACCCATAGACAATCATTGGCCTTATGAGGGCCATGTTGCAAATCACTTTCACTCTGCTACCAAGTTGACTGCTGTGAAACAGTCGCCTCGGCAGAGCAAAAGCTCCTCTAGCTCTGGCCAGAGCCGCATCCATATTGTAATGTGCACCCAACATTTCATGCTAATTTCCTAATTGAAAACGTTAAACCGAAAACACAAGTGCTGGCAACGCTATGATGGAGTGCTATAATGGAAGACGTTGTTTGTGAGTGAGTGTGTGTGTGTGCAGAAAAATACCGGGAGGGGAACTTGTCTATACATCATGGTTCATAGAAAAACTACTAGAAATCTCTCGATGTTTCACACTGCTATATAAAGAGGCCGCTGACGCAACCAGAGTCAGTTTTATTTAGAAAGTGATAGTGTGAATATTGAATAAACGAGTTGAGTTCGAATAAAGTGTATATCGAAAGTAGATACGGAATAAAAGTGGTAGAATTAAATTGAAAGGTAGAGTTTTATTTTTGCGAACTAAGCGCACGTTACATTGGTGTCAGAAGTGTAAATAAAACTTATTTGACTAGTAAAGTGTAAAAAAAAGTAAAAAGAGAAATAATAATTATATACAGTGAAAATGGGTAAGTTGTTAGAAGAGCTCAACTGCATTGAGCTTAAAAGTGAGTTAGGTAAGCGAAATCTTTCTAGAGCGGGATCGAAAAATGAGCTCGTCCTGCGCTTGCGTAACTATTTGGAAAAGCAAGGGGAAGACGTAAACACTTTTGTTTTTGAAACAGAAGTGGAAGAAGAGGAAGTAAGTGAAAATGTAGATTTTTCTAGTATGATGAAACTTTTGTTAGAACAACGAAACGAGCAAAAGAAGGAACAGCAGAATGTTCTCGAACGACTTGAAGTACAGCAAAAGAAGCTGATTGAAGAGCAACGAAACGAGCAAAAGAAGGAACAGCATAATGTTCTCGAACAACTCGAAGTACAGCAAAAGAAGCTGATTGAAGAGCAACGAAACGAGCGAAAGAAGGAACAGCAGAATGTTCTCGAAAAACTGGAAGCACAACGAAACGAACAAAAGAAAGAACAACAGAATATTCTCGAAAGACTTGAGGCGCAACAGAATGTTTTAGAAGGTCAGAAAAACATTCTAGAAGGTAAATTGGGTAACATTGAGAAAAATGTATGTGCCCTAGACGAACGCGTTGAAGGTGTGGAGAAAAGGCTTTCTGTTGTAGAAAATCGTTTCGAAATCGTAGAAACCCGATGTGATAAACAGTTCTCTGTTCTGACCAAGGAATTGGACCAGATCCGGAAAATAAAAATCCAAGAGTCTGCTGGGGAGTTTGCAAAGAAAATTGAGATGAAACCCCCAACATTTGATGGACAGTCTTCTTGGCCAGTCTACAAGAGACAATTTGAGGCAGCCGCGACAACAAATGGCTGGGATGACGAAGACAAGTACATTGCACTGACTCTGGCTCTTAGATGACCAGCAGCTGAATTACTTCAAACAGTTCCAGCTGGTAAGAGCGGCGATTTCAGTTCGCTCGTGGCAGCTATAGATAAACGCTTTGGAGATAGCCTCTTAAAAGCAGTCTTCCGAGTCCAACTCAATAACCGAGTCCAGAAAAGGGGTGAAAGTCTACAGCAGCTCCAAGCAGACGTCGAAAGACTGGTTCACCTGGCATACCCGGATGCTGGAGAAGAAATCATCAACCAGCTTGCTGTTGAGTCCTTCGTTCGTGCTATTTCCGATATACATCTTCAGAGGTCTGTGCGATCTGCTAGAACACGCACTCTTTCTGAAACTTTAGCATTCGCATTGACAATTGAAGCAGCAGAACAGGCTTCTCATGGAGTACATCGACTTAGAGAGGCCATAGTCGAAGAATGCTCGTGCCAAAGAGCTGAAATACAAAAGAACCAGCGGAGTGGACTAGCAAGATGTTGGAACTGCAACAAGACCGGGCACTTACAGCGTCAATGCCGACTACCACCAAATAAAGCCGGTTGTCAACATTGTGGAAGCAAGAGATCAAGGTAACAACAACACCAGCGTTGTCTATCAGCCCGTTTCCCATCAGGGAAACGAGTAAGAACCAACTTCGAGGGCAGAGGCTGGTTTCTTGTATCGATGGCCCCAGAACCACCATCCAGGTCTCTCAGACTAAACGAGACAACAAAAGTCTGACTGTGGAGACTACTATTAACGGCAACAAACATGTGGCTACCATCGACACCGGTGCCACAGCATCCATAGTACGTCGAGACCTGGTAAAGATGACGTGGCTTCATAACACCAATAGCTACCGTCTAAGAACCGCAACGGGAGAAGCAGCAAGAGTATACGGAGAAGTGAGTCTTAAGATCCGACTGGCCGATCTAGTGTTTACTCATCAATTCCTGGTGGCAGATATATGTGACGAGTGCATCATTGGAATCGACTTTATGAAACAGCACGGAGTTATTTTGGACATCGGTAATCAGGTTTTAAAGTACCAAAATAAGGAACTTCCAATGACCTATTCGAACGAAAGTACGTCGACACTGAGGACTGTCATCACGGAAGATCTGATTCTGCCTCCTTCTTCTGAAGTGTTCGTTTGGACAAAACTGGAAGGTGAGTTTGGAAGCCTTCGATACCTCATGGTGGAACCAGACCCAGACTGTTCCTCCCAAAGTGTCATCATTGGGAAAACACTGGTAGCACCGAAAAACAAAATGGTCCCCGTACGATTACTAAACACCAGACCGTACGATGTAAGGTTGAAGAAAGGAGAAGTCGTTGGACGTTGCGAATCGGTTGCAGCAATTACGAAGATCACAGACGAAGCCCCAAGAAAAACTATAACTCCGGAGGAGCTGAAAACCATCAGAGCTAAGATACTGAATTCATCCAACCTTGATCACCAACAAACAAGGATGGCTGAAAATCTCCTACAAGAGTACACTGACATCTTCGCATCGCAAAAGGGACAGTATGGTAGGACACAGTTGGTGCAGCATCGCATCAACACAGGAGATGCAAGACCGATTCGTCAACCCGCAAGACGCCTTCCACTGGCCAAACAAGGTGAGGTTGAGGACATGATAACAGCAATGAAGAAGGACGGTCTTATCGAAAATTCCAAAAGTCCTTGGGCATCACCAGTAGAGCTAGTGAAAAAGAAAGACGGAAGCACTCGCTTTTGTGTAGACTACCGAAGGCTGAATGATGTGACTAAGAAGGACAGCTATCCCCTGCCGAGAATCAGTGATACCCTTGATGCCATGGAGGGAGCCCAGTGGTTTTCGACGCTGGACTTGAAGAGTGGATATTGGCAAGTTGACATCCACCCAGATGATCGGGAAAAGACGGCGTTTTATACAGGTAATGGGCTCTGGCAGTTCAAAGTTATGCCGTTTGGGCTATGCAACGCTCCGGCAACATTCGAGCGTTTGATGGAGTGCGTTCTTCAAGGACTGACGTGGAAAGCTTGCCTAGTCTACTTGGACGATGTGATTGTTTACGGGAAAACATTTGACCAACATTGCAAGAACCTAAAAGCCGTGTTTCAGAGACTTCGAGAGGCTAACCTTAAACTGAATCCGGAAAAATGTGCACTTTTCAAAACCGAAGTTAACTATTTGGGACACATCATCTCTTCCCAAGGAGTGAAGACTGATCCTGAAAAAGTTGGCTCCGTCAAAAATTGGCCAACACCACAGGACAAACATCAACTCCGAAGCTTTCTTGGTCTTGCCACATATTACCGACGTTTTGTTAAGAACTTTGCTGGAGTTGCAAAGAGCTTATATCAGCTCACCGAAAAAGGGAAGCAGTTTAAATGGTCAGGTGAGTGCGAGAAATCTTTTCAGGAACTCAAATACCACCTCTGTAACGCTCCAGTGCTGGCACATCCAACACCTGGCAAAACGTTCATCATCGACGCTGATGCAAGCAACGTTGGAATTGGGGCGGTACTATCCCAAGTGCATGATGGCGAAGAGAAAGTGGTGGCATACTACAGCAAGGTCCTCTCGAAACCCGAAAGAAACTACTGCGTGACCAGAAGGGAACTGCTAGCTCTTATCTTGGCAACAAAGCACTTCCATAAGTACATCTACGGACAGAAATTCGTTCTGCGGACAGACCATGGTGCTCTGAACTGGCTGTTGAACTTCAAAAATTCAGAAGGTCAAGTCGCAAGGTGGATAGAAAGACTGCAGACTTATGATTACCAGATTCAACACCGCAGAGGAAAGTTGCACTCAAACGCCGGAGCATTATCCCGAAGACCTTGCAAAGTGGATTGCAAGCATTGTAGGCGGCAAGACAAAGAAAATATTACCGCTCAGCGACTAAGAGCTGACCCAATATGCGGATGGAGCAATGAAAAAGTGAGGACTGCTCAACAGGAGGATCCAGATATCGAACCCATTCTCGCATGGAAAGAAAATGAAGAGAAACCTGAATGGGGAGACATTTCTGACAGGAGTCCAGTTCTCAAAGCCTATTGGGCACAGTGGGACTCACTATATGTGCAAGAAGGTGTCCTCAGGCGAAGATGGGAATCCGCTGACGGTAAGTCATATGTGATGCAGCTGATCGTACCGCAATCGAAAGTCAGTGAAGTTCTTCGGGAGATGCACGACGGACCTTCTGGAGGCCACCTGGGAGTAAACAAAACACTAGAGAAGGTGCGACATCGGTTCTACTGGTTACATGCTAGAGATGACGTGGAGAAGTGGTGCCGAACATGTGACAAGTGTGCTGCAACCAAAGTAATGGACTACTTTAGCAAGTGGCCTGAGACGTATGCCATCCCAAATCAAGAGGCCAAAACGGTGGTCGACCAGATTGTGTTTAACTGGGTGAGTAGGTTTGGTGTTCCTATGGAAATCCATTCCGACCAAGGGAGGAACTTTGAGTCAAACATCTTCCAAGGAGTGTGCGGACTACTTGGCATTAAGAAGACTAGAACCACACCGCTTCATCCACAGTCTGATGGGATGGTTGAAAGATTCAACCGGACCTTGAAAGAACACCTCACCAAGGTCGTAGGCGACTACCAAAGAGACTGGGATAGGCACGTACCGCTATTCCTGATGGCCTATAGAAGTGCAGTACATAGCTCGACAGGACAAACACCATCTGACATCCTGTTCGGGAAAACCATGCGGCTGCCCAGCGAACTTAAATTTGGATGCCCCACAGAGGAGCCACAGGACACGAACGAGTATGTGGACGACCTCAAGGAGAGACTCGCTGACATCCATAAAAGAACAAGGGAACGGATGAAAACCTACAGCGACCGGATGAAGACACGGTACGACACAAAAGCGACAACGGCAGGATTCCAAGCAGGAGATCGTGTGTGGCTTTATAATCCTCATCGTCAAAAGGGATTGTCACCGAAACTTCAGCAGAACTGGGAAGGTCCTTATACTGTCGTCACGAGGATTAACGACGTGGTCTACCGCATCCAAAGAGGACTAAGAGGCAAGTTAAAAGTAGTGCATTGTGACCGGCTGCATCGATATATTGGGGAGGCTGCAAATGGAATTATTCGGGACGAACAATCTTAAGGAGGGGGCAGTGTAATGTGCACCCAACATTTCATGCTAATTTCCTAATTGAAAACGTTAAACCGAAAACACAAGTGCTGGCAACGCTATGATGGAGTGCTATAATGGAAGACGTTGTTTGTGAGTGAGTGTGTGTGTGTGCAGAAAAATACCGGGAGGGGAACTTGTCTAGACATCATGGTTCATAGAAAAACTACTAGAAATCTCTCGATGTTTCACACTGCTATATAAAGAGGCCGCTGACGCAACCAGAGTCAGTTTTATTTAGAAAGTGATAGTGTGAACATTGAATAAACGAGTTGAGTTCGAATAAAGTGTATATCGAAAGTAGATACGGAATAAAAGTGGTACAATTAAATTTAAATGTAGAGTTTTATTTTTGCGAACTAAGCGCACGTTACAATATGTTTGTTAAATATAGATACTGATCTAGCCAAATGCCGAAGTACTTGACTACTACTTTGCTTGGCAGTGGGTGGCCATGTAGATCAACGATCATCAGCTTTCGCCAGTTCTTTCTCGTATCCCATGAGGCCCGAGCCAACGGGGTTCTAAAAACAATTGTTTCCGATTTCGTACATATTTCCCTTCCTATCAATGTAATCATCTTTACTTTGCGCTGGTGGATCAATGAAGACATGTGTGCCTTGTGCCATCAACACAACCTATGAAAACAACGATCAATATAACAGTATATTCTGAATGCGTGTAATTCTAAGTAGCGGCAAAACTTGCAGCTTTCTTCCATTTCTGACTCATTTGGCCAATTTATCATTTTCGGAGCAAGGCTATTTAAGAACATCGTTGTCCTTGTAATTATGAGTGAAACTGATGAAAGTGAAGTGTCAAACCGATCAGCCAAGTCCCTAAAGCAACACCCTTCATGGCCAACAAACCACAAAAAAACTGCTTCGTGTTTTTTCGCAGAACATCTTTTGCAAACTTGAATAGTTATCCGAGCATTCGAATTTTTCAACGATGCTTTCGAAAAGATGCTTCTTCACTCTGAAGTGCATTTTAAATTCCCTGTCAAAGTACATGGGAACTAAATTTTTTTTTATTAATTTATTATTTTTTATAGTTCTAATATTGACTGAAACTTCATTTATGAAAAATATATGTATAATAAGTGTTGAAGATAATATAACATAGTTCCAAAAAAAGTTCGTGGAACTCCCCTTTCGGACCCAGGTTCTGTTGCGCCTTCTGAAAATTAAAACACTATAAAAAGTTAATGACTTAATAAGATATGTCTTATAGTAAACAGTTTAATCAATAATAAGTCAAAGGAGGATTGGATGGCGTATGGTCAGGGTCTATTTCACAGATCATAGAACATAGATCACATGCATTGTATGATTTCAAAATTTACATTAAAAAATACTCTTTCACAGAAATGTTGTATGATCGCTGTCATACAGAATCTGATTCATTTGGAATATTTAAAATAAAATTCATTGATTTTATTATGTATAATGAGAAATTATCATACAATTCTTACAACAAAAATAGTG
Organism: Melanostoma mellinum; assembly: GCA_914767635.1. Classification (NCBI taxonomy): domain Eukaryota; kingdom Metazoa; phylum Arthropoda; class Insecta; order Diptera; family Syrphidae; genus Melanostoma; species Melanostoma mellinum. The sequence continues at coordinate 154,536,445 of OU612060.1, forward strand.
AAGAAATAGTGAAGTTAAAAAGGTTTTTAAAAGTGAAAGAATGAGTCTTGTATTTCAGCAAGGAAGTACAAGAAGTTAAGTTGTAATATTTACTATTGATTAATAGACAGGCATATGTATATTTGTCTATAAAATAATGCATTTTATTTGTTTTTTAGACAGAAGGATTTGCAGCTTATTGTTTTGCCAGAAATGCTGAAAGAAAACGAATTACTTTTTGGGAAGTTGGGGTAAAGCAAACGAAAAATGACATTTGGGATGCGTGGAGCAGGGTGAGCCTCTGGGCTGCAAGACATGGTCTTGTTGGAGAAAGCGATGGCGACAAATTTCGAAGAGTGACGTAGCAAAAAAGATTTCAATTGGAATTATACTGACATATGTTTATACATAGCATAAATATTAACAGCCGTATTTGTATTTATTAGATTTCCCTAAATAGCTCTGAACGAATGAATAGTTATGTAGTGAATAGAACTCTATTCTACGGTATTATAGCTATGATAAGAATATTCTACCTATTGAACAGCTGGTGCGTAAGAAAACCACCAAAAAAGCATTGAGCTGTCATATCCAGGTATACTTCGCTCAGCTGTTTGTAATCAAAAACAAATTTTTTTTTCATTCAAGTGCCCTGTGACGGTGTTATTGTTTTATTTAAAAAACCGAAAATGGAAAACAGCAAACTTAAACGCATTCGAGCTGCTAATTGGGATTCGTCTGATAAAGTGAGTAATTTTTTAAATATGTAAATATATTATACCAAAGTAATAAAATTTATTTTTAGATTCTTCTTAGAGAGTTGATAGAGGAGAAAATTTGTATAATAGCAACACATCGCGACAGAAGAAGGATGCGTGGAAGTAAGTGTTGTTAAGGTGAGTTCTTACTAATGTGATTAAGTACGCTTATAAATTCACTTTATTTACTCTCAGCTTCAACAACATGAGCGTAACACCGCGAGAAATTGCGCAACTGTAAGCGCAATGGCGAGGCATGAAATTGCAGGCAAAGGCTACTGCTTCTTCATACCGGAAAAACATTAATGCCACAGGAGGTGGAGCAATGCCAAAATCACCGGACCTCGAACATGAGAAGCTGATGGGTGATGGCACTCATACCTCATGAGTTTCAGGAGGTAAATGTAAATGAGTTCGATTGCGATGCCGAGGTTAGTATAACAATACATATTACAATAATTGTATGTTAATATAGTTTCGACTATTTTGTAGATGAACCAGAGAACAATTATGGACAGAAATGTCTCAGTGGTACGAGGAACAAAGTTTATTTTATTTTATTTATTTTTTAATTTCTATTGTAGATGTCAATTGAGTATGAGAACTTAGAGTTTCTACAGAACTACGGTACACCTCCACCTCAACCTTCGAAGGTATGATATGATATGTTAAATAGCGTGGTACTTGTGAATAGAGTAATGTTCTTGCAAAGGCATCAAAATCATCCGTACTACTACACGATTCAAAAAATGCAGTGAGTGTAATTTTAGGTGGATATTATTTCAGAATTTATTTTTAAGCAAATTAAATTGATAAATATAACATTTACACGGAGACTGTAAAATCTAATACCCATATAAAATTCTCGTGTCACAGTGTAAATTTAAGAAACAATGTTAAGGGTAGATGGCCCTTACCATGGAAAATAATAATTTGTAGCCGATTCTCAGACCTACTGAATACGCATATAAAATTTGGTAAAAATCGTTTCGGAGGAGTACGGTAACTAACATTGTGACAGCGAAATTTTATATATATAATGATATATATAGATAAGTGTTGAAGATAATTAATAGTTATTTTATTTTACTTCGTCGACTCCAGTCTGCACGTATGCAGTTCTAAAAAAAAAGTTCGTGGAACTGCCTCTTTCGTTTCCCGACACATATTCATTTCGTGGACCCAGATTCTGTTGCACCTTCTGAAAAATACACTTAAAAAAGTTAATAACTTAATAACAAATGTTTTATATTAAATAGTTTAATCAAAAATAAGTCAAAGGAGGATTGGATGTCGTTATGATCAGGGGTCTATTTCACAGATCATACATCACTTGCATTGTATGATTTTAAAATCTACTTTTAAAAATACTCTTTCACAGGAATGTTGTATGATTGCTGTCATACAATATCTGATTTGACTGGAATATTTAAAATAAAAATTCTGTTTCACAGAAATTCATCATATATTCATTGATTATAATGTTTGAGAAATTATCATACAATTCTTACAACAAAAAATAGTGTTGTTAGAAAGGTGTTTAAAAGCGACAGAATGAGTGGCTCGAAACGGAAATACAAAAAGGTAAGTTGTAATATTTAAGATAGATTAATAGACATACATTTGTAAATATGTTTGTCTATAAAATAATGCATTTGTTTTGTTTTTTTTTTACAGAAATGGATTTGCAGCTTATTTTTTTGCAAGAAATGCTGGAAGAAAAAGAATTACTTTTTGGGAAGTTGGGGTAAAGCAAACGAAAAAGGATATTTCGGATGCATGGAGCAGGGTGATCCTCTCGGCTGCAAGATATGGTCTTGTTGGAGACAGCGATGGCGACAAATTTCGAAGATTTCTATTGGAATTGTACTGATATACATACATAGCATTAATATTAATAGTTTCAATCTATTTTCAGATTGAAATTGACTGAATAAAGCAGACGGGAGTGAGTGGGGCTGGAAAAGAAGACTTATTGGATGAAAATAATAAAATGGTTTTGGCAATAGTTGGACCACCGGTAAGTACTGAAACAGTTAATAATAACTTTAATGTGGATACATTTTTATGTTTCTTAGGCATCAGTTGGATTAGGTGCAAATGAGTCTAATGGCGATGTCAATCCCACAAAAGGAGAGGTACCCGAAGAGTTGTCGTTTTTTTTTTTCAAAAGAAAACAAGACCAAGCTCAAGCCAACAAGCATAAAAACCTAAAAAAAAGATAAAGCGACAAGTTCTCCGTTCGGACCAATATTATCGTCCTCAGGACCTAAGTTCTTCCGTAGAGACGAAGAAGTAAGTAAATAAGAAATCTCAAGTAATACTCAAGACTAATTCTCAATCTTTCTAGTTTTGCTTTGCGACTGCTAAGTCCAGCTTCAGCATTAAAACGCACATGGCGACGCGCTCAATGGACACACAGTATGAGTGTCTAATATGCAACAAATCGTTTAGCACCAAATGGAATTTAAAGATCCACAACTGGGTGAACGCCAATCGCGAAACAAAGGCTGTTAATTGTAAGCAATGTGTAAAGGCATTTGTACGTGAAGTCGACTACAACAACCTCCTCCTTCTCACACATTCAATACTTCAGCACTGTGTAAACAATTGAAGCGACGGCGACGCGACGTAGGGGGTAGTGACCTAGTCCAATAAAAAGGGCAAGGCAAAAAGTTCTTCTATTTAAACATTAAAGACCAAGACTAAATATGGCATACCTATATAATTGCAACGAATTATTTGTTGCAAACCGACTTCGGAAAAAATTTTCAAGAAAAATGCCGTAGAAAATACAGGTATAAGGTTTTCGCCACTTAACTTAAGGAGGACGTGATGGTCAAACTGAAATGGTTTAACGCTTAACGGAGTTGCGGCCCCAAAAACCATTGAACAATTATTTGAAAAACAAAATGACAGTGAAAGTGGAGAAGACTACGAGGCATCGAATCTTTCAAACCATGAATCTGATGATGAATAATTGCTTGTAATAGGTTTGTTCTTTGAAGCTCTGGGGTTGACCTGGGGTAGCCACAAAGCGTTTTTTGAGAATGTCAAACTTAGTGGTTTTTGAGCACCAGGGTTGACTTAAGTTTTCCCTCAACTCGCCCCAGGTTTTTGCTGTGGCGAGTTGAGGGCTGTCAAATGGCATGTATTTTTATTCAAATGACAGGGATGTGCGGTGATTTTGTGGCTTTGCGTTGTTTGAGAATTGGAAAACCCAGGTTTTTTTGACAACTCATAAGATTGTCAAGAAAACTTGGGTCAACCCTGGGTAAAGTTCAACGAACGAGCCTATTGTTTGCTGAAACATCAGAGTTTAGCGACTGCAAATTAAAATCTTGAAAATGTGTAAGGAAACAATGCAGGTGAAAATTACAGATTCTTACCATGATATAATGTTCTAGCAAAATAAAAAGCAAATCTGACTAATTCCCTCTTGCACGCTTGCTAAAGATATACGCACGGATTATGTACCAATTCATAATTTATGTGTATTGTGTACATTATGAAAAATTGTTCCTTTTCAATCATTCCTAGGCTGAAATTGTTTTGTTCTTTTGTTATGTCTTACCATTATATGTTAATTTGCCGTTCAATAATTTTTATTTTTTTTTCATTAAAAAGGTTCTTCTTGACTTTCTTGCCAAAGTCGTAAAAAAAATCGCTTTATTGCGTTTTCATTTCAATTAAGCGGGGTTTTTCTAAATGGGACAGCAGATCAATTAAGCGGGATTCTTTTAATTGCGTTCCCCTGTTAAATGCGTCTAAAGTTGTGCATTTAAGGTGACGCAATTAACCGGGGAGCACTGTAATAGTTATTCAGTGAATAAGAACCTATTAAGACTTTATTCAGTGAATAAAAAATCCTTATTTACAATCCTTTTCATCACCCATTATAGTTATTCATCCCTTATGTCAAAATCATAAAGAAATTCTCTATTTTTGTTTCTCAATGGTTGAAGTTGAACTGACAACAGAATTTTGTTTTGATTTTATTTTCGTTCGGTGTTCGGTGTAAGTATAAAACTCCAAGTACAAATAAAATAACTAAAGCTAACTAAATAAACTAAAACTAAATAACTTAAGGAAAATGGATCAACTAAAAAGAAAGCGCGACACGCACAGAAAACTGGGATGCCTCAGATAAGGTATGTAATGTGTATTAGCAATAGCTAGTTTTGCGATTTTTGAGGACAAAAAGCAGACATTTCTTGACGGTGGTGCCTTAAATTTTAACAGAGATAAGCATTAATATCCTGAATCTGTGCTCAGTTTACTATGTAATTGTGTGATTGGAGTTGAAGTTGTTGCATAGGTTTCGAAAAAATCGGAGAACAAAAGTAGTTCGCCTTACAGTTTAGTTCAAAGAAAGATATAAAATGAAAAAGTGAAGTATTTTTGTTTTGTGATTTTTCAAAAACAACTCTGTAACTTTCAAGTGGAATCATACAATTACACGCCAAACTAAGTTTTTTTTTTTTTTTTTTTTTTTAACTTGTAGGGTGAAGGTGAAAATTACCTTTACAAGCACGTCGACCTGAAAGGTCTTTTGTGCTGTTCCCTTAGGTTTAATTACACGAAGTGTAAAGGTTTGTTCATTCGAAGCTGAGGTCATGTAAGAACCTAAGAATCTTCGAGGAAGAGGTGTTTCTGATATCAAGGCCAAACTAAGTACAGATTCAAGAAATACATGATTCGTCTCTGTACGTTAATCAATTTGGAAATAGCGTCTTTAAATGTTCACAGTTTTCTAAATTTCATGCAGAAGAAAAGTAACAAAGTGAATCAAATTTCTGATTAGAAAATATACTATTTACATTTAATGACGTTACTTAAAAACGATTTAGGTTTAAGAATGTGTATGCCTAACGTGTTTTCTAGATTCGTTTTAAATCCACTTGAAGATTTAATTGTTATATTTGAAATCTAAATCAAATTTGCTTATATAATATTTTTCATCAACAGGTTCTTTTGCGACAATTAGTGGAGGAAAGAGTACACATTGTGGAAGACAAAAGAACCGGCACTAATACGACGAAAACAAAAAGGGAAGCGTGGAGAGAAATAACAGTCAGGTATGGAAAACACAATACTAAAATCAAACTAACTTTAATGTAAAAATTTTCAGCTTCAATGAAATTAGTGCTGTTAGGAGAGAAGTGTCGCAACTCCAGTCCCAATGGCGGACAACAAAAATGAGAGCAAAGGCAAATGTTTCTGCTTTCAAAAAAAGCAGAAACGCAACTGGGGGTGGTTCAGCTCCAAAGTTGCCCGATGACGAGGATTTGAGGCTGGTGGAGCTTATATCTCACGAGTTTGAATTTGAACAAGACGAAAACGAGTTCGACTGTGATTTTACATTGGTATGTACAAACATGTTAAGTTCATGAAATAATGTTTTTGTTTTTTAACAGAATAAGGAAAATGAATCAAATGCTGCAAATTCCTTCAAGGATGAAAGCCACAACACTGCACAAGTAAGCTAAATTGTATAAAAAAGAGTGAAGTAAGTTTAATTGTTTGTACTTTTTCAGGCAGACATCCAAGAAGTAGAAGATAACTCCTTCCAAATGGTTGAGTTTTTGCAAGACGAAATCGAAGTTTTATTACCCTCTCCAGAGAAAGCTCTTCCTTGTTCCCCACCATAAAGAAACCCAAGAGGAATAAGGTTTTGTGCTTTGAAAATATTTTCTTATTGCTAATAACTTCATAATAACTTTTTCCTTAGAAAATCCCCAAGGAAGATCTTATGAAGGAGAAGTTCTTCAACTTGGAGAAGAAGAAAAAGGAGAAGGAGCTGCAATGTATGAAGGAGGAGCATGAGGCAAAGCTTCATTTTCTTAAGGTGCAGCACGACGAAAATATGCGTCTGAAGGAAAGGGAGAGGAAACAGATGGAGGAGATAGATAGGTTATTATTTTCGTTTTGTTTTTCGTTGTGTTTCTTTTGTTAATCTGTTTTTGCTATTCTTGTTTTTTTTAATGCTAGTTTATTTTGTGTTAATTTTTTTGTGTTTATTAGTACGTAAGATCTAAGCCTTAGATGGCTGGGTCATGTAGAGCGAATGGACACCAACGCTCCGGCCCGGAAAGTCTTCGAATCCAATCCCGAGGGACGGCGCAGTAGAGGAAGACCGCGACTCAGGTGGCGCACGCAAGTAGGAGAGGACCTCAACCAACTTGGCGTGCAAAACTGGAGGCAGCTAGCTAGGGACCGAGTTGGCTGGAGAAGCGTGTTGGTTGAGGCCCTAGTCCGACCCGGACTGTAGCGCCACCTTAAGTAAGTAAGTAAGTACGTAAGATATATAGATTAATACATAAATGAATTGTGATACAGTGAAATCTCCCTTGTGCGGACAGCCATGGTGCAGAAGTTTTTGTCCGCCTAAGGGAGTTGTCCGTTTAAAGGAAATCAAACAAAAACACCAATTTAAAAAAAGAAATAGCTGATGCTTCAAAATCTGTGATTCCTAAGCGTGTTGCAACTTCTGTTGCCTGTTATCGAATTGCACTTTATCTGAAACCCTTTGTTTCGAGTTGCATTGAACCAATCGAAAACATTTTTATCAAGGCCGCTTGACGAAATAAATCGTCTTTTAGGATGAGTTGCATTGTATAGTTTGACCGCCATTCTCTCAAAAGCTCATTCTTTTTTCAGTAGATCACCAACTAGGGTTTTTCCTATTTTAAATTCTGTTGCTTTTATTCGAATGCCTTTTTTTATATTTTTGACTTAAGCTAATTTCGTATACTTTTCCCTTTAAAATCAAAGTTCTCTTTTTTGGTGGCATCCTGAAAACATGTTTCTATAAAATCTACATAGGTAAAAATAATTAAAAGAATTTAAAACTGCCTGAGCGCAAATAAACTAATTTCAAAAAAATGGACAATTTTTCACGTCCAAACAAAATCACTTATTTTTCAAAGAATTTGATGCTCGCTGTAAACTGCAACTAAAAAAAAATACCGCTGCCAAAGTTATCAGCCTGATGCCATGTTCAATCCTGCTTTGGTGTACGTCTAAGAGAAAATATTTTGTCTATCATACGTGAAATTTCTGTCCGCGTCCGTCCAAGGGAGTGTCCGTCTAAAGGAAACTGAAAACAATGAAACTTATATGGAGCGATTTCCGTGCAAAATAATTTGTCCGTCTAAGGGAGGTGTCCGCCTAAAGGAGGTGTCCGCAAAGGGAGATTTCACTGTATTTAAGTTAATTTTTTTGTGTTTTGTACGTAAGATATATAGATTAATAAATGAATTGTGATTTGTGTTTATTAGTACGTAAGATGATATATTTAATTAAAATGTTGTTGGATAAAAACGTTTCGTGTTAAATATCTTTCATCATCAAAGGCTTCCATTTCGGGATGTATATTTTGCTCAGCACGTATGTTTTCGTCTTCGTATTCATCAATACCTACATTATGATTAAGGAAAGAAAAAAAGCTATTGTATGACTACTAGTATACTAGGATATATAATTTTTACCTGAGGCAGTGTCCTTGAACTTAATTGCTAAGTTGTGTAAGACTGCCAAAGCTATAATTGCTGTTTTTGTGTGTTCGAGTGAGCATCGAAATCCTGTGAGAAGAATCCTGAAACGACTTTTCCACACTCCAAAACACCTTTCAACAGTATTTTGCGTGGCTATATGTGCTATGTTGTATTGCTCTTCCGCATGTGTTCGGGGATTGAGTAGTGGAGTGAAAAGAATGTTCGAGCACGCGTATGCTCCATCTCCTAGTAATCGTCCTTTGAACTCACCCCTATCAAACCTTTCCTTGATTCTACTTTCTCTAAAAATTCGAGAATCGTGAGTACTTCCCCTCCAACGACACACGATATCTCGAATTTTTAGGGCTGAGTCGCACACAACTTGTGTGTTTAGCGAGTAGAACCCTTTCCGGTTGATATAATATTGTCCTACTGGCTATGCAACTTTTGGTATTTTAATATGGGTGCAGTCTATTGCCCCGATGATACCTGGGAAACCTCGAATCCGCATAAATCCATTAATCTCCATTATTTGTTCTGACGTTTGCGTTGGCATTTTTATGAAGAGTGCACTCTTTGAAGCAAGTGCTCTTGCAACCTTGTTACAAATAACACAAAGGGTAGGCTGGCTGAATCCGTGAAGGTCAGCGCCATCATCTTGCATCTATGGAAAATAATAAAAGCATTTTAAAATAAATACATTAAAGCCACTATAAAATACATAATATACCTCATTTCGTCCCCAATATCTAATAGCTGCCATCACTTGTAAATCAACAGGAATATGGCCTCTTCGCTTCGATCCTTCCAAATCAGTTTTCACCAAGTCTATAATTTTCTTCATATTTGATTTAGAAAGTCTATATTTTTGCCTAAATAATGACTCCATAAGCTTCATTGGATCAAATCTTTTTTTGTAGACTTTCTGCGCTCTACTTCTTTCAGTGGATAACACATTTACACCATCCAAATTATGCATAAAGTTAATGTAATTTGAGTACATTTCCATTTTAGTTGCTTTTAAAATTCTCAAAGTTGTAAATAAACCACTGAATGACAACTAAATACTCATAATCAAATGACATTTATACGCTAAAATACGCTTAAAACACACATTTCTGCGTTAAAGCTATTCAGCCCCTATTCACTGTCGAAAAATGATTATAAATACGATTTCTGATTTATTCAATGAATAAGCGTGTTTAAAGTTGTTCGGAGTTTATTATGCGATTATAAATACGGCTGATGGTGTACAACTATGGCTTACAGTGCTAAACAATGAAAAGAAAATATCACAGTGAGCTTACGTTAGCTTAAAAGAAGATAGGTATTGTATAAAAGTAACAGATATTGACCGTGTTAGATATACAAAGATCCGTGCTTAGTACATACAAAGATACTCGATCGGCCCAAAAGAAGAAGTCTAAGACAACATCTACAAGAACATAATCTCAGTCTAATCCAGTCAATTCAAGGGGGTCGATTCCCGATCTGTGAAGCAGAAGAAATTTTATCACAGCTTCACATCAAATCCTATTCTCGATGACTGAAAATGATAACTCAACAAATGAAAATTTTTTTTCATATGATAAACTCCTTATCATTGTCAAATCGGTCGGTGAAAAATTGAAATCATAAATAATGGCTGCGAAAGTAAGACGTGGAGCTAAGGCATCGGAGATCAAGAAAAATTTTTTGATTGACTTTCTGGAGGAAAGACCAGATTTGGCCACTGACAAGTAGGTACTTAGTATCAATATTACTAGTTGAAGCTTAAGTCAATTATGACCTTAAATAACTCAGCAACCGTTAGAGTTAGCAAAAAATCATAAAAGACCTTTTTTGTAGAGCGTTAAATTTTCTATAAGATGTATTATTATTTGACATGATCTGTTCTTTATTTCATAATAAAAAAAATTTCAAACAATCAACAGAACTTTTCCCATGTTATTTCCATATAAAACTTTGATTGTCGGGGGTTCGGGTTAAAATTGAAATAAAGGGCTATAACTTGGCATGATTTTTTTTAAATATATTTAGAACCGATTTAGGACTATCGTGGAAAAAATTCGGAAAAAACAAAATAAGGACCACCCTAATATATATGTATAATTATTTTACTTTTGTTCAATTGAAAACTATTCTTTCAACAGATTTTCATCAGCTGACGGGGCCCAAACTCGCGATAAGGGATGGGCTGACTTGAGGGGGAAGCTAGGAGGAGCTTTGAAAGATAGGGTGAAGTGGCGGGAGTATTGGAAAGATCTCGTGTTAGTACATATACTAATTTTTCAAGTCGTAAGTAAATAGTCGTAGTGAATAAAATATGCGTGGCAAAGATAGTGCCATTAAGGAGCAGCTACTCCTATTCGGGGTAAAGGGCCAGTTCCAATAAAAGAACTCTCTGAAACAGAGAGAAGAGTTATTGGGATAATTACTCCTGAATCCGTTCAAGGAGTATCGGATTCGGGGTACGAGATCGGGTTTGGAGAAATCATTGTAAGTTTCCAACAATTTTTCAATTTTATTTGTATTTTAAATACCTTTTTCTTTTTAAGTCGACAATTCAGCAAACATGTGAGGACGAAACTCTCATCGAACTCCAAATCGACCCAGCAACTACTCCCAATATGCGCAACCCTTTTCACTGCCTACTTCACCACCGATAATTTCTTGCACTTCAACATCGCCACAACCAACTCCCGTCCCTGCAAGGAGAAGAAGACTTGCCCTTAAGCGAAAAGCGGTTTCAAGCGGTTTTAGAGGTAGCAAGAGAATTGAAATAGAAAAAAAAAGCAGATCGGCCTTATGGAGGCCAATAACATCACTCAAAAAAAATTTTGTGTTAAGTTGGATATACTTATACAACAATTAATAAAAAAAAAAGATTAAAACATTATGTGGCTCCACTTTATTAATAATTTTTTTCACTGCGATACACATATGTATTATGTATGGTAAATATTACAAAGCCAAAAATTTGTTTATGGGCCAAATACTTGAGAAATAATTCTGCCTTGAATTCGCCTACCTCATGAAGAATTTGATTTTATGAGTGTTGAGTATTTACTTTGGAACTATTGAAATCAATGTCAGTTACGATATCCAAATATAAATCCTCTAAAAAGGAACTCTGGCACTGATCAATGCATTGTGGAGTACTACCCAGGCATTGATTATTATTATTCTTGCTTTAGCTGGGCAGTAAAATAGTAGTCTCTCCTTAGCTATAGACAGTGAAAGCTACTTTTCAGGATACCAATGCATCGCTTCATGAGAGCTCTTGTCTGTTTCTGAGTTGCATTGTATCGATTCTCTGCTCAGAGTTAGGTTGCAGGCCCGTAGTCATAAGCCACGGCTGCAATGGATAACCACTATCCCCTGGTAGCCAAAAGTTTCTTTCTTCTTCGTTGTACAAGTTGTCTAAATTGGACTTGACTCTTGAACGTCTCCAAACATAAGCATCGTGTGCTATTCCTCCGTATTGTGCGTTAGCAGTTAAAATTATGACTAAAAACTATTTGGACATTCATTCAATGCCCACCTTTTCTGCTGTAGAAAACATGTTCTATTTATCTTTTAGGAGCTGACACTTTGATTTGATGTGTGTACCAACAACTAGTCCTACTACGCCAGGAAATCCAAATTGTTGGTAGAATTTTGCTTTGATAGCTAAAAATTCATCCCTCGTTGAAAAACGTACATACGTATCGGTGAGATATGCGGTTTAAAGCTTTAGAAATCTCTGTGACACACCGATTCACTGATGTTTGCGACAATGATGAAAATTAATTTTGTCCTAGAGCTCGTTGAAAGCTCCCAGTAGCAAAAAGTCGCAGAGCTCATAGAACCTTGACATGCCAAGGAAGCGCATTTCTGCGTGTTGTTTCGATTAAGAACGGTTCTAGTTCGTTAACCAAGTCCAAACATAAATGCTTGGGAAACCTACAGCTCCACAAAGTGCTCTCAGTAATTATTTCGAAAGGACTCTGCCCATCTCTTAGAAAACGTCTCATTATTCTGAGTCTATTTCTAGAAAAGAAATAAAGCGTAATGACAGCACAGAATCCAAATAAATCATTAAATGATACCTTTGTTCAGAGCGTTGTCCATTATTTATAATTATTTGAAATATAATCGCGAACTTTATTCTCAAAAAATTGAAAATACCTATTACAAACACAAAATAAACTTGAAAACTGACAAGCAGCTGTCAGAGTTTATCATTTAAGCCTTGCGCAAACCAATGCGTGCGATGCGATTGCGATAAGTGGAGCGTATCGTGTGATGCGGTTGCGATCCGTTTTCTGTTCAAACTAGTGCGATTTGACACCGTGCGATATTCTATCAAATTGTTTTTTTCATTAATTTTTCAAATTTCAAACCAAAAAAAAAAAATTAAAATCATTTTGTCAAATTGTCATAAATTTTATTTTCAAGTAGCAAAAAGTAAAGTAAAAATAAGGTGAGAACATTTCAAAACCGTTCATTTTCACATTTGAAAATATTATTTAGATTACAGAAAAATGGAGGAAGAGGCTTTGTTAATGCAGTTTTATTGCAAGAAGAACAGGAAGATGAACAAGCAAGGTATGTACGTTTATAAATTGAAATTATTAGTATTTCTGCTTATTTTGACATTCTATTGATAAAAAGTTAGTCGAATTCGAAAGAAGTGCATTTTGAAACTCGAATGATTCGAATGTTTAACATGTATTATTATTATTATTATTATTATTATTATTAATTTACTAACAAGCAATTAAAATTACAAGCTAATTTAATGATATGAGCCTAGCTGCGAGGACTATTGGCTCTATGATGTCTTAATAAGATAACAATATTAGTTTCGGTAATAAATTTTGATATGATATCAATATTATTAACGTTAGGGTTTTCGAGAAATACATATACAGAGTTATTTTTGAGTAAGTTGTTTATAATAAGTTGAGTTCTAGGGCAATTGTCTAAGATACATATGTTGTAAGTCCATATTAGAATTGCAATGTTGACATATTGGAGGCTGGTTCCTATTCAGTAAATGGCGGTGGGTTGTGGAAATGTGTCCGAGTCGTAGTCTTATAAAGTTGGTTAAACATGTAAAAATTTCGAATCGCTCGAGTTTCAAAATGCACTTCTTTCGAATTCGACTAACTTTCTATCGAATAGAATGTCAAAATAAGCATGATTATTTATTTTTATTTTGATATCCTTGAATCTGAAATAATATAAATTCGAATATCTATATTTTCTTGTAACGTATTTATAATGTGATTCTCCTCTGTTTCAAAATAAAAACCCAATTATTAAGATATTTTTGTAGTTGATTCTTTGGGTCTATGAAATAACTCCCACGAAATAAGTCCCACTTTTAAAAACGAAATAAATCCCACCAAAAAGATCCCATGAAATGCCGCTGAGTTATAGAAATTTAAAAATAAAAAATCAGAGTTTCCGTGTATTTTCAATGGAAAATCTTCACACCTCTTGATCGAGAACTTAAAATTAATATTAAGGGCTCAAACTTTCAGGATTTTTTTTAAAAGTATTTTCAACAAAATTTCGATACAAAATTTTTAAATACATAATATGTGTACATATTTTTTGATTGCATCCAGTAACAAAAAATAGAAACAACAAAGAATTGTTACTTTAAAATTGTCAGACTAAGATTACGCCCCCATATAATTGTCAGATTATCATCCTGGAGGACGAAGACATCAAATTGATCACTCTGTATAAAAATCTGACGCGCTCGAGTATTTCAAGGTCACGTGTTTTTTTTACATTTTTAAAAATCCGCCATGACTGATCGCCCCACTCAAATTGTCAGATTATTGAAATATACACTTTTTAGTGTACACTTAACATTCACTTTGAAAATCTGACACGCTCGAATAACTTTTTATTTTTTGTTTTTTTAACCTCTCTTTACGCCCATTTGCCCCCAGTAAATCGTCAGATTAATATATATCCGTTATAAGAAAGACAAAGCGCGTATACTCTATGAAAATCTGACGCGCTCGAGTATTTCAATTTAACTGTTTTTTTTTACATTTTTAAAAGCTCATACACGCCCATCGCCCCACTAAAATGAAAAACTGCCATACACTTTTTTTCGTTTTAGAACGTAAACTTCACAATCCAATAAGTCCCCATGACGCTTTAGTAACTGCAAATTTAGCGGCTCGGGCTCCCCTACTATTATTATTCCTCTGCTTTGATTATTCATATTATTCGACGTGTGTTTTTTTTGAAGAGCCAAATACTTCTTATTTGAAATCGCATTAAACAATGAAAAAGTGGGACTTATTTCGTTTATGAAAGTGGGACTTAATTCATTTAAGAAATATATTATTCAAGGGGGAGTTATTTCATATTGAGTGGGAGTTATTTCATTTCAAGTAAATTTTTAAATCATTTCATTTTGGTGGGACTTATTTCGTTTTCAAAAGTGGGACTTATTTCGTGGGAGTTATTTCATTTTTTAAGCAATTTTTGGTGGGACTTATTTCGTTTTTAAAAGTGGGACTTATTTCGTGGGAGTTATTTCATAGACCCGATTCTGGGTCTATGAAATAACTCCCACGAAATAAGTCCCACTTTTAAAAACGAAATAAGTCCCACCAAAAATTGCTATTTTGAAAGTGGGAGTTATTTCGTTTTTAAAAGTGGGACTTATTTCGTCAATTGGTGGGACTTATTTCGTTACGCGTTTTTATTTTAAGTGGGACTTATTTCGTTTTGAGTGGGAATAAATTCGTTTTGTAAAGTGGGAGTTATTTCATACCCCTAAATTTATATTTTTTCTTATGCAAAAAGTTATGGTTGTCCCTTTTACGAAATGCCAATATTTCGTAAAAGGGACAACCATAATTGTTTGTCCTTATCTCTCATGGCTCTTCTTGCTTGTATACGATTTTTCTTTATTATTCCTCTGCTTTGATTATTCATATTATTCAACGTGTGTTTTTTTCGAAGAGCCAAATACTTCTTATTTGAAATCGCATTAAACAATGAAAAAGTGGGACTTATTTCGTTTATGAAAGTGGGACTTAATTCATTTAAGAAATATATTATTCAAGGGGGAGTTATTTCATTTTGAGTGGGAGTTATTTCATTTCAAGTAAATTTTTAAATCATTTCATTTTGGTGGGACTTATTTCGTTTTCAAAAGTGGGAATTATTTCGTGGGAGTTATTTCATTTTTTTAAGCAATTTTTGGTGGGACTTATTTCGTTTTTAAAAGTGGGACTTATTTCGTGGGAGTTATTTCATAGACCCTTCAATTTCATAGTGGCTTGTCTTTTTTAGAAAAATTTTTCATTGTTTTGGCGTACGCTTTGAACATGTCTTCTATTTCATCACCTTGATTTTTGTTTTCCAAGTAAGATATTACTTTATCAACAGCAGAAGGGGTATGGTTGTCATTCTTCTTACTACGCTTTGTGGTGTGTGGCAAAGTAGTATCATTTTGCGAACAAGCAATATCGTTTTGCGAAAAAGTAGTATCGTTTTCTGAAAAAGTAGTACCACTTTGCGAAAAAGTGATAATGTTTGCATCTATTTCAGTAATCTCTGGTTTTGTTTGGGTTTGAAAGAAAATATTTGAATGAGTTTTGGCAAAATACAAAAAAGGCTTTAAAAACTCCATTTGTTTAGCCCAAGGCCACATTTTGTAACAGTCTAAACGCTTCATATCCTGGCCGGTGTGTGTTTTTTCAGATTTCAAAAATTTGGCGTAACAGTCCCTCACATTTCTGCATTTTTTTTTTTAAAGAGATTCACCTGAAATTCAAAAATAAAAAAAATTTATATTATTTCTAATTTATTGCATTATTATCTTATTCTAGGATATCTGGCAACTGGAGATTCTATCCAAACTATAGCTCATAGCTACAGAATGGGGTTCTCCAATGTAAGCGCTATTGTTTTGGAAGTTTGCACTGCGATTTGGAACAGAATGAAACCATTGTTCATAACAGAACCAACGGAAGAAATCTTGGAAAAAAACGTTGAAGGGTTCAACAGCAAATGGCAGTTTCCAAATTGTTTGGGGAGTATCGATGGGAAACATGTTACCATCAAATGTCCTAAGAACTCAGGATCTAATTACACTGGTCTACAAAATTTCACTTTTTTGAATGCACACAAAAGCAAACTATATTTTTTTAAAGGTTTTTGGCTCGCTGAACTCAAATCTGGCATCAGAATTGCTCTGTCACATCACATTTTCAAAATATTAAGCATTCAAAATCGGAAAATCCAGTTTTTGCTATTTTTGAGCCTGTTTTAACATAAAAAAAATTTAACCCAATAACAAACCATTGCTATCCGCTGAATCCAAATCTGGTCTCAAAATGGCTCTGTTACATCATGTTACTGTTACTCAGATATCTAGCTTCAAAAGTCGTAATACACGGTCATGCATTATTTTGAGGACTGTTGCAGTCGCGAAAGGAAATTAGAGTCAGAAAGCATATTTTTGATGATTTTGTATGTGCTGAATTTAGATTCAGTCACAGAATATAGCCAGAGTGTTAAAAAAATTAAAAAAATTAATAATAAAATATCTAAGACCAACTAATTCACTTACTACCGTGTACCATTACGTTTTTGGGAGGAAATATCTGGGCGAATTTTTAAACGCAAGATTTGCGAAGCAAGTCTCATGCTAAGCATGTTTATACGCCATGTTGAAATGTCAAAAGCACATGCTTGCAAAACAAGGTATTTGACGTTTAGGAATGCATAGTTGCTTAATTTGTTGATTGTTGAGTAAAAAGACAGGAGTAAATTATGGACCAACAATTAAAAAATATTTTGATGCAAACTCTTGTAAACTGTTGCACTACTTCAACTTTTTACAAAAAAAAAAAGAGTAAACTTATTGAAAAAAAAAATTGTTTGTAGAGCTTTTTTCAAAAAACGAGAAATCCCAAAGAATAAGGGTTTTTTCAAGTTGATTAAGAAACTGCCAGACGATGTCTTCAAAAGCTATTTTAGAATGAATAGATCCACTTTTATGGTAAGATATTTTGAGAATTATATTAATTTTCCTTTTTAATGTACAGAAATTTTAGGAGCTTGTAAGAAAACTGAGACCTTTTTGGGAAAAAAATAAAACTGGCCGACCGGAAATAAGCATGCCTCAATCCTTGCTTATGACTATTTGGAAACTGTCGAACGGTTGCTTATATAGAGATCTCTCAGACAGATTCAGTGTGGGACGGGGAGCTACTTTTAGGTCTGAATTGAAAATGATACGTTTTATAAGCAAGTATCAAAGACTATTCATAAAATGGCCCTCAACCCAAACAGCATGCAATCGAACAACCGACCAGTTCCAAGATTTGCAGAGGTATCCATTTCCTCATGTTTTTGGATGTGTAGATGGGACTCACATTAAAATTCCATCACCTTCCTCAAGCAAGGGAAGTTATTACAACAGACATGGAACATATTCTATGATACCCAGGTATGATAATAGTGAAAGTTTTTTTTTAAGCGTATGTACATATATACATTTATATAAATATGTACATCTTTAGGCAGTTTGTGATGCCAACTGTATTTTCACGGATATATGTTTTGGGTGGCCAGGACGAACACACGACGCTGCAGTGTGGCGAAACAGTCCTTTAGGGAAAGGCCTATTAAATAGAGCAATAAAACTTCCCGCTGGAACACATCTTTTGGGGGACTCGGCATACCCATTACTGCCGTATTTGATGGTCCCATTTCGGGATAATGGTCACCTTGACGCTCATCAACCCTGTTCAATGTGCGTCTGAGTTCCACACGAATTTTGTATTGAGCAAGCTTTTGGGATTTTGAAGGGAAGATTCCGCATATTAAAATATCTCGATATCAACAAAATTAAAAACGCAAAGCATTTCGTTGTTACATGTGTTGCGTTACACAATTTCATAACAACAAAAGAAGGATTTCCTGAGGGAAATGATGAAGACGATAATGACAATAGCCAGTCTAATACATCTGCCAGACGTGGAGAACAAGAAGAACCTAGACCAAGTGGGAACGAAAGAACTTCCACTGAAGCAAAAGAAAAAAGGAACGCAATAATGACGCTTTTATCAGCCTAAATTTGATTTTGTACTTTATTATTTCAGCTTTAATAAAAATATTTTTTACAAAGTAAAAAAAACAATTCAAATTGCTTAAAACAAAATAACACTTCGGTCCCTATTATGAGTAGCGAACCGAAAGTTCGGCTGGAAGCGAATGTTTTAGAGAAACTCATTTATTGGATTATTATCATTAAACTTCGTCCATTCTCTTATCTAACATTCCTTAAAGTCGAAAAAAAAGTTTTCCACAAAGTTTTTGTTTCTACAACCTATAATACTGCTATAAGAAAAGCTCGCAAAATATTCGCTTCCAATCGAACGTTCGATTCGCTACTCATAATAGGGACCGAAGTGTTATTTTGTTTTAAGCAATTTGAATTGTTTTTTTTACTTTGTAAAAAATATTTTTATTAAAGCTGAAATAATAAAGTACAAAATCAAATTTAGGCTGATAAAAGCGTCATTATTGCGTTCCTTTTTTCTTTTGCTTCAGTGGAAGTTCTTTCGTTCCCACTTGGTCTAGGTTCTTCTTGTTCTCCACGTCTGGCAGATGTATTAGACTGGCTATTGTCATTATCGTCTTGCTCTGCTTGATTAAAAAAAAACAACAATACTTCAACTTGCTTACAACAAAATAAATAACTTATTAAGAAGTTAAGAAAAAAACAAAAAATAAGAGGCATATTTTCCCATAGATGCTCTTTACTCCTCTACCTCAAGTCTTCAAGCACATCCGTAATGCTTTTTATTAATTGAAGCCTTTCCTTTTCCATATCCATCTGCTGCTGGTGACGTTTTTGCTCTCGTTCAGCTTCATTTTTTAGGAACTCTAACATTTCTTGTTGTACTGTCTTGCGTTTTTGTTTTTTTGGCGGTGGTTGTGAGGATCACGATGCAACTGCTAAATGTTCTTCGTAACTCGAACCAGAATCCTCTGACGACGATTCATCTAAGCTGGAAATTTGATTTTGGCGGTTCAATAAAATGTTTTGTCCCGAACACTTCGTCAAACAAGTCAAAATACTCCCACCTTGTGGGGCTTCGTCCTGTTTCCCCATTCCTTTGTTTAATTCGCTTATAAGTGAGTAGAAGGTTATTCCATTTACGAAGCATTTCTTCTTTTGTGAAATGAAATTCTGGTGCGGTTTCTAGAATTTCGTTTCGTACTTCACCCCATACGCTTTTTTTGCCTTCTACCTGAAATGAAATCTCTTTCATGGGCCAGTCTTATTGTTATGAAAAGCTTCAGCTCCTCATGGGTCCAGTTCTTAGAATATCTACAATCAATATTAATAATTTAATATTGTTATTTTTCCAATAATAATTACTTACTTTTCCGCCATTCTTGATAAAAAGAAACCACACTCTAAAACAACAGATGCAAGGCAATTAAAAGACCGCAAGTATTTTTTGACAGTTGCACAAATTCACTTACAATTGCGCAGAAAAAAGCAATCTACTACGTTTAGGGACATTCTGCTTCGAAGGGATTTTTTTGTCGGCATTTAAGAACTGTTTGTTTAGCATATTTTGCGCAAGACTTGCGTTTAAGAATTCGGCCTCTACTTTGTTGTTTAATCAACATTTTAGTTCAAGTTAATTAAGTACATGGTAATCAAGTCAAAATGAAAAAATTTTTTTTTTTCAAATAATCAATGTTTTTACTAATTTCGAATCAAACCTTGAAAACCGTACGTGAAAATCTCTTTGTTTTTGAGAAACTCCAAAAAAGTAAGGTACTTTTTCTCTAAAACGCATATTTTTTGATTTTGCCCTCTACAAGCCTTTTTTTATTTGTTTCAAGAGACACTCCATTTTCGATTTTGTTGAATAAAACATTTATTAGAATTAAGAAGGGAGTACCAATTAGCTAATCCAAATGTGTTTTTTACTATTAATAAATTTGATACTATAATTGTCAAAAGGGAAAATCTGATCAAAGAATGAAATCCAAACCGAAGAAAGCGAAACAAAAAAAAAATGATTTTCTCAAATGTACCTATCTACCTTTAATTTTTTCTTATTTCTCAAAAACTTAAAAAGATTTTCACGTTTTCAGTGTTTGACTCAAAACTAATAAGAACATTGAATGCCCCGTAACGTAACATTTTGCAAAAAAAAAATTATTTAAAGAAAAAACAAAACCCGTGACTTAGTTGGTTTTGAATATTTAATTACCTACATTTTTGTATTGTTTAGAATTGTGAATCAATTTTTGGAAAAACTACCCTACGCGCCTTAACGGAGCAAAATAGACCTCATCTCGTACGATTTTTTGTCTTGTCTCGGCTAAATCTTTCCCAGACTGTTGTCGCATCCCACTCAAAACACTCTGGATAACTTATTGATGTATAATAAATAGTATGCTAACTAATTCGGTGGCGTATGTGTGAAAGATGTTTACTTTTGATCTCATAAGCATTATAGAATATTTTGGGATAAGTTATTGGTTTTTATAATCTGGGCTTATAGGAACCAGTCATTTTTTTGAATAAGGCCCACGTTCCCTTATTACTTTTCTCATATTGACAAAATTTTCTTCAAATTAAAAATTTTTTTATTCCAACCAATTGAAATTCTCATCATATATTCTTTAATTTGAATAAATTTCGTTAAAAAGAGAAGTCCTCACATTGACAAAATTAAAGAATGTGACTATACCCATAAGAATGGAATCTACTTATTGCATTTTCTTCAAATTGAATTAATTTAGTTGAATGCAAAGAAGTGTTTACTCCATTTTGACAAAATATTCTTCAAAATGAAGAATTTTTCACTCGCTGTACTAGTTTTTCATATATTCTTTAATTTGAAGAAATTTCGTCGAATACAGGAAAGTGTTTTCTTATATTGATTTTTATTTATTCAAATTGAAGAATTTGGTTTTAGCCGTTAGAGCAGAGCTTCTATCATAACTTCTTCAAATTGAATAAATTTTGTTGAATAGAAGAAAGCATTTTCTTCACGTTAACAAAATTTTTTTTCAAAACGAAGAATTTATTCAGTCATACGAGTTTGCCATAGTTTTTCTTCGAAATGAATATTTTTCTTCAAATACAGGAAGGTTTTTCTTCACATTGACGAAACTTTCTTTAAACTGTAAAACTGTGGTTTTCTTTGTTTGAGAAGTAGATAAATTTTTCATTATCGTTGAAGTAAAGTTGACAGTAATAGTAATAGTGCAAAAAGTTAAATAGTGCGCAGAGAGAAAAGTTTACAAGATTCTTAAAACTTAACGGGATAAGACAAAACATAGGAGCCTAGGAAAGTAAATTTATTTGAATAATTTGAAAAATGACATTTGGAACAAGAAATCATTTGTAGTTGTTTCAGTGGCAATAACTTCTTGTTTAATTGATTTCCTGTGATTAATTTTATTTGCATTAAAGTAAACAAAAAAGCTAAAAACAAAGCTGTTTGTGGATTAGTTTTTAACAGTAAAAAAAAAAAATACTTTTCAACTCTATGTTAGTATACATAAATGTCAATCGCGTTTGTGTCGTCAGTGTAATTACTGTTTATTTGGAGCGAGTTTTTACTTGAAAGCTTTTCTGGATTTTTGCAACCGACTTTTTTCATCACTACACAAATTTTTAACAGATTTTGAAATATTTCAATATTTAATTTTATAGAAGAACTTCAACAAGGAACGCTTTGCTCTACTTGCAAGCCCAAGAAAAAAATTTTAATTTAATTTAAATTAGTTCTTGAAAGTGCCAAATTATTGTAATATATTTGAATGTGGGAATGTTCTATCAGGTTATTTATTAAAGTAGTTCTAGTAATAATTTTTAAAATTACTTGTTTTGTGTGTAAAAAAAAACTTTCTTGTTTTAAATCCTTAACAACACATTTGCAAATTTATCATTCGCTTTCCGCTTACAGTATTTATGAATGTAGTGAAGGTTCATGCTCTCAACTGTTTAGAGCAACATCACTACTTTTAGACGGCATCTTAAAAGAAAGCATGTTGACTAAAAAAAATAATTCTGATGTTATAGTCCCGATTGAAAATAAGGCGTCTACATCCATAGTTTGTGAATCAAAAGTGATCGATATCGATTTAGTTGATTCAAACACCGAAGTAGGTAAGTTCAAACATATACATATATAAATAGTAATAGTAAGCTTTCTGCTGAATCTTTGCAAGCTTCTGAGATTTAGTGTTGCTCCGCATAACAATAACAATTTTTCTCGAAAAGATGTTATGGAAATCCAAACATTGGTAAGAGATACTTTTTTAACTCCTATTGCCAATTATTTAAAATGTTTTAGTGATGTCGAAATTCCTGATGCTGGAGCTAGATTTCGACTAAAAAATCTTATTGAAAACTTTTCACAACCTTTCGAATATTGTAAAACTGATTTTTTGTTGTATAAGTGGCTAAAAAAAACGAATATCTAGATGATTTAGTCCAATTTTCTATAAACGAAAGCATAGCTGCAGTAATGCACAATGGCGAAGCTGTTTACGATGAGGAAGTTACAAAGGGATTACTTTTGTCTCTAAAATTTCAGTTTAGGAAATATATATTGGAAAAGATAATGTCTTAAACAGTTTTGTTGAGAGGATGAAAAATTTGCAAATCAACCAAGAAGAAATCTCAAATATAGTTAATGGAAAGCTATGGCAACAGAAAATTGCAAAATATAATTCAGAGGAAATTTGCATTCCGTTTTTCGTCATTTCGATGATTTTGAAATAAATAATCCTTTGGGTACTCATTGCCAATTTATTTGTGGAATATATTGCAGTTTTCCACTCTCTGAAAAAAATTCTCAGCTTGACCATATTTTTGTTGTAGGTATTATAAAATCTAAAGACTTAAAAGATTTTGGTAATGATGCATCACTTAAGCACCTCATCAGTGAAATAAATGAATTAGAAAATGAAGGAATGCACATAAACTCAATGGGCCAACTGATTAAAGTGCGTTTTATTTTAGCTTTTGTCCTCGATGACAACTTAGGAATAAATTCAATATTCGATTTCAGTAAATCATTTTCTAGCACTTTTTTTTGTCGCTTCTGCAAGGCTTCAAAACATTTAACACAGAAAATGAAAAAAGAAGAAGACAAGTATTTGCGCTCCATCGAAAACTACAAACATGATGTTGATCAAAATCGTTTTTCTGAAACTGGCATTTTGAAAAACTCACCTTTAAATCAAATCAGGATCTTTTCATGTTATTAAAAATTTTTTTGTGGATATGATGCATGATTTATTCGAGAGAGTATGCCATTACGATATCTGTCACATAATGCTGGGCTTACATGCATCTGCAACTGCGGAAGTGCAGAAAAGTAAAGCGAGACGGATGAAGATTACCAAGCACAAAGGTTAAAAAGAGAGACGAATAGGATTATGGTTGCAGATGAAAAATTATGGTTGCAGATGAACATGTCCATCTGCACCCATAATTTTTCATCTGCAACCATAACTAGGAAGTTCGTTCCCTCTCTATCAGACAAGTATGAATTTTACATCTTGTGTCTTTTTCCGATTTTCATCTGCAGTTGCGGATGCATGTAAATCCACCATAATCATATATTATACTCAAACGATGAAAATCTTTTCTTTGGAAGATTTGAATCTAAGAAAGCAGAACTTCAACTATAGGCGTGTTTTTTTCACAAGGATGTTATGTACATAACATGATATCCAAAAAAAACGCTTCGTTTTTTTTATTTGTGGGTTGGTGTTCTCGATCAGTTGTCAAACCAATAAAAGGCAACAAATGATTTTTTTTTTGCCAAATTCGCACAAAAACGCAAAAACTGTTTGTTAAAAACCTAAAGCAATTGTATAGAGTGGAAAATAAAAATGTTCCGTAGTGAAATTAATGCAGGTAAACAATTTTTTTTGTCTGTTTTTTGTAGTTTAGAAACGTCAAAAATAGGTCCGTTCACAAAGGTAACAAAGAATTTCTCTTGACTCTGTTTACACGCTGGGGTTGAATTCATATGAAACTTGTGATTTATGTCAGAGTTGGAAAAATTATTTTGTTACTTGTTCTAAACAAACTAAACTATTAATAATAAAATAATAAAACCAATTTTATGCATTACTTAACAATTACTTTTGAAAAAATGTCAACATTCACAGAAAAATGTGAAAAAATATGCAAAAAGTGCTTTCCATCACAAAACAGATCTTTTTTAATTGCTATTACGTTCTTTTATGTATCTTTATATAAATATACAAATCTTACCCCTGAAATCAATGAAATTCGAAAAAAAAAAATTTAAGCAACAAGATTGCGGAGTGTAAGAGTGTGCAGAGGATTTTATTCAGTTCAACATTTGTGAACAGACCTTCTGACACCCATATTGCTTTTGTTCGAGATACATGAAAGTCTCTAGACGCACCAACATTTATGTCGATTTCCAGTGGTACACAAAAGCACTTTTAAAAGTGCTTTTTTGCTCGAAATATGTTACATTGAGGCACTAGATCACTTTTTTTTTGCCCCGAAAAAGCACTTTTACGAATCTCGATTCAGAGGCAAGATTTACACGCACTTTCACGTACACCAACACAAAACATTTGACGTTTACCAGTTTGCAGTTTGATTATTTTGCATTTTTGGTTAAAGGACTGTGAAAGAGAGATAATAAAAATAAACAATAAACTATTTTGTGAAAATGGATCGCTCAATTTTAGCTGAAATTATCAAAATATTTATGAGTCGTCATCTAGTTCTGATTCCAACGAAGAAGTGTTTGAAATTCTGAAATTCCTTACACAAAACGAAAACTGTGAATAATTTTGTTCAAAGTGTTGTGTACAATTATTCGGATGAGGAGGTTTCTTCCTAGTGCATTTATTAATAAAGTTTCGAAAACATTCTTTCTATAAAAATTGCAGAACAAAACAAACGGGAAGAGTTGGCTGTCAAAAATAGCACACATACAATGATAAAAAAAGAATTTTGTCTTTTCTGTTCCAGTGAGCACGAAAAAAAGCACTTTTTTAGAGTGCTTTTGTTTTTGCAAAGGAAATCGACATTAGAAATGAAAAGTCGAAAAACTCATTCGAGACTCGACTAAACGTCAAAACTCTATCCCCGACCAAATCTTAACCATCCTTTTATCCATAACATCGGTTGTCGGGGACGTTGTTTTTACTTTGCATGTAAAATGATGTTATGTATATAACAGTGCTGTGAAAAAAACACGCCTTATGGCTCACTAGAAGTAGGAGACTTTTCAAAGCCAATTCGGCATAATCATTTGAAACAGAACCGTTTGAAAATGACAGCAAGTGAAATGAAATCCTTTATTCGTTTTTTTCCCTTACTGTTAGGAGATCTCATTCCAGAAGATGATAGTGAATGGCAATTTTTCCTTATTCTCTTAAAACTTATTGAATTACTACTAAGATCAAAATTTAATAACAATGATATTTCGCTTCTTCGTCAATTGATTTCCGAACACAATGAAAAATATGTTCTACTTTTCAGAGATAGATAGCCAAAACATTATTTATTATTATTATTATTATTATTATTATTATATTATTCTTTATTTTTTTCCATAAAAAAGAGTTTACAGAGGTTAATCCTAAGAATACGGACATGGCTTTTCTGCCGTCTGCCGGAAATGACATTTTAAAACGAAATTAATAAAGAAAAAAAAAGAGAGGGTAATATACAAATTTATTATTACATTAATCAAAATTACATATAATCAAAAAAAAAACGAAAATTAATGAGAAAGCGAGTTTATCATTATTCTTATTATTATAATTTTTTTTTTTTTACTATTTTATTACTATTTTTTAACAATTTAGACGATTTGCAATAAAACAATTACAATTTTAGAGTGATTTTAAACATAAAAGGTGATAATTTTACATTATTTGAAACATAAAAGCACAAATAGGCATTGAGGTTAACTTTCAAAAGCTATTACGATATGTTAAAGCATGTTTGCAGTAACTATACAATAGAGACCAACCCCGAGCACCATTTAATATTTCGTAGAGACTATTAACGGACAAAAAACTTTCTTGGAAATACAACCGTCGTATCTCTTGCAAAATAGGGCACACTGCGATAAAATGGTAAATATCGTCTAACTCCCTTGTATTACACAATTTACAAATTTGCTGACGATCGACTCTATGGGGGATGAAATTCAAGTTGAGAATTTCGACCCTTGCTTTGAATATTGTGCTTATTTTAAACGAAGATTTCTTCAGATTAAAATAGCTATCTTCAGTAAGTATTCGATGGTTGAGGTTCCTGTAGATATTTCTGGAAGTTGACGATGATGCCCTGGTTAAGTGTTCGTCAAATATCTTGTCATCAATTTTTGACATAATCGTCGCAAAAATATTAGGCCATTCATAGACATTGCTTTCAGATAACGACAACGAGAGATCGTGGGATAAGGCCAGCTGGTTCCATTCCCTGAAAGGGAATGCATTTGTTCGTAATTGTCTTGCCATTATAAATTTATGGAGACTTGTATTACTTCTTCTCATCACTCTCGAACAGTAGTCCGAACTTGCTTTCAGGTTCCTTATGAAGATTGGTGGTAGGCCAGACTCTACGTGTATGGCATAGGTCGGTGTGGAGTTTGGCAACCTGAAAATACGCTTGAAAAACATTCTTTGAACCGCCTCAAATTCTTCAAAGGGAATGACTCCAAAATCCTGTGTACCTAAGCCCATACAGGTGTTAACTGCAGCATTGAATACTTTAAATTTGGATGAGTGGTCAATATTTTGATTAGCGAAAAATTTTGGCCACATCAGATTAAGCGCCAACTTAGCTTCACTGCTGTTTTCCTTAGCATGTTTTCCAAGATTGAGATTGTACGTTAAAAGTACTCCCAAATACTTAAATTCAAGTACTGTATTGATTTGTTTGTTACCAAGTCGCCAATCTTCTTCAGGAAGTCTTCTACTCTTTCGGCTCTCAAAAACCATAGCCCTCGGTTTTTTGCGCGTTGATGTGAAGATCCCATGTATCACAATATGCCACCAGTTTATTGATTTGTAGTTGCAGCGAAAATGGGTTGTCCGCCAGCAGAACTAAGTCATCGGCATATAGTAAGACCTTGATGAGAGTTCCTGCAAAAAGTACACCGCCAGGAAGAATAGAAGAGACATCGTCAATGAATAGAGCGAACAACAGAGGGCTCAAAATGCATCCCTGCGGGACACCTGCAGTGGTGGCAAACCATTCGGATAACTTGGATCCGTCCCATACTGCTTCACTTGATGATGCTATAGAAACTTGAAGTAAAGCATAAGAAATTTTTGAAACACTCCAATAGTTGACAATTTGTAGAATAACGCCTGTCTATTTACTGTGTCGAATGCTGCTTTAAAATCCACAAAACAGACATACAGTTTTTTATTTTTCTCAATGTGGTTCTTAGAGATGCTTATCAATGCAAAAATGTGATCCATTGTAGAATATGCAGAGCGGAATCCGGCTTGAAACATACTGAGTCTGTTGGTCCTTTCAACCCATGTGGAGAGCCTTCCATATAGAATCCCAGCAAATATCTTCCGAAGAGAGTTGAGCATAGATATTCCTCTATAATTCTCAGGTTGACTATGATCTCCTTTTTTAAAAATAGCAAATATAAAAGCTTTAGAAAAATTTAAAGGCACATAGGCATTTTCATAAAGGAGGTTGAAGTAATCCAGTATATAGTTCTTGAGATGGTCATTACTATTTTTGAAAAACTCAACTGGTATTCCATCGCTTCCAGGAGCTTTGTTTTTTTCATACGTGAAAGAGTGTTTTCCAATTCGCTTGAAGAAATTGGTGTATCTAGCTCAGAAACATACGTGTTTGGTAATGCGAAGCTAAAGGTATGAAGATTCTCCTCCCCCGACAAAAGTGTTTTAAAATGTGCAGCTAGAGTCTGGGCTTCGAGAGTAGTCTTCATACATCTTTGCCACCCGCTGACTTCCCGAACGTTGTACCAAAATTCCTTAGTATTTTTGCTGAGTAGGAGCTGCTGTGAAAGATTTTTGTGATACAGCATTTTTTTTACGTCGCAAAGTTGTTTGAACTCCTTGTTGGCACGTAAGTACATCATTTTAAAGTTATGTGCATTTGTCGTCCTAAATAGCTTTAAATATCTGAATGAGAGTTTGCGTTATTTATAACAGTCCTTGTCAAACCATCTGGATTTGGGAGTGAAAGTGGTAAAGGTATTGTTTGGAATTGGAGCCGAGGCATAAATTAAACTGGTTATATTTTCTTCAATTTCATCAATCGTAGATCATAGCAGGTGAGGCAGAAGATTTGAATTATAATCCAGTAGGAATTGGTAGCGATCAGCTTTGTTGTCGTGCCATTTTAGTTTTCGGAAAATATCTGGAGTTCTTTGCTGCAGCTGCTCGTCAAAGTTTCTTCTTCTTCTTAGTGTCCGGAAGCTGTTGACAGCAACACTTTAACTCCTACTGGAGCATAGGGCGGCAGCCAGATCCTTCCATCTCTCTCTATTCCTAGCACGATACCTCAGCTGTGAAAACGACTGCAAATTCTGGGACCGAGCTTCCTTCATGACAGTTGACCTCCATGTTTCCTTTGGTCTTCCAATCCGTCTCGCACCTTGAGGATTCCATTCAAAGCACTGCTTTACTATGTTGTCATCAGGCTTCCTCAGTGTGTGGCCAATCCAGCGCCATTTTCTTTGCTTGATGTCTTCATCCACTTTTGTTTTTCCAGTCCTAAGCCACAGATCATTGTTGGAAATTGTTTGTGGCCATCGGATCTTTAGGATGTAACGCAGACAACGGTTGACAAAGCCTTGCAACCTACTCGAGATGTTAGTAGAGCATTTCCACGTTTCACAGGCATAAAGCAGCACGGATTTAACATTGGATTCAAAGAGTCTCAACTTGGCATGTGAGCTGAGAAGTTGGCCAACGTTACCTTAAAATCTTTCACTACGTGGCACTATTCACCAGATATTGCGCAGAAATCTATTACCGACTCGCCTTGACCGCTTATAAAAGTAAGTTCACCGCATTCGTCTCCTTTAGCCACACCATTTAACAAAAACAAATCTTCGAGAAATCCTGATAACAACCTCCCATTGCCGTTGAGAGTTTCATCTTTAGAGTTTCTATATTGCTCAAAATCCATTTGATTGTGTAAAAATTTAACAGAAGGATTCTGATAATCCCCAATTCTAGCATTGAGATCACCAATTACCATTGCATTTTCCAAGGAAGAGTTGTACATAACATTACACAAATTGTCAAAATCTAAATGCCAATTATTACAATTGAAATACACCGGGATAATATGATAATTTAAATTGTTACTGAAAACATGAATGACAATTCTACAATTTATGTTTTTAAAATCTACGAAGTGAGAAATTTTCGATTTTATGCCACAAAGAATACCCCCACTCGCTCTCCCATGTACATTTGTTCGTAAACATAATTTATTGATTCACTATCCAACTGTTATAGAATACTCTGGTCCTCCGAAACAGTTTTGGTGTTTCCGTTTTGAGGCTAAACATAAAGACATAAAAGCGTATGCTAATGTAACGACTTCAAGAAAAAACATATTGCTTACTTTAGCTAAAAAAAGCCAACTAAAGTTTTCTAATTTTTTAATGACTCCGGCAAAACAAAACTTTTTTTTGACGAAAAATATAAGGCTGTAAGAAAAAAAAATAATAGCATAATTTTTTCAAAGTTAAATTTAAGCCCAGAACATTCCATTGCCTTAACACAAATAGAATACAAGGGAAGCGTGTATAAAGAAGGGTCTGTTTTAACTTTGTTTAAAACAGAATTATCCGTTTTTGAAATCAAAGAAACTTTCATTTTACCAAAAAGTTCGGAAATCATATTTTTTCTCGATGAGCTTTAAGTTAAATCTTACTTTTCTCATTATGATGCTTACGAGATTCATGCACCAAAAACTGTTACATATATCAGAAAACATAGCTGTGAACATAAAAGAATTTAAAGTTAAGCCAATAAATGGAAGGCTTGTGATAAGATTAAAGGAATATTTTTGAAAAGTAACAGCAATAAAATAAATAGTTAAGTAAAGTAGTAAATGAATTCATTTAAAAATATAAATTCTGCTTAAATACCTTCTTTAATTAAATGAAATGTATTTAAAACTATTATAAGTCTAGTGATTGTTTTCATTTGTATTTTGTTCTAAAAAAAATTTTTTGGCCACGAAATTTTAGGGAATATTTTAGAATAGGTATTATTTTTATTAACAAGAAATCTCTTAAAAAACTGAAATCGATAAAAAAATGGAATACACAGAACTGCTACCTATGAGTGGTGCTTCAGTTCCTGAAAATATGGGAGGAAGGTTCGAACTTCAAATCATTCTAAGTGAATTTCTTACGAATGAAAATGAAATTCAAGAAACAGAAAATGCAAGAGAAGCTACCAACCGACTGCTAGCGCAAATACTGCATAATACTGCACGACAAATTGTTCTTTCGAACGCCTTCGAAATCTTTTGCGTGAATGGAGATTTGAAAACCTACTAAAAATTCTTTGGGGTAAACTATATTTTTAACCATTTGTTTTTTGTTTACATTATTCACAATTTTTTAAGATGAGAGTATAGACATCGAAACATTAAAAATAATGAATTCCAAACACCTCAAACAGCTTGTTCAAAAGTATAACCTAACATTAGGCACCCAAATAAGGTTTGAACACAAGCTTAATGAGTGAAAAAAAAATTAAAACAAATTGGAATGCACCGGAACGTGCTCTAATTTAAATAGTAGTAAGTAGTTGTACCTCACTTACTTGAATTTGGAACTTAAAACTAACTGTCAAATTTTAAACATAGACAGCGAGGATCTTGAATCATTGACGTCAGCTTCATGTGCTAAAGGCTCGATAGAAGCTGATATAAATGTCGATCAAATTTTAAAAGACTGCAGCCAAGGCCAAACAATTTTAGCTATGTACCAAACCAGTAAAGAGCTAAATGAAGGATCGCGAGCGGTTATTGTGGACTTAATAATAAAAAATATGTTTCAACGTGGAATAAAGATGACAGTCCAAACTGCAAAGTCAATAGCCGAAAGTATTATTAACATCTTCCAGACAGAATTTATGGTAAAAAGCATTAAATTATTCTAGCTATAGTTTTCGAATACATGACCTTGTTTTTACACTTTAGGGATACTATTATTCGAAACAATCTGGAAAAAAACCAAAGGGAGAAATATATGACAAGTACTACAATGCGACAAGGATCCTAAAAAAGAGTGATATTTTAACAAAAAGACCATATGAATCACCAATCTTCTGTTTCCTCTCGAACAACTTTTCAAAAAAAAAAAACTGATTCTTGGTATGAGTCTTCTTAACTTAAAAAACACAGGTATCTCACATGAATTTGTTGTTTACATATTAACATAGGCCTCTCTGAACATGACTCTTCTGAACAAGACGTCTCTGACCAGAACACCGCTGTTGAAGAGACTATTAGAGGAAACTGCTCTTGGGCAGAAATGGAGATGCATTGGGCTTCTTCAAAGAAATTCAGATTAGCTGAGGTTGCTTAATCAGAATCTACAGCAGACATATTGGCAAAATGGAAGCAGTATAAGAATCCAATGGGCTTTAAATTGGTAATTTTAAAAGGTTCGAATATTATTTAAAAATTAATGTAATTTCTTACTTAAATACAGATTGATATGGATTTCAAGCACCTGTTAACAAACGCTGGCAGCTTGTTGTTGATCTTTGATGACTTTTGCAAAAAAAATTATTCCAATTTTTGAGGATGGCATCAAGGATAAGACCAACCGGATGCTTTTTGAAAGTATGAAAGCTGCAGAAAACCTAACTGAAAGTATGTTTTAAAAATAGTTTTTAAACAAAACCATATCAATTGCCTTCACAATAAAGTTCTTTCCTTTACTCTGTTTAAGATGGTCAATCTTGTGCTATATTTTATTTGTTACATAGCTTCTTGGTACCAACGGCTAAGTTGGTGAGCGGCAGCAGTGGAAACAAATCGCACACCCGATTTTCAATTAAAGACTCCCGGGCTAGCTTTTTATTAGCTGGGTCGACCATAGTAGCTTGTGAGGAGGAGCTGAGCCGCAGAATGAACTAGAAAAAAAGCATTCAGCCGCTCATAATTAATCTGGTCAAATTTTGGAGCCAATTGAGATTGTTGTCTTTTTTGATATAATCAAGTACAAACAGAGCAGTTTCACATCAGCTGTCGATTTGTGCTTTAAAATATTCAATTTGTTTAATTTGGAATATCCTGTGGCATCCAATCTAGTTTGGACATTTGTACAAATATATCTCTATGGAATAAAAGCTGATTTCGATAAAACTTACCCCAAGGTAAATTCTCTTATTAGTAAACTCAAATAAGTTCCTTTTCATTTACATATCTGCCCTACCTACCAATTTACTTAAAAAAAAAATGTTTATACTTCATCTAAATTTGTAACTTATTTGTTGATAAATCAATATAAATAAACTAAAATTTCAAAATACCACCTAAGTATGTATATGCCTATGCCTACCCTACCTAAGTTTACTTTAAAAAATGAAAAAAAAAAACTTTTTTATGCCTACATTCATGAATTAATATGTTAGTTTGAAAAAAAAAAAAAAAGATATACTGTTTTTATACTTAAAAATTATAAGATAAAATAAAGTAAAATAAATAAAAAACTGTGTATTTTTAAAAACGAAATGGTTATTGACTCCGCATTTTTCAATCAATTAAGAATAAACTTTGAAAATTCATTTTATTAAGAAATATACATATGCAGGTGTGCTGAAATGAAATCTTTGTTTACGGTACAAAGTGTATCAAAGCATTGTAAGTATAAAGAAAAGAAGTTTGTTTGCTTGCCTATATAAAAAAGATTATTTCAGCAGCAGGATACGTTGAATTGAAGAATACTTCTTCAAAGCGAAGAAAGAGCTATATTGAAAAATGTTTCTTAATTTGAAGAAAGTTTAATGTGTAAATGAAGAAAATTCATTGATTCGAAAACCAAAAGTCGTTAATTTGAAGAGTATTTCATCTATTTGAGAAAATATATTGTGAAAATGGCAAACTATTCATCAATTTAAAAAATAAAACTCTTCAAACTGAAGAATTTTTCATCAGTATGAAAATGCGATCGTGAAAGTATGAAAGAATATTGTTCAGTTCAAAGAAAATTTGATGTTAATATGAAGAAAATTCATTAAATCGAGGAATAAACATTTGTTTAACTGAAGAATTTCTTCCATTCAAAAAAAATATTATGTGGAAATGAAAAAAATTTCATTCATTTGAAGAACAAAATTCGTCAAATTGAAAAATTCAATTATTTAAACTGAAGAATCGTTATTCATCAAATTTGATAAAAATGTGATGAAATTTATTCAATTGGACGAAATTTTTTATAGATTTATCAATTAAACAAAAAATTCTAGGCATTTCTTCAAAAAGACGATATAGTTGTCAAATCAACACATAGTTTTCATTGACCGTATATTGATCACCCTTTCTTCAATTCCACCTACGTTTTAATCAATATAACTACCAAATTTGGTTCAGTGTAGGCTCAAAAATAGCAAAAACTGGATTTTTCCGATCAGCGAGCCAAAAGCCTTTAAAGAATATAGTTCGTTTTTGGGTGCAAAATTATTGTCGACCAGTGTTACCTAATTCTGCTATTTGCAAAAGTTTTCAATTGTTTTGATGGCCATTGTTGATCACGACCATTGTATATAGAAACTATAGTACTATTACCGGACACCTTTTTTTGTGAACATTGTTCGTCACTAGGGTGCGCTAATATCGGCGGAGAAGTTTGCGTCAGCTGTTATGCTCATGTGGAATATATTTCTTTAGGCGCGCATTTCCTATGGGTTAGAAAGAAACGCATTTATGATGAAATTTAAACCCATGTAGAAACGAAATCGTTTTATTGGTTCACAAACACAACAATATTACATATGATGAGCGATGTAAAAGCAAGTTGACAATTATGTGTGTACAATAAGTAAGGTGCATGTGACATTGAAATTGAAAAATGGTGACAAATTATGTGAATGTATACCTCACCTATATCGAAATTTTATTTCATATTCCAAGATGAAATTGCAGCGTTGCAAGCATTAATTAATTTTTGTTTTAATAGAAAATAGTTCAAATGAGCACAAAAATTTTTTTTCTTAACCCCGGGGCTACACGATCAAGATATGGTAAGCCATTTACAATACATTCGAACTTTCTTACATACACAACCAAACTTTTCGAAATTGAAACCCAACTGGTATGGAATATTGAAAGCCACCCGAGAAGCAGTTTCAGTAGCCATGAAATTGACAGCTTCGTCAAATACCCTCAAAAAGAGAAAGGAGTGCCTGGAAAAAAACTTTGAATTTCAAATTTCTTGTGGGTGCCATTTTGAAAATATATAATGACATGTCGATTGAAAGCCATTTGCCTGGCAAGTTGTAAGTCGCCTACGTCACAGCCGAAACACGAACAGTAATTTGACATAGTGTATATGTAGGCTGATGGCTTACCATATCTTGATCGTGTAGCTGCAGGGTAAAAGAAAAACACCACTGGGACTTATCAAATTGAGATTCACGCTCTCTGTTGGGGTTATTTCGAACCCTACAAAGAATTTAAGGGAAATGGTTGCATTGACAGTCCACAAAATTTGTATAAGATAAATTCGTGTTTTCAGTATTTTTTAAAACTAGTAAATTTGCCAAATGTTGAAAAGCAATGCACGCAATAGCATTACAAAATGTTTTAGATTGGAAAAAGGGTTCTTTATTGCTTGTATTTTGCTTTAATTTTCATTTAAGAAACGTGAGCAAATCACTTGTATGAAAAATGTAAGCCAATCCACCAAGTTGTAATATCAATATCAATTGTGTGTATCCATTGTGAAGTTCTTGGACAAGCAACATTTCGCGGTGGATGAGGGAAATGCTAGTATGCCAGTGGATTTATAGATGGCTTTCTGTCATCGCTACTGAGACTGATAAATAGTATAAATTCTTAGATTTATTAGATTTTGGACTTATAGATAAGCAGTCGTATTTATAAAATTAGCTTAGAACATCCTTAGACAACTGTCCAGCTAGACGGTGTCTAAATAGTTGGACAAGCCTTAGCCAATTTTGTATTTATAAACACATTCCAGCAGTTGTACGAGTACAACAACTATAAGGCTCCGAAAGAGAGTGGCGTAGGACTTGAACTAGACCAAAACTAAGCTGATTTGGCTTTATGTTACAGCTTTTCCAAGTCTCATAAAATGATTAAATTTGTGCAATTTATAAATAAAATTGAAGTTGGAAGTAGTATTTTTGCACCTCAAATTACTAAATTTTATCGATCTTAATACTTTCAATAATAATACTCTCACTTTAGCCACAGTTTAGACAGCCAATTTCGGTGTCTAAACATTCCTTAGACAGCGATGAAAATGTTTATAAATACGATTTGGACTTGGACACTGTTCTAAGAGCTGTCCAAAGTAAGACATATACCTTGACTACTACTGAGACTGATAAATAGTATAGATTCTTAGATTTATTAGATTTTAGACTTATAGATAAGCAGTCTTATTTATAAAATTTGCTTAGAACATCCTTAGACAACTGTCCAGCTAGACGGTGTCTAAATAGTTGGACAAGCCTTAGCCAATTTCGTATACCTATATAAACCTTGGAATAAGATTATAAATACGACTGAAGAATTTTAGATTTGCTTTCAGGTTTTTATTATGTACTAAGAATCTGAAAAAAAATCTAAAAATGTATTCTTTTCCTGATCACCCGGGAGGTAGAATACAAGATTCGCTTTTTTTATAGAGGTTCCCTAGTAGGCCACTTCCTCTTTCCAACTACTTATAATAAACATGCTTAAAAATATTGCATATATTTATATATGTATTGCACTATAAATTGAATCCAATCATGTACGTTATAATAAAAAAACCGATTAAAAAAATATAAAAATTAACATAAAAAAAGAAAATAAATATAAAAAATAACAAAAAAGTAAATATTAAAAAAAATAAACAAAATTACTACTTGTTAAAAAGTTAAAAGTTAAAGGAAAATCCAATTCGGTACCTAAAAAGGACAAAAAACGTTAAACAATTTATTTTAAAGAAATAGACAATTGACTTTTATTATCAAATATAACTTTATTAGTATACAAATATTTTAAAAATACAAACATAACATTAAAATCTAAAGACAAAACTATAGACTACACGAATTTTTTTTTGCTTTCTTTGATGTTTTCAGCTTGGTTTTTCTCGAAGAGAACAGCATTATGCCTCTTAAAAGATATTTAATTATTTCATATTTGTGCTCTTCGTTTGCGCACGGCACTTTCAGGTGCTTTTCCTTCATTTGGAGGATAGTCTTCATCCATGTGCTTATGAGATCTCTTAAATGCTGGGCTTTGTCGAAGTATTGCTCATAAATGTGTTGCACTTTTTTCACCATTCTTTCAAACTTAATTGAAGGAACTGCTAGGGACCCGAATTCTGTAGTCGCTGTCCTACTCTCATATGCCCTGAGTTCAATCAGTAGCAGTTGGTCTCTCCTCTCAACTGTGCTACTTTCCAAGAACTCAGAGCAGATTTCGCATTTCAGCTTCTCCTTTAGCTGGGCAGCTGCGAAGCCCGCATAATATAGTGCTGCTACTGTCTGCATTTGCTCACTTGGTTCCATGTCAACCAGTGGTGAGTCGATTTCTTCGTCAACTTCCATATTGCAGTCTTTGCATTCTTCACATGGGCAGTTGTCGTCATCTTCATCATCGTTGGTAATTT
Organism: Melanostoma mellinum; assembly: GCA_914767635.1. NCBI lineage: Eukaryota > Metazoa > Arthropoda > Insecta > Diptera > Syrphidae > Melanostoma > Melanostoma mellinum. The sequence goes on from OU612060.1 coordinate 154,573,579, forward strand.
CTTCAACGACGGGAGCTGCTGGGTATACCAAATAGTTCTCTATTATTTTTTCAACGTGTGACATCTCTTTGTCCTTCTTCGTTGATTCATTCTGTCTACGCTCTTTTGCCAAGTCCTCGGTTCCAATGAGTGGCTCTGCTCCAGCATCTTCGTATCCCGAATGTTCTGCTGAGCTAAAATTTTGGAACATGATCAGCTTAAGGTTCCGTATAAACCTCCATACCGATGGTTCTTGGTCGTAGCTTCCTCTGTTATTTCGGACCATTGAGAAGAGGTTCTCTGCAACGTCCGTATTGAGATGTGACAACAGGAAATAATTTTGGTCCTTAATTTTCAGATGTTCCCACATCTGAATTATCTCTGTTAACGTTTGCTTTAATCCCTTAAAGCAAGGGGGAATTATGTGGTTACCAGTACTTCTCCAATCTGAAATCCAGTCAATGGAATCTTTCAGATATTCAAAAGTGTCTGTATCATCTGACAGAACTTTTTTGTTGGGGTTCTTTGAATACAATTGGCCGGTATTCAGGGTGTCAAACAGAATATTCATTCTGTTTATGAATTTCGCCGTTGACTCGGCATTTATTTTCTCCGCATCCGTCTTGTAGACGTTGCATATAATCGCACCCAAAATTCCCGTATACACATTGAAACTAAAAATTTGTGTAGCGAGTTTAACTGAAAGCTTCTGGGACGGTTTCTGCATTATATGAGCTTTCTTCAATTTATAGCAGACTTGAAAATCACCGGTAGAGTCTGCTTTATATAGTGTTTTTATAACATCCCAGCTCACAATATCGTCTCTGATTAGTATTTGGTGTTTTACTAGGATGTTTCTCACACTCTTAAAAAGGTGGCAGTAGTCGTAGAGCATGAATATTTTTTTATCACCTATTTCTATGTATGGATTAGACTCATAAGTTACTCCGAGCGTTTTGTACGCCAGAACATTGTTTGCGCCCTGGTCGCAGCTTGTCGCAACAACGTTTAACCCGCATTCGAGAACTTTGTCTAAGGCATTTTTTATCATTTTTGCCAGCATTCCTCCTTTTGGTGACCCAACGTAGTAGCAGATCGTCTGTTTCCAATTCCGATTCATTCATTACTTTGGAGGCTATCTCGTTCGTTCGTCCATATTCCCCAAAATCAGTATATCCATACTGTATGTCGTCTTTGGGGTTGTACTCCTTTTCTTGTTCAACGACCATTTCGTCGAACAGAAGTACACATTTTTTGTCCATATCTGGCATGCTTTTTGCTTTTTCGCAAAGCATGTGCGATGTCAATTCGGAAAATCCCGCCTCAAGGCGTATTTCCGAGTGCCAGCGGTAAACGGTGCTGACAGCCGGCATTTTTAATCCCATCTTAGCTAAATGGGAATAGCCCGTTGGAGACTTGTAAAAGATTTTTGAGAAAAGATCTTTTTCTTTATGTGTCCAGCGCGCATTCTTTACATGGAAAAGTTGGACCAAAACGAAAGTAAGTACGTCTTCTTTCGAATTGGCCAAAATTTCCTCTACCGCGTTTTTAAGTTGATATTTTTTACTTCTTGTAATCCTTAATGGAGTGTTGTAAATGGATCTAGCGTAAACTTTTCTGGGTGTCTGCGATGGTGACTTTTTTGTGAACCGTTTAAAAGTCGGGGAAGGAAATTGGGAGGGTGATAGAGGAGCATCATCAGGAACATCCTCAAAACTACAGTCCCAGCTATATGTCTTCGTTGAAGAAGAAGCCAAATTCTTAAGGGGTTCATTTGGACTTGAGAGAGTGCTCTCAAAACGTGAGCTCAAGCACGCTTTTGATGACTTAGTTGGGGCGCGAGGGGTTTTGAAAAAAGAGTCCGAAATGTTCTCAGAATTTGAGTCAAAGGACGTCGTTGGAGCGCTAGAACGTTCGGGAGAAGAGCAAACTAAATGACTCATATTGGCAAAAAAAAGTAAGTCCTCTGCTGCACTTATATCGGCAGAACTGGTTGTCGAATCAAGTGCAGAAACAGATGCTTTGGACAGGGTAGGTACTTCTGCTGCATTTATATCGGCAGAAATGGTAGCCGATTTTTGTGCAGAAACAGATGTTTCGGTAGCCGGTTTCTGAGCAGTAAGAGCTTGAATGCATTGAGCTTTAATATCTTCAGCATCCATTGTTCGTTGACAAAAACGATCAATGACAGCATCTGTGCAACAACAAATAGTTTGCGAAGATATCGGCAGTGCATCTTTAGACAATACTCGACGAGAAGCCTGAAGAGTAACGTCCTTTCCGTAAAAGTGATTAGAGCACATGCCGGCCGTTTTAGGCAAACGCTTGTTAGTTGAAACATTTCCATGTTTCAACCAAATTTTTCTTCGGGCATCGTTTGGAACATTGAAAAACGATATGTAACCCGGATATGTTTTGGTATTAGGGCAGTCTCTATACACGCACTTAGCCATATCGAATAGAGAAGCAAAAAATATATCAAAATTTATTTATTTAAAAAATAGAAATTTATGTTACAAAATAATGTTACTAATTACAAATATGATGTAGTTTTCACTTGCCACTGTTTGAAACACTGATCACCTTACTTCTTTTGGTGTTCTTAGATCACTTTCACGTCACGTCACTTTTTTCAAAATAATACCCCTAGCAAAATCGACTTTAGCACGAAGGTCCCTGGTTTTACCGAAATTTAAAAAATTAAGTAGTAGTAGAACCCCAGATCGCGCGATATCTGGGTGGGGGGTAAACGGATTTTGAGACAAAAGGGAGTAGATTAAATTATTACTATTAATAATAACAGTAATAATAATAACAGTAATAATAATAATAGTAATAATAATAATAATAATATTATAGTAATAATAGTAATAATAAAAATTATGTTAGTATAAAGGGTAAAATCAATAATAGAGATGAAAATAACTTATTAGTTTTATTACAGCTGAAAATGGAAGAAAAAAATAAACGAAATATGGTTAAACGGTCTTACTCAATCTGCACAATCAAAAATTTTTGAAGCCCAAACACTACACTCCACAAAATACTTGAAATAAAATAATTGTAATTTAATTTAATGTTTTTTTTTGTATTTTGTTTTAAATTTTTTTCTTGTATTTCTTTTTTCACTATATGGAAATTTCTTGCTATAACTTTCTCACTTTCTTTTTTCACTATATGGAAATTTCTTGCTATAACTTTCTCAACTTTATGTTTTCTTTTTTGTATTACTTTTTCCACTTTCTGAAATTTTTTTATCACTAATCCTTTTTTTTTGTATTGCTTTTTACACTTTTTCAGATCTTTTTTCCTTTTTTTTTGTATTAGGTACTTTTTTCACTTTCTGAATTTATTATTTTCAATTTCTATTTAATAATCTCAGGTCTATTTTCCTTTTTTTGTATTGCTTTTTACACTTTTTCAGGTCTTTTTTCCTTTCTTTTTTGTATTAGGTACTTTTTCCACTTTCTGAATTTATTTATTTTCAATCTCTATTTGATAATCTTTATGTTTAAAATCAACTTGATTTGATAAAAAATCCAAAAACCACAAACCACAAGAATAATTTTTGCTTTTGGTCTTCTCATATGAAAATTCCAATTGTAAATGAGCAAAATCACACTAGCTGCAACAAAACACATGGAATTTTGTAACTGCCAAAAACAGTTATGTTATATAAGAAATAGTCAACGTCTCCATTCAAACCTACAGAAAAAGCATTCACACAATCTACTTTTTTCACCTACTCTTATAACCTTGCATAAAAAGTTCCTGCATAAGTGTATTTATTGCGTACTTGTTGACCTACCCTTTTTCCATAGCCATATCCCATATCTACTACCCATACCCATAATGATCTTGCCTGGCCGAAAAGCACACATACGATCATTTCACTATATTCACTTAATATTACCTACGGACTATATCCCAAAAGGAGAAGCATTTGTTGTTTTTTCATTCCTGCTCTTACATTATATGCACCTCCTGCTCTAGAAATATTGTCCTGTGGAACGTATTTCAACTTTTGTGGACTACTTTCGAATCCAAGTTCGAAAGAGCAAAAGGGGAAAGTGATAGTACTATAGAATGTATATGTTACAGCCAAAGTAATAAATCTGGATATTATGTATAATGGCTAGCCATTATGCATAATATCTACTCAGTTTGGTTAAAGTGATAATGGACACAAAATTAATCACATTAACTAGCTATTATATATAATATCTTCGATGACTTGGATAATGTAATAAACAGGGTTAGGATTTTGTTGACCTAAAAAATTGGAAAAAGGCAAAACAAAACACTTAAAAAGGCAAAGAAAAGGCATTTATTAAAAAATACAAGGAAAATAAGCAAAAATACATTTAATTGTAGTAGCATTGGACTACCAAGAGTTTTTTTTTAAGTTGTCAGGAAGGAATCTTCTTCGGCTGTCCCTAAAAAGGGCTTCGAAGGAGCTAAATGATCTTTCAGCTTCATCTCAAACTTTCAACATTATTCACTTCAATGTTTCTTGGGAGTTTGGAATCCACTTCGCCGTTTTTTACAGAATTTATCTGCACAATCATTTTTAGGCCTGTGTTTCCATTGGAAACGGCAGCAATCTTCTTCAAGACTTCCTCAATGTCTTTCAAAGCGGGCAGCACTTCACCAATTGAGGTTCCAGTTTTAAGTAGGTCTTTGAAAATTTATTTTTTCAGATCGACTACAAACTCAAAATTGACTTTAATGTACGCCAGCTGCGCTTACAGTTCTTCATCTTCAATCATTTCTCCGAACAGTCAAGAACGTTCTAAATGTTGATGCAGGTATGCATTTTACGCTGCGAGGAAGAAGCACCGAGCATGGCTGCGTAGAAAAACATGCATATATGCCAACATTCTGTTAACGCAGGTATGCATTTTACGAAGGTGAGGAAGAAGTACCAATCATGTTTGCACTGATAAACATTAATACATGCATTAATTCGAACATTTTTCATAGTTTTTGTGTTTGTTTGAAACTGTACAAGATTTTTAACGAAAAGTTCTCAACGGCAAACGAAAATGTTTGCATTTTTTCTTAATGCTAAACTAATTATTAGATATTTCTTAACAAACTTTAATAAAAAAGCAAAAAAGGCAGAAAAAGGCAACAATGGCGAAGAAAGGCAAAAAAAGGCAATTATGGTATGAAAAGGCAAAAAAAGGCAAAATAATATACATATATTTGCAATCACCAGGGCTTGAAACATGTTTGTCGAAAGTCTATTTCATATTCCGTTTAACCAAAAAAAAAAAGGCAAAGTTAGTAAAATCCTATCCCTGGTAATAAAACACGTAGGTATGCGTTTAAAATTATAAAATTATATTTCAATTTGCCTTAACTAATCACAAAGATTATTTAAAAAATTAAATAATAAAATAAATGCGGAAAGCTGTTGCATACGGAAATTAATTGCTATTTTCAAATTTAGCATGAGCAGCTTAACCCTGCGGAAAAAAGGGTTAAAATAATGAGCCCCGCGTAGCGGGCCATGCGGAATGCTGTTACATACGGAACGCGGCAGTGGGATGAAGAGAGGGAGGGGTAACAAGTCGGCTAGACCGTATTTATTACTTTGACTAACTTTGACAAGTTATTATGAATAATGTCCAGACAAAGTGATTAATTTATTACTTTGTCTAGTGAATTTGGCCATTATATATAATGACCAGTCATTATGTATAATAGCTATTTAATCACTATGACTGTAACATATATACAATGTCACGACTACAAATTTGTAGCGATAGATGCCGGAGGATACGGCAAAAATAGTGACGGAGGGATTTTTGATCTTTCTCTGATGGGTCAAAAACTCAACAGTGGAACCTTCCAACTGCCGAGAGATAGACCAGTACCGAACCAAAACGTGGCTACACCTTGTGTTTTAATTGGCGATGATGCGTTTCCATTAAAGGAGTTCCTTATGCGACGACATCCTCACCGACAATCAAGATCCCACATCCGAAAAGAAAACTATTATAAAAGACTGTGTCGTGCCAGTCGTGTCGTGGAGAATGCGTTTAAGATAGTCTCTCACAAGTTTCGTGTACTTTTGAGACCAATTGAATTAAAAGTTGAAACGGCAATAATTGTTGTTGAAACTGTGTGCGTGCCGCACAATAACCTAAGAGTACGAAACTCCGATGAATCAACAGGAGAGGAAAACGAACCTTTTGCTCAGCCTTTCGAACATGTTGAAATGGACGGGAGGAGGTCAACAAATCTAGCCTTTAAAATTCGAGAAAGATTCAAGAATTATAATTTTAACACTGTTTAAGGTGATAATCAAAAGGAAAGTAATTACTTTTATAATACCTACTCAAAATTATTCTTAATTTTTTGTTTTTAATTTGTATCTCTTTACCTTTCAGAAAATCAAAATATACAAGAAGACCCGTATCAAACGAAAAACTGTGTATTAATATAGTTCATGTATATATAGTCAGCAAGGGAGCAAGCAATAAACGTTGGGATTTTTACCAGTGCGGTTTTTCCCAATAAAAAAAAAATTCTGTGTTTTATTTTCCAAAAGAAGAAATAAATTCAGTAAGTAATTTAAATTCGATACTAAACAAACTGAATATCAAATTCAGTTCAAATATATTTTCTATGTTAAAAGAGAATAAGGTTTCAATTTTTTACAAATTTAATGAAACATAGTTAAAGTTTTACTTTGAAACGAACTGAGCTGAATTACAATTATTACAATTGATATTCATGTCTTTAATTATATGAATTAACAGAGCAAATAACAAATTTTAAATCTTAAACTTCAAAGGACCAAAGATACCAAAGATATCTTATTAACACATGAATTGCACAATGCACAAGGGAAATAGACAAATAGAGAAGGAGAAGAATGTCACTTAGTACATTTTGAAATTAATACAGCGACATTAATGAAGGCCACAATGGCTAACTTCTGCGATGGAGAATAGTTCTTATAATAGCCATGTTGAAACGGCATTTTGTTCTTTGATTGGTCATTAAAATTATGTTTTCCAAAACACATTGGTAGAACCACCGAAGTGACATCTGAGGATCTGAGAAAACTACTTTCGCAGACTCTACTTAGATGAAAAATATATGAAGTTAGGGGAACCATAGTCGTAAGTATGCTTGAATCAAATAAAACTGAATTTGGCACTAGGAAATTTTCAATGCACTTGGAGAAGAGTTTAAAAGTAGAATGCACCATCTTATCTGCATTTAGCCGGAAGAAAGCAGGTCCAATGAATGAAAATCCTTAAAATAGCACCAATTATACAGAGGAAGCAGCCTCCTTAACTTCGCATCTCATGTCTTGTCTATGTTAAGGCTAGGTGTCCCTTGCATTTTTCGTTAAAATTTAAAAAGTGCGTTGACTTATCACTTCATAACTTTTGCAATTTTCTTGATAATTTGATGAAACAAAATGTATTGTAAAGATGAAAAACACACAAACATTTGTGTATCATTTAAATGCTGAAAGTTATTCCGTAACGGTTTTTATAGGGACTGGAAGCCATTTTTTTTATGGAAAATTTCGATATGTTCACTATTTTGGTCGGGGCATCCGTATTTATGAACTTTTTATTTTTTTCTTTTTCGTTTTATAATTAGAAAATATATATGCAACTAACCTCCGAGCGTTTTTTTTCAAATTTTGTCTCCTTATATGAAAAAAATCTTCCTCAATTTGTTGTAATTTTTCGGTTTTCAGCATACTCTTTTGGTAATAACTTTGCCGTTTATTAATATTTTTTCATGAAATAAAAAGGAAATTGTAGATAGATATCAGGCGCATCTTACTAAATCATTGGTAATAGTTTTGAGTGTTTTGAAACAGGTGTTATGATGAAAAGTTGGTGAAACTACCTTTTTTTAGCTTATAAAGCATGGGGCACGGCGTGGGTGTTTGCAAGTACATATATGTATACATTTTTTTGAAGGTAATAAAGCTCCTGAACTAACCTCCGAGCCCAAAATCAATATTTTTTTCTCCAAACCGCTAAAATTTAATTTCAATAAAGTCATATTTGCAAACGATTTCTGAGGAACGAGAAGCCAAAAGAACCTCAATTTTTTTTTGGTGTTTTTCTTTGATATAATCTCAATCAGTTTCAATTAAAAAATATACTCTTGTGGTCACAGAATTTGAAAAATTAATTCTAGAAAAACTGTCTACTTTGGGTTTTTTACTAGAAAATCTTGCTTAAAAACAAATACATACGCATTTTAGTTCGAAGCAAATCCGCCACCAAGTTTAGCGCCGATTTCTCTTTTTGACTGTTCTCTGTTCTCTATGATTTGAAAAAGGAGTATCGCTCAGATGATCTTATGCGTTATGCATGCATACATATCATCTATATTCTATGCCTATGACCTTATTTTGTGATTTTTTGTGCTATTCATTTCACATTACAAACTGTGTGCCTGTTGTTTTCTTTTTTTGCTGGTAGCAGTAGCTTCCATTGTAAAAAAAAGTTTGAAATGAGCAAGGATTGAATGAAACGGACATAGGCAAACGCACAAAGGGAAAGGGGTGAGAAAATAGAACTGCACTAATAGAATGGAATTTCTTGGTCAAGTGTACGCAACTTGATGAGAGTGTGTTTCATTTTTTTCTTCAGCTAAAAATTTTGTATTTGACTAGGTAGGTAGTTATTTTGTATTTGAGAACTTCTATTGTTTTGTTGATGACATAACGCGGTTGGCATGAAAATGTATGTAGGTATAGGTCAGTATCTTAGGTACATTGGCATATAGGATTCAACTTATTTGGAATAAGATATGCGTTTGGGTAAGGTGTATGCGAAATAATTTTTTTTAACTTTGTTTCAAAGTTATTGGTTGCACTATTCTTTCTTTGGTGGTTTGTATTTGTATATCTTATTTATTTTATTTTTGTTTCATATTATGCATGTGGGATGGCAAGCTGAGGGTGGATAAGTGTGTAAAGGTACTTATATCTATGACAATACATATCCTGAGGTTTATGAGCATTTAATTACAATTCAGTGTCTTCTTTATTTCTGATAAAGAAGGAACTTTTTTGCATTTGAGAATTCTGGAAATTGAATTTAAAATAACATAGATACCTACATAGATACAGTGATAGTTACAGTGTAATTTTCTGTGAATTGTGTTGTGCTGATCTCTAGATACAGTTTGAATTTGAATTGTTACATTAGCTATAACAAAGTGTTCGTGTGTACTTTCGTCCTGGTGACAAAATTTCAGCCCATTTATCCATCATAAAAAAACTTGAATATGTCTAAAAAATCTGTTGTGTACAAATCCAAAAAAATCAAAAATCGTTTTATAAGAAAAAGTTATGGAAGGTAATTATTCATAAGATATTATTCCTAGATACCTAGATGGAATTCCTTTTTTTTGCAAAAAAAAATACCACAGAGTTTGGAAGAAGGAGATGGTGTTGATACGGTCAAGTACCTATATGAAGTTTTAAATTCTGTAGTGATGAGAAAGACTTTACTTATTATTACCTACCTATGCATTTATGTATATATTTTTAAGAGGGCCATTCCTTGTGATTTTTTTTGTTTTTTTTTTTTTTTGTTATTAATTGCTTTCTTAAAATGTCTAGATTGCGGAAGCAAAGTGATTTTTAAATACAGCTATTTTCTCAATAATTTACCAAGAGTCCAATTTCTTATATATCCATATAAACATCCAGTTGGAATCGTGTAGGAAGTGCGAGTTCATTTTTTGAAGCGGGGTATTCAGAGAACAATAGCTCATATTCTACTTAAAATTTTTAGATTAAAATTTATATTTGTCTGTCGATATATTGTAAGTAAATTATAGTAAAATTAAAGTTCTATCTATTAACTGGTCATTGAAAAAAAATCATAGGAACTTCCACAAAAAACAGGCTGTTTCATAAGATTACTTTTTTGAATCTCAATTGCTTGGATATGGCCCACAAAATTACTGTTTTTGTTCGAATTTCAAGTGAAAAAAACATAAGGCTTAGAGAATGGATTTAAATCCTCAATTATAACGGAAAATTTTCTAAATCAGATCTAACTTCAAAAATTTTGAATTTTATTAGGGAATTTTTTGTTCTTCGATTGCAGTTTTCAAAAAACATCCATTTATCTTCTTAAAATATATCTTCTTGCAAATGAAATTAAAATGTATACAAGTTGTTGGTAAAATGTTTTGGTTTTGTTTTTAAAGAAAAATTAAGAAAATCGAGCTCTTCAATGAAGTCGTATCATCCGATATGGAGTCTGTTCCCGCAAGAGTGATAGATGAAGACATTTCATCAATCGAAAACAATCTAGAAAATTTTGATTTGACCGTTGAAGTCGATAGAACCCAAGCTTTAAATGCTTTCGTTCCAGAAGGGCGAAGAGTAGTTGACCTTGACTTTTTCCTCAAGAGTTTGAAAGAAATAACAGCTCATGGGCAATCATTCGGTTGCTCTTTTGAAAATCTCGTGCTTACCCAGGAAAAAAGGATAGGTAGTAATTTTTTGTCGTTTGTAAGGGAAAACTTAAATCTACTGTTTAATTTTAGGTTTGAAATCTAAACTGTTTTTCAAATGTGAAGTGTGCAATTTTTCGGAAACCATTTTCACATGCAAGGAAGAAGGTTCTAAAAGAACTGTAGTTGAAACTATAATTAATAAGGAGGTTGTAGCAGGAGCAATGCTTTCCGGTAACGGATTTACGCAATGCCAGCGGGTGTTTGAATCCATTGACATTCCATTTATGGATACGAAAATTTATCGCCAAATAGAGAACCAAAGTAAAGATGTTTGGATAGAGACAGCGGAAGCCAAAATGAAGGAAGCAATTGAAGAAGAAAAAAAAATCGCAATCGAAAATGGAAGCGTTGATAAAGATGGTAACGTCTTGATAACTGTCGTTACAGATGGAGCGTGGTCACATAGGTCATACGGGTGCAAATATACCTCCCTCTCTGGAATAGCAACCATAATTGGTTTTAAAACTAAGAAAGTTCTCTACTTTGGAGTAAAAAATAAGTACTGCCATATATGTCGCTTACATGAGGGAAAGAGTAGTCCCATACCATATCACACATGTAATAAAAACCACAGAGGACCTTCTACTAAAATGGAATCGGATGTTTTAGTCGAAGGGTTTAAATATTGCTTCAATAACTATGGGGTAGTATTCAAAAATTTTATTGCTGATGGTGACAGCAATGTTCATAAGAAGCTTCTTGAAGCCAATCCATTTCCCAATCATATTATAGAAAAAATGGAGTGCGTCAATCATCTGTTTAGAAATATGAGAAAAAAACTTATAGATCTTACAAAAAACACAAAGTACAATATCATAGGAAGAAAAACGCTGGGTTCGAGAATCGACAACATCATCAAAGGAATTAAAAGCGCAGCAAAATATAGAAGGCAAAGTGATCTACCGTTTATAGAAAAAATTAGATTCCTGCAAAAGGACATCGAAAACGTTCCATTTCATGTATTTGGACGTCATAAAAATTGCGCCCGATATTTTTGTGCCGGTAGTGAAATTGAAGGCACAGATAAAATTGAAAACATGGTGAAAAATGGTATTTTTGAAAGCGTAAGTTCGATATTACAGCGAATGGTTCGAAATTCCGAGAGTTTGATTCATGGCTATGACTCCAACATATGCGAACAATTTAACAGTGTTGTGTGTCAATATGTCGGTGGAAAAAGAATTAATTTTTCTCTTGGAAAATCGTACAACAGTAGATGCGCTGCAGCCGTTGTCCAATTTAACACCAAACGGGCATTCACCGAGTACACAAAAGTGCACAGCAAAATTCTAAATACTCCCAAAAACAAACTTTTGGTGAGAACAGAAGAAAAAAAAAGAGTTCTAATGAATAAAAAGAATCTTTTTTCAAATCGTAAAACGAGCAGACCACAAAAACGAAGAAGAAATGCTTCCGCTGATTCGAATTACGGAAATGTAGACGCACCATCCGAACTGCCAGATAAAACTGATCAAGAAATGGAGTTGGAAAAACAGAAAAGGAAAAAATCACTCCAAGAAAACTTTGATCACAGAAAAAAAATCGAATCAGAAACAAGAGACCAATCACTTAGTGGGAAATGGAAAGAAATAAGACGTGAAATGGTTACTGCTTCTAATTTTGGTAGAATATGCAAAGCGAAAAGTACGTCCAGCTACCACAATATCATAAAAACAAACTTGTACAGTTCATTTTCTTCTTCTAATGTGCTATGGGGTCTTCAAAACGAGAAAAATGCTATCCAAAAACTAGAGGAAATCGGAAGCCTCAAAGTAATTAAATGTGGTCTTTTTATAGATAAAGAATACCATTTTCTTGGCGCAACTCCAGACGGATTAATCGGTAGAAATGCAATATGTGAAGTGAAATGTCCATCGTCTGCAAAAAATATGACATTAGACGAAGCTGTTAGCCACAAGAAATTGCCTTATCTTGAAAAACAAGGGAACACATGGGGGCTTAAGAAAACCCATGACTATTACTATCAAGTTCAAGGACAACTTCACATAACTAATAGGCAAATTTGCTATTTTGGTGTGTGGACTTCCTGCGATTTTATATTCTTCAAAGTTAAGAAAGATGACGAGTTCTGGCAAACGAAAATGAAAGCAAAATTAATCTCATTCTATGAAAATCATCAGCTTCTGGAATTGTGCGATCCTAGAATTCCAAGAAAAATGAGAGTCTGGAATACTTGAGAAAATGATATAATGATCCTTTTTTAAAAGAATTTATTGCAACAACGACGGATAAGCTGAGACTTTAATGCATTTGGTTGAACGCATCGCTGGAAGAAAGAAGAAGCAACTTTGTAAGAAAGGTAAACAAACTCTCAAATTAGTTATTTTTTTATTTTTAATAATTATTATAATTTTTCCTTTTTCATCTTCTTTACTACTTACCTTGACGTGGTGAAGATGCTCAGTATGCTCTTTGACTGGAGATACGGTTAAAGAACAGAAGCTAAAAAGTAGTTGTCTAGATTATTATCAATATTACCTAAATATTTTTTTTTTTGTATTCGCTCTCTGAATATAAGTAAGTAGGTATACCATTACAAAAAAAAAAATGTTTAGAGGATGTATTTGAAAATATCTCTACACTTTATAAAAGGTTATTCCCACACTATCAATGGAAGTCTTGCCTAACCGAAAAACAGCACAACAACAGCTTGAATTCAGTTTTTTCCTCGGGGAAAAATGAGTATTATCTAAAGTTCCTATTTCCCAAGTTATCCATTTTTCATTAATTTTGCTGATCAAACTAAGTCAAGAAACTGACCTACATTTAAATCACACAAATATCATATTTTCCACATCCGCAAAAACACAAGATAAGAAATATCGACCCTACAATATCTTCATTATTTGTAAGTAATTATCTGTATTTATCTCAGCAAGCAAACTGACAAAAAAGTAACCGGTTTTCTTTTTTTCCTGACTTCACAAAATATTTCTATTCTCAACTCATCCAAAAACAAGAAATCGTAAAAAATGTTCATTCGGACATATTGTGTACATATAAATATCTTCATCAGTGTGTCTTATGATATGCACTTCCTACACGATTCCAACTGGATGTTTATATGGATATATAAGAAATTGGACTCTTGGTAAATTATTGAGAAAATAGCTGTATTTAAAAATCACTTTGCTTCCGCAATCTAGACATTTTAAGAAAGCAATTAATAACAAAAAAAAAAAAAACAAAAAAAATCACAAGGAATGGCCCTCTTAAAAATATATACATAAATGCATAGGTAGGTAATAATAAGTAAAGTCTTTCTCATCACTACAGAATTTAAAACTTCATATAGGTACTTGACCGTATCAACACCATCTCCTTCTTCCAAACTCTGTGGTATTTTTTTTTGCAAAAAAAAGGAATTCCATCTAGGTATCTAGGAATAATATCTTATGAATAATTACCTTCCATAACTTTTTCTTATAAAACGATTTTTGATTTTTTTGGATTTGTACACAACAGATTTTTTAGACATATTCAAGTTTTTTTATGATGGATAAATGGGCTGAAATTTTGTCACCAGGACGAAAGTACACACGAACACTTTGTTATAGCTAATGTAACAATTCAAATTCAAACTGTATCTAGAGATCAGCACAACACAATTCACAGAAAATTACACTGTAACTATCACTGTATCTATGTAGGTATCTATGTTATTTTAAATTCAATTTCCAGAATTCTCAAATGCAAAAAAGTTCCTTCTTTATCAGAAATAAAGAAGACACTGAATTGTAATTAAATGCTCATAAACCTCAGGATATGTATTGTCATAGATATAAGTACCTTTACACACTTATCCACCCTCAGCTTGCCATCCCACATGCATAATATGAAACAAAAATAAAATAAATAAGATATACAAATACAAACCACCAAAGAAAGAATAGTGCAACCAATAACTTTGAAACAAAGTTAAAAAAAATTATTTCGCATACACCTTACCCAAACGCATATCTTATTCCAAATAAGTTGAATCCTATATGCCAATGTACCTAAGATACTGACCTATACCTACATACATTTTCATGCCAACCGCGTTATGTCATCAACAAAACAATAGAAGTTCTCAAATACAAAATAACTACCTACCTAGTCAAATACAAAATTTTTAGCTGAAGAAAAAAATGAAACACACTCTCATCAAGTTGCGTACACTTGACCAAGAAATTCCATTCTATTAGTGCAGTTCTATTTTCTCACCCCTTTCCCTTTGTGCGTTTGCCTATGTCCGTTTCATTCAATCCTTGCTCATTTCAAACTTTTTTTTACAATGGAAGCTACTGCTACCAGCAAAAAAAGAAAACAACAGGCACACAGTTTGTAATGTGAAATGAATAGCACAAAAAATCACAAAATAAGGTCATAGGCATAGAATATAGATGATATGTATGCATGCATAACGCATAAGATCATCTGAGCGATACTCCTTTTTCAAATCATAGAGAACAGAGAACAGTCAAAAAGAGAAATCGGCGCTAAACTTGGTGGCGGATTTGCTTCGAACTAAAATGCGTATGTATTTGTTTTTAAGCAAGATTTTCTAGTAAAAAACCCAAAGTAGACAGTTTTTCTAGAATTAATTTTTCAAATTCTGTGACCACAAGAGTATATTTTTTAATTGAAACTGATTGAGATTATATCAAAGAAAAACACCAAAAAAAAATTGAGGTTCTTTTGGCTTCTCGTTCCTCAGAAATCGTTTGCAAATATGACTTTATTGAAATTAAATTTTAGCGGTTTGGAGAAAAAAATATTGATTTTGGGCTCGGAGGTTAGTTCAGGAGCTTTATTACCTTCAAAAAAATGTATACATATATGTACTTGCAAACACCCACGCCGTGCCCCATGCTTTATAAGCTAAAAAAAGGTAGTTTCACCAACTTTTCATCATAACACCTGTTTCAAAACACTCAAAACTATTACCAATGATTTAGTAAGATGCGCCTGATATCTATCTACAATTTCCTTTTTATTTCATGAAAAAATATTAATAAACGGCAAAGTTATTACCAAAAGAGTATGCTGAAAACCGAAAAATTACAACAAATTGAGGAAGATTTTTTTCATATAAGGAGACAAAATTTGAAAAAAAACGCTCGGAGGTTAGTTGCATATATATTTTCTAATTATAAAACGAAAAAGAAAAAAATAAAAAGTTCATAAATACGGATGCCCCGACCAAAATAGTGAACATATCGAAATTTTCCATAAAAAAAATGGCTTCCAGTCCCTATAAAAACCGTTACGGAATAACTTTCAGCATTTAAATGATACACAAATGTTTGTGTGTTTTTCATCTTTACAATACATTTTGTTTCATCAAATTATCAAGAAAATTGCAAAAGTTATGAAGTGATAAGTCAACGCACTTTTTAAATTTTAACGAAAAATGCAAGGGACACCTAGCCTTAATGAGTAGAAGTGTCTTCAATCATTTTTACCTGTGTCTGCCTGTCCTAATTGCTTAAAATCAACAGGTGTGTTTTACATGTAAAATCTATATTTCTGCTGTAAGATCGTCGTTTATCAGTCGTATACACAACAATGGTCTAAATAACAGAGCATCGATGGCACAGTTCCGATAGATCTGATATACATAGGTATGTTAACCATAAATGTTGTTGCATTGGCCATACATTGGTCCGATAAGCATGTAAGCCCAATGAAATTCGATTAAGCATTAAAATGGGCTATAATTTGGTGAAATCAATTTTACTTCAACTTCTATATAAGAAATATTAGAATAATATCAATCCATTATTTTCTATTGATGAAATTTTCTTTCTATACTCGCGCATTGGTCTCTCAGACCGACAAATCATTAATTCTTTGTTTACTTGAAAAATAACATCCCTGCATCTTTGAAGTTCTCAGTAGCTTCCTGTATAAGTATTCTCTTTCGATTAGTTAGGCGCAAGCACACTTGCCAGGTAGACGTGTTGTGTTTTTTACGAGTTTTCGGTCTGTCAGACCGACGCGAGTACAAGTGTTACAATTTTTGGGTAAGTAATTTTTTTTTATTTTAGAACATTGGTGGGTGAAAAATTTTGTTTTACTTTACGGATGTTTATAATTTACATATATTTATGGTCTTCTCTTGTTTGCTGGGGGGAGGAGAAATAGTCGGCTAAATGCTAAAGACCTTTTCCGGACTGATGGTTCATCACCGGAAATTTTTCGGTTGTTAATGAGTTGGAGTCGTTTTTACCTCCTACTGAGATGTCTCAGATTTGATGACAAAGATACCAGAAATCAGCGTGCTGCAGTTGACAAACTAGCTCCAGTAAGAGACCTATTTGAAGAAATTGTGTCAAATTTTAAAAAATATTTCAGCCATTCTGCATTTGTTACAATCGACGAGAAATTGGAAGCATTTAGAGGCCGCTGTAGCTTCCGACAGTATATAGTTTATACAATATACCTTCAAAGCCAAATAGATATGGTATAAAGATATATGCACTCACAGATGCAAAATTATTTTATACTTCAAACCTCGAAGTTTATGTAGGACAACAACCTGAAGGACCATATAAAGTTGACAACGGGTCTCAGGCACTAGTCAAGCGTCTTTGCACTGTAATTGATGGATCTGGGGGTCAATTCCCGATCTGTGAAGCTGTGAAGTGAAAAAAAATATATCATTTCAGTTTTCATACAGTTTTTTCATTTTATCACTTCACGAATCCATTCTAAGCGATTCCGGATCTAAATAGTACTAAAATGTTCTAAATGATAAATTCTGACAGTATTCTCTCATTTCAATTGGATTCCAATTGGATTTTTCATCGTTTGAGTTTTGCGGCCATTTTTCATAATTGAATTTTTCACCGACTCATACGGCAATGAAAAGTAATTTATCATTTGAAAAGAAATTTACATTTGAGGTTGGATTTTCACTAATGGAGAATCGAATTTTCGGTGAAGCTGTGATAAATGTTTTCACTTCACAGCTTCACAGATCGGGAATTGACCCCCTGGTCGAAATGTGACTTGTGATAATTTCCTTACAAGCATCCCTTTAGTCGACAGTTTGATGCAGGATCACAAGCTCACTGTGATAGGAACAATAAGAAAAAATAAAAAGGAATTACCAAAAGAATTTACAGATGTAAATGGTCGTACAGAAAAATCCAGTTTATTTGGTCACCGAAATAACTGCACGCTGGTCTCATTTGTGCCAAAAAAAAAAAAAATAGAAATGTTCTTCTTGTCTCTAGTATGCACTCTGATGCACAGATAAATGAAGAAATCGGGAAACCAGAGATTATTTTAGATTATAACGCTACAAAAGGGGGTGTTGATACTGTAGATAAAATGTGCGAGACCTATAACTGCGCTAGGGCAACTAATCAGTGGCCTATGGTTATTTTTTATAGCCTTATGAATGTGGCTGGAATAAATTCGTTTGTAATATATGGACTAAATAATATGGACACAAAAACAAGCCGCAGAAAATTCATTGAAACACTGTCATATATGATCTAATAATGCCTCATCTAAAAAAACGGGCATTAATTTTGAGTCTGCCACGAACATTGAGACTGAGGATCTTAGAAGTGTGCAAACTTGATCAAACTGAACCAGGATCATCTGGAAATAATAAAACTAAGCGCTGTTCATTTTGCTCTTCAAAAAAAAAAAACCGAAAAACAAAATACAACTGCATGAAATGCATGAAATATTTTTGTCTCGAGCATGCATTTATGGTATGTTCGGATTGCTACGCCTTACAAAATTATAAAGACTGAATCTTTTTTTATACTTTTTTATAATTGATGTTATTTGTTTTAATGAAATATTAAGTTTTTGTTTGTTTTTATTGAAAAAAAATATTTATTTATATTTTTTAAGCTAAGGTCCTAAAAAAACTAAATTTTTTGAGAGGCTTGTTTAAAATGAAATTGCTACCAAATCTATATATATAAAATAAAGTTTGGTTTTGTGTTCGTTCGCTAACCAGCCAAACCGATTGACCGATTTTCTTAATTTTTTTTTTAAATTAAAGAAGAGTAAGAGTAGAAGGTTTAGGACAAAAAAAATTTTATTTTGAAAAAAGGGAAGTCTGTTTAAAAAAATAACTAAGTTTCAATTATTTTCCCATGCAAAATTACAATACACAAGGCCTAGATGCTCACAATGCTTTTTATTTATTTTAGAACAGAGTATAACTAATACTCCTAGATGTATTCCTTATTACATTTGGCTGCTTGAAAAGTGTAAACAAATACCTACTGAGGATGTTATTTTTTGAGTTTATTACTAAATGATGTTCGTGGGCCAACATCTTTTGCAGATTTACGAACAGTTGATGGGTTTTTATGTCCTACATATCGTGAAGCATGCAGGCGTTTAAATTTACTGGAAGATGATAAACATTGGAATAAAACCTTAGAAGATGCAGCTCTTACGGCAAATCCACATCAAATGCGTTCATTATTTGCAATTATAATATCTGCGTGCAGTCCGACGAATCCACATGAGTTATGAAGAAGTCAATGTGATCATTTGTCAGAAGATATTTTGCATACAGTTCGTCGTGCAAGAATGAATCCGCAATTGGATTTTACGCCAGAAATACACAACGAAGCGTTGATCATTATAGAAAATTTGTGTTTAGCAATGTCAAATAAATTGCTATCACATCGTTCAATACACGACACTTTCAAGGATTTAAATCGTGAAAGAGATTATGATGCAAATTGTTTAAATCAATATGTTCAAAGAAATGTTCCATTATTGAATGAAAAACAAAAAGAAGTTTACTTTCAAATCATGAGAGAAATTAATGCTGGAAATGGTGGATTTTATTTTTTGGATGCTCCTGGCGGCACTGGTAAAACATTTTTACTGTCATTGTTTTTAGCTACTGTACGAACGAATAAAGATATAGCGTTAGCTCTTGCATCGTCTGGAATTGCTGCAACTTTATTGGATGGTGGGCGAACTGCTCACCCGGCTTTAAAACTGCCTTTAAACGTTCATATTTTAGAAGCGCCAACATGCAACATTTCAAAAAGATCTGGAATGGCAAAAGCTTTGCAGCAGTGTAAATTAATTATTTGGGACGAATGCACCATGGCACACAAGAAATCTTTAGAAGCATTTAATCGAACCTTAGAAGATTTAAGAGGTAATAATCGTCTTTTCGGTGGTGCATTGGTGTTATTTGCTGGTGACTTCCGGCAAACACTTCCGGTTATTCCTCGATCCACTGCTGCTGACGAATTAAATGCTTGCTTGAAATCTTCAACGTTAACGAACGATTCAACTGCTGCAGAATTTTCAAAGCAATTATTGAAAATTGGAAATGGAGAATTGCCTCTAGATATTGATGGTAAAATAACATTGCCAATTAATTTTTGTTCCTTATCAGAATCAATTGCTGCGTTAGTACAGAGCGTGTTTCCCAATAATTTAAGTAATTACCAAAATCATGATTGGTTAAGTCAAAGATGTATATTGGCATGTACGAATAGAGATGTTATTAGTATCAATGTGGAAGTTATGAACAGAATACCAGGTGTAAACGTAGTTTATAAATCTATTGATACCGTTATGAATCCGGATGAAGCTGTGAACTATCCGATCGAATTTTTAAATTCATAATTCATTGGATCTGCCAGGTATCCCGCCTCATTATTTACAATTAAAAGTCGGCATTCCAATTATAATGTTAAGAAATTTGAATCATCCAAGACCAGGTTAGTAGTTAAACGATTAATGAATAATGTTATTGAAGCGACCATTTTAACTGGTAAATTCAAAGGCGAAGATGTCTTAATACCACGTATACCAATGATTCCACCTGATCTACCATTTGAATTTAAGCGTTTGCAGTTGCCTATTCGCTTTTGGCATGACAATTAATAAATCTCAAGGGCAAACGCTTAAAATCTGTGTATACATTTGGAGCACCCAGTTTTTTCTCATGGTCAACTTTATGTTGGTTGTTCACCTGTTGGGAAACCATCTGCTTTATTCATTTATACCGCCCCAACAATGGAAAAACTAAAAATGTTGTTTATCAAAAAGCATTAGAGTAAAGAATATTCAATAAAACAGATTTAAAACAAAAAATCTAATATTTTACTTTTTATTTTCGCCCTGCGAAGCGGGCGGGGTCTTGCTAGTAAAGTATAAAGTTCCTATGTTTTTCTATTTGTTTTATTTAACTTTATTACTTTCTTTAAAATAAACCGCAGAACTACTTGGAAAATACATATTCATGAAAGTAGAGACGAGATAAAATCTCGGTCTGAGAGACAGTGCGCGAGTATATGTGTCCTGTCAAAGTGCGCGAGTACAGGAAGGTTTTCATTTTCAATTTAATACTATAGTATGCCCCGTCGACGTTCATTAACAGACCGTAGAGAAAGGTTACAGAGGAGCAGTGATTACCAATTGAGAAGTATAGAAGTCCTATTTTTAATCAAAATAATCGTAATAATAATGAAGGCAATAATCAATTTATTGGCGTAGCACAATTTGGACATCATGATAATCAAAATTTAATGCAATCAATAGAAAATAATTCAAACGGAGCTCCTAATGATCAAATTATATTTGACGAATTGATTGATAATTTTAAGTGTGCTCTTAACTTTTCACTCAGACATTTTAATAGTTACAATTGTGGTCAAATGGATCTTATATGTAGATTTTGTAGGGCACGAAATTTTGTAGGGGAAATTACCCAAAATAATCGTACAACTTTTACAATATGTTGTCATAAGTATTCGAGAAATTTATTTTTTGAAAATTTATTTGATGGTTTAAGTTCCGAAAACCCATCAATTCAATGTAAGTCTAAGAATTTCTTTGCAAACATCCGATTATATAACGCTGCATTCGCAATGGTTAGTTCAGAAGCAAAACTGAATGAAAGAGTTGCACAGGGTGTTAATCATTTTAAAATTCATGATGATTTTTTATCATAGAATAGGTGGATTAATTCCAACCTATGGGCGGGATCCAGCTTATGCTCAGTTATATTTTTATGATGTCGAAACTGCAGCACGTCAAAGATGTTTGCGTCAGGGAAATAGCAATTGCGATAATAGTTTAATGAGGGAAACTGGATACGAATTGGACCGGGTTAATCCTTTCATTCGTTCGTTTAAATCAATGCATGAATTTTCTTCTTTGCCTTCAAATGCTTCTAAGAAAGTAACAATGATTATTAAAGTTAATACACATGTTGATATAAGAAGATTTAATGACAAAGTTTCAACCGACGACGTCGCCGTCTTTTTTGCTTCAAATGATGGTGATCCCCCCTTTGAAAGAAATATAATTGCATTTCATAAAAATAATAGAATTGTGAAAAACATATCTGTTTTGGATTGTTCATTGGATCCGTTGGCGTATCCTCTATTGTTTCCTAATGGGGATGTGGGATGGCAAATGAATAGAAATCATATACTGCATCCACGTCTACTGCACAAGTACCAAGAAACCGTGTTACAATGTTGCAGTACACATCTTATAGATTGTCCATTAGGGATGACTTCAGTCAGAAGCTTTATTTACAGTGGATTGTCGATATGTATGTACGATATGTTCTCGCTTGCATTACATAAAGCAAAACCAAGCAAATCTTCGATGTGATTTATATAATAACCTCACAGATTATTTAGCTGTCAATAATAACGATGACGTGGGCAATATTGGCCGTTGAATTGTTTTGCCTTCTTCCTTTATAGGATCCCAAAGAAACATGTATCAGAATTATTTGGATGCTATGTCCATTGTACAACATTTTGGGAAACCGTCTTTGTTTATTACAATGACATGCAAGATGCAACCCAAATTGGCCTGAGATTAAAGAAAATATACATTGCAAAGACTCTACCAATTTCCGACCGGAAATTGTTGTACGAGTACTTAAATTAAAACTAAAGCAATTAATCAATTCTATTGTATCAATTGGTATTTTTGCCGTGTTGCAGCTATCATCTATACAATAAAATTTCAAAAGCGGGGTTTGCCCCATGCTCATATTCTCCTCACTTTATGTGAAGAGGACAAAATATCAAATGTCGAAACTATTGATAAAATAGTAAGTGCCGAAATCCCTAATATTGATACACATCCACAGTTACATGAATATGTTAAGCGACACATGATGCATGGTCCTTGCGGAAATTTGAATACAAATTCTGTATGTATGAGGGAGGGGAAATGTTCAAAGAATTGTCCTCAAAATTTTTGTAGTGCCACACGCGAATCAGTTAATGGCTACCCATTTTATATGATGCGAGATAATGGTTCAAGCGTTGATGTTAGGGGGGCAAGTCTTGATAATCGATATGTCGTTCCTTATAACTCTTATTTGCTTGCCAACTTCGATTGTCATAAGAGGATTATTTGATATTTAATCACCAAATTTTTGAACGTAATTTTGTGGTCGTTATAATTAATCTTAAGTTTCTTAGTCTTCTTATTGACCGCAAATTAATCGATAAAAAAATTTAAAACACACAAGATCTTATTCCGGTTTCAAAATTCTTTATTTTTATCGAATGCATTTCGGGCTCTTTCTATTGAGGACCCATCATCAGCGAGCGTTTAATATACACTAGATAACGAATGTAACAAATAGAACATAAAATGAAAATTAAAAGCAACAACAAATTTGTCACAGAATTAAAACAATAACAAAATAGAACAAAATTGCAAAACGAAATAAACAAAAGGTGAACATGATTTACTTAAATAAGTTAAAAAGAGAAGACTCTATTGCACCGGGCTCCAAATTCATTAAATTGTTGGTGGTTTGAATGTAGAATGATTCGTATGCGTCTAGCTTATGGGGATAATTAACCGATTGTCATATAAATGTTGAAGTTTGCACTACAGTCAGAAGTGTAAAATACATTTATAAGTACATTTATAAAGGTTATGACTGTGCAAGTATTGAACTTGGGAACGCCAATAACACAAATGCACGATGCAGGTATTGACGAAGTTAAAAAATTTTTAAGCGGTCGATACGTTGGTTCAACTGAAGCGGCTTGGCGAAATTTCGAATTTGAAATGCATTACCAACCCCATGTCATATATCGGTTAGATATACATTTACCTAACAGACAAAATGTAATTTTTCGTCCAGGGCAAGAACGTATCGCCTGTTGCACTTTTTTCCCGACAAACCGAATCCAAACGAATCAAAAACGAATCCACAACTTGGATTATATTATACAAATGCTTTAATTAATCGTACGTATGATTAATTAGTGATCTTAAGACGAATGTTTAACAAATATGCACACCGATGTGCCGCGGCGATGTTGATCGGATTTTAATTTTATGATGAACTGTCAAATGACAGTTGGGTGGATTTCGATGGGAAAAGAATGCAACAGGTAGCAATATTATATGCTGCCAATGCCAGCTGCTCAGCAAGGGGTGGTCCGTAGGTAGTTTTATAGGTAAATACTGAGGAATTAAAGGTAAATAAAAAGAATTTAATGAAATGAATAATATTCAATCAAAACACAAGCAGGGTGTTTCACAAAATAAAGGGCGCCAGGGCCAGTGTTGCCAGATTGAGGGGAATTCCCCTTTTTGTGGGGAATTGTGGTCGAAAATTTGGTAAAAGGGGAAAAGGGGGATCCACTCAAAGTATGGGGAAAAGCAGAATCTTACTTACTATACCAAACAAAGCCAGCCGATTTACAAATAGGAACAAACATCTCATATACTTACACAAAGAGTGATCATGCAAAGAGTGGAAATATCATTTCTGTTTGTTTTGTACGCTGGAATTTGGAAATGTGTTTTTTACATACGAGCCATTGATGAAATTTTGAAGAAGTTTTCCTTTCAAAATAATGAAATTAGAGTTTTGGAGTTTGTCTCTCCACAAATTACTTTGACTTCGAAGAGAATATATTGTAAGCAAACTTCATTATTTTCCTTAAAAGTTCCTAATTGCAATGAAGAAAAACTATCATCTGAATGGAGAGAAATTGAACCTGTTTCCATGGCTGTTTACGAAAAAGAAAGGCTTCAGCAGCTGCCAGTCGAACAATTTTGGCAAGAAGTAACGGCAATGATAGATTTTGAAGGAAGTCTATTATTTTCCAATGTAAGTCTAGTAGCACAGGACGATTATTTTTAATATTGACCGACGCCGACGTTAAAATTAAAAAGAATTAAAGGTTTAAGCGAACACATACATTGTTTTTAATACCGAGGGGAATTTGTGGGGAATGTCACTGACACAAATGGGGAAAAAGGGTAATGTACAACCCTCGAATGGGGAATCCTTCCTGAAAAATCTGGCAACAGGAAATTTTTGCTTGGAATTTCCAAACCAACTTCAACGCTGAAAATGGTCTTCAAATAGAATTAAAAGAACGATTTTCCAAAAAGGAATAAAATTATATTTTGTTCAGGAAACCTTTACAAGTATAGGTATAAAACCTGAAATCTTTTCGTAAACAATTGGGAGTGTACAAAGTACGTAAAATCTGGCAAAGAGCCAGTCAACAATTTAAATAGAATGAAATTTAAGTACGAAGATGGGCTTTTACCCAGGTTAAAATTCAAAACAACAACTTGTGTGCACAATACACCCGCAAACAAACGACTCTTTGGGAATTTTCCCGAACAGACAACAAGGTCAAAGAAAGGTCGCGCGTCCTGCAATCTCAGGATTAATTACGAAAGCAAAGGGTTACCGAAACTACAATATGACTCAATAGTCAAAGCCAAAACAAACGTACTACTAACACTTTTTCACTTTTATGGGAAAATACTTAACTTTTTCTGCTGACGAATCCTGCCTGAGTTTTCTTGCCCGTACTGGCACTAACTCCTCCGAATTCCTGCCTGCTTGGAGCTTTCCTGCACAGATTCAAAACAGTGTTGAACTTGGCCTTCCTGCCAAAGTGCAAACACAAACTCTATCACAATTACAAATTTGCGCTACTTGCAAAATTTTAGCACTCGATTATAAAATGTCCGAATAATTTTTCAATCTTCAAAACTCTTTGGCACAGTGTCCTTTTTAGAGGTCAACCAAGAAGTGCCATCTTCTTGGCGGTCTCTTCGTTCATCGGCGCATTCAGCAAATTCCACTCACTTCAACCAATCAGAGTCGTGGAGGTTCGTCACGGGGTATCTGCAGTACTCTCAGCAATTTCGCTGGAGTCTGCGCCGTAGGCGAAACGCATCCATCGCTCTCTTCTAAACAATTTCGTTGTGAATCTCTTGGTCGTTAGAGATTCGCAACAACTTGCCTGAATGAACGAATCCAAACCCGTTCCATTTCAATCCATTCCAGAATAGAAAATTGAAAAACTATTTCTTTAAACAAATTCCCTCGGCCCAACCGACCCAAGTTACACTGTGCAACCGATGATTTAGCTCTTCTGGCAACAGGGAAATTCCCTTCCACTATTAGCGCACAATTGAATTATACACTAACCAAGGTAAGCGCTTGGACAAAAAGATGCGGCCTTGCAGTTAACCCCCTGAAAACAGAGCTGGTACTCTTTACAAATAGAAGAAAAATACCTACTTTTGAGGTACCTAGACTAAACAAGATCCCCCTTAAGATCTCTGATCAAGCCAGATACCTGGGAGTGATCTTAGACAAAAAACTAAATTGGAGTCCCAATATACAAGAAAGATACAATAAATCTATGATAGCACTGTATTCGTGCAACAGGATTTTTGGCAAAAAATGGGGACCAAATCCCAAAATCATCCTGTGGATGTATACTGCCATTGTAAGACCTATCCTTTCTTATGGCAACTTGGTCTGGTGGAAAGCGCTGGAAAAATCCACGCATTTAAAAACCCTAACCAAAGTACAAAGATCAGCCTGTATTTGCGTAACTGGTGCAATGAGAACTACACCAACCGCGAGCTTGGAAGTAATCCTCAATCTCACACCTCTTGATCTCTATGTTCAAGAAGCGGCAGCAAACAGTGCACTTAGACTAAACCAGTGTAATGTCTGGAAAACTAGCCAAACAGGACACGCACAGATCTTATCGCGATACGCAGAAAACAACATCTGCACGGATTACATAACTCCATATATGGACTTTATAAAATCCTTCACAACTAGCTTCCCCAATAGACAGGATTGGGAGAATGAAACACCTTACTTGAACGAGACGTCTATATCAATCTATACCGACGGTTCAAAAATGGAAGCTGGAACAGGGGCAGGTTTCTTCTCAGAAGGCCTAAAACTTGCCAGTTCATTTAGACTTCCAAATCACAGCAGCGTCTTCCAAGCCGAGATCTTGGCAGTTACAAACGCTGCTAAACAGGTGTCCATGATGGCGCTATCACATGCTGATATCACTTTTTTCATTGATAGCCAAGCAGCAATAAAAGCGATTTCTGCCACTCTTGTCAAATCGAAGCTTGTCTCTTGCTGTCGCGAAGAGCTAAAGGTTCTTGGCACGCAGCATAACGTTAGACTCTGCTGGGTCCCCGGTCATAGTGGTATACCGGGAAACGAAAAAGCGGACGAACTAGCGAGAAAAGGATCAACACTTGACCCTTCTCTCATTGATAAATCGATCAGGATTCCACCCTGTGAAATGAAACAGATCATTGGTAACAAAATAAAGCAAAAATCCAATGAAAGATGGGAATGCCTAGACTCCTGTGTTACTTCCAGGAAACTATGGCCGAAATATGATAAGAAAGAATCTGGAAAGCTGCTATCATTGAATAGACCTTCACTGCGAATGCTTGTCAGTATCATAACTGGACATAACCTACTAGGTTATCACAAAAAGAAAATGGGTCTTTGCACCGATGACCTATGCAGAGGATGCAATGACGAAGACGAGCACGAAGACACAAGTCACTTCCTTTGTCAATGCCCAGCACTCTGTCATACTAGGAAAAAATTTCTAGGAAATTACTTTTTAAATGAACTAGAAGAATTATCAGACGCCCCAAAAAGCAGCCTGTTAAACTTCACCAAGGCCACAAAATGGTTAAATACCGAACAGACATAAAATCATAGGTTTCTAGGACGTTACAATACGTCAGGGTATCACAACGGATCTACATTGATCTAAGTGTGACGGAAATAAGACCAACCGTCAGCCCATTTTACCTAACCTAACCTACACTGTGCAAGAAAACTATTTAAGCTAGGATTCAGTTAACGAGGATTCGTCATTTTTCGCGAAAACTACTAAACTACTTCGGTGAACCTTCGCGCAGATTTGGGGAATGGGGATAATTCTGTAAAGAGTCATTTCTTTTTAAGGTACAGCACTTTAGGTTGGGCACTCGGCCTTTACGGTGGGCACTTAGCCATTACGTTGGGCTCTTGGCCGTTTATATTGAAAAAGGCTTCAAATGCCAAATTCTGATGATGATGACGTTGACGTAAACGTTGACTGATAACTAGTCAGTGCGTTAGAGATGGGTAGCCATATCTCTACCTTTAGTACACATATTAGGTTGTTAGTAAGCTGCTGCTGCTGCTGCTGCTTTTGCGATGGATTTTCTCCAGAACCTTCCTGGTTCTCGCTGCTGCTTGAGTCTCCAGCCGTCCACTGGCTCAATGAAGGGGTACCTATTTGGGTTGCTTTTCCAAAATGCTTTGAAGTACACCACTAGCTGATGGACTAGGGTTGCTTTGTACTCTGCCAGCACCTTGAAGCCACAACAAAAGGAGGGGTGAAAATGGGAAGAGGAAGAAAAATAAAGGTCTAACTTGTTGTGGTAAAATAAACCGCAACACGCCGTTGCGAACGTTAGAAATACGAAACTTATGGCTTATTTTCAATTGAATAATTCAGATGTTGATGCCCACCGTTTCCACTTCATTATGTATGGAATGACCGTAACAAAATATGGACTAAGAGATTGCGCAGTGGTAATAAAATCATTGCAAGAATGTATGTTGTTTCACCAAAAGATATTGAATTATTTCATTTGCGTTTGCTTTTACTACGCATTCGTGGTGCAACATCATTTGAAGAACTCAGAACAATTGATGGACAAGTTTTTAATGCAATTGCACTTTGGAATGAATTCAAAGATTTTCTGAGTGAAGACTATGCACGAAACAATAGTCAAGATGTGGCATACAATGGAGCTTTATTGTTTATCCAACAAATATTAATCGAACACAATTTGGATTGTAATTCTTTTGGCCTACCTATGCCAAGAATAATAAACGAAGATAATACGGAAACAATAAACTGTGAAGAAGAAGAAAATCTATTACAGGAAATGTATGCAAATGCAAATACAGAACAGCAAAATATAATTGATCGAGTGTTGCGTGAAGTACAACATCATGATACAGTCTCGAATGTTTTCTGTGTTACTGCCCATGCTGGGTGCGGTAAAACATTTGTGCAAACTGCAATTATTCATCGTCTTCACTCACTTGAAAATTGTGGTTACTGCCTTCAGCGGTATTGCATCTACACTTTTGATTGGTGGTCGTACATTACATAATGCTTTTAAACTACCCATCCCTTTGTTAGAAACTTCAGTTCCAAATATTACACCTAATAGTGCATATGGTCAATATTTGAATTCAATATCTTTGCTTTTGATTGATGAATTATCTATGTGCCCGATTTATGTATTTACGGCATTAGATAAATTCTTTAGGGATTTAGCCACTAACGAAGAGGACAAAAATAAGTTTTTTGGAGGAAAAACTATTTTTATGAGCGGAGATTTTCGCCAAATATTGCCTGTTGTTCCGCATGGTTCGCGTACAACTCTAATTGAAAATTGTATTGTCAGTTGGAGTCAATTTCCACTTTTCCAGCACATGACATTAACTCAAAATATGAGAGCACAAACAGATGAAATAGAATTCATTGAGTTCTTGCCAAAAATGGGTAGTGGTGAATTAAGAACTTATCCCGAACTAGGCAATGAAATGATAAATATACCAAATGAATTAGTCGGTGGTTTGCCCAACATTATTGCCGATGTTTATCGCGATGTTGTAACATCCACAGTGAGCGATACAGTTTTAAAATCGGTAATATTAGCTCCAACAAATGAAGATTGTTCTTGAATAGAATGCAAGGGGATGCTCAAACTTACTGCAGTTTCGATAAAATAAAAGAGTCCGATGGGATAAGTATAAACGACTACCCAGTGGAATTTTTAAATTCACTGAATGTAAGTGGTATGCCCCTCATAAATTGAAGCTTAAAGTCAATTCAATTGTTATGCTTATAAGGAATGTAGATACTTCAAAATGTTTAGTTAATGAAACACGTATGAGGGTGAAATATTTGCATAGAAATTCTATCGACTGTGAAGTACTTACTGGGTTTGCGAGGGGTAATCGGATATTAATTCAAAGAATAAATTTTACATTCGCTGGAAGTATATTGCCATTTCAATTCCAGCGGACGCAATTTCCTCTCTTGCCTGCTTTTGCGATTACAATAAGTAAATCACAAGGCCAAACGTTTGATAAAGTTGGAATTCTCTTGAGAACACCAGTTTTTTCTCACGGGCAATTATATGTTGCGGCAAGCAGAGTACGATCATTTAATGGTTTACGTTTTTATATTTCCAATGAGGACGGACATGGTAACCTTCTCACTGACAACAGATTTTTCACAAAAAATATTGTATTTACCAAAATTCTTCGAAGAAATTAATTAGAAATAATACATTAAGTTAAGTTTAATTTAGTTGGACTATTTTGACCAAAATAAAAAAGTATTCCATTTTAACGTGTTTGGCTTCATTCAAAGCTACAGGCGCAACTTATGACGGTCTTAAAGGTACAGTTCTTCATTCATTTACTGTCTTTTAAAAATTGAATAATGCAAAAATTATTAAAAAAAAATATTTCAGGTGCATTTGAAGCAATTCATGGTTTCCACCATTTCCAGACATAATTATCTGGCTTATTGGTGAGAAAGGGATCTTAGTTAAGGACGATGGACTATTTACCGTTGCCAATCCCTCAATGTTTCTCACCACGACGCTTGAAGAGGAATAATTTTTTTTATTTATTTTTTGTTAATTAAAAAAAAAGTAAGCATGTTTTTCAGATTTATTTGTTGAATAAATTGTTAAATAAAAATCTTAATTACAAATTTTTTTTTTTAATTAATGCTTGGTCGAATTTCGACCACTGGGCGACCCTAGTTTATATACATATACAACCTCTAATTCCGTTTCAAGTAATGAACCTGTGATGTTTTTAAGAAATTTGTAAGAAATTCCAGTCTACGCAATTTTTTTTTAATTCTCGAACTTACAGGAATCCGTATTTTTTGTAAACAGCGGCCTTCATTTTCATTCTCTCGACATCTGCTTTGCCAACCAATTCAATAGCCGAAGCTTCAACTTGACCGATCTTACGTATTCTCTCAGCTTCAGCCTGAGCGCCTTCGATTGTTTGTTCACTTTTTAAAAGAAAACAGAATTAAATCCTGAGGATAGCACACATGCCATTTCAACTTACCGCTTACCCTGTGCAATGGTTTGAACACAATGGGCGCGTTCATCATAATTCAGATTTTCAGATTAACTGAAAAACTTATTCAGTTTTGCGTTGAACGGTTATCTAACAAGACATGTCAGGTGCGACTGCTTTGATGAGCATATGTGTTGTAAATAACTAATTCACTTTAGCTTTATTCACATAGTTTGTATTCTAAGTTTACATAGACTTTTGTTTATAATAATTTATTTTTCTCAATTAAAACGTTCAAGATTCAAGATTTATATATTGTTTTTCCTTCCACAACGTACATAACAATAGGTTATGGGCCCAGAACAACGCCAAGGAAAATAGATATTTTGAATAAAAGAAGAATTACTCCGGATATTTGTTGTGACCGCAAGTAAGAACATCCATAGTAAGCTATGTCGAGTAATTTTCTGGCCACCATTGAAAAATTAAAAGGACGAGAAAATTATGCTACTTGGAAATTTGTCATACAAACTTATTTAGAGCATGTAGGGCTCTGGGAATCAGTTCAGGGTACCGAAACTGATGCTTCAAAAATTTCAAAGGCTAGAACATCTTTAATTTTGTCAATTGATTCTGCTAATTTTGTTCACATTGAAGATGCTCAAAATGCAAAAGAAGTTTGGGAGAAATTAAAAACAATATTTGAAGATAAGGGTAGAGTTCGTCGTATAGGTTTAATTAAGCAATTAACCCAGACAAAATTGGAAGAATGCGAGTCAATGCAAGTCTACGTTAACACAATTGTTACCGCTGCACATCGTTTGAATAGTATTGGATTCAAGGTCGATGACGAGTGGATTGCGTGTTTCTTATTGGGTGGTTTATCTGAAAATTTTTCACCGATGGTTATGGCATTAGACAATGTCGAAGTTAAACTTACAAGTGACGCTGTTAAGACCAAGTTATTGCAAGAAATGCCTTCACAGAATAAAAATAGTGCTTTTTTAAACAGTTCCAAGCAAAAATCTAAAAAGGGTGGTATTCGTTGTTACACCTGTAACAAGAAAGGCCACAAATCACCTGATTGTCCAGACAAGAATAAAATGAACAAGCATTCCAAGGTGAAGTTTGATTCAACTTATAATGTAAGACCAGAGTTCAGCTCGGCTTTCTTGACTGGAAAGTTCAACAAAAGTGATTGGTACATAGATTCTGGAGCAACGCAGCATCTAACAATGAACAATGATTGGATTTTTAATGAAAAGAAATCTCCAATATCAGAAATTTTAGCTGCTAACGATACAAAGATGAACGTTAAATCCTGTGGAACTGTCAAGTTGTATACTGATGTCAATGGAATGCCGAATTCAATAGAAGTGCGAGATGTTTTATGTGTTCCAAATTTAACTGCCAATCTTTTGTCAGTAAGTCAACTGACGAAAAATCAAAAATATGTAAATTTTGATAGAAATGGTTGCAAAATAAAAGACAAAAATGGTAAGTTGCTCGCAAGTGCAAAATTAGTTGATGGTCTTTATCGATTGAATGGATCAAAATGTGCAAGTTATGTCGCAGTAGCAAGAAGAGACAACATTGAGACATGGCATCGAAGATTGGGACATATCAATTTCAATGATTTGTTAATAATGAAGAAAGGGAGTGTTGACGGTGTTAATTTCAATGAAGAAAAGTTTACTGAGGTATGTGTTACCTGTTTGCAAGGTAAACAAGCAAGATCTCCTTTTAAGCACACAGCGGCAAGAGCAAATAATGTTTTGGAACTGATTCATGCAGACCTAGCAGGACCAACAATAAATCCTTCAATTGGTGGAAGTCGATACTATTTTGTTTTGGTTGATGATTTTTCAAGAATGACTTTTACTTATTTTTTGAAATCCAAAGATGAAGCTTTCGAAAGATTTTGCGATTTTAAGGCCTATGTCGAAAACCAAACAGGCAAGAAAGTGAAAAAGTTTCGTTCAGACAATGCAACGGAATTTTGCAATAAGAAATTTGACAAACTGTTCAGTGTTTGTGGTATTGAAAGGCAAACTTCAACACCTTATACTCCACAGCAAAACGGACTTGCAGAAAGAACAATTCAAACTTTAACAGAGAGAGCTTTATGTATGATAACTGATGCATCGTTGAGTAAAAAGTATTGGGCTGAAGCAATTGCAACTGCAACATACATAAAAAATCATTCGTCTTCAAGGGTATTAGAAAACAAATCGCCGATTGAAGTTTGGTCAGGAATGAAACCAAATTTGTCTCACTTCAGAATATTTGGTTCATCTGCCATGGTACATGTTCCCTGTGAGAAGCGAAAGAAATTTGAGGTAAAATCTGTTGAACATATATTTGTTGGATATTGTTTAGGTAACAAAGGATATCGATTGATAAATCCTACAACAAATAAGGTGGTAGAGAGCCGAGATGTTTTTTTCTTAGAATCTGAAAAAACCGATAACTCGGTTATGCCAGTTTCAAACAAAGATGATAAAGATACACCATTATTTGGAGAAATTTTTTCTGATGATTTACCTGATGAAGAAACACCATCATTTGATCAAGTTTTTTCTGATGATTTAGCTAATGAAAATTGTAGTGCTGAAGAAACATTGTCATTGGAAGAAAATAATAGTTGTAAAGGAATGAATAAGTCAAAAGAAAATCCAAACTCAATTTCAATGGAGATTATTGAAGCAGATGACACTGAAGCTACAATTTTA
The DNA here is from genome assembly GCA_914767635.1 of Melanostoma mellinum. NCBI lineage: Eukaryota > Metazoa > Arthropoda > Insecta > Diptera > Syrphidae > Melanostoma > Melanostoma mellinum. Next base: position 154,607,236 of record OU612060.1, read on the forward strand.
AGAAGGTCAAATCGAGCAAAGAAACCCATCAACAGACCAGATTATGTTCAATATTTTACAAAAGACAATATAAATGAACCAACGTCTTTAAGTGAAGCCTTTTCAAGTTTGAACAGTAAGGAATGGAAGATAGCAGTGGATGAAGAATATCAATCCTTAATAGACAACAAAACTTGGGAATTGGTAGATTTACCAGATGATAGAAAACCAATAAATTCAAAATGGATATTCAAAATAAAGACTGATACAACTGGAAAAATTATTCGGTATAAAGCGAGACTAGTTGCGAAAGGATACAGTCAGCGTGCTGGTTTGGACTATGAAGAAACATTTTCTCCAGTTGTTCGATACTCTTCAATTCGTTTGATGATGGCATTAGCAGCAAGATATGACCTAGATATTGAACAGATGGATGCTGTCACAGCATTTTTACAAGGTGATGTTAAAGAAACCATTTATATGAAGCAACCGGAAGGTTTTGACGATGGAAGTGGACGATTTTGTTTGCTTAAAAAGGCTATCTATGGCTTAAAACAAGCAAGTCGACAGTGGAACATCAAGTTGAATGATGTTATGATCAAGAGTGGTTACAACCGATCGAAAATAGATTCATGCATATATTTTCGTCGAGAAGGAAGAATTATGACTTTTGTTGCGGTTTACGTAGATGATTTTTAAATTTTTTCAAACAATAAAGGATGGACAAATCAACTTAAAGCAAACCTCACCAAGAATTTCAGCATGAAAGACTTAGGAGAAGCAAGTAATTGTATTGGAATGAAGATCATACGCAACAGAAAACAAGGAACAATTACTCTTGACCAAACGAAGTATACGTTACAAATTATTGAGAAATTCAAGATGGATGATTGTTATCCTGTGAAAACTCCGGCAGATTCAAATCAAAGATTAACCAAGGATATGACAGCTAAAACATGGATTGAGAAAAAGGAAATGCAAAATATACCATACAAAGAAGCAATAGGAAGCTTACTTTATTTATCAGTATGTACTCGGCCAGACATTTCGTTTGCTGTTGGTAATGTGAGTCGATTCAACAATGAATTTGGAAAAGGTCACTGGAATGCAGTTAAAAGAATTTTCAAATATCTCAAAGGTACATCGGACTATAAATTACAATTCTCACGTGATGGAAACCAAAGCTTAATTGGGTTCTCGGATGCAGATTGGGCATCGGACATCGATAGCCGAAAATCATGCACTGGTTATGTATTCAAGCTTCAAGGTGGAGCAATTTCATGGTCAAGTAAACGTCAATCAACTATTGCATTATCTAGCGCAGAAGCAGAATATATGGCTTTGTCATCCGCTACACAAGAAGTTATTTGGCTGAAGCAGTTACTTCAAGAAATTGGTGAAAATGTTGACCCAGTTGAAATGTATTGCGACAGCAAGAGTGCTATTGATATTGCACATAATCAATTTTATAGTCCAAGAACTAAACACATTGACATAAGACACCATTTTATAAAAGAAAAAGTAGCAGACAATTCAATTATAATCAAATATGTCAACACTGAAAATATGGTTGCTGATAGTTTAACAAAAGGAGTTACTGATCAGAAACAAGTTTTTTGTTTAAGAAACATGGGCTTGATAAACTAATATTTTCTTTATATAATATAATCTATTATTATTATATAATTGTGAATTAAGGTGGAGTGTTGTAAATAACTAATTCACTTTAGCTTTATTCACTTAGTTTGTATTCTAAGTTTACATAGACTTTTGTTTATAATAATTTATTTTTCTCAATTAAAACGTTCAAGATTCAAGATTTATATATTGTTTTTCCTTCCACAACGTACATAACAATAATATGTCAAAAAAATTCATTAACTTGTTGACTTTACTGGGAGAAACATTTCAGAAGCGCAAAAAACAATCGATAATGGATTCAGAAGATGAAGTTTTGTGTAAGTTTGTAATTATGTTTGTTATTCAGAATTAAAAGTATAATTTGATATTGTAGGCGAAGTTGCAGCGTACCTTGTCAACGACTTACTTAGTTCATCCCCTTTAGTAACAAATCCAGAGCTTTTTGGGGTTCCAAATGAGCCTATAAGAAACCCGAACTATGAAAGTGTAATTGCATGTTATACTGATGAAGAGTTTCGTAGTCATTTTAGAATGAGTCGAGAATGTTTTGGTGTAAGTCCAAAAATAGTTTTATAAAAATACCTTGGTACTTACTTTTTTTCAACAGAGCTTCTTGGAAAAACTTGATGCGAGTTCGCAAGTGATAAGCTTGGAAAAAAAACTTCTATTCTTTATTTGGATGCTAAGCAAGCAGGAAAGTTTTTTATCTGCTGGGGACCGCTTTGATTTGGCGAAAAGCTCTTCACATGTTGCTTTTTGTGAAGTTTTGAATGCACTAAATAATCTTTCTAAAGATTTCATTAAGTGGCCTTCCAGAGACGATTACGACAGTATATCCGCAGTAAGAATAAAAATAGTGATAAATTGTTAACTATTTACTCAATTTGTTTCATTATAGTCCTTTAAACAGAAAACGAATGGTAAGATTCCTGGAATCTTAGGTGCAATCGATGGATGTCACATTCAAACAAAACAACCCATCCACAATCCCATCGATTACTATAATCGTAAAAATACTCATTCCATTATTCTGCAGGGTAAGTAAACGAATAAGATCAATAAACTGACACCATAGAGATTGAAATTTACCTTGTTTAAAGGTGTGTGCGACCATAGGACCATTTTTACTGACATTTTCGTGAGAGCACCAGGAAGACTGCATGACGCACGAGTTTTAAGGAATAGTGAACTCTGCAAAACTGTCCAATGTAAAATACCACCCGATTACCATCTCTTAGGTGACGCAGCCTATCCATTGATGCAAAATTTACAAACTCCCATCCGGGACAATGGTCACCTCAATGCAGTACAAGCTCGTTTTAACACAACTCTCAGCAGTGGAAGGGTTGTCATTGAAAGAGCTTTTGGGCTTTTAAAAGGAAGGTTTCGGTGCCTTAAATACCTTGATGTAGGAACACCAGAAATGGCCGTAAAAATGGTTGTGGGTGCTGTTATTTTGCATGACCACATCCAGTTGTTCAATGGCGAAGTGAATCCCAATGAATTTTTGGAGACCGACGAAGATTCGGAATCGAATCAAGAATCCCTCACACTAAGTCATAACCCAAATGATAATAGAGCTGCACACCGTGCTGGTGAAAATAAAAGAATTTTTTTGCTTTCATTATTTGAACATTAGCCAAAATTGAGTAAATAAAAACACACAAAAGTATTTTTTTCAAATAACAGTCTTTTATTTTTTTATTTTTAAATTTTGTAACAAAACTTAAAAACTTTATCACAAAAACTTATTATGAAAAAAGGAAACAAAAGTAAGATCTAAAAAACAAAAAGAATTCATCACAAAAACTTATATCTATAAAACAAAGTAAACAAAATTAAAGGTCTAAAAAATAGAAAGAATTCATCGCAAAAACAAAATAAATAAAATAAAACCAAGTAATGTAAGAAAAAGCAATTATAAGTTAGCAGGCACACTTACACATTACCTTGCTTTTTTTGTTCCTCAATGAACTTTTTCTCCTCCAAGGCAATTCGCCGTTCTTCTATTTTTAGTTGTTGCTGCCTCAAAGCTAAGAGCTTGTCCATTGTGCACTTAATGGACTCCGCACCCTCCAGCTTTCATTTCTCAATTTCCAGCGCCTCCTTCCTAGCAATGTCAACTTTGCTGCACCGGTCCATCCTTCTCCTTGTTGTCGACGCATTTGGAGACACAACGTCACCTGTTGCGGCATTCGAAGTATGACCATCAAACATTTCTTGGAAAGGCACAGGTGAAATAGCCCTTCGAAATGTTACTGGCGTTGCTGGTGCTGCTGGTGTTGCTGACGTTACTGGAGCTGCTGGTGTTACTGGTGCTGCTGGTGTTACTGGTGCTGCTGATGTTGTTGCAGAAGAGCCATCATAAGTAACCGATGAGGATGCCTTCGCTGCTGTGGAGGACTCAAACAACGGACAGTCTTGGACTTTGGCTTCCTTGCAATAAATTTGCGACATTACGTCGAAAAACATCCAAGACATTCGTCCCCGTCCAGTTGATGTTTTTCTGTTGTTGTCCACAATGGTGTTGTAGTATTGCTTTAAATTTGCCAACTTCTTATCCAACACCACAGCAGGAAGGTTGTACCCTTTACTTTTCAGTACACATTCGATATCCTGGAAAATACCACGTCTTTTTTTTGGATTGCGCAGCTCATATCTCCTTTTCAGGCATTCCTCCAGGAAAAGCAAAATAATGCTGTTAGTCCATATAGTGAAGGCAGCAGACCCTAAAGGAAATTTAGAGGTTTATAAAATCTTATCAAACACAACAAATAAATTTATGTTAAAAATTAATTTCTAGATATACATATACACTTGTTAATGAGCTCTGCATTTGCACGTCATAGTTTCTAGCAAGAACGACAGCTTATTCCAGCTAAGATGACACTCGAAAGCCATTTAGTTCGTGCAGACTGCTGGAAGGTTTAGTGCTCCAGTACCAGTAAAAATTTAAAATTTCAGGGTAAATGCAGTTAACGGGTTTTTACTGAAACTGCATTGTTACTTTTTAACAGCCACTGATCGATAAAATGCAACTCTTCAATAAATAATTGATTAATATATGAATTCTGATAAAAGCAAAAACAGATAATCTAATATCAGACTACTGCGTGAACACAATAAACAAAAGCAGCCCCAGCCGCAGCCGCCACCACAAAAGTTAAAATAAAGTTAACTTGTGCGGCTCAAGCTTGCCTTGTTGTGTATACATCACTGTATTCACGTGTACTTAGTACTTTGCGGCTGCGGCTCCGTATGCGGCTGTGAATCATTGTGTTCACGCATATGTGGCTTTCGCACATACCTGTAATCTTTCCTGTGAAGTAAAGTCAAGTACTTCAAAAATGCATAATAAAAAATGGCAAATATTTTAATTACCTTCTGCATGTTGGCTATGCTCCAAAGTCAACAAGTTTGTTGGATGCTCTATTGGCATTGGGTCGATAATATTTGCTGATCCTGAAATAAACATGAAACACTTTTTAAGCATTTGTTACTGAGCAAAAATTAAATGCTGTCTGCGTTGCTCTGCGCCGCAATACGCACGCTTTGTGATTTTTTTTTGTGAGATCCACGACAAGCAATCTATGATGCTTATTTAAAAAGCAGCGCTACATCAACATAACTATTCATTTCAGACATACCTGACAAATTTTGGGATTCTGCAATAAGTATGCTTTGTATATTTTGCTCTGCGTACTCTGCATCTGTAAAAGAAACAAACAATGTATTTTTTTTTTTTTCAAGCTACCTTAAAACTTTATTTTTCTTATCATTCTGCAGTCGAAGATAAACTTCATCACTCTCGTCAACTTCCAAAACTCTCTCACTGAATATTGGCATTTTAATTCTGTTTTACTTTTTCAATAAAAATCGCGCTCAAAAAAATCACCTTCACTTGGCTTGTATAATTTTTTTTTTTGTCGCGTATGGCATCTGACAGCTTAATAAACTAAATCTAGATTTTCAGCCTGCTTTTCTTGGCTGAAAAACTGAATCGGTAAAAACTAACAGCTGATGAGTTGTCAACTGAAAAACTTAACGTCTGGCCAATCAGAGGCCGAGAATAGTTAGTTAATCTGAAAATCTGAATTGTGATGAACGCGCCCAATAGCTTTCGGCTTCAGCCGGCAGCTTAACGATAGAGATAAGTTCACGATTATTACGTTGTACCTCTTCCGACTCAATTTCAGTTTGTTTTCTACGTTCGACCACATCAATTTGAATCTTTTCATTACAAATTCACTTGCAAAGCAATACGCTTGCAA